>JAYESA010000010.1:67273212-67953181 GCA_036927795.1 Iris macrosiphon | reverse complement strand
ACTAATTAGCTGGCTACTAACCTAGGAAGTCATATAAGTGAGAGCAATCAACAACCGTGCAGCAAGAAGCATCGGCCACTGAGCAGTATACTCAGCAAGGAGGTGGCAAGTGAGAGCAATCAACATCAAAGAAGATCAACATCAGCAACAAGTGCAGTTTGTAGTGCATCAATGCACTGAGATGCAAGCAGGGCACAACAATGAGTAGTCCCAGTGCAGTTTCAGCACAGTACAGCAAACCAAGGCTTGTACTAGCAGTCAGCAAGAACACAGAGCACGTGTCTGTCACATGTGTGTGTCGTGTCTGTCACGTGTGTGTCATGTCTGTGTTAGTTTTGGGTTAGGTTAGTACCACGTGTGTGTGTGTCGTGTCAGTATCTGTCATGTGTGTGTGTGTGTCATGTTAGTGTCAGTATCATACCGTGTCCTGTGAGAGAGAGAGAGAGAGAGAGAGAGAAAGAAAGAGAGAGTTAGGGTTTACCTAGAGGAGAAGGAGGAGGAGGGGGACACCGGAGTAGGCCGCTGTGGAGGACGTCGGTCGCCGGAGAGGGGGGGAAGAGGGGGGCGGGTTTTGAAAATTTTGGGAGATTTCGACAGAATGGGGAATCGAAATCGAAACCTATATTAAAATTTTAGCGACATTTAACGACATCAAATTATGACGTCGCTAATAAAAATATTTTGCGACGTTGTAGACGTCGCTAAACACGTCGCTAAATATTTAAAATATAAACGTCGCTAAATACGTCGCTAAACGTCACTAAATTATAAAACTCAGCGACGTTTAGCGACCTTAGATAACTTATAGCGACTATTCTTTAAAAAACTAAATTATAGTCGCTAAATGTCGCTATATGTCGCCAAACAGCGACTTATAGCGACGTTAATATTTGGAGTCACTGAAATATTTAATATTAGCGACGCTTTACTTCGACGTCGCTAAAAACATCGCTATTTTATCATATTTTGGTAGTGGAGGATGAATCCAACAGCCTTCTGATCCAGTCTTTTTCATTCATTAGCACCTTTGTCCGTCGGCTTTGCGATGTCGCCCTCCAATGGACCATGCAAGTTCTTGCACCAGAGTAGATCCTCCATCCTTGGCTTCCAAATATTTCGTCCAGTTTGCCCCTGTGAAGGTGATCATACATGTGTTCATCTGCTCTGTAGACATAGTTGCACATTCCCTCTCGAGAAGAACCTGGCTCCAATACCATGTGTTGGGAACACGTGCTCTTTGATACCATGTGCTGGGCGCATCACGGAAGCATTTTGCCAACCTACCTGAGATGACCAAACCAATCTACGAACACCAAGAACATATGAAGATAAGTATATGGCGGTGATTATGTCACCCTGGACAAATTTTAACCTTTATAACTCAAATAAAATTACAAGATTGCAAAAACTAATGTTCAAACCCTTTGCCCTAATAGGTTCAACCCTCACACCCACACTCAAGAAGAAAAGCAGAAGATTACAATTGAAATCACTCACCAACCCGTAGCAATCTCCCTAATCGAAGTTGACGACTCATCGATTAAATCTCCTTCTTCCTTCTGTCTTGGATGGCGAAGTCCTAAGAGCAAAGCACGGGCTTTCTCTTAGATTTTCTGTGGACGGGCATCCCGAATCTCCAACTTGTGCTTCTTTGTGCCTTCACCCTCCTCCCTATTTATAGGATGAGAAACCTATTTTAGGGTTAGGAAACCGTAAAAATAGCCAACCAAAAGATCCAACCGTCCACTAGCTTCAACAGTCAAAAATATAACATAAAACTCCAAAACCCGAGCAGCCATCGCCGACATCGAACTCGGACCAATTTTGGTTCGTAGGTTCTGGAATACCACATCGAGTTTGGCCCGAACTCGTCCAGGGACCGAGTTCGGACCGAACTCTGTGCCCCCCCCCCCCCCCCCCCCTCCATTCAGCGGACTTGATTCCCAACAGGATGTATCTACAACACACAGGAAGAGGCTTGCCTATACAAAGCTTCCTATAGTTATGGAATAAACTAGCACCATCGACACTTGAACCAAGAACGGAGCCACCTTAGGACTAAGGTGGGCTCCAGCCCCCCAAATTTTTTTTTAAACTTTTTTCACATGAGTCCGACGACACTTTATTCCACATCAGCCTAACCTAGTCCACCCTAAATTGCATTTTTAACTCCCCATGTCACACTTCTATAAGGATTTCTAGCTCCCCATGTCACATTTCTATAAGGACCCAATATAGGCAAGCCGAGGGATATCAATAAAACTGGTCATCTTTTGAAGCGCTAGTTCATTTCATAGTTGCAACGGAAGCTTCGAGAACGGGATCCAAATGGAAACAACAAGAAGGAGCCTCTCCATGGAGATATGCTAGTCCAATCTTTTGATAATGATAAGACGACTATTGAACATCAAAGGTACGCCCGTAGAACTTTATCCAGGTCCTTCTTCAGAGAGAACCAGACAAAAAAAAATTCGTTCTCGTGGGAGAACACCTCCACAACCCCCTGTCAGTCGCCAAGCTCTCCGAACAAAAGCGGAAACCGAAAGAGAGACTTAAGATATTCGGAGACCAACAACACACAAGACTAGGGTCCTGCACCATTCGTCGTGAGATACGACGTCCGAAATCATGATGACTATCGTGTGGACTGCCTCAAGAATTGTTGGCTCCTCATATTGGAGACGGACATCCACGCCAACAACCACCGGAGAACACAAAGAACCCCAACTCCTTGGATTGGCTTTGGAGAAGACTTGCTCTTCTCCATATATATATATATAGTCGAGTTTCCCATCTGTAATGGTTAGAACTATCCGCCATTGATATGATTGGAACTGGACAGAGGCACAGACCTGGGTCCCCAGAACCCAACCTAATTCAAAAGAGGGATTCTCGAGGGCATCGTTGATCGAAGATCGATTCTCGACCAGTCACCCTCGACGGCCCTCCAATGTCTGTTGTTGTCATCTCTGACTTCCTGGGGTCAAAACAGTCACATCTGATCCCTTCATGTCATTTTTCCTCCCTCATCAAATCACTACCCTAGTCCATCTATTACCTCCTTCGACCAGATTCGAGTCACCACCAACAATAGGAAGATCTCATACTGAATCAACACCAACAAGAGGATGACCGCGCGCCTGAAACTATACAGGGTCTCCACCATCTCCACCGCTATTTTTGAATAATGGTAATTTGAATAATGGTTATTAGTATTAAAGGAAAGAAAATTCGTCAATATTACAAAATACCCAACAAGATAGGCACATGCTGGAAGGGCGCATAGCGTTGGGCCCCATGGAACTCCTTCATCCCAAAATAGCACGAACTCCATAGAAAAAGCTCCAAAAATCCAAAAACTTGTCATCTTCATAAAATTTTCATAAATTTTTTATTTTAAATCCAAATCAACTGAACCAAAAGCCAAAATGTTCGAAATTAAGTGCTCAATCACATATAACAACTAGATTATTGAAGATACTAAGTTTTAATAGATCAAAAAAAAAAACATGGAGCCCATAAAAAAATCCAAATCTTGAAACTCGGAACTACTCCAAATCATCCAAAAAAAATCCAAAACTCCAAGAACTAAATTAAATGAGAACATCAAGGCAAAAAATTTCTATCAAACATATTTTAAACTTACACAATATAAATAAAATTCAAAAATTTATGGCTTTATCATTTAAGCAAGATATACTTGCCTGGAGTGGCTTCTTATCCACTAACTCTTATGGTCCAAGTGATCACAACCTCTTCTAGGGTTAGGGTTCGGTTTAGGAAGAGAGAAAGGAGAAAGAGGAAAAAAAAATAGAAATGAAGAAGAAAGAGGGAGGAGAGAAAACTCTCATGTATATACTAAGAGGAAAAAGGGAGATGGTTTAGTCATGGGTTCAACCAAAATAAATCGAACCAAGTGTCCATTCTATATTCGGGTCCTAAATTGGGTCTATGGCAATGCCAATCAGTATTCTACGGATCTCGGGTAGTCTCTGTAGACAACAAAAATAAATAAAAATGACAGGAAGCAAGATGCAAATACAGCATAAATACATTATCAGAAAATAAATTTGAATATCAAAAATTCAAGAAATATCAAATCTGAAAACGGATGTGACAATCCCTTAGTATTTATAGCAGTTAAGACTATAACCGCTAAGTTAAAATCTGTGCAAAAAAGGGCAATATACACTTATTTGCCATTTTCTACGTAGAATAGTGAATAATTGTCACCCACTATGCATGTTTATAGGCTTACTACTATCATAACATTCGGTCTGCTTGACACGTAGAGAGATTCATGCATTAAATGCCAATCATGGAGGTAACTGCAATCTGAGCATTAAATGCACGCAATCTCCTTGAATTTCCCTATTGTCAGTTTTAAAAAAAACTAAAAATTGCAAAATGCGCACATTTCTTCCTTAACAAGGAAAAATGTTTAGATGTGCATACTTTTTATAACGGCTAGACTGCCAATTTCTTTTCCTCGAATAACGAAAAAAAGAGTCATAATTACCCTAACGTCAATGATATGATTGCTTCGATTTTCATGAGATTCATCAACTATCAGGCACACTCCCCTAGGGCATACTTTTATTAAAAATGTGCGCACTTCTTCTTTTATTGAGGAGAAGACTTTTGCACATTTCTTGATTTATGTTGGTAGTTGCCACGTGGCTTTTCTCTACCAAAAATATGTTATGATTACCTCGACTGCTGTGCTCAGTCTATTAGATGTCAGGCACGTCTTTTAATGATTCCCTGTTATGATTTTATACGCATATTCCCTCTGACGAAAATAAAGTGCGCGTTTAGGCTTTTTGTGTAGGAGATGAAGAAAAGTGTGCCTTCTCCAGCGGGTAAACTAGAAAAGTGCACCTTTTCTTTCTGGCTTGTTCGTGGAGTTGTTTTTTGCGCATATTTTTTATGCTTCAACAAGTCCCCGTTCAAAGTTTTCAAATTTTTGCGTAAATTCGAAATACTTTGAGCCTAGAAGCATATAAATTTTTTGGACTATTCTAATTTTGTGCGAAAATTTTCTTCAATCAAGGGATTTGGCCAAATCTTAACTGCTTCATATATCGATGCATATCTTTCGCTACGCCAGTTGCTAGTAAGCATTAAATGATTTTGTTTGTGATATTCAAAGCGTCTATCAGCGTGATGAAGGCACAATTTTTTGCATAGATCCTAAAGCGTTGCTGCAGCCGAAGGGTTATTTGTGTCTATAAATATACTCCCTTAGAAGAGAGAAAACCCTTTATGAACTTCTGAAAAACCATGTCCTTTAAACCCTAATCGAAATCCTCTGTCTTCAACGTCGAGTTTCTCTGCAATGTCTCATTAGACCTCTCAAGATTCCAAGAAAGGAAAGGCGGTCGCCTAATCATCTTATAGTATTATAGACCGCCATGCTGAGGAATGCTTCGCTATGCCTCGACCACGAATCGCGCCCCGCAAGAAGGCTCACCGAGCCATGAAGAGTAGGGAAGAATGTTCTTCGATGTTCTACTACTTTTTTTCTCTTTAGTGTACATTGTGATCACTGAGAAGAAGCATAAGAAAGAAAGGAGAAAGAAGAGATAAGAATACAAGGACATATGTTCACGTGCACAAAACTTGTTTTTCTCATTCAGAGAGAAAATAATCCTTCTATGCGCATTTTCTTGAGTTTCAGCAAACTCAAAATTTGCGCACAGCTCCTTCATATTTAAAAAGATAACTAGTTTTCCTCGTTCATAGATAAAACACTCCTTCAATGAACATTTTCTTGAGTTTTAGCAAACTTAAAATTTTTGCACAGCTCCTTCATATTTAAAAGATAGGAGGAAGGTTTTGTCCAATTCTTCTGACTTCTTTGCATATAAAAAAAAGGATATATCACCTCTATGTAACCTAATCAGCGCAAAAAGATGCGTGAGGACAAAAAACTTCTAATTTTAACCTGCTAACTGAACAAGCCGCTTAACTTGCACATGAGCGTTGTATGTACATTATTTTGTTTTCTTTAACTTCTTTATGCATAAACGGTTCCCGCTTCCGAAACATTTCTCGTATGATTTTGGCAGTTCCGTTATCAATGGATCCACTCGCTGATGTCCTAGGATCAACTGAAGGCATGTTACATACCAATTATTTGAGTGACCTATCACATTGTGACTTCCCTCAATCTGATAAGGACTTGCCGAAATCTAGACAACTGTTGATAGCCTATCAAGGCATAAGTATGTTGTAATCTTTGATCAGTAGTTCTCCTTTTAAAGTGATAAGTGTTGACACAAATTAGTCACGGTCAACCTGATTCTGATAATCGACAATACCAAGTCTAAATACAATGTACAGTTACTAAACGTGAAGAATGATTATTGAAGTCAGGCTACACCATTACTGAAGTCTGTCCTTATTGCTACTAAAGACATGCATCTGCACTAGACATCTGGATTCTCTATTGTCTTATCTTCTCTTGTTTCAAGCATTATAATTTTATATTTTATTAAGTCTAGGATATGTGAGTCTAGTCGCATTGGTAACTAAAAAGTAATTAGCCTACCTCAGTCCACTCAAATAAGCTTGAAACCTATCCACTCAAAATCAAACCAAAACTAACCTGAACCATAACTAAGACCATTCTGAAATAAGCCAACCGTCGGGCCATACTCGGACCGAACTCAGTCTTCTATTTTCAGAAGATTTGCCATTTGTGAAATCTCTAATTTTGTTGTTCTCTAATTTTGTTGTTCCAACGTTCGAATTTTTAAATGCTAGGGTACCAAATTCTGGCCGAACTTTGTCCCAGAATACCCTATAAGTAGACTTGGATTTTCATATTCTTACTCACTCATTTCTTATCAAATATTTCTATCCATTAGTGAGTAAACCCCTGGGCTTTAACCTTCTCATCTTCAAGATCAACTCCCCAGCCTTCTATTGCCAAGTGCGATCTCGGTTAGAAGTCTGTCAGAGTTGTAAGAGCTTGGCTCAATAAGTTCTCTCTTGAGTTTGAAGTCGGCAGCGTACCCTTAGTATCAAACGCATATGTGAAGTCTTTCAAGCCTTCAGATTAAAGCTCGATGTTGTAAAGAAGCTGCAAGCCTTCAGATCAAAGAAAGTGATTCACTATTGGTGATTATAGTGGATAAAACTCTGAACAAGAGTTCTCGGGACTGGACTAGTCCTCTCAAAAGGAAACCACTATACATGTCGATGTTTTGCATTTGCTCTCTTCTCAACTCAACTGCTTTATATATTTGTCTTGCATATCTATATATATATACCATTATTGCTAGTTGGTAGTTGAATCTACTTAGCATAAATTTTTAATTGGATAGATTTCTTTGATGCACTCTATTCACCCCCTTCTAGAGTTGCCATCACGGTCCATCAATTGGTATCAGAGTGGGTTCTCTTCATATAAGTATCGAAACAGTACTGTCTTTTATCTAGACTAACATCCTAAAGAGTAAAACACATTATAACAACACGATCACTCTTTTCTTTCAATAGTGAAAGTCTACATCTAGATAGACTACCCCTATTTGATGATATTGACTATAATTTTTGGAAAGCATGTGTGAGTATTTTTTTGAAATCTTTTAGCTTTTATTTATGGTAGTGTGTTATTAATGGTTACAAATGATTGACAAGACAGATGATGATTACACCAAAGAAGAAAAAGAAGTAGCAAGCTACGATGCAAAGGGAATGTATGTGCTTTATTGCACTCTAGGCAAGAGTGAGTTCAAACGCATCTCCACGTGAAGTACATCATATGAGATCTGGAAACTACTAGAGGAAACTTATGAGATCTACAAAGAAAATGAAGCAAGCAACTCTGAAGAGGAAGAAGAACCCCATAAAGCTGCAATCTTGTTCCCAAATGAGAAAGCAGTAAGCTTAGAGAAAGATGTAGGCATCCTGTGCGAGAGTAATGCCTGCAATTCTAAAGAAGAAAAACTTCGACATACTATAGGCTTATGCTTAATGGTAAGCGAGATAAACGATGATTCATTATTTAAAGAGTTTTCTTATGATGAATTATCTGATGCTTTTAATGATCTATCCGAAGATTACAAAAAGCTTAGGAATAATTACAGGCATGCTAGAAAAGATATTAAATCTTATCGGCTTAAGAATAAAAAGCTTACTTGTTTACTAAATGAAGCTAGAGATAATTCCTCACCTGACGACTCTGTTGAGATCTCCAAACTTAAGCATAACTTACAAGAAGCACTTGACTACTTTAATGAAAGCAATCAAGAGAATGCTAAACTTAAGGAGAACTTGGACATGAAAGAAAGAAAGTACTCTAATGCCTCACTTAGAATTGATGTTTTTACTGCCAAATATAATGATTTATATGCTAGATCTAAAAGATTAGAGATCAAACTGGAAAAGCAGGTTGTTCAACCTACTGTTCAATCAAGTACTAAACACGTACGACAAGTGAATCAACAAAAGGTCCCCATCACAACAGAGTGACAAAAAGGCTAAAAATTCACACAATCACACCTTTATCTACACAAAACCATGAAAGAATGTTCATATCACATATCATACCTATACACCTGCTTCAAATACAAACAATCATATTATATGTCATTATTGCAGTTCGAAAGGACACACTTCACATCTATACATGGTTAAAAAATGGTAAATATGAAAATGTATATTTGGGTTCCTAAATCTAATCATTGTGGATCAAAATTATGGATACACTTTACCCAATCGTGTAGGTGGAATGCTCTGCATCAAGACATAGTACCAAGGAATACATTGTCACTCCCCATTTCTAATATACGTATTTGGAGTATAATTTTTTTTGCTAGCGTAGTTGTATGTTGTAGAGAGACTAGACCCATTCTTTGGTTCACTTAGCTCTTGGTATATTTGTTTGGTTTGGTTTTATCAAGAGTTGAACCCATGGTCCAAACCTCAAATCCTCCATATATAACCCAACTTCACTCTCTCTCCTCTCATTTTTCTCTTCAATTCTCTTTCTTAGGTTTTCCTCCCCCCCTCCATAGGCAAGTACATCTTACAAGAAATAGAGAAAAAGTTCATATTTTTGTTCCATTATGTTCCTTATACGATTTTTCATGCATTTAGAACTTGATATTTTTGGATTTGGTGGATGGATTAGTGTAGATCTAAGTTTTAAGTTTTAGAATTTTTTTTGCGTTCTTGAATGTTCTTGGGATTTGATCTCTTAAAACTTAATATTTTTTAGAACTTTACTTTGCTGGATTTGGACTTCGTTTGAGATTTATGTGGAATAAACAAGGTTTGGGTTTTGGAGCTTTTTCGTGGCCAAACTTGCTGGATTGGGACGAAGGAGCTCTATTCGCCCAACAGATTACATGCGGCCTGGACTTCTTGTCCAACAGATTTTATGCGGCCATCTTATTGGACGCATGGAATAGATTTTTGTACATGCGTCCCTTAGCCAAATGCTTGAAACTTGAACGAATAAAATTTCTCTAAATCCCAAAAAATTTAATGTGGCCAAGTGTGCATGCGGCCCAGAGGAGCATGTAGCCTAGTCGACTATGCGGCCAGGAGTTATGTGTCCCTCTTCTTCTGGATGCATAACTACTGACTAACTCGGCATGACTTTTCCTACTTTTGTCTTTTCTTCTGTCATTTTTATCGCATGTCACGTCAGTCACTTTTTCTGACTTGACTTGACTTGCATCTTAGTTATCACGTTGCACTTGGATCGAGGAGTGGACTTTGTCTCGATCCATGCGGCATATTGGTTCATGCGTACCATTTGGTCATGCGGCTAAATGACTCATGCGTCAACTATTCCCATGCGTTCACTTTGACACCTGTTTGGTTTAATGTTTTCGTTTGATTAAATGATTGTGATGCTATGTGTTAACTTAGAAATGACTTATATGACCCAGCTGTGACCATCTGCTAATGACTAAGTACCTGGCATGAGCCCTGTAGATGTGGCCCTTGATGTACTTACTTGCTAATCGGGCTACTTTTCCTGGATCGTCTTATTATACATTGGACAAAATAAGGGGCATAGTTCAACTCGAGGGAGGGTGTGCAATCCCGGTCCTTATTTGGTTTAAGGATTATGGATCTAATCTCGAGGGGGTCCTCGCACTAATCTTATTTTATCTATTGATATAATAAAGTGATAAATTATTGTGACCATTATTTGACTGTCATATCCTGAATATATTGCTATTTGATAACTTGACCACAACTTTGATAATAAAACTTGTTCCTGCCCTGACTGTTGTATCCATGATGATACACTTGATCGCACCAAGAGTGCTACTTGGTATATAGTGAGTCGCCATGCCACATACACTTTCTACGTGATATATGTAATTATTTCCTTGCACGGATCTGGTAGTTAGATAGTGACTTTAGTTATGGCTAGATAGTATTGATTGTTGTATCACACTTGGGTGAATCCAGATTTAACTTTAATAGACAATGTTGATTCGTATCAAGAGTGCCCATACTTAAAGTAAGATATTTAGGAAAGAATATTCATGTAACCACGACATGAGATTCTAAATCACCTAGGGTTAACTAGGAAACTTAATTTATAGAGCATTGGGAGGGAAAGGTATCTCGAGATCGTGCATGTCAAACCACCCTAAGTTAGCTGGGAGTAAAGGCTGGCCACTACGGATATTGTATATCATCTGCACTAGTGGAGTGCAGTATCTGATTATTTATAAGCCGATCCAGTATCTTTCCTATAGAAAGCCTGGAACTTCTAGTGATTATTAAATTAGCTCAGGGCCTTTACAAGGGACTGGTGCATCATATATTCTTACTTGTATATAATTGGTTCAGCCAGCCCTGTCGATTATGGCACGATATGAGGATACTTATATATTGCATTATTGGGATAATTCAGAGATCACATATCAAGCCATAACACATGTTTGGCCGTTAAATCTGTTTTAGTTAGAGAAGTGGACCGCTGCAGCATGAAAGTTTAACTCATGTCCTTGTTTGGTTGTTGAGTTGCACTGTTGTGTTACAATGGGACACGGATCAAAGCTACTTATTATCACTATATTATTTTACTTAATATAGTATACCTGTTTGTGTATTGTGCCTTCTGTTGAGTGGAATTAGGGACATAGACTATCGTGGCATGATAGTTTAACTCATGTCCTTGTTTGGTTGTTTGGTTGCACTATTGTGTTATGATAGCTTGTGGACTGACACTATGACGCAGAGTTATTCTAGTTTGACCATAATCAATGGACGTATCATATCTTGATATGATGTGGCACTTTCTGTCCTTATTTGGTGAAGGGGTGTCGTATCATATCATGGATGGGACATATGCCATTGATTGTTGGTTTAAGCATCTCATGCTATAGAACCAGTTTTGTTTCTTTATTTTGTGCTTCCTTTGTGGTATTTGCTATTTAGCGTCTGACCTTGCTGGTTTTTGAATGGCCAGGTTTAGAGCCAACACCTGAGGATCAAACGTATCTCACCCTCACTGATGGCACGCACTAGAAGGATGGCTGATGAGGGTCACGAGTGGGTTCCTTCATTCACTGCTCGTTTTTATAAACTATAATCTTTTGGGCGTTTAGCCAACCAGCACCTGTTAGCAGGATAATCTAGACACTAGTTTCCTACATGAGTATAATATATTCAGACTGCAGCTGACTCACTGTCATGTATACTTTTGATTGTGTATCTGGCACATCACTTTTATTTGTTAGATCTCTAAAGTATTCTGATGCGGCATTAAGGATGCCTTACTGCTTAATCTAAAATATTCTATGTTATTGCTACTTATTTGAATGATTGAGATATAGAAGTTCTTGACCTTAGAAGACTTGATTGTAGTATGCACCACATTGTCTCTAGACAACCTTAACACATTGCGGGTTGCTTCGGTATTCCATAAGGTGTGGTTGGCTGAGTCATTCCCCCGCTCTCCAGTATTTTCGACTTGGGGCATGACAAGGTTTTAGTGGTGGCTCATGCAGGTCTATTTTTTAGACTTGTGAGGTGGCCTGATTATAGGAAATCTCAATCAAATATGTTCCTCCTTGAAATCCTAAATCTGTCTTCTCGAACTCAGCTTGACTTCTGTACCATTGATTCCTCGATCCTTTCTTGTCATATTCTTGATTTATCTTGTATTATTTTCTTTAGGGCTTCTCCAGAACCGGTGGTTGGAGTACCAGTAGTTTCAGCAGGACAAGGATCCGTTGGCCCACAACGAGAGACATCACCTGTTCCTGGAGGGATCAGGGTAGAACCTGTAGAGGAGCACGAGGAACAATATGTACTAGAAGTTCCAGTACCCCCGGTCCTACCAGAAGTTCCAGTAGCAATTGATACACCGGTATTACAAAAGATTATTCAAGGAATGATGATGGCTCAATAATATCAGCAGCTTCAGTGGAAGGAGTAGAATGTCTTGTTGAATCAAGGATTACATATGACCTTGGAGAGAAGTGTTAGAACAAACTCAGGGGCATCGGTGAGGTTCTTCTGACTCAACCCTAGGTACTTTGATGGCACGGAGGATGCCATTACCACAGATGCTTGGCTGTAGTATATTGAGACAATACTGACAGCAGCAAGGGTTCCAGCTAAGGAACAAGTTGATCAGGTCCGATTGCAACTCCAGGACCTTGCCAGAGATTGGTGGGAAGCAGAAGAGGTTAGTTTAAGACAACATGTCTCATGGGACAACTTCAGAACCCATTTTAGGGTCAAGTATTTTAGAGTGGTAGCGCAGTATGAGCTACAGCAGAGGTTTATCAATCTCAAGTAGTCTGGGAGGATGGTGGATGGCTACGTAGCAGAGTTCTGCAGTCTTAACAGGTTTGCCCCAACAATGGTGGAAACAGAACCAGAGCGGGCGATGAAGTTTCAGTATGGACTTCATCTAGAAATTCAGCAACTGGTAGAGGGCCATAACTACCAGACCTTTGACGAAGTATTGATCGCATCCAAGTGACATGAGCTGACAATGCAGAGGTTAGATTCGAGGATAGGAGGCCAGAAGAGGTCTCATGCACAGAGCGAAAGAGGAGGACCAGCACAACGGACGTCAGCACCATCTTCTGGCGTTCGCATTCATGACACAACACCGAGGAGGCCATTGGCATCGGCAGCAACAGCACCAGCTCGGCCATATCAGCCGTGGCAACAACAACAGAGATTGGGAGCCCCAATCGGATGTACGTATTGTAGCAAGGGAGGCCATACCAAAGATGTGTGAAGGAAAGAACAAGGGTTATGACTACAATGTAGTAGTCCCGACCATCAGATCGCCAATTATCCGATTATACAGAGGATTGAAGGGCCAGTGCAGCGATTATCCTTACCAGCACTAGGGGAAGCTCAGTACAGGGGACCAGCACTAGCAGTCAGGCATTTGGCTCAGCGTCCATTATCGACGCAAACTCAGATTTACAACCAGCAAAGGAATCAGCAGTATAGGCAGCAGAGGCCACAACTGCGTATCCAATGGAGGCAGCAACAAGGAGCACAACAAGGCCAAGGGCAAGATTTTACCCTATCTCTGGAGGAGGCTTTGGCATCAGGTGACGTGGTGGCAAGTAACATTCTCATTAGCATTATTTTATTCAGGAGTATCCTATTCATTTGTATGTGCACGATTTACGACACGTATTGGATTTGAGTTCAAGGCATTGCCAGAGAGGCTGAATATACTCACTAGTAATGGTCTCGTAGGAGTTGATAGAGTATGTCTAGCGTGCCCAATCGCAGTGTGCGAACATTTATTACCTACAAGGTTGATCGAGTTCCCTATGTGTAATTTCGACGTTATTCTAGGCATGGACTAGTTGAGAGACAGTCATGCGACGATAGATTGCCGTAGGGGTAGAGTGTTCTTTAACATCCCGGACAAGGAAGAGTTTATCTTCAATAGAACGATGAGTAACCAGCATGAAGATGGCATGGCAGCAGTAGCAGAAATTGGTAATCAGCTTCCCAGAATAATTGAAAATTTTCTCGATGTATTTTCGGAAGATTTTCCAGGATTACCCCGTGTAAGAAAAGTAGAGTTCTGCATAAAATTAAGGCTAGAAGCAGAACCAATTTCCAACAAAGTCTATCAGATGTCACCGATGGAACTCAACCAGCTATATCAATATGTGAAAGAACTGTAAAACTCCTAATTTTTTGGGATTGGGGCGTGACAAGAACTGAAGGCAAAGAAGTTTATTCGGGCTAGTAGATCACCATGGGGAGCATCATCACTTATATTAAAGAAGAAAGACAGGACAACACGGTTGTGTATCGTCTATAGGCAGCTGAATGCAGTAACAGTGAAGAACAAGTATCCATTGCCTAGAATTGATGACTTGTTTGACCAATTGAGTGAAGCAAAGTATTTTTCAAGATAGACCTTCGATCAGGATATTATCAAGTAAGGATCCGGGAGCAAGATATACCGAAGACAGTATTTTGTCTCGATATGGGTGTAGAAGCATGAAAAATATGCCGGATGACTATACGTAACTTATTGATACGGGGCAGCATAAAGAAATGACCTCAGAGCCATCAAGCAGGCAAGTCAAGAGCTTCTCAGGACCATCCGCGTAAGTGCAGTATGTCCAGGCCGCCTCAAAGCGTAAAGCAGAGGGCTTCGTCGCCTATATGGCGTAAAACACATCCGCTTTCAATGCGGTATTAAAGCGTACGAGGAACGCTTCGTGTTCTCTGAGATGAACCTGTCAGACCCTGCAACGAACCTGACGTCTGAACTTCTGACAAAAGGATACAGCTCAGCTACCCAGACGACGGCTATAATGATAGCACGGCACTGCGACCCAGGCTGTCAGTTACCGCCATCTCCCTTGGGTAAACTGCTTTTACATGTACAAGGGGATATGCTGCCTCGTTTTACACAGGCAGACATGAGCTGTTTACGCTCCGCAGTAGACAAACCGCCTGCCACGTCAAAAGCTGCACTTTGTACAGGGCTCGAGGCACGTCTCTGCGATTGGTGCACAAGGCGGTGACAGTCTTCTCGAGGCACATCTCTGCGACGGATGCACAGAAGAGCTGCAGACCTTCAAAAACACGCCTCTGCATTTAATGCGCAGAATGATGGCGGATCTCTGCATTTAATGCAGGGGATTTTATTAAAGAGTCACCGAACCGTCGTTTGGTGACATCCCCTTTGCATAAACTGCTTTTTCGCATACAAAGGGATACACTGCCTTGTTCTACACATGCAGACGTGAACCGTCTACACACCGCGGAAGACAAACAGACTGCTACGTCAAAAGCTGCGCTTTGTACAAGGCTCAAGGCACGTCTCTTCGCCTAATGCTCAGAACGGTGGCAGGCCTTCAGAACACGCCTTCGCAATTAATGCACAGGATGGTGGCAGATCTCTGCATTTAATGCGAGAGATTTGATTATATCTTCAAAAGCCGTGATTCCGGCTAAAGACGTCCACGTCAGCACTCAGCACATTGCGCAGTGGCTTCTACGCCCATTCAGCTTCTGTGCCCACATGGCTTCTACGCCTCCTCAGCTTCTATACTCTCTCGGCTTCTACGCCTCCTCAGCTTCTATGCTCTCTCGGCTTCTACGCCTCCTCAGCTTCTATGCTCACTCGGCTTCTATGCCATCAGGCTTCTATGCCTACCTGGCTTCTATGCCTACTTGGCTTCTATACCATGGTGACAGACATTGGCTTTTACGCCCACCTCTTCTACACGAGGGATACCTACCTGCGTGGCTTCTACGCTGTGATCTTCGTAGCAACAATACGCATTTTGTCCCTTAGTTGGACCCGTGTTATACGCTCATTCAAAGGATCATCTATACGCAGGCATTGGTTATTTTAACCGTCGTGTAAAAGGGTGCTGTGTTGTCCACTCCTCGGTTTTTACACCAACTGAGTGGTCACTGTCACTAAAACTCTATAAATAGAGACTTCTATCTACAGAGGAATAGGTCGAAGAAATTGATCAACGATCAGACTTTTGAAAAGGAGATCGAACAGGGTCAAGAAAAACAAGGAGAGAAGAGATCAAGAGAGAGAGAGAGAGAGAGAGAGAGAGGAATCCGGAGCTCAGGCAAAGGGTAGGGATCGACGACTTTGGCATCGTGCATCCACCCTCTTTTGCAACCTTCGAAGCCGCTTCCTGTCTTCTACGGCACTCCTTCATCATCGTGTGGTCCAAGGGCTAAAGTGATCGACTGCAGATCAGACACCTATAGCAATTTATACCCAGATTAAATAAATTGTACTCCCACATCCTCGTATAGGATTACATTGTACAAGTTTGTTTGTAAACAAAAGAACACGGGTCTCGTATAAACCCCGTCTTGAATACATCTTTCATTCTTTTCGTTTTCTACCACAAACAAGATGACGACTCTGCTGGGGACGTCTTTCTCTTCTGATGAGGAAGTAATTGCTCAACACGATGCGGTATCTATAGGAACCGTGAAGAAGACACTGGTCGTCCAATTCGACCAGTCTGCCTACGAAGACATGCTTCGAACCGGGGGTAGCTCTCACCCTCTCTCCGTCCAAGACAACAGGAAGCTGCGCAAGGTCTGGATGCCCAAGACATCCTCTACCATTCCTGTGGACTCTCCGATCTCTCCGATCTCTCCGATCTCTCCGACCAATGAGATTGTAGCATTGCTCCCTCCGTGCCCCGCACGTAAAATTCAGTCTCCCGCTACGCGCGGTACAGACAAAACTTTGGGCAAAGCCTCAGCGCTAACCCAGAAGTATCCGCTGCGCTCTACGCGTAGAAACCAGTCTCCCGCTATGCGCGGTACAGACAAAAATTCAGGCAAAGCCTCGGCGCTGACCCAGGAGTATCCACTGCGCTCTACGCGCAGAAACCAGTCTCCCGCTACGCGCGGTACAGACAAAACTTCTGATGATGCTTTAGCGCCAAATCGGAAGTACAAGTCACGCTCCGCACGCAAGACGACATCTGACCTCTACGGGGATCCAGATGAGCACTGTGATCTCCGCAAGGGAAAGCAAGCGGCAGAGTATTCAACTTCTCGGCCTTTACGCCAGCGAGGGAACGATCTGCATACCCTCCGGATTACGCGAGAAGCCGATGGCCGGCTGAGGACCTCTTCAGCTTTACGCCAGTTTGAGCAAATCTCCAAATTACGCCAGGCGAAGTCCCTCTGCGTAAAGCAAGCTCAAGTTGCGGAGAGGCACCCTCCCCGGGGGTTATCCGCCACCCAGATGGCCAACCTGTTATACACAGGTGGCACAGCAAGAGCCATAGTGCCCAACCTCCACATACCAACTGACGGGAACAGAAGAAACAAGCCGTCGTCTTCTCCTTCTGCAACTCCTCCTAACCTGCATACACATCTGATCCAGAGACGCAAAGACAGGAGTCGTGAGCAGGCTTCAGATCCCCTAGGCGTCAAATGGGAAGAGATCGTATGGGAAGATGCGTCAACATCTAATGTCATCATGATATATGAACCATGTGAAAGTGGGACCTTTATTGTCCCCCCAACTCGTGACGACCAGCATCCAATAGTCTTCAGTCGCAGGCAGAGCGGTCCGATTATACAAGAGGATTTTCGCGAGTCTGAGGGAGGGAAAATGCAAATCCACAGGTATAGCCCTCAAGCTCTGAAGATTATACAGAACATGGGTTACGATTTAAAATCGAAGCAGGGCCTCAACTATGGAAGAGGCAGCAGAACACCGTTGCATAGTAATCCTTACTATCGACAAACTCGTTTCGGGTTGGGGTACACTGCATCCCCTGCACACTCCAAACTTCCAGAGGATGATCCTGTAATACCAGAGGCAGGTCCTTCCAAACCAACTTCTAGGAACAAATACAACGACAAGACGGGGGGTAGAACCCTCTCAAAATCTAGATACAATACAGCAAGGGCGGCCCTCCCGGAAGATCAAAAGACTCGGGCATCAGGATCCCAAAAAACCGAAAGGGGCCTTTTCCTTCAAGGAAGATGACATCATTGAAATCTTCAACATGTTGATAAAAGAAAACAAACTCCAGGTTCCCAACATCAGATACCCCGAGAGCGTCGGCGAAGTCAATGATCCAGATTATTGTCTCTTCCATCAGTACATTCATCACCCTACAAGGGCCTGCTGTTTGTTGAAAAGAAAAATTCAGGAGTTGATCGACGCCAAGGTCATCACTTTACATCTATAAACGAGGGAACAATCACGGTGAGCTGGGTTCACCTTTTGCTTCCTCAAGAAAGGTACGGGATGATGAACCCCTGAAAGTGTCCCCAGTGGATCCTACAGGTCTATCCCCACTCGGGAAAATCATTATATAGTAAAATTTCTCCAAAAAAAGTTTGTCATTACCTCTGAATAAACTTTCGGCTATCGATTATCATCAGTTGTCATCTACACTTAACATTCGTACTTAGCCCTAAGTACACCAGCAGTGTTAAGTCCACAAAAACTGTCATGCCCATGTTACCCCTGAGCGGGTAGATCCTCTACCATGACGATATAGAACCCATAGCGCAAAAAATTCTTGGCAGCTATGGATTCCTATCATCCGTACATATGGGAAGTGACATCATCATCCAATGTCGTCACGACATATGGACCACAAGAGGACTCTATCTTCCTTATCCCGCCTACCTGCAGCAGTCAGCGTACAATAGTCTTCGGCCGCGTGCGCAATCAACCGACTGTCCAAGAATATTCTTTCGATGACGATACTGGGAGAATGCAGGTTCACCAATACAGCCCACAGGCATTGAGAATCATGTAAAACATGGGCTACGACTTGGAGCGGAAGCCAGGCCTCAACTACGGGAAGGGCAGACGAACGCCACTGTTCGGCAATCCCCGTTATCAACAAACCCATTTCGGGTTAGGGTATGCCACCTCCTCCAAATCAAGCGAGGATGTCCTTTCCTCCTTTCGAGACGGCTCGTCGCCCTCCGACTCACCTGATGCTCTCGAACAAACATTATCAGTAAATATGGTAGTGACAGATCCCTTCGAAGCAGACGAACCAGAGTCTGAGCTGTTTGAGAAAGACTCTTGGGCTCAACAAATGGATACACAATGGGAGTTCCTCTTCGAGCAGAGAGAACCTCCCACTGAAGATGAAGTTATCCAGATCGACGTTGGGGATGAACTCTCACCAAGACCGATATTTATCAGTAACAATCTTTCCACAGCTGAAAGGGAAGAAGTTATTCAACTGATAAAAGAATACATCGACGTCTTTGCGTAGAATTATGAGGATATGCCAGGACTTGATCCAAAGATGGCTACCCACAAGCTCAACATATCGCCCGATTCAAAGCCTGTAAAGCAGCACCAGCGCCGGTTCTGCCCAGATATGATGGACGCCATTGAAGCCGAAGTCAAGAAGTTGATAGCCTACGGTTTCATCCGGGAAGAACAACATCCCGACTGGGTCGCCAACGTTGTCCCAGTCATGAAAAAAAATGGGAAAATACGCATCTGTATCGATTATCGAGATCTGAATGCAGCCTGCCCCAAGGGTGAGTTCCCTCTTCCCATTACAGACATCATGATCGACAACACCTGCGGTTTTGAACGCATGTCTTTCATGGACGGATTCTCAGGGTACAATCAGATCAAGATGCATCCTAGAGACGAGAAGCATACTGCCTTCCGAACACTACTGGGGGTATATTGCTATACAGTAATGCCCTTCGGATTGAAGAATGCCGGGGCAACATACCAACGAGCTATGAGTAACATATTCCATGAGCACTTACGCAAAACAGTGGAATGTTACGTAGACGACATAGCTGTCAAAAGCCGCCTCAAAGATGATCACATTCGAGACTTAAGGACGGTGTTCGAGTTAATGCGCCAACATCAACTCAAGATGAATCCTACGAAGTCCTTTCTGGGTGTATCTAGCGGCAAATTCCTGGGATTTGTCATTACCGCCAAAGGCATACAAGTGGACCCTGATAAAGTCCAAGCCATCATAGAAATGCGACCGTCCCGCAATCTGAAGGAACTCAGGGGATTTCAAGGTCGTCTGGCTTACATCCGGAGATTCATATCCAACCTCTCTGGGAGATGTCAGCCTTTTTCTCGCCTCATGAAGAAGGGTGTATCCTTCGTATGGGACGAAGCCTGTCAACAAGCGTTTAACGATATCAAACGCTACCTCACTCATCCGCCAATTCTGGTGCCTCCCGTCATAGGAAGACCATTCTTCCTATACGTTCGAGCAATGGACCATTCCTTGGGAGCTCTTCTTGCGCAGAAGAACGATGTAGGGCATGAACAGGCTATCTACTATCTAAGTAGAATGATGATCGGAGCCGAACACTGGTACAACCCAGTGGAGAAAGAATGCTTGGCTCTGATGTTCGCTATCCAGAAGACGCGGCACTATGTCACCGGCCAGACTATCCATATCATCTCCAGGATCAACCCTCTTCGAGTACTGATGAGCAAGCCAAGTGCTCTTAATTCCCGACTCGCAACTTGGGCGATGCTGTTAACACCATATGACATGGTGTACGTCCCCCAGAAGTCCATCAAAGGCCAAGCATTGGCCGACTTCCTAGCTGCTCATCCGATCCCGAAGACCTCCAAGTTGTACAAGGACATCCCTGACGAAGTTGCAGAATATAATTCCGTGATGGAAAGTGACGCATGGCAACTATTCTTCGATGGTGCCTCCAGAACTGGTCCCAGGGGAAAAGTGGTCTCAGGAGTAGGAATCGTCTTGGTTACTCCCGACAAACTCGTTATCTACCGAGCATACTCTCTCAACGAGCCCTGCTCCAACAACGTGGCAGAGTATAACGCTCTACTAATCGGGCTCCAAGTCGCTAAAGAGCTGGGGGTCGAATCTCTGGAAGCTTTCGGAGATTCTCTACTTATAGTCAATCAAGTGAGGGGAATATATGAAGTCCGGAATCTAGACCTCATCCCCTATTACCAAGCAGCGGTCGAGATAGCCGTGACATTCAAAGGGTTCTTCCTGGAGCATGTACCTCGATCCCAGAATTTTGAAGCTGATGCCCTAGCCAGTCTAGCTGCGGATTTAGCTACTCCTATAAGAAGGCAGAATTCGGTAATCCTTCTTAACAGAGATTTATTCTGTGTGAAGAACAACTCTCACATAGAACGCAGCTATGCTGCACACGCCGATCCTCCCAGAAGAGATTGGAAGAGTCCCTTTATAGATTTTGTGGCATACGGAATCTTGCCGGAGGACCCTAAAGAAGCGGTATCCGTCAAGAGACGATCTTTTACTTCGATGCATCTTCACAATGCCTATATCGACGGACCTATGACGGACTGCTATTGAGATGTCTCTCTGACGACGAAGCACAGCAGATTATCCGTGAAGCTCACGACGGCGTATGCGGGACGTATCAACCCGGTCCTAAGCTACAGGATCGTATCAGGAGAATGGGCTATTACTGGCCCACTATGATCACAGACGCGATCAACTATGCAAGACAATGCAGAGCCTGTCAAGTCCATGCAGACTTCATACATCAACCGTCTGAATATCTACATCCTACGGTTGCATCCTGGCCTTTCGAAGCATGGGGTATGGATGTCGTCGGTCCTATTCACCCGTCTTCTTCCAGAGGTCACCAGTTCATACTGGCCATCACGGATTACTTCTCCAAATGGGCAGAGGCGATCCATCTTGCTGAGGTAAAGGCGTCTAATGTGATCAGCTTCATCAAGCATCACGTCATCTATCGCTTCGGGGTACCTCGGAGGATAATTCACGACAATGGGCCTCAGTTCGCCAGCCAAGCGTTTCATCGATTTTGCGATAAAAATCGGATACATAATATTGCCTCTACGGCGTATTATCCAGCTGCTAATGGTTTGGCGGAAGCTTTCAACAAAACCATTATCAAACTCTTGAAGAAGTTCGTCTCTTCGAATAAAAGAGATTGGAATGAGAGACTGGGCGAATGTCTCTGGGCATACCGCACAACGGTACGAACACCGACAGGTTGTACTCCATTCTCACTGGTCTACGGGAGCGAAGCAGTTCTCCTCATTGAAATTCAGATCCCGTCACTCAGGATAGCCGTGGCTAACGAACTGACTCAAGAAAAGAATGACCTTTTAAGGCTTCAGGAGCTAGAAGGATTAGACGAGAAACGCCTCCAAGCTCAACAGCGCATCACGCTCTACCAAGCACGCATTTCCAGAGCTTTCAATCACAAAGTAAAGGAAAGAGTATTCAAAGTCGGCGAGCTAGTTTTAGCCGTAAGAAGGCCGATGATTCTTACTCACAGGAGTAAAGGCAAATTCCAGCCCAAATGGGAAGGCCCTTATGTGATCGAGACAACGTTCTCAAACGGCGCTTACAGGTTAGCCCAGCCTAATGGAGACCTGTTAATGGATCCTATCAACGGCAAATTCCTGAAAAGGTACTATGCTTAATCTCCTCTGCTCGGGTGGAATATAGCGAAAACCTCAATTCTGACAAAACTACTTCCAAAACAAAACTAGTTGGGTCGTATTCTATCATGTCCATATAACCTCTGAATAGATACGTTCGACTAATTTGGAAATGCAATACCTATCACGTCCATATTATCTCTGATATCGGTTGTCATCTTAACTTAACACCCGTACTTAACTCTAAGTACGCCAGTGGTGTTAGGTCCACAAAAAACTGCCATGTCCATATTACCTCTGAGCAGATATATACCTCCATCCCTAAATGGAGTATTTTCCCAGCTGAGTTTGTCATGTTCATATTACCTCTGAACAAACCTTCTTGGTTCGACTATCGATTATCATGTCCATATTACCTCTGATATCGGTTGTCATCTCAACTTAACACCCGTACTTAACTCTAAGTACGCCAGTGGTGTTAAGTCCACCAAAAACTGCCATGTCCATATTACCTCTGAGCAGATATATACCTCCATCCCTAAATGGAGTGTTTTCCCAGCTGAGTTTGTCATGTTCATATTACCTCTGAACAAACCTTCTTGGTTCGACTATCGATTATCATGTCCATATTACCTCTGATATCGGTTGTCATCTCAACTTAACACCCGTACTTAACTCTAAGTACGCCAGCGGTGTTAGGGCCACAAAAAACTGCCATGTCCATATTACCTCTGAGCAGATATATACCTCCATCCCTAAATGGAGTGTTTTCCCAGCTGAGTTTGTCATGTTCATATTACCTCTGAACAAACCTTCTTGGTTCGACTATAGATTATTATGTCCATATTACCTCTGATATCGGTTGTCATCTCAACTTAACACCCGTACTTAACTCTAAGTACGCTAGTGGTGTTAAGTCCACTAAAAACTGCCATGTCCATATTACCTCTGAGCAGATATATACCTCCATCCCTAAATGGAGTATTTTCCCAGCTGAGTTTGTCATGTTCATATTACCTCTGAATAAACCTTCTTGGTTCGACTATCGATTATCATGTCCATATTACCTCTGATATCGGTTGTCATCTCAACTTAGCGCCCGTACTTAACTCTAAGTACGCTAGTGGTGTTAAGTCCACCAAAAACTGCCATGTCCATATTACCTCTGAGCAGATATATACCTCCATCCCTAAATGGAGTATTTTCCCAGCTGAGTTTGTCATGTTCATATTACCTCTGAACAAACCTTCTTGGTTCGACTATCGATTATCATGTCCATATTACCTCTGATATCGGTTGTCATCTCAACTTAACACCCGTACTTAACTCTAAGTACGCTAGTGGTGTTAGGTCCACAAAAACTGTCATGTCCATATTACCTCTGAGCAGATATATACCTCCGTCCCTAAATGGAGTGTTTCCAGCATATTCTATCATGTCCGTATGACCTATGAATAGATATGTCCTACCAAAGCATATTCTATCATGTCCGTGTGACCTCTGAATAGATATGTCCTGCTAAAGTTTACCGGGAGTATATCACGTCCATATTACCTCTGATATAACTTTTACCCAAACCTGTCATTTACATTCCGAAATGATTGGGTACTACGTCAGCCCACTACTCTCGAAAGACGGACAGTCAGCAAATTCGAAGAGTTTTTTGTGCAAAGCAGATTCGTGGTTCTACGCTAAGGAGCTTTCTACGCTCGACAGCTACAGATCTACGGTTTTACGCTCGCAAGCTATAAGTCTATGGTTTTACGCCCGGATGTCTTTTGTGCTCGGTAGCTTTTACGCTTGAGAGGCAACAAACCTACGACTTCACGCTTAGCAGATACAAACCTACGATCTCACGCTCGGTGGCTTTCTACGCTCAATAAGCTACGAACTCAGGATTTTTAGCTCATCTACACTACGGATCTCTGACTTTCCGCATATCCGAACAGTTCTCAAGGCGGTCGATTACAGGAGTTCACCCAGAAGATACTCCTCCTTGACCTCAAAATATCCCAAGTACCCGAAGCATACAGAGTTCAAACAATTGAGGACTTACTCTTCTCGGGTCAATTGGAGGTTCATCCAGACTCCACTCTGAATATCTCGTCTGCAGTTCAAGATGGCGGCTCGGTTCTTGACCGCCATTTCTCGCCCTGTTCCAAGGGACTTTTTGGGAAATCGGCATTGAAGATGAAGTCTGAACAAGGATTCTGTTCACCAGAAGTAAAAACAATAGTTCAGAATTCTACGCGGTTCCTACATTCCTAAAGCAGCTGCGCATCACTAGTTATGCGTAAAAGACAGGACGGGACCTAATACTCTTTCTATCAGAGTCGGCGTAAAGAATCAGACGTATCGAAGCTACACATATTCAGACTTCACAGCAACGTATGGAAAAAGACGATCATATGCAGAGAAGAAAGACGACTTTATTAAAAGTTAAAATCATAATTACATATGAGGGAAATCCTATCTATAAGGGGTTTTTTTCTTCATTTTCGTGATTACATATGAGGGAAATTCCGTCTACAAAGGATTTCCTCATCGTCGACTGAAGATCGCCCAGAAGCTCTTCTGACAGGTTCTCGCCTGGGCGCCAATTCTTCATCCATCTTCTCCAGCAGTCAGTCAGTTCCCGCAAGCTGGCTGACATGGCAATGATCAATGGCGGGAGGATACAGAGTTGGGGCTTGTATAAATTATACAGGTCCCATGCTCCGTGCGCCATGGAGTTGAGGTTTTACACCCAACTCAATACAGAAGGACGGCTGTTACAGCTTGTCTTCTCTCTCATCCCCGAGAGTGTAACGGGAGAAGACACCACATGCAAGCTGTGTGGTCAAATACGACCCTTCCTTCTCCTGGACAAACCGCCATACAAAGTTGCTGATTATCCCGAGCAAGGGAGGCTAAGATATCCTTCCATGATCCATCGTTGCAGTGGACACTTGCTCGAAGACGCCGTCTTTTTCGGCTCCTTATACGCTGGAAGAACATGATCTCCTTCTTCCTCAGGTCGACCCGACGAACTCCGGCGATCATCTCTGCATGATGAAGGAAATGTGGGAAGAACAGGTTTAAACTCCTCAGCCCTTTTATAGGCAAGCGAGGTCACACCTACCCCCAATAACTCTGCCATAAAGACTGGCCTGAAAGAACGTGTCAAACTTGACCGTTTCAGGCTCCATTCAGAAGGCGTTTCGAGTTACGAGGAACGGTTCATGCTTCATTCAAAGCGTTTCGAATTCCGAGGAATTTGAAAGCTTTGAAGGGGGTCTTGTAGAAGCATGAAAAATACGCCGGATGACTATACGCAACTTATTGATGCGGGGCAGCATAAAGAGATGACCTCAGAGCCATCAAGCAGGCAAGTCAAGAGCTTCTCAGGACCATCCGCGTAAGTACAGTATGTCCAGGCCGCCTCAAAGCGTAAAGCAGAGGGCTTCGTCGCCTATATGGCGTAAAACACATCCGCTTTCAATGCGGTATTAAAGCGTATGAGGAACGCTTCGTGTTCTCCGAGATGAACCTGTCAGACCCTGCAACGAACCTGACGTCTGAACTTCTGACAAAAGGATACGGCTCGGCTACCCAGACGACGGCTATAATGATAGCACGGCACTGCGACCCAGGCTGTCAGTTACCGCTATCTCCCTTGCGTAAACTGCTTTTACATGTACAAGAGGATATGCTGCCTCGTTTTACACAGGCAGACATGAGCTGTTTACGCTCCGCAGTAGACAAACCGCCTGCCACGTCAAAAGCTGTACTTTGTACAGGGCTCGAGGCACGTCTCTGCGATTGGTGCACAAGGCGGTGACAGTCTTCTCGAGGCACGTCTCTGCGACGGATGCACAGAAGAGCTGCAGACCTTCAAAAACACGTCTCTGCATTTAATGCGCAGAATGATGGCGGATCTCTGCATTTAATGCAGGGGATTTGATTAAAGAGTCACCGAACCGTCGTTTGGTGACATCCCCTTTGCGTAAACTGCTTTTTCGCATACAAAGGGATACGCTGCCTTGTTCTACACAGGCAGA
This sequence comes from Iris macrosiphon, assembly GCA_036927795.1. NCBI lineage: Eukaryota > Viridiplantae > Streptophyta > Magnoliopsida > Asparagales > Iridaceae > Iris > Iris macrosiphon. The sequence continues at coordinate 67,926,775 of JAYESA010000010.1, read as the reverse complement.
CGTGAACCGTCTACACACCGCAGAAGACAAACAGACTGCCACGTCAAAAGCTGCACTTTGTACAAGGCTCGAGGCACGTCTCTTCGCCTAATGCTCAGAACGGTGGCAGGCCTTCAGAATACGCCTTCGCAATTAATGCACAGGATGGTGGCATATCTCTGCATTTAATGCGAGAGATTTGATTATATCTTCAAAAGCCGTGATTCCGGCTAAAGACGTCCACGTCAGCACTCAGCACATTGTGCAGTGGCTTCTACGCCCATTCAGCTTCTGTGCCCACATGGCTTCTACGCCTCCTCAGCTTCTATGCTCTCTCGGCTTCTACGCCTCCTCAGCTTCTATGCTCTCTCGGCTTCTACGCCTCCTCAGCTTCTATGCTCACTCGGCTTCTATGCCATCAGGCTTCTATGCCTACCTGGCTTCTATGCCTAATTGGCTTCTATACCATGGTGACAGACATTGGCTTTTATGCCCACCTCTTCTACACGAGGGATACCTACCTGCGTGGCTTCTACGCCGTGATCTTCGTAGCAACAATACACGTTTTGTCCCTTAGTTGGACCCGTGTTATACGCTCATTCAAAGGATCATCTATACGCAGGCATTGGTTATTTTAACCGTCTTGTAAAAGGGTGCTGTGTTGTCCACTCCTCGGTTTTTACACCAACTGAGTGGTCACTGTCACTAAAACTCTATAAATAGAGACCTCTATCTACAGAGGAACAGGTCTAAGAAATTGATTAACGATCAGACTTTTGAAAAGGAGATCGAACAGGGTTAAGAAAAACAAGGAGAGAAGAGATCAAGAGAGAGAGAGAGAGAGAGGAATCCGGAGCTCAGGCAAAGGGTAGGGATCGACGACTTTGGCATCGTGCATCCACCCTCTTTTGTAACCTTTGAAGCCGCTTCCTGTCTTCTACGTCACTCCTTCATCATCGTGTGGTCCAAGGGCTAAAGTGATCGACTGCAGATCAGACACCTATAGCAATTTATAACCAGATTAAATAAATTGTACTCCCACATCCTCGTATAGGATTATATTGTACAAGTTTGTTTGTAAACAAAAGAACACGGGTCTCGTATAAACCCCGTCTTGAATACATCTTTCATTCTTTTCGTTTTCTACCACAAACAATGGGCATTACAAATTTTTAGTTATGCCATTCGGATTGACTAAGTGCCAGCAATATTCATGGATTTGATGAATCGTATCTTCATGTCATACCTAGATTAATTTGTAGTGGTATTCATTGACGATATTCTTGTCTACTACAACAGCGAAGAAGAGCATGAAAATGATCTTCGGAGAGTGTTACAAGTTTTAAGGGAGCACCAGTTGTATGAAAAGCTCAGTAAGTATGAATTATGGTTAGGTCATGTGTCATTCTTGGAGCACATCATCTCAGGAGCAGAAGTATCAGTAGACCCCAAGAAGGTCGAAGCAGTAGAGAATTGGCCAGTCCCGAAGACAGTAGTAGATGTGCGAAGTTTCTTGGGGTTAGCGGAATATTATCGGAGGTTCGTGGCAGACTTCGCACATATTTCAGCACCAATGACTCGTCTAACCTGCAATGAGGCAAAGTTTGTTTGGACGGCAGAGTGCTAAGCGACATTCGAGAAGTTGAAAAAGAAACTGATATCAACATCGATCCTTACACTTCCAGTAGGATCAAGAGGATTCACAGTTTATTGCGACGCATCTGGGAAAGGAATCGGGTATGTGTTAATATAGTACGGAAAAGTGATAACTGATGCATCTCGGCAGCTTCGAGATTATAAGAAAAATTATCTAACACATGATTTGGAGTTAGCAGCAGTAGTATTTGTACTCAAGCTATGGAGACACAACCTATATAGCGATCGGGTAGAGATATTCACAAATCATAAGAGTTTAAAGTACATATTTACGCAGAAGGACCTGAACATGAGGCAGAGGAGGTAGCTAGAATTATTTTATGATTATGATATAACACTTCAGTATCATCCAGGTAAGGCAAATATGGTGGCAGATGCTCTAAGTAGGAGAGGCAACACATTCGTCTTGACAACTCAAAAGCACATAGTAGAAGATCTTCGAGAGATGGGCATCAAGGTAGTGTTACCTCAAGGAGCGAAAATACTAGCCAGTCTTCAGATTCAGTCAACCTTGGTGGAGAGGATCAAGGCGGCTCAAGCAGAAGATTCTCAGATTCAGAAGCTTAGGACAGAATATGAGTCAGGCCTTTGGAAGGAATTAAGGATTCACGAAGACAGAACACTTAGATTTGGATACCGTCTTTGTGTGCCAAGAGGAGATATCAGACATAAAGTAATGACCGAGGCACACAGTTCTTAATATTCTATATATCCAGGAGGTACGAAGATGTACCAAGATATCAAGCAACATTTCTGGTGTAACGGAATAAAAAGAGAGATAGCTTGGTTCGTTTCATGATGTCTCATATGTTAGCAGGTAAAGGCAGAGCAGCAGAGACCAGCAGGATTATTGCAACCCATGTCTATTCTAGAGTGGAAGTGGGAACACATTACGATAGACTTTGTGACCGGCTTACCTAGATCCCCTACTGGACGTAATACAATTTTGGTAATAGTAGATCAACTCATGAATGTAGCACATTTTCTTTCCTTCCTAGTAGGACAGTCTATAGAGCAGTTAATAGAGATGTATATGCGGCATATAGTGAGGCAGCACGGAGTTCCAGCAAGTATATTATCAGACCATGATACCCGCTTTACGTCTCATTTTTGGAGAAGCTTACACAAGCGCTTGGGTACTAAGTTAAGATTCAGTACCGCGTACCATCCTCAGACAGACAGCCAGTCAGAGAGGACAATACAAGTATTGAAAGATATGTTACGGGCTTGTACTTTAGACCTTAGTGGGCCTTAGAAAGTTTACATTCACTTAGTAGAATTCTCATACAATAACAGTTATCGGGCCAGCATACAAATGGCTCCATTCAAGGAATTGTATGAAAGGAAGTACAGGTCGCCTTTAGCATGAGATGGGATTGGTAAATGGAAGATGTTGAGGCCTGAGATGATCACACAGATCGTTGAAGTGGTTAAGCAGATTAGAGAGCGGCTTCGAGCTGCACAAGATCGTCATCGTCATTGGGCATATCAGCATCGTAGGCCGTTAGAGTTTTCTGTCAGCGACCATGAATTTTGCGGATTTTGCCTACCCATGGAGTCATTAGGTTCGGGGTTCGTGGAAAGCTTAGTCCGCGGTACATTAGACCGTTCGATATTCTCGAGAGGGTAGGGGATGTTGCTTATCATTTTGTCCTTTCGCCTTCGTAACGTGAGGTGCACGATGTCTTTTATGTGTCTCAGTTGCGTAGGTATATCCCGAATTTGATTCATGTCCTCGATCATTCTGAGTTAGACGTTGGTACAGACTTGACTTACGAGGAATGGCCCGTATCCATTTTGGATCGAAGAGAGAATGTACTCAAGAACCGGACTATCCGTCTTGTTCATGTTGCTTGGGGACATCACTCTTTGGGAGAGTCGACGTGGGAGCGCGAGGAGGATAATCGATCTTGGTACCCACACCTATTTGACTCATAAGGTATATTTTCTTCATATGCCTTCGCATCTTTCATTCCGTGGTCGGCAAGCACTCATAAGGGATGAAGTTGCTTCGCTTTATTATAGGTGTTTTTGTTGTACTTGCTTGTTTGTATGTGTAGATTGCTTGTATATAGTTGTTGTTTGCTCTGACATTTCTAGCTAGTCTTGAGTTTGAATTCCGATGACAAAAATTTTCTAAGGTGGGTAGAGGTGTCACTCTCCATTCCCAATATACGTATTTGGAGTATAATTATTTTTTTGCTAGCGTAGTTGTATGTTGTAGAGAGACTAGACCCATCCTTTAGTTCACTTGGCTCTTGGTATATTTGTTCAATTTGATTTTATCATGAGTTGAACCCATGGTACAAACCTCAAACCCTCCATATATAACCCAACTTCACTCTCTCTCTCCTCTTATTTTTTCTCTTACATTCTCTTTCTTAGGTTTTTCTCTCCCCCACCATAGGCAAGTACATCTTACAAAAAATAGAAAAATCCTTTATATTTTTGTTTTATTATGTTCCTTATATGATTCCTCATGCATTTAAAACTTGGTATTTTGGAATTTGATGGATGGATTAGTGTAGATCTAAGTTTTAAGTTTTAGGGTTTTCTTTGTGATCTTGAATGTTCTTGGGTTTTGATCTCTTAAAACTTAATATTTTCAAAAACTTATTGTTCTATGTTGATGAGCACTTGATTTTCCTTAGTTTAGAACTTTACTTTGTTAGATTTGGACATCGTTTGAGGTTTCTATGGAAGAAACAAGATTTGGGTTTCGGAGCTTTTTCGTGGTCAAACTTGCTGGATTGGGACGAAGGAGCTCCATGCGCCCAACAGATTACATGCGGCCTGGACTTCTCGCCCAACAGATTTTATGCGGCCATCTTGTTGGACGCATGGAATAGATTTTTGTACATACGTCCCTTGGCCAAATGCTTAAAATTTAAAAAAATAAAATTTTTCTAAGTCCCAAAAGATTTCATGCGGCCCAGAGGAGCATGCGGCCTAGTCGACCATGTGGCCAGGAGTTATGCGTCCCTCTTCCTCTGGACGCATAACTACTAACTGATTCGACATGACTTTTCCTACTTTTGTCTTTTCTTTTGTCACATTTATCGCATGTCACGTCAGTCACTTTTTTTGACTTGACTTGACTTGCATCTTAGTTATCACGTTGCACTTAGCTCGTGGAGTGGACTGTCTTGATCCATGCGACCTTTTGGTTCATGCGGCCCGTTTGGTCATGTGGCTAACTGACTCATGCGTCAACTGTTCTCATGCGTCCACTTTGACACCTGTTTTGTTTAATATTTCCGTTTGATTAAATGATTGTGATGCTATGTGTTAACTTATAAATGACTTATATGACCCAGCTGTGATCGTGTACTAATGACTAAGTAACTGGCATGAGCCCTGTAGATGTGGCCCTTGATATACTTACTTGCTAATCAGGCTACTTTCCCTGGATCACCTTATTATATATTGGGCATAATAAGGGGCGTAGTTCAACTCGAGGGAGGGTCTGCAATCCCGGTCCTTATTTGGTTTAAGGATTATGGATCTGATCTCGGGGGGGTCCTCGTACTACTCTTATTTTATCTATCGATATAATAAAATAAAAAATTAATGTGAGTATTATTTGACTATCCTATCCTGAATACATTGCTACTTGATTTGACCACAACCTTGATACTAGAACTTGTTCCTGCCATGACTGTTATATCCGTGATGATACACTTGATCGCACCAAGAGTGCTACTTGGTATATAGTGAGCTGTCGTGCCACATATACTTGCTACGTGATATATGTAATTATTTCCTTGCACGATTCTGGTAGTTGGACAGTGACTTTAGCCGTAGCTAGATAGTATTAATTGTTGTATCACACTTGGGTGAATCCAAATTTAACTTTAAGAGACAATGTGGATTCGTATCAAGAGTGCCTGTACTTAAAGTACGATATTTAGGAAGGAATGTTTATGTGACCACGACATGAGATTCTAAATCACCTAGAGTTAACTAGAAAACTTAATTTGTAGACCATTGGTAGGGAACGGTATCTCGAGGTCGTGCATGTCGAACCACCCTAAGTTAGTTGAGAGTAAAGGCTGGCCACCACGGATACTGTATATCATCCGCACTAGTGGAGTGCATTATCTGACTTATTTATAAGACGAGCCAGTGTCTTTCCTATAGAAAGCCTGTAACTGCTACTGATCATTAAATTAGCTAAGGCCCTTACAAGGGACTGGTGCATCATATATTCTTACTTATATATAATTGGTTCAGCCAGCCCTGTCGATTATGGCACGATCTGAGGATACTTATATATTGTATTACTAGGATAATTCAGAGATCACATATCAAGCCGTAACACATGTTTGGCCGTTAAATCTGTTTTAGTTAGAGAAGTGGACCGCTGCAGCATGAAAGTGCTTTCTGTTGAGTGGAATTAGGGACATAGACTGTCGTGGCATGATAGTTCAACTCATGTCCTTGTTTGGTTATTGGATTACGTTATTGTGTTACGATAGCCTGTGGACTGAAACTACGATGCAGAGTTATTCTAGCTTGACCATAATCAGGGGACGTATCCTATCATGATGTGATATGACACTTCATGTCATTGTTTGGTGAAGGGGTGTCATATCATGTCATGGATGGGACATATGTCATTGATTGTTGGTTTAAGCATCTCATGCTATAGAACTGATTTTGTTTCTATATTTCGTGCTTCCTTTGTGGTACTTGTTATTTAGGGTCTGATCCTACTAGTTTTGCATGGCCAGGTTTAGAGCCAACACCTGAGGATCAAGCGTATCTCACCCTCACTGATGGCACGTACCAGAAGGATGGATGCTGAGGGTCACGAGTGGGTTCCTTCATTCACTGCTCGTCTTTTGTAAACTATAATCTTTTTGGTGTTTAGCCAACCGGCACCTGTTAGCCGGATAATCTGGACACTAGTTCCCTATATGACTATAATATATTCAGACTGCAGCTGACTCACTGTCATGTATACTTTTGATTGTGTATCTGGCATATAACTTTTATTTGCTAGATCTCTAGAATATTGTGATGCGGCATTGGAGATGCCTTACTGCTTAATCTAAAATATTATACATTATTGCTACTTGTTTGAATGATTAAGATATAAAAGTTTTTGACCCCAGAAGACTTGATTGTAGTATGCACCCCTTGTCTCTAGACAACCTTAACACATTGCGGGTTACTTCGGTATTTCGCAAAGTGTGGTTGGCTGAGTCATTCTTCTGCTCTCCAGTATTCTGGACCTGGGGCGTGACATATATTGGTGATTGTAAAGCTATGAAGGTCATCTTCAAGGCAATTGTACCAACATAAATATGAGTATTAAAGTCATTTGGTAACATACTGAAATAATTACTTTACATTTATTCATTATTGATCTAACAATTATCTATTACTGTATTTGTGTAACTCCATGAATCCTTATTGCTCAAATTACCCTGTACAGATATTGATATAGTATGAAGAATTTTTTTTCTGAATCTAAGCTCTCTAAAAGTCAAAATTATTTTGGATAAAATTCGAAAGGGCCCTTCTGTCAAAGAAATGTAAACAACCTTAAGCGATACGGTACTTAAGTGTCTTTGGGCCATCATTAGCTAGGATCTGCCCCCGACATCTAATCCATGATAATTAAAAACCTTACTGAGCAACGATGTACAAAAGAATCTTCTGAAATACAAATATCATCAGTCTGATATTAATTCCCTTGGATTCTTCCTACACACTTTATGATTGCATTTCTAATAATTTATAGCTATATGATTTGAATTCCTATATATAATTCCTTTACTTCTATCAGGATTCAATGCTATTATTTGTTCATTATAACAGCTGTTTTGAAGGTTCGCATTGAACAAAGTTATTATTCTTATATATATATATAAGAATAATAACTTTGTTCATAATGCTCATATTCCTACATAAGCTATGCACATGTAAACCAATAGGATTCGACTCCAACATCCCATGTGCACCCATGTGCACTGGTATACCCTATTTCTATTGATCCACATGTGCATGGGTCATGTAGAAATATGAGCACTATGGCTCATATCCCGTTTATCCATATATATATATACTTTGTTTGAAAAAAAAAATTATACTACGTACCCTTGAAAATTCAAATCATATCAAAGTTTTACTTCTATCATTGATTATAATTTTATGCATAATTTATTTAATTAAACCATAAGGAATCTTAGCATAGCTATTTTGGAAGCGGGGGGGGGGGGGGGTGGGACAGAACTCGGACCGAGTTCGGTCCCTAACCGAGTTTGGACCGAACTCAGTCTGTTTGTTTCTAGAATGGCAGTAGTGCTCAGTTTTTTAAAACCCTTCACAACCCTTCTCCTTCCTCCCATCCGAACAACAATCACTTTCCTCCACCTTTCAAAAACCCTAACCCTAGAATTCTTGATCTCCTTCTCCAAGGAATCTTTCTTCTCCAACTTCTAGATCCGGGTTCTCCTCAAGGTTCTCCACTTTTATATTTATTTCTATAAGGTATAACTCTCTCCTATTTCATGACTCCTAAACTATTTGAGAAAAAGAAGAGAAAATTTAGTGAAACCTCCTCTTCTCATCCTCCTCATGAGGATGTCCAACACTCATTATTTTCTTCTTCTATGTCCAATCCAGGTGAATATGATGATTTTATTTTCACATCTCTTGATAATCCTAGTACATGGTTTGATGACTCTGTAAAAAAAAATATTTGTTCGGGTAGTCTGATCAATTTCACTACATTCTATGAGTTCAAAACCATGTTTGTTAATTTTCAACTCCTTGATCTTGTTTCTACTAAAAAACACATCTATCTTAATGCAATTAGAATATTTTATTGCAGTTTATCTTATGATAGAGGCATCTTAATGCAATTAGAATATTTTATTGCAGTTTATCTTATGATAGAGGCACTATTACCTCAAGGGTAGGCGGTATCAACATTGAGTTTGATGCTGAAGAATTAGGAAAAATCCTCAATATTCCAAATGAGGGTGATGCCTTAGTTTGCATCACTAAAATCAATTTCAAGAACGACATAACCCTTGACTCTTTCAAGGGTATCTTGTGTTCCCCTCATCCCTGTCCCTTTGGAAAGTTTCATGTCCACTATCTGAATCAATACTACTATAAAATTTACCATATTATCTATTCAGCCATTCTACCTAAGAAACCCTCGACTGATGAAGTTTCTTATCTTGAGATGTCAGTCTTATATCATTTCTATCCCTTTATTCCCTTCAGCCTTCCCAAGACCATTATCAATCAAATGGTCAAGTATCGTAGGTCTGGGCGTCGACTCCTTTACGCTATGTACTTGCCTATCATCTTTGATCATTTTACTATCCCAATAGAGGAGCCCATATTTCTTTCTGAGCCAGCCTACTTGGCCAAAGCTCGTAGGACTGAGCCGACTTTTCCTTCTGATGATGATGATGATGATGACTCCTCATCCTCCCAATCTATTCCTCCTGATCCCACTCCTGACCCACATCCTCCTACACGAGCTCCTACTGCACCAGCTACATCTGTACCAGCTCCTTCTGCCCCTTTTGCCACCTTGGACTCTATCCAGGACATGTTTTGCGAGCAGTTCAGACTGCAAAATGAGATGATTGTTACTCAATTTCGTAAGCAGAACAACATGATAATTACTCGTCTGCACGATCAGGACTACCGCACCACCATTCAGGTCCATACCCTGGCCAACTCCATAACAGATCTTAACTACAGCCATACTCATCATCCTGTCGCACCCTTCCTAGTGGTTCATGACCCCTCGCATTTAGGCTACCGGATCGACGACCCCTATGTTCAGTAGTACTTCGATCCGACCGGAACCTACTTTCATACTCACCAGCCAATTGATAATCCCATAGATGGTGATGGTATGTGATTGCTACAGTACCAGGATGCTTTTGGAGATATTTTCTTATTTTCTTATTTATGTTTTTAGTTATGGACCATACATGGATTTATGTATTTTAGTTTTTCGGATGATTGTACTAGAAACTTCTTAAGAATTATCTATGATGTTCTGCTTTCCTTTATTAAGTCTAATTTATATGGTTATAATCTTTTTGACTGATAATATTTATTAGAATCTATGCATGCAGATATGTTAATTCTTTTCAATAAACTTATATCTTCTTATTATTATATGAAAGAATTATGACGGATTAGTATGCTCACACCTTTCTTCCAAAAAATTTCGTCATTTATTTCGGGGGAGCTTTCTTTTTTCTTATGATTAAATGACAAATGGGAAAAAAATGACATTACAAATATGAGATATAATTATGAGCTATGAGAAATGTCAATATTCATATTTTGTTCATTATGAGACAATACAAGCTTACAAGTTTACAGAAACAGCAACATTCTCAACCTTTGCTACTAAAAGGAAATTCACCCTAATTTTTAAAATTTAATCTAATTTTTTTATTAATTATTGTTGTAGAAATTTTTATTATTTTTAGTTAATTATAATAAATGTTCTTGCATGGATTTATATTTTTGTATATTAAATTAATTATTAAAATAATGCAAAAAATATATTTTTTGGTGTATAACTAATAATAGGATATTGTATAATTTTTCTGGAATTTATTGGACTCCAAAACTATTTTTTATGACCTATATATAATAAACCAACTCAAACCAACCCAAACCAACCCAAACTGAACCAAACCGAACTAAACCAAGATAAACCAACCCAACCAATCGGACCCGGATCCTAACCTACTAACCCGCAGATCCGCTACCCGACCTGCCCCTCACCAACAGTAATAAACCCCCCGACCCCGTTCGGCTCCCCCGATTCCTCCCTTCCCCTCCCCCGAAACCGACGTCGAACCCATCCTTTCTTCTCCCCGAAAACCCCATTGATCCCCCCTATATATACTTCACCAAACCACCAGCCTTCCACCACCAGTTCGGACCACCGTCGACCAATGTCGCCACTGTCAACATCCGCCACGAGTTGCCGCAAACCCGCCCAGAATTCGAGCAGCAGCGAGCAGTGAGGTATGCTACTTCCCACCCTCGTATCTCTTTGCACATTTATCCAAATATCGATCTGTCAAATCCTATATGAAGACCACATGACCCTCTTGAACCCTGTATAATTAGTTATGTATATCGTGTCCTGTGTCGGTCGCAATTTGTGACACAAAACCGGAAAAAAAGACCCAATTTATAGTTCAGAAAACTGTCCCAAACACCCATGTTCATGGCAGTTTTTCTTCCAACCTAGTTAATATTTTTAAATTCTGCTTAAACAATAATTTAGACAACATAACCAAGATTTAATCCCATTAATTAGTTTATTTTAATTTGTTGTATGCTATGATTTATTTGCGGTTGAAATTGTCCAAAAACTTGATTTTCTAAATCCGAATTTTTTTGAAATGGGGTGCGTCCCACTAAACGAGGCAACTTTATCGTGTGTGAATTTTATTGAAAGGCGCGTATCATTAATACGGATGTATAAGATTTTGCGGAAGTTGATTTGGATGTACGTGCACACCGAAATCAACGCGTATCCGTCGAAAAGTCCCGTATCGACCTGTTCTGACACTCGTCATAATTTTATGTGTGCTTGTCGTTTCGTAATAAAACCTGCACCATCGAATTCGTAGCATTACGATGGTCCTGTGACCCAAGTTTGGTTCAATTCTGAGAACGTTGACGAAACCCCGTTTCGTGGGCCCCACGGTTCCACTTGACGGGCGATTTCGTGACCGGCTCATCGGAATCCAGTTCTGGATGTTCTGTTGTGTTCGTATCATTGTTATGGACTTCTAGATACTAAGTTTGCCAAATTTGGAAAACTTTTTCTCTGGCATATTTTTTGGTGCGAAGTGAGCCACATGTGGATCCCGCTTTGACCAGAAACTATCAATTCTACCCCTGTGTCCAAATTGGACTTATGGATAGTCAATCCTAGATATTTCATGTATTCTGAGAGAGATGATAATATTTGTTTCAGCATCCGAAGGTGTACCTGAAGATTCCACTTTTATTGGAGCAACTGACGGAGCTCAGAACACAAGCAAGTGTACCTTGCCAACTTGCAGAAGATCATGTACTATTATTTGATTGTATTCTATATATACTTCTGTGTTGTATCTATTTAATCTAGGATCATGAAAAGTTGCTTAACGTCCGAACAAGATTTGGGTGTCGACCCTGTATGCGAAGTCGTGTAACGTCACTTAGAGAGTTGATAACACGATCCTATATTTTTACGTGCTTGCTTTACCAAGTACGTCATATCATAGGGAACTTGATCCTATTCATATGACAGAATCTTTCCTGAGTTTATTCATGGTAATTCTGTATAGGCTACAGGATTCGTGACATAAGACTTGCATATACATAGATATTATTATGACTCGTTGTACTAGCTAGAGGTCACGATCTTGCGTGTTATGGACATGAGATATCGTAGACATGAGACGTGTGATTACATTGGGTGGGGAGAGAAACACAGGCTATATATACTTATTATTGAGGTGCTTTAGTCTCTGTTCCAGAGCTTGGCCCATTACGTGATATTACTGCTACCGGCTGCCCGATACAGAGCTTGTAGTGGTCTCAGCCTGAGTACTAGTGATGCTCTCATTTGTATTTCACATAGCTGGTTACATAGCTTGCCCTGAGGATCTATTTTTATATACTACATTTTATTTGTCTTGAGTTATTCTTGTACCTTGCTATGTCTCCTGAGGACCTGGATCTGGATTATGTCCCTAGGTACAGCAGATGAGGAATACCCCGAGATATACGGGATAGGAGCTGACGCTGGAGCAGTACTGGCACCAGATGACGAGGTTGTGCCAGAGAATTTCTCCTGAGTATTATGTTACATACTCAGTTATTTTTGCTTCCAGTTATTTCATATCATAACTCTTAGATTTATGTATTATCGGGTTATTCTCCTAAATATTTTTTTATTGGACTTGTTGATGGACTATATTTCTTTTTACCTATTATTAGTCTATCATATTGAATTGTGTTTACTTTCTGTGGATGATATTAGAATTAGACCGTGACATATATCGTAGACCATTGTACAGCTTAAGTAAACTCTAAAGGGTCCATTAAATTGGGTTTGTCTATTGGAGTTGTGCTGCTGGCAATTGCTACGTGGCTAGTCCCTTAGTATTTTGGGACTGGGGCATGACATAGTTTTTGTTGTGTCCCATGTAGTTCTATAACTATATTGATTCAGTTTCAACTAAGGAATCAAGCAAGCATGCGATTAGGATAAATTATAGGATCTCATCCACTTGTTGATCTGTTCTTGACCTCTATATCGACTTCAAAATAATTTCTTGACTTACATCTTATTTTGATTCCTCTGTACGATTCTCATAGTTTACTTTAAATGCAGAGTAATGGACCCACGAGCCAGCGATGAGACTCCCGTAGGTACACCACAAGGTGTCGTGGTCACCTATGACGATGGAGTGACGCCATTAAGTGGAGATTCATCCACTCAACAAAGCAATCAAGCATATCAGCATGCCTCGAGGTTCCGACGAGACGATATTCCACCAACGTCGCAATTTACTCCACTGATGCCCATTTTTCTACCAGGACAACCTATGGACGGACAGCAGATATTCCAAATATTCTATGCAATGATGCAAGCACAACAGCAGGTTCATCAAGAGGTCCAGCAATGCCGGGCAGAGAAGTTCTTTGAAGGACTTAGCTTTGAGCTACAAAGATTAATCAGCTCCGTTGCAACTACTTCTTATACGGACGTCCTTGCTGCAGCCCGACGCATGGAGCACATTATTAGGAGAGAGTCTAGCCAGAAGCGGCTGTATGCACTAGCACCAGACCGAGGGAAGCAGGGAGGAGCTGCAAAGCGACCCCAGATGAAACCACCACATAGAGCAGTATCAAGATCCCTAGCCCGTCCTAATTGTCACTACTGTGGAAAGATAGGCCATATTGAGAGGGAGTATAGACTCAAATTGGGATTATGTTTAGCTTGCGGATCCAGTCAGCATTTAGTAAGGGATTGCCCTGAGCGTCGAGAAGGAGCACCGATGGTAAACCGACAAGTTTTACCAGCACCGGAAGGATATCAGCCGAGGCCACCCTTAGCATCCAGAAAACACTCTTTCAGCAGGTCCAACAATAGCAAAGGGCACTACCACAGGGACGTGGACATGCTTTTGCGATGACAGTGGAGGAGGCACAGACTCAAAGAGTAGTGAATATGAGTAAGATATAGTTTTATCATAGCTATCTATAATAGCGAATATTTCTAGTAATACTTTAGCATGTGTCTGTTAGTTCCATTCTCTAGCCTATCCCTAGTATTATGTTATCATAAACTTGTTAGTCTAGATTAGTAATATGTCAATGGTACCCAAGCTTTCATAAGTTGTAGTTGATCTTCGTTCTAACCAGACTCCTTTACTCTTGAGTTACTTATCTTTCATTGCCTAGGAAAAAAAATTCATTTCTTCCTTACGTGTTCTGTTTGAACAAAACCCTCACCCTTTCTCTCGATTTCTCCTTGTTCCTGGTTCCTTATTCTTTGTGTCGTGCTTCAACAAACATGTCTTGCAACCACATCATCTCTTTTGGAGCAAACTTTTTCTTGACTAGTTACGTTTTATTTTCTTAATTGCGATAACGCAATTCTTTTAAAGTAGATAGATTGTAAACACCCTAATTTTTAAAATTTAATTTAAATTTTTCATTAATTATTGTTGTAGAAATTTTTATTATTTTTAGTTAATTATAATAAATGTTCTTGCATGGATTTATATTTTTGTGTATTAAATTAATTACTAAAATAGTACAAAAATTATATTTTTGGGTGTATAACTAATAATAGGATATTGTGTAATTTTTTTAGAATTTATTGTGCTCCAAAACTATTTTTTATGACATATATATAATAAACCAACTCAAACCAACCCAAACTGAACCAAACCGAACCAAACCGAGACAAACCAACCCAACCAATCGGACCCGGATCCTAACCCACTAACCCGCAGAACCGCTACCCGACCCGCCCCTCACCAACAGTAACAAACTCCCGACCCCGTTCGGCTCCCCCGACTCCTCCCTTCCCTCTCCCGAAACCGACGTCGAACCCATCCGTTTATTCTTTCGATATCTTATCGTGCTTTAGTTCTGTGGTTGAGTATGTCATATTATATTGTTATATTTGTGTCTCCTTATAAAGTTGGATATTCGTGTGAGATTGATTAGATAGTATTGTTACCTAGACAGCATTCTACCGCCGATGCTGCGGCATAGGCTGGACGTACCTGCATACTCGTGCCCCTATATCGGGTGTGGGTCGTGACATCCTCTCCCCGAAACCTCCATTCATCCCCCCTATATATACATCACCAAACCACCAGCCTTCCACCACAAGTTTGGACCACCGTTGACCACCGCCGCCGCCGTCAACATCCACCGTGAGTCGCCGCAGACCCGCCCAGAATTTGAGCAGCAGCGAGCAGTGATGTATGCTACTTCCCACCCTCGTATCTCTTTGCACATTTATCCAAATATCTATCTGTTAAATCCTATGAGAAGACCACATGACCCCCTTGAACCCTGTATAATTAGTTCTGTGTATCGTGTCCAGTGTCGGTCATAATTTGCGACGCAAAACCAAAAAAAGACCCAATTTATAGTTTAGAAAACTGTCCCAAACACCCATGTTCATGGCTATTTTTCTTCCAACCTAGTTAATATATTTAAATTTCACTTGAACAGTAATTTAGACAACATAACAAAGATTTTATTCCATTAATTAGTTTATTTTAATTTGTTGTATGCTATGATTTATTCGCGGTTGAAGTTGGCCAAAAACTTGGTTTTCTAAACCCAATTTTTTTTGAAATAGGGTGCGTTCCACTAAACGAGGTAACTTCATCATGTACGAATTGCACCGAAAGGCGCATATCGTCAACGCGGACGTGTGAGATTTTGTGAAAGTTGATTTGGATGTGCGTGCACACCGAAATCAATAAGTATCCGTCAAAAAGCCCCGTATCGACATGTTCTGACACTCGTCATAATTTTGTCTGTGCTTGTCGTTTTGCAAAAAAACTTGTGCCATCGAATTCGTAGCATTACGTTGGTCCTGTGACCCAAGTTTGATTCAATTCTAAGAACGTTGACGAAACCCCATTTTATGGGCCCCACGGTTCCACTTGACGGGCGATTTCGTGACCGGCTCATCGAAATCTAGTTTTGGATGTTCTGTTGGGTTCGTATCATTGTTCTGGACTTGTAGACACTAAGTTTGACGAATTTGGAGAACTTTGTCTCTGGCATTTTTTTTAGTGCGAAGTGGGCCACATGGGACCCCGCTTTGACCAGAAACTGTCAATTCTGTCCCTGTGTCCAAATTAGACTTATGGGTAGTCAATCCTAGCTATTTTATGTATTCTGAGAGAGATGCTAATATTTGTTTCAGCATCCGAAGGTGTACCTGAAGATTTTACTTTTATTGGAGCAACTGACGGAGCTCAGAATACAGGCAAGTGTACCTTGCCAACTTGCAGAAGATCTTGTGCTATTATTTGCTTGTATTCTATATATACTTCTGTGTTGTACCTGTTTAACCTAGGACCGTGAGACGTTGCTTAACGTCCGAACAAGATTCGGATGTCGACGCCGTACGCGGAGTCGTGTAACGTCACTTAGAGAGTTGATAACACGATCCTATATTTTTACGTGCTTGCTTTACCAAGTATGTCATACCATAGGGCACTTGACACTATTCATATGACAGAATATTTCTTGAGTTATTCATGGTGATTCTGTATAGGCTACAGGATTCGTGACATAAGACTTGCATATACATAGATATTATTATGACTCGCTGTACTAGCTAGAGGTCATGATCTTGCGTGTTATGGACATGAGACGTCGTGGACATGAGATGTATGATTACATTGGGTGGGGAGAGACACACAGGCTACAGGCTGATTATATACATATATACTTATTATTGAGGTGCTTTAGTCCCTATTCCGCAGCTTGACCCATTATGTGATATTACTGCTACTGGCTTCCCGACACAGAGCTTGTAGTGGTCTCAGCCTGAGTACTAGTGATGCTCTCATTTGTATTTCACATAGCTGGTTACATAGCTTGCCCTGATAATCTATTTTTATATACTGTATTTTATTTGGTTTGAGTTATTCTTGTACCTTGCTATGTCCCCTGAGGACCTGGATCTGGATTATGTCTCCAGGTACAGCAGAGGAGGAATACCTCAAGATATACGGGACATAAGCTGACGTTGGAGCAGTATTGGCACCAGAGAACGAGGTTGTGCCAGAGGATTTCTCCTGAATATTCTGTTACATACTAAGTTATTTTTGCTTTCAGTTATTTCATATCATGACTCTTGGATTTATGTATTATCGGGTTGTTCCCCAAAATATTTTTTTATTGGACTTGTTGATGGACTATATTTCTGTTTACCTATTATTAGCCTATCATATTGAATTGTGTTTACTTTCTGTGGATGAGATTAGAATTAGACTGTGACATGTATCGTAGACCATTGTACAGATTAAGTGGACTCTAACGGGTCCATTAAATTGGGTTTGCCCATTAGAGTTGTGCTGCTGGCCATTGCCACGTGGCTAGTTCCTTGGTATTTTGGGACTGGGGCGTGACAACTGGGGAGCTTGTTTCAAAGCTCGCATACCGTATCAGATCAATGGTACCTAGTAACTGATTTGTATTGGCATGATTTATCAATTATCATAATGGGGGATATTATTGACAGAAATTGGTCACGGTCAACCTGATTTTGATAATCGAAAGTACTGAGTCTAAATATAAAGTATAGTTACTATACGTGAATAATGATTACCGAAGTTAGGCCACATGATTACTGAAGTCAGGCCTCATTGTTACTAAAGAAAGGCATCTGCACCAAACATCTGGATTCTTTGTTGTCTAGTCTTCTCTTGTTTCAAGCATTATAATTTTATATTTTATTGAGTTTAAGACTTATGTGAGTCGAGTCACACTGGAAACTAAAAAGTACTCATCTTACCTCAGTCCAGTCAAATAAGCCTGAAACATATCAACCCAAAATCAAACCAAAACTAACCTGATCAACAAGTAAGGCCATTCTGAAATAAGCCAACCAAACTCGGCCGAACTCTGGCCGAACTCGGACCGAACTTGGTCTGCTATTTTTAGAAGATTGGCCAGTTGTAAAATCCCTGATTTTATTTTTCCAACGTTCGAATTTTTAAATGCTAGGGTACCGACTTCTGGCCGAATTCTATCCCAGAATACCCTATAAATAGACTTAGATTTGCATATTCTTACTTACTCATCTCTTCTCAAATATTTCTATCCATTAGTGAGTAAACCCCTGAGCTTTAACCTTCTCATCTTCAAGATCAACTCCCCAGCCTTCTAGTGCCAAGTGCGATCTCAGTTACAAGTCTGTCAGAGTTGTAAGAGCTTGGCTCAATAAGTTTTCTCTTGAGTTTGAAGTCGGCGTGCCCTTCGTATCAAACACACATGTGAAGTCTTTCGAGTCTTCGGATTAAAGCTCAATTTTGTAAAGAAGTTGCAAGCCTTCATATCAAAGCTTGTGATTCACTATTTGTGATTATAGTCGATAAAACTCCAAACAAGAGTTCTCGGGACTGGACTAGTTCTCTCAGAGGGAATTCAGTATACATCTCGGTATTTTGCGTTTGCACTTTTCTTAACTCAACTGCTTTATATATCTGTCTTCCATATATATATATATATATATATATATATATATATATATATAGCTAGTTGGTAGCTGTATCTACTTAGCATCAATTTTTATTTGGATAGATTTCTCACCTGCACTCGATTCACCCCTCTCTAGAGTTGTCATCATGGTCCATCAATAAGTAGAAAATCTTTCTCGAAACTAGCTTTTCTGTTCGGTGATGCCATTAATGTAGCTCCATCTCACACGAGTCCTAAGAAGGAGATATAGGTTTTTAAGGTTGTTGAGAGAGATATGTTCATCCCTAAGATGATCCACCATTACCCTCTATCCACTTTCTACCATACAACTGCCCAAAGAAAGATGAACTAGAACTTGACTCCTTACATCCTTGGGGCCAAAATTGAAAAGATTTTCCATAAGCGTGGTGAGAATGGGGGAGTGTATTTTACAGTACCCAGATAGGCCTTTTTGCCCTATTTGTGGTTTATATCTCGGATCAGTGCCTAGCGAACTTTCCTCACTCATAGACTCGTGGATGGTGCCGAATTTTGCAAACTATTCGCTAGAGAAGGTAGAATCTATCCATCGGGGACTTGTCACGCCTTAGTTCTACAAAGCCAATCGTCCTTGCATTCGGTTCCGCAGAACCGTTCGTCCTCGCTGGACATGATGCCGTACAAGTCTGAGATTGTAATTGTACAAGGCAAGAACGTGCACATGTGTCAAAATCTTTTATAAACAACTCAACAATCCAGCAACAAATTATGAAACACACATAGTATAGGAAGAAAATAACAGTTTTATTGATTTCATTATAACGAAGTACAATTTTCTCAGTACTGAAATAAAAATGCCGGAACGACTTACATATATTTGCAAAAATGTAAAAGACTGATAGGCTGACATTAAATAATATTTTATTCCATACATTATGTCCCTTTATTATATTCTTTAAACTAGGAAACAATAACTAGAAATCTCGGAATACTTTGAAATAAGAAGAAGCTTTGAAAAGAATTGCAGCAAAAGATTTCTCCCTTGAGCTCCCACAGTACCTCGATCACCTGGGTTGCCCACAGAGACTTGTGTAAGTACTTAACATGTACTGGTAAGCAGAACTAGCCCACTCACCTAAACCAACACTTTTGAATTAAATGACAAGTAGTTTAATAGGCAACAGTTAAGCAGTGAAACATGTAAATTGTTGCAACATATGAGATCTTATCTCGGCCAATGGTCGTTCCTGTATAATTTACATGATTATTCTTACCACCCCTATATAAGTCATCGTTAGAATGAAAACTCTCTTTCGGGTCATTGGTGTTATTTTACCATATATAGGACTTTTACATGGTATTGTAGTGCATCTCCTCAAGAAGGTAGCTAGCCTCAATGAGAATCTCGTAATACCTCGTTCCTGTAAGCACGTCCGAATGTCTCCCCCTAGGTCGAAGCAGTTCCCGGTGCCCCGAGTCCGATCGAGTAAACTTACTACCTTGTGCACAAGTTGTCCATGACCATGTAATGCATATATGACTAAGTTATAAGCAAAATTGCATGGTAAAGTAATGAAGTAATTACATCAGACTTTGTTTCTTTCTTGGGGCTTCTTAGTCCATACTTTCTTGTTGGGTACTTGTGAGTCCATACTCAATTTCTTTATTATTTATTTATAGCACGACATACTCTTGATAGTTATGAAAGTGTTCTCTACTAGCATCGCATATGATGCAACAGTGGTATTAAACTTGTGGCATTAGTGGTTTTATCGATCATTGGACTTAACAAGGTTACAAGAAAACTTGATGATTATTGGCAAGAAGGAGTAGAGAATAAGGGACATATCCGCTCACCAAATAGAGAATGTCGAGAGAAGGAGAACGCTTGTACGTTAGGCTCCGGTCATGCGTCTACCTGCATTAGCACGAATATTTGATCATAATACCATCTTTATCTTCCTTTCTCTCAGAGTTCTCAAGAATGAATGCTTAAAATCGATAAAAATGGGCAAGACAATCAATCATCGAAAACTATCACGAAAACGCATCCATTAAAACTAAGCAGCAAAAATCGAACAAAAATTCAATGAAAACTATTAGACTCATTCCAACAGAACCAATCAATTAATTGGAAATGTTCATTGCGTTCATCCTTGATTGATTATGCCAAAAGGTTTTCCCAATACTCAGTTTCGACTGAGTTGCTCGTGCCACAAGCCTTACGTAATAAATCGCTAGGAACGGGACACTACATAATATACCACTAAGAAATTTTTTTGTCCTCGAAACTTGAAACAAAGGTCTACCTCTAGGTCGAATAAGGAACGGTACTACTTCCTCATCTCCTCTTCGAGTTCCCAAGTCGATTCCTCGACTACATGATTCCGCCACAACATACGAACCAAAGCCACTGATTGATTCCGCAAGTTTTTCTCCTTCATGTCCAGGATCTGAACATGTTCTTCTGCATAGGATAGGTCGATGCTCAGCTCAAGCTAATCGAAGTTCACTACGTGACTTGGGTCATGTATATATCTTCTTAGTTGAGAAATGTGTAAGACATTGTGCACTTCAGCCAATGCCGGAGGTAGTGCAAGTGGATAATCCAGGGGCGCCACCCTCTGTAGAATCTCGAAAGGTCCAATAAATTGCAGACTCAACTTTCCCTCGACGTCGAACCGCATGACACCTCACATGGGTGTTACCTTTAGGAACAAATGATCACCTTCTAGGAATTCCAAGGGTCGTCGATGTACATCCGCATAACTCTTCTAACGGCTTTGAGCGACTCAAAGGCTCTTCCAAACCATGCAAATTTTCTCGACTGTCTGTTATACAAGTTTCGGTCCGAGCACTTGTCGTTCGCCGACTTCCTCCTAACATATCGATGATCGACATTTGCGTCCATAAAGTGCCTCATACGGGGCCATCTGAATACTCGCTTGATAACTATTGTTATAAGCGAACTTTGCCAGCGATAGATAGGTATCCCAATTTGTCTTCAAATCCAGTACACACAGTCGCAACATGTCTTCAAGGATCTGGTTCACTCTCTTGGTCTATCCATCAGTCTGCGGATGGTATGCCGAGTTGAAATGCAACTTTGTGTCCATTGCCGACTAAAGGCTATTCCATAAATGAGACAAGAACCGACCATCCCTATCCGACATAATTGAGATTGACACTCCATGAAAACGGACTATCTGATCCATGTAAATTTGAGCCAAACGGTCGACGCCCCATGTAATCTTGATTGCTATGAAATGAGATGACTTGGTCAGTCTATCCACCACCCAAATCGCATCATTCCCTCGTTGTGTCTTCGGTAATCCCATTATGAAATCCATTGAGATATATTCCCACTTCCATTACGGAATGTCGAGGTTTTACAATTCTCCACCAGGCCTTTGGTGTCCTCCCTTAACACGCTGACAAGCCAAACATTGCGATACGGACAGTGCTACATCTTTCTTCAAACCTACGATGAACGGAATTTGTCAATTATAGACTTTGGGTACTCGAACTTTTTTAGTGACATGTTTTAGTGACAAAATTGGACTTTAGTGACGACACTAAAATATGTCACTAAAAAATTCAAGTACCCAAAGTCTAAAACGAACAAATTCAGTATCCAAAGTCTAATCAGGTCATAAACCCTTATACAAATTAATCCAAAAAATAAATGTATTAGATTTTTAAGGGGTTCTATGAAAAAGACAACTTCCACCGAAGAAAATGAAAAGAAAACAGAGCTGCGAGCTGTATGCAGAGAGAGAGAGAGAGAGAGAGAGAGGAAAGAAAGAAAGAACAGTCCACACTCTGCTCTCGCGCGGATTCTTCCGAATTTTCCGTTCCTTTAATTCGCAACGAAAACGAACAATATAAACAAGAAGAATCTTCTTCTCTCTTCTTCTTGATCTATACAGAAGAAAAGCTCCATTCCCTTTTTTTTCCCATTTATAGCACTCTTCTCCTTCTGCTCCACCATAACTTCCAGCCTCCAAATTAGGGTTTCGGAACTGGTACGTCTCCGATTCTTCTTCTGAATCTGGAGTAATTAAAATTTTCTTCTTCTTCTGGATTTAATCTCGTTTTAATTCCGTAGATTGATTGCTTGTTCTGTTCGAGTAACGTAGCATCAAATCAAATGTAGGTTAGGAAATCTTTAATTTTTCATTTAATTATAGTTTATTTTCCTCCAATTGCAGTAAATCTATCGAAGGAAAGGAGCAATCTTTCAAAATGTCGGGTAATCATTATTTAGCTGAAAAAAAAAATGAAGGAAAAAGTCTTTTGTTTTGTTTTGTTTGATAAACCTGTGGACTTTGGGTGTGGGTGCAGTCCGGCACGTCGAGAGTATAGAGATTGAGGAGAGGAAGGCGAGGAGGTCGGACGTGGAGAACTCCGAGGACGAGCGGAGGAGGACGAAGATGGGGTCGCTCAAGAAGAAGGCGCTGAGTGCGTCGAACAAGCTGACGCACTCGCTAAAGAAGAGGGGGAGGAGGAAGGTGGACTTCCGTGCGGCCGCGGTCTCGGTAGCGATCGAGGACGTCAGGGACGCTGAAGAGGAGAGGAAGGTGTACGCATTCCGGCAGAGGCTCGCTGAGAGGGAGCTGCTGCCGAGGAAGCACGACGATTACCACATGCTGCTGAGGTCGATTGAGTTTCTTGTAACTTTTTTGTTTTTGTTTAGAGTATGTTGCATGGACACGAACATGACACAATATGGACATGGAAACACGGACTCGGCATTGATTTTGGTGTGTCCTAGTGTGTTGGAGTTTCTGTGCAGTGTTAATGTTTTTCTCAGGAAAAGTTTTTTTTGTTTTTTTTGGTGCAGTGGGTAATTATTGCAGTATTTTCCAATGCAGATTTTTGAGAGCTAGGCAATTTGATTCCGAGAAGGCGAGTCAGATGTGGGAGGCGATGCTTCGTTGGAGGAGAGAGTTCGGAACAGATACTATTTTGGAGGTGAGAGTGTTCACATATAAGTATAACTGGCATTTTGCAATGTCATACCGAAGATTTTTCCCAATAAGAATGAGCAGTTTTTTTCCTATTTATTTTGCACAAAGAATTTGCCTGATTCACTGATTATTGTGAAGATGCTGAACTTTTGGATTTCAAAACTGCTTCAGAAAGTATTTTTGGTTTTGATAGAGTAATCCGTGATCATAATTTCCACTCTCATATAGCTATAGAAAAAATGATATTAATTAGTGCATATAATACCAACTGGATACATAAGAGCATGAATTAAACTATGATTTGAGACATTTATTGTTCTTACAGAAAAATGAAATATTGTTTGTACTCATAACTGAAGTTGGATAATAATTCGAAGAGAGACATTCATTAAATCACGTCTAATCTTTCTTGTTCGCACCGTTAACTAGAATGTGAAAGGATATTTTGATAAGAAATTGTGTAAAATGATGTTGGAAGCAAGTCATTTGCCTGTGTTAGCCATTATTAGACAATTAAACTGCAGTAAAATTAGTTTCAAAATATGTTAAAGGCTCTTTAACTCGACCTATACTAGGGTGATGTAAACTTCCCTTTAGTTATAGCTGAATCTTCTCCTCACAATTATTGCATGGCGTCTTAATGAAATATTAACTTGCATATCGTAATATAATGTCACAGAGGACATGGTCCTTAACGGAGCTGAATGGAAGAATATGATTCAATAGCCAACCCCAAAATTTGAGATGAAGGTTTTGTTGCTGATGTGGCTGTTATAAATTCATATTTTACAATCACTTCTAGTGTGAGAAAGTATTGCCTGAAGACTCTAAATGTTTCATTATATGAACATTTAACATGATCTGATGCAAGGATTTTGAGTTAATTTTATATGATCTGGTGCAAGGATTTTGAGTTAATTTTATATGATCTGATGCTAGGATTTTGAGTTTGAAGAGCTAGAGGAAGTTCTGCACTTTTATCCACATGGGTACCGTGGAGTGGACAAGGAAGGAAGACCTGTATATATTGAGCGGCTTGGGAAAGCTGAGCCAAGCAAGCTAATGCACATCACCACTCTTGATCGCTACATGAAGTATCATGTACAAGAGTTTGAGAGGGCATTTCATGAAAAATTTCCTGCATGTTCAATAGCAGCTAAGAGACATATTGATTCGACAACCACAATTTTGGATGTGCATGGTGTGGTAAGTTGACAACTGAAAATTTCAACTGAATCATGAGACTTAAAAGTGTACCCCTTTTTACTGATTAAAAGCATAATAAAAAATTTATCCTAAATTATTGAGCTACGGTTTCTCTGGTTTTATTTTTGCTTAGTTCATTAGAACTTAATTCGTATTGAATTCAGGGTTTTAAAAATCTTAGTGCAACAGCAAGGGATCTTTTACGCAACATGAACAAAATAGATGGTGATTACTATCCTGAGGTACCTGATATAATGTGACTGGATGATTTCCCTTTGAGCCTTTTACTCAAGTACCAAAGTAATAACTGTTCACTGGTTTTTTCTGCAGACTCTACACCAGATGTTCATCGTAAATGCCGGAAATGGTTTCAGACTTCTTTGGAACACAGTAAAGGGTTTATTAGACCCTAAAACAACTGCAAAGATCCATGTAATGGTTATTTACGCAATATGAATAAAAAGACCAGTGTCTGCAGTTGTACATAGTGATTAATCCACTTTCCCTTTGCTCAGGTTCTAGGAAACAAGTATCAAACTAGATTACTTGAAGCTATAGATGCAAGGTATGTTCCCGCTAGGTCATTTGTTTTTGATGTTTTCCTTTTCTACCGTCTAGTAGTCTACAAGTGAACTGACCATATCTCCTTTCTTATGATTCATTCAGCCAATTGCCAGATTTTCTGGGTGGTTCGTGCACATGCTCTGATGAGGGAGGGTGTCTTAGGTCTAACAAAGGACCATGGAATGACCCTGTCATTATGAAGGTATGACTTTCGTGCATTAATCACCTAATGTACATAGAGAAATCAATGTCTTGATAAGTTAAGCAAAGACAAAGGGAGACTCATGCATTTGTTATTTTCAGCTTGCATGCCATGTTGAAGCAGCATCTGCGAAGCAAATAATTGCTGAAAAAAGAAGTGACTTTTACCCAAGCCTACAACCTTTAAAGGCAAGAATTTAAAAACCTGTCCCATAGAATGTGGGCCAAGTGGTCCTCTTTCGAAGAACAAATTTCTATAATACTTTTTTTGACATAGCAGGGAAGAAGCAGCGACACATCCACAGGTGAATCAGGATCAGATGTTGATGATCTCAGTTCTCCTGTTGCATCGAGGCATGCGGAATTTACTCGATTGGATCCTGTTCATGAAGAAGTGAGTTCAACTTGTTTGATTCCTAGTTTCTAATGCAACTAAACTGTACTTTTTATCCATATTATCTTTTAGAAGCTGTGATGCTTGCGCCCTTGGTTGTTGAGATGGCACCTTTCTTGTCACCATTTGTGGCACTTTCACCTTTGTTGTAAATTCTATATCTATTATCCACTGGAAGACATTTTTTATACAGAAGGGGGACAATAATAACTAGTGCTAGTATAAATAGGATTCTCATCTTTCCTACATGAAGTTAATTTTGTTTCTTGTCTAGACAAGGATTATGCCACAGCTGCTATTTCTGTTTAAACTGATTGCATAGTTTGTCAGAGTGGTTCCGATACAGTTTTACTTCATAATTTCATAATAAGCTCTTTTGCCAATCTGATTTGCTACCTGCAAGGCATTCAGTTTTAGGGCAGTTCTTCCTTCTCGATTATTAAGTAAACATTTAAATGTTGAGCCGAGACTTTGATTAATCTTGTAGGCTACCTTAGAAGATGTTTAGCCAGGCTTCAACTGGAAGATATGCTCCTTCCCAGGTAAAAAATTAGAAACATCGCAAGCTAAGAAGACACTTTTCAAAGTTGTTAGATCCAGTGTAGTCAAAGGCGTACCTTGTTCCTAGGTAGGAGCAGCGCCTCAGGGCACTCCAGGCGAGACGCAATTCTTAAGGCGCACCTACCTAGGCGCGTCTTTTCCGAGCACCTCGGAATAGCTAAGGCGCGCCTAGACTTGCCTTGAAAATCTTGCGAAAAAAATAACATCTTTTGACTATTTTTTGAACTGTTGTACTGTTTTTAGACTATTTTTTGAACTGTTGTATTTTTATTTTTTTTACTGTTTTCTCTCTAACTCACTCAATTCAAAGTGATTGCAACCTAGACATGGTAGAATTTGAAGCACAAATGTTTATCAATGTAGAAATCCGATATATATATATATATATATATATATATAATTTTTGTGTCTCGAGAACGCCTTGCGCCTTTGACTACCTTGGTCAGATCTGATGCCTGATGCATCAATTTCAAGTTAGTTTCATAAGTTTTTGAGTAAGGTAATGAAATCTTTTGTGAAACCTCAAATCATTAAATATACATTCTTGGCCAAAATTTAATTCAATTTTGTCAGAACCTTTTTGTGCTACATTATTCACAGGCATATAGACTTGAACATCAAAGTGCCCCATTAGACTTTTTTGTTCCAAATCACCTTACTACTACCTACCTAATGCAACTATAGAGTTACATGGTTCTGACAGATTTATAATACCTCCTTTATTCATTTCTGTTAATAGTTATAACTTTTGACAATGGTATTTTCTTGCCTATCTAATTCCAATATAGTCGTGTTAGAACATGTTTGAGTTCTGTGTTTTGTGTGTTGTACTTGATAAAAGTACTTATCTTCCATCGATAAATATAATTCTATGAAGATCTTGTTTATCGAGAGCATTGTTTTCAATTATGAAAAATGTAATGTGATGCCATTATTAATATTACCTACATATTAATATTAATAAGATTATGCTATTTTCCCTCTTCTGTACTGTTAGAGTTATTATTCTTGTTATTTATCTTATGAGAATAATAAGGTAACTGTGGGTGTATTTATCATCATGCATATCAATATAAATAGACATTAGATGCAACATAGAGTTTTAAGTACTTGCACTCTCCTTTCTCACATTCTTTCTTCGCTCCCTTTTTCTCTTTCTATCATCTCTAAACTTCATTTGGTATCAAAGCATCTTTTGTAGGTATTGCAAATCCCATCCGCGTTGTTGTCAATCGAACTGTTTTTCATCTACTTTTCATGATTCATGGTTCGTGATTCGTGGTCGTTCGTTGTTTGTTTGTGAGGACTATCTAGGGTTTCTACATATCTCGATATTTGTAGTTGATAGTCATTGTTGGTTGTTAGATCTAGGGTTTCTGTAGATTTTTGTTGGTTGTTCATTGTTGGTTGTGGTTTATTGTAAGATCTAGGGTTTCAGAGATCTCGTCTTTCTGTTGCATCTGCAAGTATGATGTGGATCGAATCTTCTGTCAAGGTTAATAGTGCTGGTGGTAGCGGAGTGGTTCTCCATTTACTGTTATTATTTTCATAATGATGAATTGGAAAAATCGATTACAACGGTTAAACTCAATTGTGCGAACTATCTTGCCTTGTCCAAGTCTATCAAAGTAGTGTTGAGGGCAAAGAAGAAGTTGAAGTTTTTGACCGAAAAATCCACGCCTTAAAAGTTCGCTGAGTATGAGGATTGGATAAGTGCTGATGCATATGTTATGTTGTGGTTGTGGCATAGTATGAAGTCACACATCGCCTCTAATGTTCAGTGGTGTGAATCCTCCAAACAAATTTGGTCATCCCTGGAAGAATCATATTAACAGAAGCGGAATGTAGCCCATATCTATGAGTTTTACGAGTTATTGTTTAATACAAAGCAAAATGGGAAGACTATTAATAAATATCTAGCTTCAAAGAAGACTTTGTAGGAGGAACTCTTACAATATCATCATGTTACCACTGATTTGAAGGAAGCTCAGCGACAGAAGAAAGAGTTTCATGTTTCACTTATTCTAGCTGACTTGGATCTTGCACTCGAGCTTTATAGGACTCAGATCCTTGCTGGAGAGTAGTTACGTACGGTGGCATATACTTTCTTCCGTCTCAATCGTTCCTTTCTAGGACATAATTCTATGGTGTCAAGTAATAACTAGCATGTACAATATGCATCTAGCTTCAATCAGAGCAAGGTATAGATACTGAATAGTTAAGAGTTAAGCAAGGTTAGCAGTATTGGTTTCGAGCCATTCTTGCAATTGTTGGTATCAGCAGTTTTGAAGGTATCTTCAATTTCGGACCAGAGTTTCAAAGTTCATTGTTTAGGAAAACTATAAAAGAATAAAATATTGCTAAAGACTGTATAGGCAGTTTTGGAGGTATCATTGGTTTCAGATCAAAGTTTTAAAGTTCATTCTTTAGGAAAGTGAAAAAAATAGTAAATGTTAGTAAAAACTATAAATTATTTCGTACCAGTAAAGTTTGGAGATGGAAAGGAGAGAAGGAGAAAAGTAGGAGAAGAGAGAATATGAGAAAGGATATTACAAGGGTATAAAACTCTAGGTTGCATCTCATGTCTATTTATATTAATATGCAATACACCCACAATTATTATTATACCCTCATAAGATAAATAACAAAATAAAATAACTCTAACACCATTCCTCAAGCTGGAGCATATAGATCAGACATGCCCAGCTTGTTACATAAATCAGAAAATGGACCACGAGCAAGTGGTTTGGTGAGTATATCACCTAATTGATCCTCCGACCGAATATAAGGAGTGACAATCTGTTTCTTCAACAACAAATTACGAACAAAATGACAATCCACCTTGATATGCTTCGTGCGCTAATGAAACACCGGATTACTTGCGATAAACATTGCCGAGTGATTATCACAATACATCTCCATCGGAATAGGAATCTAATCCCCATTTCATGAAGACGAGACTGCACTCACATCATCTCAGAAGCTGTATGAGCCATCGCACGGTACTCGGCCTCTGCACTAGAACGAGCCACAACATTCACATTCTGCTTCTTACTACGCCACATGACAAGATTGCCACCCATAAACGTACAATAGCCAGAAGTAGACCGCCTATCACTGCGACTGCCTAGCCCATCAGCATTACTGAACTCCGTCACCGTAAACAACTAGGAAGGTTTGTACAACAAACCATTTTCAGTTGCACCCTTCAAGTATCGAAGAATGCGAGAGAGAGCCTCCTAATGTGGTTGCCGAGGGGGCATGCATAAACTGACTAACTACTCCAACTGCATATGTGATGTATAGTCGAGTGACAGTAAGATATATAAGTTTGACAACCAAACGTTTATAATATCCAATATCCTCAAATAACTCTTCCCTGTCAACATCAAGCTTATCATGATAATCCATAGGAGTCTCAACTGGCCAACACTCCAACATCCTATTCTTGGAGAGCAAGTCTAGAACATACTTGCGTTGTGACAAATACACACCCTTCTTAGATCGAGCAACCTCGATTTCAAGAAAATATCGAAGAAGACCCAAATCCTTAGTATGAAACCAACGACTAAGGTAGGCCTTCAAGTCCACAATCCCAACATGATCACTCCCAGATATAATGATATCAACATAAACAATCAACACGATAATACCTGCTGAGAAAAAATGACAAAATACTGAATGATTTGATGTGGTGCGCCGAAAGCCATACTGAATGAGAACTGAACTGAACTTGTCAAACCAAGCACGAGATGACTGTTTCAGTCCATATAATACTTTCTTCAATCGACATACGAGTTTTTTTTATTTTCTGCTATAACATATCCCGGCGGTTGATCCATATAAACCTCCTTCTGTAAGTCATCGTGCGAGAAATCATTCTTTATGTCCAACTGATATATAGGCCATTAGCGATTAACCGCCACAGAAATAAGAATCCGAATTTAATTCAGCCGAGCTACTGGAGAGAAAGTCTCAATATAATCCATACCATATGTTTGAGTATACCCTTTGACAACCAACTGTGCCTTGAGGTGCTCAACTGAACCATCGGGATGATATTTAACAATATACACCCATCTACAACCCACTGTTTGCTTCCCAACATGAAGTGATGTAATCTCCTAAGTCTGATTTTGATGTAAAGCATACATCTCCTCATCCATTGCAATTTTTCAACCAGAAGATGACATAGCTTGCTTGTAAATTTTGGGAATGGAAATAGATTACAATGAAACAACAAATGCATGAAAAGACGAAGCACGGTGTAATGAAACATAATTAGAAATGTGATGCTTATTCTTTGTGGTACAAATGCGTTTTCTTTTTCTGAGAGCAATGGAAAGATCATCTGGATCTGTGGTGATGAGAGTAGAAACCTCAGGGACGGAGGCTGATTGGTTGGGCTGAATTCTGCAGAACCACTGGCATGTCCTTGGATCTCTGATAAACCTGTAAAGGGGGAATGGAGACAGAATCTGACTCAGAAATGACCAAAAGTGGTATAAAGATATCAAATCTGATCTAAAAGAAATACAACGGTCTCCTGAAGGAAAGAAAGGAGTAGACTTAAAGAATGTAACATCTGAACTGACATAATACTTGCGTGATTGTGGACTGTAACAACGATAACTTTTTCGAGTACGAGAATAACCAAGAAAGACACACTTCAGAGATCTAGGAGCCAACTTATCTCGATTAGGTTCCATGTTATGAACAAAAGCGACACACCCAAACACTCGATGAGGTAAGAAAAAAAAGTGCGACATCTGTATGTAACATGAAAAATAAAATTTTGTTATTTAATACAGATGATGGCATACGATTAATTAGATAATATGCAGTAAGAACGACATCTGCCAAATACTTTTTAGGGACATGCATATTGAACAAGAGAGTTCGAGCCACATCTAAAATGTGTCGATGTTTGCGTTCGACTATACCATTTTGTTGAGAGGTGTGGACACAATTGGTTTGATGAATCATACCACGATCAACACAGAAACTGTTCACAGAAGATTGACTATACTCCTAAGCATTATCAGAATGCAGAATTTTGATGCGTTTATCAAATTGAACATAGACTTTATTATAAAAGCTAGATAACATATTTGGAAACTCAGATCTTTCTTTCATTTAATAACAGCAAGTCATTCTAGAATAATCATCAATAAAAATAACAAAATACTGTAATCCTTTAGGACTTTTGACTCTAGACGGACCCCAAATATCAAAATGAACAAGATCAAAAGACTCTAACTGATGACTCACTACGACGAGTAAATAAACTACGATGATGCTTGCCTAACTGACAAGCCTCACATTCAAGACTAGAAACATGACTCAAACTAGGAACAACTTGACGCAACTTAGCCAAAGACGGATGTCCCAAACGATAATGCCCTGCAACAGAGAAGTAGAAACAGAAGTGAAAGCCTTTCCAGGTAGATCCAAGTAATACAATCCATATTTTTTATGTCCCGAACCAATCATCTTTTTCGTCTCGAGGTCCTAAAAAACACACGAATTGGAAGAAAACGTCACAGAACATTGAAGAGATTTGGTTAACTGGCTCACATATATGAAATTAAATAAAAAATTAGGCACATAATGAATCAAATAATGATAGTGATTAAGTAGGGTGAATGACACCTTTCCCAAGCACATGGCGAGTAGACCCATCAGCCAAGATAATATTATGTTTCATGGGACTACGATTATGAAAGATAGGTTATACCAGACATATGAGAACTTGCTCCTGAGTAGATGACCCAAGAGGTGGATGGTGACTGGGTTGACACAAAAGCATGATTACCTATATGTGCCATGGTTGCAGTAGGTTGGGAGGTAGTACTAGCAAGTGCGTTCAACTTCTGGAGGATTTGTTCAAATGGAGATGAGGTATCAGACGTTGAAGTCCTGATTGAAACCAGAAGTATCATCTCTGGGAGCATAAGTTGTGACCTGTGACTGCATATTTTTATCATGCACTTGATGTGCATATTCTGGTTTGTCCCACTTGTCCCAATAATAGTCTTCGATATGACCGAACATTCTATAATAGTTACACTTCCGTGGTTGACCACGGCCGCCACCACCACTACGGCCACACCACGGCAACCACCACGACCATTGTCTCTACCACCACGGCCTCCTCCTCGACCAAAACTACGACCATCATCTCTACCGCCACGTCCACAACCACGTCCACTACTACAACCAACAGTAATAGAAACTAGCGCAGAAGAGTCAGTACTCGGCACCACAGAAGTTTGTCTTAGAAAGGATCGAGAAGGTATCTGCCACCATAGGTAACTGCTCTCCAGCAACGATTTGAGCTTTATAAGGTTCGAGCGTAGGATTCAAGCCGACTAGGATAAGTGAAACACGAAACTCTTTCTTCTGTCGCTGAGCTTCCTTCAAATCAGTAGTAACATGATATTGTAGCAGTTTCTCCCACAAAGTCTTCTTTGAAGCCAGATATTCATTCATAGGCCTCCCATTTTGCTTTCTAGAAAACAATAACTCGTACAACTTATAGATACGGGCAATGTTCCGCTTCTGCGAATATGATTCTTCCAGAGACGCCCAAATCTGTTTGGAGGATTCACACCACTGAACACTAGCAGCGATGTGCGGCTCCATACTATGCCACAACTACGACATAACATATACATCTGCACTCATTCAATCTTCATACTCAACGGACGTTTCGGACGGAGGTTCTTCCGTCAAAAATTTCAACTTCTTCGCCCTCAACACCACTTTGATAGACTTGGACCAGACAAGGTAGTTCGCACCATTGAGTTCATCGCTGTAATCGATTTTTCTAATTCATCATTATGAATAACAGTAAAAGGAGATCCACCTCCGCCACCACTATCACTAGCACTATTAACCTCGCCAAAAGATTTGGTTCCCACCATACTTGCAGATGCAACAGAAAGACGAGATATCTGAAACCTAGATCTCACAACAAACCACAACCAGTGGCGTAGCTAGCCTCCAAAATTAAGGAGGGCTGAACTTTAGGTATATAGTTTGAGCGACACAAGGACACTAGCACCGTACCACCTAAATTATCATTTTTTGAGAATTCATTTATGGGACATTTTTTGTACCCCCGGTCCCCCCAATTGATAATAGCTAATTTGCATCAACCCCTCCCCCCTCCCCCAATTTTTTTTATATTAGTGTTGGCCTACCAATTAGGCAAAAAATTTTGGGGGGTAAGTATAATTACCATTAACAAACTATGAATGTATGTGGGTAGTAGTAATTAAAAAAAATAGGAGGTAGTAGAGTTAGGCTTAGGAAATGGGGAGGGGGGTTAATAGTAATTAATTAATTTATTTATCACTTAATTCTTGTATACCTCAAATTCAAACCAAAGAATAAAACATAACAAAGTAAACATAAAAAAAAATCAGATACATGCAAACTAGATATGACAGTGCAGGCAAAGAAATAAAGTTTCCGAATGAATCCAGTTTTCAAGAAAGGTTAAATGAATAACTTTTCATTACATGCAACTAACTAATCCATGAAATTGGAGATTCAAGTAAACATTATTGACTTTCAAAACTGGTTCAGACATAAGCTAAATAGAAACTTGGTTTAATACTTGGCTTAATTTTATTGATGGGTGGGGCTATATATATATAGGAGAGACTAACCCCTCTCTACTATTCTACTAGATGTGGGACTAAACACCCACTAATACTCTCAACGCTTTCCCTCAAGATGGACGATAGATATCAATTATCCCCATCTTGTCATATAGTTTAGAAAGACTCGATGAATTAAATCATTTAGTCAGACAATCTGCAACTTGTTCTTCTGAGCGAATATGATCGAGCTTTAATATCCATTTTTTTAGCTTCTCTTTGATGAAGAACCGATCGATCTCGATGTGCTTAGTTCTGTCATGCTGGACTGGATTGTTAGCTATACTTATTGCAGTTTGACTGTCACTCAGAAGACGCAATGGTATTCCTGGTCCAGCTTCAACTCTGTCAGCAGTGCTCTTACCCAGAACAACTCTGACACTCCTAGAGCCATAGCTCTATACTCTCCTTCAGCAGTCGATCGTGCTACCACAGACTGTTTCTTGTTTCTCCATGAGATTATGTTACCCCCCACAAAGACACAGTACCCTGAGGTAGACCTTCTGTCGTCCATGCAGCTTGTCCAATCTGCATCGTAGTACCTCTCAACACCAAAATGTCCATTTTTCTTGAACTATAGCCCTCTTCCAGGAGTCCCCTTCATATATCTCAGGATACAAAAAACTGCATCTATGTGACCCTTCCTTGGATCATGCATGTAGCGACTCACTACACTCACAACAAATGAGATATCAGGACGAGTATAGCCTAGATAAATCAATCTGCCTACAACTCTCTGATATCTCTCACGATTAATAGGCTCTCCTGCCTCTACACCCAACTTATCTTTCTGATCGATTGAAGTGACTGGCGATCGACATCCCAGCATACTAGTCTCTATGAGCAGGTCTAGTACATACTTCCTCTGAGAGAGGACGATTCCATCTCTTCCTCGAGCCACCTCGATCCCGAGAAAATACCTTATCATTTCCAAGTCCTTCACTTCAAACTCCTTGGCGAGTTTTGACTTTAGCTGGGTAATCTCCTCCTCATTATCACCTGTGATCACTATATCATCCACATACACTGCAAGTATGGTGATGTGGCCTCTTGCATGCTGGAAGAAAACCGTGTGATCTGTATTGGTCTGACGGTACTCCATGATTTCAGAATCTATCAAACCAGACTCGAGGAGATTGCTTGAGCCCATACAGTGATTTCTTTCGAGTGTCCCAAGTTCCTCCAACATTGCAGCTCTCTATCTTGGATCTTCCTTCGCTTCCTGCCAATACTTAGGCAAAGATGTGGTGTCTAACGATGCAATGAATGCTCGATAGATAGGGAATATATTAGAGTAGGATAAGAAAT
Source organism: Iris macrosiphon (assembly GCA_036927795.1). Lineage (NCBI taxonomy): Eukaryota > Viridiplantae > Streptophyta > Magnoliopsida > Asparagales > Iridaceae > Iris > Iris macrosiphon. Next base: position 67,891,541 of record JAYESA010000010.1, on the reverse strand, counting down.
TGGCAATGTCATGTTCATAACCATAACGATTATGGGCTTTTTTCGCATTACTGCGAGAAGATCTCCTTAAGAGAATATGAGGAAGTGGTGAAGAGATCATACCATCCGAATCAGAGGGATCTACATTCGAATCAGAGGGACCCGGTACGGGAGATGCGTCTTCAAGAGTTGGGGCAGGGTTAGGCGAGGGACATGGTACAGTAGGGGTAATAGCCACAGTAGTGGACTGCTGCTTTCTCCTTCTGTAGACTTGGAGCTCTGTAGATTGTTCTGTAGTCTGTTCCTTCCCTCCTGTACTGGAGCATCACTTTCTTCCTCCTGATTGTCACCACTTTCTTCCTCCTGATTATGTGCATCCTCATCACTTTCCTCACCCTCGCTATCTCTCCCTTGTTCCCTTGTACCAGCTTCCATCATTGGACATGGAAATGACCCGACAATCACGCTTGTGCCCATCTCTCCCTCACTCCTAACACCTCATGTGTTAGGTGTGTCACCAAATGCGAAACCTTCACCTGAACCATTGTGGTAGTATGGTTCCATCTCTCTGAATGTAACGTCCATGTTTACAAAGATCTTTCACTCCATCGGACTCCAACAAGAGTATCCATTTTGAGTCCTGAGTAGTCAACAAAGATGCACTTCACTGTCCGAGAGTCCAACTTTTCCATCGCAGTTCTGTTATTTTTCACAAAACATACACATCCAAATACCTTTGGGGGAACAATGTACTTATTCTCTCCTGTAAGCATCTCAAACGGTGTCTTCTATCCTAACACCTGAGAGGGCATCATGTTGATGAGATATGCAGCCGTCAACACGGCATGCTCCCATAAGTGTTTAGGAACATTCATGGCAAACATCATTGACCGTGCTACTTCCAACATGTGCATGTTCTTCCGCTCTGCTACGCCATTCTGTGCTGGTGTATAGGCACACAAAGTCTGATGCTGTATCCCATAGGATGATAAGTACTCTTCAATAGCCTTGTTGGTGTATTATGTTCCATTGTCAGATCTCAAAATCTTCACTTTAGCACTGTACTGTGTTGTAACCCTGCGATAAAAATCTTGAAATCATGCAAAGACATCACTCTTACTCTTCATTAGGTATACCCAGGTGACACGAGTGTAGCAGTCAATAAATGTGACAAACTATTTAAAACCATTAACTCCAGTTGTAGGACAAGGTCCCTATACATCAGAGTGTATCATATCAAAATCAGCTAAACTTTTATTTCCAAAACTCACATAAGAGCTTCTGGTATGTTTTCTAAGCTCACAAGCATCACAAACCAACTTTTGTTTATTAGCCTTTTGATACATAGATGGATACACCGACTCAGTAGACTGAATGAAGAGTGTCTCATGCGCTGATGTTTTGCGGCTCCTCCGGTTGTGCTTCTTCCACCAGTGACGCTAGTGCTGCGTCTAGCCCACCCCTGTCCAAGTATCATAGCCCTTTATGCCAAGTGCTAGTCCCCAACCGTCTTCCTGTTCCCTTCTCCTGAAAAATCACCTTATGAATGTCAAAGGAAACAACACAATTAAGTTGAAGAACAATGTCACTAATGGACAATAGATTAACGAAAAAAGATGTAGCATGCAAGACATCAGTAAGGGTTATGGAAGGGGTGTATTCAACTGTGCCTTTACCCATAATGGGTCTAGCCGTACCAACAACAGTTTGAATGCTTTCAGGCGTCGTCAGGTAAGTGTAATCTTGGAAGTCATCATGGGCACCTGTGACATGACGGGATGCCCCATAGTCAATTATCCAACCTGATCTGTGGATAGATGCCAGGACATGAGCAGGTATACCTGTACTTGTATGAGCATAGTGGGTGATGTTACCCCCGGAGGTAGTTGGAGTTGATGCCCCAGAGGTGTTGGCTCGATTGTCGTTGGTTCCAAGCTTCATGCTTCTGCATATCTCTAGCATTTTTCTCTCACTAGGGGTCATATCGGGTGACTGATTCTCACTTTCATCTTCTGCCAGCTTTGCCTTGTGTCCTCCGGAATGATTACTTCTGCCACCAGCATAACCTCCTCTGCCACCCCTACGCCCTCCACGGCTGCGTCGGCGGCCGATGGACTGGTCTCTTAGGAGTTTCGTACAGAATCTGATGAAGTATCCAAGGTCTCCACAGTTGTAGCACCCTCCCCCTCCGGAAGGGTTTGGGTTAAAAGTTGCTAAGCTGATTTTTCTCCCAAAGAGCTAGTGGTGCTAGGCATCAGCTTCAGTCGTGCCCCTTCTTGTGCCATAGCAGCTATGGTCTCCTCCAGTGATGGCAGTCTGGGTTGAGCAAGTAGGATATTCCTCCTCTGCTTGATACTGGATTGAGCCCCTTCAGGAACTTCATCATCCTTTGTCGCGAAACATACTCCATGAACTTCTTATAATGTTTCGCAAATGCCGGCTCCACTTGCTCATCTTCTACGCCAATGGGGTTATAGTGGTCGAGATTTGACCAATACTTTTTCAACAGAGCCGCATACTCAGAGATTGTGTGCTCTTCTTTGACCAGGTTATCAAGTTTATCTTGTAGTTGAAAAACCCTCATAGGGTTGCCCGACCCTGAGTATATATCTCGCAGCGTCATCCAAATGTCACCAGCACCCTCCATTGCTTCCACGTTGTCCGACACTTGGTCGGTCAATGAGTCTGTCAACCATCCAGCAACAACATTATTGACGATCTCCCACACAGCAAATTCCTGTGAGGAGTGATCTTCAGGTGCCTTGGTTTGACCATTCACATAGCCCACAAAGCCTCTTGCCTTCAGAGTCTGCATCACCTGACGCGACCACTTCAAGTAGTTGGAAGTACCCTCCAACTTTATCTCCAGTTTTTTCAACTTTTCCATTTTGTATGGTGAAAGATCCACATCTGCGTGTGCACCACGGGAGCTAGTTTCGGTCAGCCTCTTGGAGAAGAGATCGTCCACCAAAGCCTTCATCTCTTGGGCCGTCAACTTGCCGTAGATTGTCTCCATCGTCTTCTTCTTGTCCTCTTCCATCAGCAATATCAACAAGACGGTGGTAGATTTAGATTGTCTCCACCTTTGATCGCCGTCTTCTCCACATCTACTGTTTCTCCTTCAGCGGCAGCGGTGTCCCTGAGAGTCGCTGCTTACGTTCCGTGCATGGCTTCGACCCGAGGTCGCATAGCCTGACGAGAAGGAGGAACCGACAGTTGTAGTCGAGATCAGGAGTTCACACAAGAGTTCCCCCACTGATATATCTTGATCCAACAAGCAACTATATAATTAATATCCCGATTACAACTTACTGCTACAAAACAATAATCAGAAAATTAAATTTTTCGGTCTTTCGTGCAATCGCAGTTGCATATGGACAGAACCGGGTTACAACTTGCAGGAGAGAAGAAGAAGAAGATCGTCGTGGTCGGGGTCGCCGGGATCGCAGCGACAACAGCAGCAGTCGCGACAACCGCAACAGCATCCGCGGCGGCGGGGCAGGCCGGTGGCGCTGTGGTGCACGGCCAGGCGGTCGCCGGGGCCGGCGGAGGGGGGGGGTGCTGGCGGCGGGGCAGGCCGACGGCGCTGCGGCGCGTGGCCAGGCGATCGCCGGGGCCGGCGGGGAAAGAAGGGAGGGGAGGCGGCTGTGAAAGGGTTAGGGTTTGGAGAATGGTGGGGGGATTTGGCTTTGATATCAAATAGAAACTTGGCTCTGATACCAAATAGAAATTTGGTTTAATCTTGGCTTAATTTTATTGATGGGTGGAATTACATATATATAGGAGAGGCTAACCCCTCTCTACTATTCTACTAGATGTGGGACTAAACACCCACTAATACTCTCAAGAGTAAATATCTAGTTAAGTTGAGATTCCAAACAAAAATATATGAAATAAGAGTATATCAACAAAATTGGTTCAGGCATAAGCTAGTAAATATAACAAGCTAGAAAAAAAAAAAACAATGAGGAAGCGTGGAAAAAAAAGGAGGAATAAACATCACCTGTAAATGCAGTTGCTATTTCCCAGGCATCTACTTCTGCCATCCAATCCAGCCGTAAGATCTTTTACTCTATCTTTGACAAATTGTGTAATGGTATGTTTCAGTAGGTCTGTTAATGCAGTTGCTATTTCCCACACATCTTCTGCCATCCAATCATAAAGGAAAAATATTAGGTAGAGACAAATGTAGGGGAACAAAATCGTGAATGTTAAGAATTATAAAGAGTGAGCTCAAAAGTCTATACCTCCTGAAAGAAGCTCATAAAGCATTGGTTTAAAGACAAACTGATCAGACTTGTCAACAAGCAGCACCTGGAATTTCCACTATTATATTCAAATTGTTGTTCAGACTTAATGGATGAATAAGAATGGACAAATTTGGATACTAGAGACCAAACAAGTTCAAGTACTATAGAGCCAACAGGAATATCAAGATTAATTAACTTCAGAGTTCAGTAACAGATAAAACAACATATCACCCTACGATCCAGCATTACAGGAAAACATACACAAAATTGTTACCTCTTCTAATTCACTTCAGAGTTCAGGAAAATATACCGGAGTCTTGGGGGTAGCAGACGGTGGACCCATTGAAAAGAGAAGCAGCTGTAGTAGTTGAAGGGTTGAAGACTTGAATTGAAGTCTTGAAGAAGTGGTGGCCAAGTCTCTGCTGTTATGTAAGTTTGTAACCTAATGAGTTGTGACTCACAACTCAAAATGCGGACGGGCTGTTGCTGGTTGCTCATCACAAGTAATTGGGCGGGCTCACTGCAGTAAATGGGCTGCCAAATACCAATGTAAATATATCAAAAAAAAATTTCAATTTTTATTTTTATTTTTTGGGGCGGCTACAACCCACCTCTGCCCACTCTGGGCTCCGTCTGTGACCACAACCGACAAAAAATAACCAACAGAGATCTGTAGAAACTCTAGATCTCATAAATGAACCACGAACGACCACGAACAACGAACGACGAATCATGAAAAGTAGACGAAAAACAGCCGAAAAAAGTAGAAGAAGAGAGAAGTTTGGAGATGGAGAGGAGAGAAGGAAAAAAAAGTAGGAGAAGAGAGAATATGAGAAAGGAGATTGCAAGGACATAAAACCCTTGGTTGCTTTTTATGTTTATTTATATTAATATGCAATACACCAACAATTACTATTATACCCTCATAAGATAAATAACAAAATAAAATAACTCTAACAATACCTTTATATATAATTGTATTAGACTTTGTATTTGTTGTTTCTTAGTTTTGAATAGTATAATTTCATCCTTGATGAAGTGCTCACCATCAATCAATACTATTGTTTTACTTTATTTTAGACAAAACACACTTGTAATATAATTTAAAGTGGAATAATATTAGGATGGATGGATGCTTTGAATTTATGATACAAACTTTGACAAATGGTACAGAGTGTTGATGGCTTTAAATTTATGATACAAACTTTTTCATACTTCTCTCTTTTTGTTTTAATTTTTCTTCGTTGAATTTAACTCAGAAAGAGAGCCCCAATGTCAGGATCGTCAACATGTATCAACCTGTATAATTGGAGGACATCTTATCTAGACTGTCCAAAATCAATACGATAGATAATATTGGTATCAGCCAATACTGGAAACCTTGGAATTAAGTTTTATTGTCATGTAAATTTATTGTGCCATTGCGCTTTGTTCTGCCCTGACAAATGCAAAGTCCCTTGGTTTCTGGTAATGCCAAAAATTCTTTCACTAATTCTACATCCAACTGTTACTTTTGCAGGTCAGAGCATCAGATTTTGCAGCTTACTACAGTAGTGACGACCAGTTTATTATTGTTGACAAAGTTGTAGACTCTTGTCGAAGAAGGACAGGAAGTTCTGTGAAGACATCCACAGAACTTAAAGACCTATGGCAATGTCAGAGTGATGGATTACACTCACTAGGTACTGGCTATTTAATTACTTTGAAGCATCATTTCTCTTTCTCTACATGTTGAAATTCCCTGTTTTTTCGTAGAAGAAGAGATTGTCATTCATTTTCACTCTTTGGCTTAATGTTTCATATAGATTTGCCTTTCCCTAAAGCAATTTCTATCATCTTACCTCTTTCTATAGATTCTTTATATTCTAGGGGAACTTGGAGGGTGCTCCTTGGTTGCATGAGCTTAAACTGCATGCCAACTGGCTGCATAGGCTTTATGGCATGACCCTCCCATGCTTATAGCTACCTTACCTAGAAATTTCGTACTAACATAGTGTTGACATCAGGTTGATAGCTGGTTATAATTTTTTTTGTCAAATCCTTTATGAAGATTTCTTATGCTTCATAGCCGACCCTATTCGGATGGGAGAAGGCTTGGATGATGATGATGATGAAAAGATAGCTTGGCACTTAGCTATGCTGTTTTCCTGTGAGCTGCTGAGTGCTGCTCTATCATTATCTGATGAGTAACTCAGTTATGTTCCAGAGCCATTTTCCTAATCTTTAATACGAAATTATCATTTGATCAAGATTCAAGAACACATCTGATATGTGTACTATAATTTAATAACAGTGCAGGATGCAATATAAAATATTTTACAGTTGCCAACTTGCATTATTTAGTGAGGATGGCATAATTGAAAGTACGAATTAGTGAAACCAAAAGATGTGTTAGAAATCCATGCATAAGACCATAGCACAAAGTTCTGATCATCAATAATGTGTTGGCAATCTGTTGATATTACTAGATGTAATTTTATTGTGCATGAAGAGTAAAATTATGTTGTTATAGACTTGTGATGGCCTGTTATAGCTGTTGTTTTCGGCTATATATATCACATTGGTCTCTGAAGCCAAGTCTTTGAAGATGATTTTTTTCGTTATAATTTCATGTATTTTCCACTTTGCCACCCTGTCATTGTCCTACTTATTTGCTTTTTCTCATTGAAGGTAGTAATATGCTCCAGTTCAAGATCTATGCATTATTTACATAGGGTTCGCACAAAATTGCTAGATGGAAAGGAAACAATCTTAGATAAGTATTCATGGTAGCTATTATGAGATAATTTGCCTTCTGATGGATTCATTATTTTTCATATTGTTGAACTATCAGTAATTCATTCAGCATTGTAAACAATTATGATAATGCTTATTTTTACACCTGAAAGTTTTAATCTCTTTTCGCATTTGGGTGCCACTGTACACTACTTTTGAGATTACCGGTATTTTTATCAAAATGACGGTTAAAGAAAGTACAATTGACTTTCCCGCCACTGGTGAACCTATTAGTTGCAGCCACTTTCATTGGAGTAATGATTGAAGCATTTGGTTTCAGGCAATTTGGTCACCAGCAGATGCAATACAAACAAAGATGATCTCGAGGAAGGAAGACTAAGCTATCTCACTAGGGCATTGCTAGCATTTCTGGTGAAGGTCCTGTCCTTTATCCGTGTTCTAGGTTGTAGTCGTGAAGGAAGATTGGAAAACATCCATCCTTCAGATATCCTTGTTTCTGTTTCAAATAATGATAACACAGCAGCAGAAACTGTTGAGGAAGACCATGTTGCTCCATGCTTAGAGCGTCTTCAAAGGCTTGAAGTGATGCTTAGTGAGCTAAGAAACAAGCCTGCTGAGATTCCTTTGGAGAAAGAGCAGATGCTCCAAGAATCATGGGACAGAATTAAATCCATCGAGTTTGACCTCGATAGGACGAAGAAAGTAAGTATTTTTGTTTATTTATTCAATGATGCATAATGGTTTCTGCTAATTAATTATGGGACATTTAAGCATTTTTATCTACGACTTCCTATCAAATTCAATAGGATCTTTATCTCAAAAAATTTCATTAGGATCTAACCTCAAACGCGGTCTTCATTTTCTTTTGATAAATTTGTTCCAAAGACTAAGCAAAATGGTCCAGATTGAATTTGGGTGATGCGTCTAGTAAGATATTTCTGACCAAAAGAGTTAAGTAATCCCTGCCCATGTGTAGGAACTGCAAGGGTATCCTTCCCCCTCTTTAAAAAACTAACCAATCAAGATGATTAAGTATAGATTTCTTCAGGAATTATATGCTTTTAATACTTTGGATAACTTTATCATGTCTATCAGGATATTGCTAACTGTTACATTTTGACAAGAACACAATTTTGTGACTATGAAGACTACAACAAAGCCTTTACCCAAAATTTTGAGATAGTCTGCATGAATCTTTGTCCTAATTGCATTGTGTTAAGAGCCATCTCTCTAGCATTAGCAAATGCATATCTTTTTCAGAATCCAATTTGATGACTCCAAGCAAAATCTAGTTTTTACCCTTTTATGCAGGCGTATGTTCTTCATCTTCACAAACTAATCCTTTTTTTACTTGCATGCATGGTTTACAGCTATTGCAGGCTACAATAGTGAAGCAAAGTGAGATTTCAGAGACACTAGAAGCTGCAGAAGAGTCCAAAGCCAAGGTAAGGCAAAAGAGATTAAGATTATCATGTTTAATAAGAATTATCCAGACAGGTCAAGAAGATGCTAGGGAAACATAGTGAAAATTTGGCACCAATTTATGCCTTAATTGGTCATCCAAACCCCATTTGAATCGATGATCAAGTGATCTGGGCTCCTTAGCTATAGATCAAGTGGCCACAAAAAATGGCTTCTTAATGTCTTAAAATGCCCACTTTCTGGGACCACTTAATTCTTAAGCCGGTGTCTATCTACTCTCTCGAGGAGTACAGCCACTTGGTGGTTTTCCAAAGGTGTAGACTATATACCTGCTTGTGTTACTACTTCCCCAGATGTGCTAACTTGGCTTCTTAGCTGATGGTGCTTATTGATGCCTACCATCAAGATGTTTTTTTCTCTCTTTTGAAATTGACCTATGCTCTCCTGTTGTACCAATAGCTCATATAGTAATTTGATTGTTTTGCTTTGAGAGGCGAGCCCACTCCATAACCTAAATAAAAGTATCAATTTTATTTTTTTAACATAAACAAACTTGAGTGATTATTATTTTATTTTATTTTCATTTTTCTGTGCAGAGAAGGACCTTTTGTTGAATACCGGGAAGAAGGAAGTAGATGTAAATGGATGAGATACTGGCAGATAACGAGAGTTTCAAATTCGTGACTAAGCATACTTCTCTTGCTGCACAGTTTTCTTCTCTCTTCTGTTTGGTCCTTTCAGTTTTGATCCATGATGAGATTGTTATTTTTGTTAGGCGGATGCTGAATTGTGAAAGGGTGAAAGAAAGAAGAAAAACAAAGAGGAAAGTTATGTTAATATATATATGCCTTCAAACAATTTCTGTTCTTTCAGAGTTTGCGACTGTTGTGTTTTACTTCGACTGTTGTGTTTTACTTCGAAGGAGTATCTTGTACATCAAATGCAAGTAAAGCTTGCCAATCCTTCCAAAGGTTTCATAGTATTTTTGTCTTTTTATAATTTCTATTGTCTACTGCACAAACTTTACAAGAAATTGTTGTCCTAAGGACCTAGTTATGCTATGAGAATAGTTCCAAATAATCCATTTTCAGATTAACCAAATAATATCTTGGATAGGTTGCTAGAACATTTCGTAGTCGACACAATCCTTGCTTGAAGTTTTCACAGAAACTGTTGGATTCTGAAGACATGCAAATATTGCCTATAACTCGTATTGTTATCTATACTGATTGAATATTTTTGAATGTTTGTATTTTGTAATTTAGTATTGCTGCCATGATGTATCCATTTTGATACCATTAAATTTATTGTTGGTTAAATTGATATTTACTATAGGAAGCAGGCAGTTTAAGCGAGGATTCGTTTTATATCTGTGATTTTTATATTCAAAAAAGGTAATAAAATAGACTAATTAAGGAATAGTTTGTTAAAGTTTTTCTTATACATTATCTATCTGATTATTTGTTCTCCAGATTTTCCATTCAAGTGAAGATAAAATAAATCGTTATTATTTATGTTGAACGTATTGATTTTTAGCCCAAAGCACATCAGCCTCTATGCCTAAAAGGCCCATCCAGTATAATATCAGCACGCGGTTATAAATCAATTATTGAATCGGAAAGTTTTCTGAGTGATAAATTTCGAAGAGCTAGAGAGTCACTAGCGGAGCATAAGCTGGCTGGCCCGGGCTTAAAAATATAAAAATCAATTTTACAGCCTAACAAAATTTTGTCATAGCTCAGTTGGTAGTGTGTGGGGGTGTAGTATGGGTGATCCACAGTTCGAATTTTGAAAGTTGTGTGGATATTCATTATTTTTTTCAGTTTTTTGTTAATTTTTCGAGTTTGTCACAAGTTTTTTTTTTTTTTCCTGGTTCCGCCGAAGTAGTGTACAAAAATTTTCTATACAGAGAGAAGTTAGTCGGTCTAGTGTATTTCCAACTGCACAAAATGCGTCAGATCGATTGTTAGCGTTTTGTGATTCGGATTTTTTTCTTTGATTTTTTTTGCATACAAGTTTATTATATTTTCATGATTTACTTATAAGTTTATTTTAATTTGACTGCAACGATACAAGTTCACATGTTTTCGTACAGACCTTGGATTGAAACGAGAATTATGTTGTTGGATCTGCAACATCGAACTACTCTTGTGAGGATACTTTCAACGAGTTTTGTGACACTATTTTGGAGTATCACCCGTGGATGACGTTCTGAAAAGTGTACACAACTTGCTAAAAATATTTTCACATGAGTAATTTGACTCTGCGGATACAATGATGTAGATCTCGTCGTGATTCGAGGTCCGCGCGTAAGTATGTTAGCCCATATCTTGCAATCAAATTAAAAATTGATGTAGTGTGGATTCCAATTCTGAATCCTTCTAGGATTTTTTTTTCTTTCCTTTTTTAGTTTTATCTTTTTTATAATAGAGTTGTTAAGAATGCTATTTCTTTTAGGACTCTTATTTTGACTCTATCACTTTTTAGAAAAGTCTCTATATTTAGTTTTTTTTTAAATATTTGATTAGATATAGAATTGGTGTTTGATTAGGATTATATTGTCATAAAAGTCCTATACATATGCACACTTTGTATCCAGTTGAAGACAACATTTTTATCAAAAAAAAAAAAAAAAAAAATTCTTCTTTGAGTTCTGAGATTTATTCTCTCCTTTACTTGGTCGTGGATTCGACTGTCCGTGGATTCAGAAGCACCTCAGTTGAGATTTTTAAGCAACATTCGTGCGGACCTCTTACCAAGCCATTCGTATTTTTGCGGCACAACTTCGCTCTCACCAAACAACGACGGTCCAGCTATTGTCATCACCGATCGACTTGGCCATTGCCAAGCACGAAGGTAAACCTGAAAATGACCAAGTCGATCGGTGATGACGATAACTGGACCTCCATTGCTTGGTGAGAGCGAAGTTGTGCCGCAAAAACTCCAACGAATGCCCTGGTGAGGTGTCCGCACGAAGGTTGTTTGAAAATTTCAAGCAAAGGGATTTCTGAATCCACGAACAGTCGAGTCTACGACCAAGAAAAGAAGAGAACAAATCTCAGAACTTAAATAAGAATTTTATTGATTAAAATGTTGTCTTCAACTGGATACAAAATGTGCATATTTATAGGATTTTTATGACAACATAATCATAATCAAACTCAAATTATAATCCTAATCAAATATTGTCAAAAACTAAATATAGAGACTTTCCTAATAAGACATATAGTCAAAATAAGAGTCATAAAAGAAATAGGATTATTAACAACTATATCATCAAAAATATAAAGCTAAAAAAGGAAAATAAAATCCTAGAATTATTCAGAATTGAAATCCACGCTACATCAGTCTGCCTTGCTTCAAGAGAACTCGTCCCTGAGATTGTCAAAATAAAACGGTTCGCCAGAAGGAAAAATACTCATAAAGATCGACGACATTGAAGGTTTGGAAGATTTGCATGTCTTCATGCATTCTGTCACTGGCGTAACGATAGTGTTGAAGTTGCGGATGAATTGCCAGTCGAAGTTGGCAAGACTATGGAAGCTTTGATCTTAAGTCATTGTCTTTGGAGTAGTCCAGTCGCGAATTGCTTGATTCTTCTCTTCATCAACACTAAGGCCATCGACGTTCCCTGAGGTGCTTCAGATGATTAGCTTGGCTCTTGCTATAAATAATAATATCGACAAAGTTGACAACTACGAACTTTCTTATTAATGGCTTCAAAACTTAATTCTTGAGGCATGGGAAGGTGCTTGACACATTCGAAAGTGTGAAAGGCATAAAAAGCTATTCGTAGAATCATTCTTGGGTCTTGAAAATAGTCTTCCGTTCATCACCATGTCGGATCTGGATTTGATGATAGTTGATGGTGATGCGGTTGATAGCCTGACTGTCGATGCACATACGTCACGAGCCATCCTTCTTTGGCACAAGCTCATGTCCATGAGCTTTCGTCTCTAAGGAGGTATTTATGTAGATAACATGCAATTGAAGCTGTCTGAAGAAAACACATATATGTAGGACTTTCTGCAACATCTCGAAAATCTAGTGACTAACGGTCAAACTTAAACGATGTATCTGGTAGATCATTGCGAGGCTTGTGACGAGGTTTGCCATTGGTATTAGGAGCTTTCGATATTGGTGAATTTTTCAATTCTCCGTTGAAAGTCTCTTGCTGAATTATTTTAGTACAGACGATAAGAGAATGATGAACAAAGGATAGAACATGGGGTGGGAAGAACAACAAGTAGGTATATGGGCTTCTTTACACTTTTGCTTTTGTAACCCATACGCTCCGACGGAGATGCGTGGTCAGATGACCCTTATATTATATTATTTACAGGCGGCCTCTGACGATCGAAAGATGTTACGCATTTTAGGCCCCATGCCCATCCCATTTTTAGCCAGATAGCCCATGCGTTCGAAAGTTGTTCTCAAAAGTGCATTTCACATAGACGGTTAGGCGACCATGTTTGATATTTATTTTTAGTACTATATTGGCATGCTTTTATGTATCTTGTTACGTCCCTCTGAGGACCTGGTCCCTTCCCAAATATAGACGAGCATGATTATCCGCAGGAGTACGGTCCGGGACCTGACGCTTCATTCTTTGTTGAAGAGGTCTTACCTTCTGAGTACTAGTGATTACTTCATTGCTGATGGATATCTTAGTTGTAGTTTTTTTTGTTTCAGATTTATCTTATATTGGAGTTTTGATCTCCTCTATCATTTTAGTTTTTGATATAGTCGATGTGTAGTGGATTTTTCTCCACCCGACTATTATTCTTTGATACTTCGTACTTGAGACATTTAGCTATCTATTTTGATATTCCTTTACTTGTGCTTGTGGATGAGATATAGATGCATATGACTTGTGTTGACAATATATGTTCCACATGTGAATTAATATTCATATTACAGCGTACGTATGTGTTATGATTTTCCAACATATTGGAGTTGTCATATACATACGACTGACATGCTACGTATTCCTAATCCTACGTATTTTGGGATTGGGGCGTGGCACTATCAGAGGTGATATGAACGTGATAGGTTATAATTTTCCTAGGGTGACCCAGTGGAATATAACACTTTCTCAAGGGTTATACTAACATGGTAAACCTTTTATTCAACATTATGTTGAAGGTATCTACTCAGAGGTTATATGGACATAGCAGAATAACTCTGTGAGTTTTAACCTTTACAAGAAAACACTATAGAGGTGATATGGACATGATCATTTTCTTTGTGTTGACTAAGGATTGGAGGTAGAATATCCTTAAAGTAACTGGTCTTCAAGGATGGGACGATTTATGAGAGGACATGTCATTCGGATAATTTTATCTTCTGTAGGTGGTTCACTTTGCTCGCACTGAAACTCCCATTGTGAATCCATCCGTTGGGCCCATGGATCACTTTCAAAGGGTTCTAAAGTCGAATTTCCTTCATCATCTTAGTCGGTTGACAATATGTTGACAGAAAGAGCATGCTTAAATACCTCACCAACGCTTGCATCAGAGTTCCAGGATGATGAGTCAGAAGAATGAAAATGCGTCTCTTCTTTTGACCCTGAGTTTTCAGACATTGTTGGTGGTGTGACATATCCTAAACCGTGGTCGGTTCACTGATAATGTCTCAGGTTTTCCCTTTAGAGGGCGGTGACATTTAAGAGTAGTCTGCTGTTTCCATAATTGAGTCCTCCGCCAGACTTCAAATCATAACCTATCCTTTGGATAATATTTTTAGTCTATTGGCTGTAGCGGTGGACCTGTATTTGTCCATTGTTATCGTCGAAATCACTGGTCTGTGTGACCTTTTTGTTTCTAGCTTTGACAAAAATTATTTGTCTTTGCTCATTTTGTCTTGCTGGGACTATAAAGCAAGCATCTTCGTGCAAACCATATGATGCGCCGTTCTGACATGATGACCCCACTGGTATAGATAAGGGTTCAAAGGCTAACAGGGCCTCTAGAAATTCTTGTGCAAAAGGATCAACATCAATGTAGTGCGAAGGAGAGCCTTCATTATTCATAAAATACAAGATTTCTTCTTCTTCCACACAGTCAGCAAGAATTTTTGCTTTAACCGGAGGTTCAGTAAGATCAACGACTAGGGGTTGATTTGCTGATGTTGATCACTTACTGTGTTACAGGTCAAAGACTAAAGGAGGCAACTTCTTAGGAAGATTTATCACCAACAATTCTTCGGCCCTCTCCTCCTATATTGGCCTGTGGAGGCTAATAATAAGAGGCTCTGAAGTAGTTAAACAAGTAGTGTGCCATTTAACTCGGATCATGAGAGGTTCCTCATTAGGGGCGCTCTCGGGGTTGCCTTCAATCTCATTAGCTTCCTCTTTCATGTACTATGGTGTATAGCGTATGGAATTAGAGTAATATACTTCAATACCTTTGAACAGATTGATGTCAGCAAACTCCATTTTGACCTCTCCCTGACTATCCACGTACTTAAAGCACTGATGCATGGTAAAAGGTATAATTTTATGCTCATGTATCCATGGTCGTCCCAGCAAGACATTATATGATACCTCTAAATCAATCATATAACATGTGACTTCAGTTCTAAGGTCGCCTATCTGCATTTTTAGGCGTATCTTTTTCAGCGCCCGACTTCTTCCAGCATTGAAGTCTAAGATGGTAGTGTTGGTAGTCGACAAGTTATGCTTTGGTATTTTTAGAGATCACAACAAGTTCTTAGGGATGATGCTCATTTATGAATCTGGATCGATGTGGATTCGACTCACTTTAATAGAGCCGATATAGCCGGTATAGTACAACGGTCGCCCTTGCCGTCCTCGATACTCCTTTCAGCACTCATTCTTGCTCTTGCCTGCCATGTTTATTGTCTTTGAGTAGCATTTCATCCTATGTGAAGGTTATGTTAGAAATTTTTTCCATCATGCTGTGGCATTGAGGACACGCTATAGGTTCTTCGTCAGGGGTTTTGAGTTGAGCCATGCAAGAATCTGCATGTATTAGCATTTCACTCAAAGATTCGCAAGTTTCCTTGATAGACGAAGTAGTTAAAATATGGAAAGTCGGGCTGGAGTGTTGGCCAACTATGCCAGTATATCGAAGTTGTACGACTTTTCAAGTCCCTGATGTTGATTCTTCTTTAGGGATTTGTCGAAGCGAACCTCATTTTGTTTTCCTTTCTCAGTTGTTATAGGTTTTGATGGGCCTGGTTCTGCAGTGACTGGAGCTATAGGATTTGAAGATGTAGGAGTAGTAGAAGCATCTTCTTAGGCAACCTTGTAATCTTTGAGATATTCCTTTCCGGACCTAGTGACGACCATGGCTTCTTCTTCCGGCATTGGAGAGAGAAGAACTATGTGACAGGACCTGACCTTGTTCGTTGTATATCTCTTATTCTTCTTAGATTTAGAACTGGGAGATATTGTTTTCTGCTCTAAATCTGGTAGCAGGTCTTGATGAACCCATATGACTTTACCTCGGTATGTAGTAATGGGTACCAACCCTTCTGTTTGACTTCAAATTCGTGGTAGATTGATTATTTCCATTACTGTTCTAGGTATCGACACAACACCGTTTGGGACTTCTTGAACTAGAAAATCTCCAAATTGCAGTGGTACGAAGTTGGTAGTGACATTTTTCTCATCATTATGAAGAGTAATCTCTTTGGAGTCTATCAACTGCTAAATTTTCCTCTTTAGTATATAGCATGCCTTCGTTGGATGATGTACGTAACAGTAAAACAGACAATATTTTGGATTATCTGTTTGACCAGCCTCATATGGCTGTTTGATGTCAGGCAACTGAAGTTTTTTAATTTTTACTAGGCAGTCGAAGATGTTGATGATGTCATTCTCATCAAAGGAATATTTCTCTTTGGATTTTGAGGACTCCGGAGATTTCTGTGTTGGTGGAGAAGTAGGTCGCTTAGAGGCGTTTATGGCAAGGGCCTCATTTCCCTTATTGTTGCGATTGTTTGCATTAGTAAGGGAGCGTTTCCCCTTATCCTCTGTATTAGCATTCGCTATCCCAGCAAACATGCTTCCTTCATGGTACCTTTAGCGGCCTCAGCACCTATGATGAAAGTAATCCAATGTTGAAACTGGGTGGGGCCTGTCTAGAGCCTTATTGCAGGCAACAGATTCTTCTTGCATGTATCTATGAATGCGGAGTTAGGAACACCAGGAGATAACTTCAGAGTTGCTTTCCTATAACGCTCTATGAATTCGCGAGCGATTTCCTTTTCCTTCTGCTTGATGTGAGTGATTTAAGACATAGTCATGTCCATACCTCTGTTATAGAATCGAGTCAAGAAAAGGCATTTTAGATCTTCAAACGATGATATGAAGTTATCAAACAAACTACAGTAGCAGTGATAAGCTACTCAGGCTAAGCATCCAACGAATACCCTGGTGAGGAGGGCATCATTCTTTTGCAGATGAACTGTCATTATTTTGAAGTAATTGATATATTGACGCGAAGATGTCCCTTGCGTCAAACAAGACCATCGATTGAGGCTTATATTTGTGAGGGAAGGGAACATTATCCTAGTGAGGTGGATAAGGTTGTTTCACTACCAACTTCTGGAGTTGTTCTTTGTTCTTTGTTCTTCAGAGCATCAATTTGCGAATGGCTTCGCATGGATCTTCAACTTGTAGAGGTGCACCTGACTGGAGTGATGCTAGTTGAACTTCTACAACGACTGGTGTAGTTCTACCCCAGCATTGAGAGGGACAAGAGTTGGTGCGACTG
Source organism: Iris macrosiphon (assembly GCA_036927795.1). Lineage (NCBI taxonomy): Eukaryota > Viridiplantae > Streptophyta > Magnoliopsida > Asparagales > Iridaceae > Iris > Iris macrosiphon. The sequence goes on along the minus strand of JAYESA010000010.1, from coordinate 67,874,413 downwards.
ATTCTTGATTAGGAATCACATTCAGATTTATATTGCCCTGAGGGAGTGTCACTTCTGGGGTTGGTTGTGTCGTAATTGGCGTGGTCGCCTGAACATGTATTGGCATAGGAGAGTGTTGGACCATCATCAACTGATGCCTGTTCTGCATCATATCGTGCATGACCTTGAGTGTGGCCTCCAACGAATTGAGACGTTGCTCAGTATTCCCTGACGGAGGAATATCTTGTTCATCGCCAATGGCATATATAATATCCTCCCTACGTACAACAGAAGGTCTAGTAGAGAGCAATGTGTAGTTGGAGTCCACATTTTCTATCTCTGATTCAAAGGGATTGTTACCCCCACAAGATCTTCTTCAGATTATGAGGAATGGGGGCTCCTCGTGAGCAAGAGTCCCGCCTTCGATAACGAGTGTTCCGGTAAACTCCTTCAAAGGATTCAACAAGCTGGTCGAACCTCCTCTGGCTGGACGTCCTTGAGGTATGCCGTCTTGAACGTCTTTTATTGCGGGAAAGGCGTGAGGCCATGTTTACTGGGGAAAAGAGAAGTTCATCTTCCTCTTTTTGATCTTCAGCTCGCTTTTCTTTTGTTATCTAAGGGGCATAGTGTAAGTCAACCGGTCAAACACAGACTGTCTTATTGATGCGTAGTAACAATTGATTACAACTTTGTGGCCGCTACAATGATGCTCATTAGGGAGCACCATTGCAAGCAGAGAGGAATCCATTTCTTTACATTTCTGTACAATAAATTGGCGTAAATTAGAAGGAGGGGGGAGAAGAGAAGAGGAAGGTAGAATCTGCCTTGTTACATCAGTTACAATTGACTTGGGACCTAAGTTCCTGGTACCTTATGTATATAGTGCAGCACTGAGTTGAGCATCAGTCCTCTGTGGCGTGCACTGGTGCTGTATGGAGGAAAAAGAGTTCTACCTTTGTGCGCACAACTTTGGACGTAGGTCTGGAGTTTTGTGCGCACCTGGCACAATTTTCAGATGAGAAACACACAATTTCCCACCTGTAGTGCGTTCAATTTGAACACGCAGGAGGGGAGTCTTCACCGACTTCTATTTCGTGCGCCGATAGAAGTCAGGACATGACAGTTTGGTATTGTTACCACTGGTGAGTATACGCGCACTTTTGCACGGCTGCGAGTTGACAATGACAATATCCTTGCCTCGCACGTTATGCTGGACATGTAAAGGTTCGGCAACTTGGGAATGACCTACCCCCTTGGCATCGTAGTAAATTCCTCTGCCCAAGAAAGATTGGTTCACCCATTGTTCCAGGCCGCATGCTACCCCCTTGGGAATGACCATCCCAAACCGCATACTCCTTCTAGCCGTATAATCCAGACAAAAGTCCACTCTTTTAGAACAAGTGCTGAAGTGATGTTTGTCAGAGAAAAGTGACTGAAGTGATGGATGTGACAAGCCATAAAGTATGTCAGAGAGAAAAAACAAAATAATAGAAATATGTGCCCACGGTTCGGAGTCATGCGTGCAAGGAATGGTAGCCGCATACTCTCCAAGCTGCATAGGTCACTCGGCCACATATTTTTCTTTAGAGTTAGCAAATTTCTCATTCGTTCAGCGAGTAAAAATACAAGGAGTTCAAGGATTAGCTCCAGAACACTTGTGTGATGACAGTCATGCATCCAACAAGATGGACGCATGCTGGTCAGTATGCGGCAAAGATCTCATGCCACATAGCACTCAGGCCGCATAGTACTCTCTAAGTCGCATAAATCGCTGGCCGCATGAAGACTTCGTCTTCTCCAAACAACAGGTTCGACTATGACGGAAGCTCAAAAAACTAAAAATTTGTTTTGACCATAAAATCCTTATTTAAAGTCCAAATCAAGTGAACCAAAAGCCAAAACGCTTGAAATTGAAAGCTCTATCATGTAGCAAAAACTGATTTTCAAAAATGTATCTTTAATAGATCAAAAGAAAACAAAAAACTCATAAAACCCATAAAAACCCTAAGTTAAAAATATAGATCTGCACTAACCCATCCACCAAATCCGAAAACTCCAAGTTCTAAAAGTATTTAAAATCATGAAAAGAATATAATAATCAATTAATATGGAGGATTTATTTATTTTTTATGCAAGATGTACTTGCCTATGGAAAATATGAGAGAAAACTAAAGAGAGAGAGAGAGAGAGAGAGAGAGAGAGAGAGAGAGAGAGAGTGTTGGGTTATATATGGTAGGGTTGAGGGTTGAACCAAGTGTTCTCATGACTTGAACCAACCCACAAAATTAACCATGAACCAGGTTAAACTAAAGAATGGGTCTAGTCTCCATGCGCATGCAACCATGCTAAAATAAAATATGTTCCAAATACGTATATCGGGAACGGGGAGTGACATCTCTGTCCACCTTAGAAAAATTTTGTCCTCAGAATTTGAATCTAAGCAATAGCTAGAGAGTTCAGGACAAACACGATACAAATCTACTAGCAACTACACATGCAAGCAATATCATCACAACACATAGGTGATCACATGATCACAGAATCCCAAATATGAAGGCGTAAGAAATAATATACCTTCTGAATCAAATAGGTACGGGTACCAGAATCAAATATCATCCTCGCGCTCCCACGTCGATTCTCCTAGAGAGTGATGGCCCCAGGCCACCCGGACATGAGAAATAGTCCGGTTCTTGAGCACCTTCTCCATTCGGTCCAATATAGATACATGGTGCTCCTCATAAGATAAGTTGGTACCAACGACTAATTCAGAGTAATCGAGAATATGAATCAGATTCAGAACATACCTACTGAACTGAGATATATAAAATAAATCGTGTACCTGACGTAGCGAAGGCGGAAGGGCAAGACAATAAGCAACATCACCTACCCGCTTGAGGATGTCGAACGGACCGACGTATCGCGGACTAAGCTTTTCGCAAACCCCAAATCTAATGACTCCATGGGTCAATAAAATCTGCAAAAATACGCGGTCGTCGATACAAAACTCTAAAGGCCTACGATGCTTATCTGTCCAATGCCGATACCTATCTTGTGTAACCCGAAGTCGCTCTCTAATCTACTTTGTCTGCGTGATTATTTCAGGGCCTAACATCTTTTGCTCACCTATATCATCCTATGCTAATGCTGACCTGTACTTTCTTCCATATAATGTCTCGAAGGGTGCCATCTGAATACTGGCCTGATAACTATTATTGTACGAGAACTCAACGAGATGAAGGTGATCTTTCCAAGACCCACCAAAGTCCAAGGTACAAGCTCGTAGCATATCTTCCAATGTCTGGATGGTTCTTTCTGATTTCCCATCTGTTTGAGGATGATAAGCGATACTAAATCTCAACTTGGTGCCCAAACTCTGATGCAAGCTTTTCCAAAAATGTGAAGTGAACCGGGTGTCTCGATCTGATACGATACTCATTGGGATACCGTGTTGTCTTACTATCTGTCGCATATACATTTCAGCCAACTTTTTTGTAGACTGTCCTACTAAAAAATGAGCTAATTTTGTGAGATGATCCACTATCACCCAAACTGTATCACGATCCGTCAGGGATCTAGGTAAACCGGTCACAAAGTCCATTGTGATATGTTTCCACTTTCACTCTGGAATATAAAGCGGTTGTAATAATCCTGCTGGTCTTTGCTGGTCGACCTTCACTTGCTGACATACTAAACACCGAAAAATGAATCGTGCTATTTTCTTCTTCATTTTGTTCCACCAGAAATATTGTTTGATGTCTTGATACATCTTTGTGCCTCTTGGATGTATTGAATACTGAGAACTATGTTCCTCGGTCATAACTTCTTGACGAATATCTCTACTTGGTATACAGAGATAATTTCCAAACCTAAGGGTCCCCTCTTCATGAATCGTAAACTCCTTCCTGAGACCAGACTCACATTCTGCTCATAACTTTTGAATATTTGGGTCATCTGCCTGAGTCATCTTGATTCTCTCCACCAAAGTAGACTGTACTTACAAGCTAGCCAAAATCCCTGTGTCCTGCGAAAGTACTACCTCAATACCCATTTCTTGAAGATCCTCTAATATATGTCGTTGTGATGTCAACATGAATGCGCTGCCTCTCCTGCTAAGGATGTCTGCTACTACATTAGCTTTGTACGGATGATACTGAAATTCCACATCATAGTCCTTTATCAATTCTAGCCACCTCCTCTGCCTCATATTCAAATCATTTTGAGTGAATACATACTTCAGACTTTTATGATCCGTAAATATCTCTATCCGATCACCATATAAGTAGGGCCTCCATAGTTTAAGCGCAAATACCACTGCTACCAATTCTAAGTTGTGAGTTGGATAATTCTTCTCATGATCTTGAAGTTGCCGAGATGCATAAGCTATCACTCTTCCATGTTGCATTAATATACAACCTAGTCATTTGCCGGATGCATCATAATATACTGTAAACCTTTCGGGACCTACTAGAAGCGTGAGAATCGGTGCTAAAATTAGTCTCTTCTTTAATTCTTCAAATGCAGTCTGGCACTCTGTTGACCAATCAAACTTAGCCTCCTTGCATGTTAAACGAGTCAACGGTACAGAAATTCTCGCAAAGTCTGCCATGAGCCTTCTATAATATTCCGCTAAGCCCAGAAAACTACGCACCTCTGCTACTGTCTTAGGAACTGTCCAACTCTCTACGGCCTCAACCTTCTTCGGATCTACTGCCACTCCTGCTCCCGAGATGATGTGGCCCATGAATGACATATGATCCAACCAAAACTCATACTTGCTGAGTTTCGCGTATAACTGGTGCTCCTTCAGAATTTGTAAGACCTTCCAGAGATGTTCTTCATGTTCCTCCTTGCTACTAGAATAGATAAGAATGTCATCTATAAACACCACCATAAACTGATCCAAGTATGGCATGAAGATTCGCTTCAATAGATACATAAATATCGATGGTGCATTTGTCAATCCGAATGACATAACTACGAATTTTTAATGCCCATATCGTGACCTAAATTCTGTCTTGGGTATGTCTTGCTCCTGAACTATTACTTGATGATACCCTGTTCGGAGGTCAATCTTGGAGAAAACCTTAGCCTTGCTCAATTGATTAAACAAATCATCGATTCTTGGTAATGGATACTTGTTCTTTATTGTCACTGTGTTCAGTTATTTGTAGTCAATACATAACCGGGACAACCCATCCTTCTTCTTCACTAGAACTACTGGCACTCCCCAAGGTGATCTACTGGTTTGAATGAACATATTCGCCTTCAGCTCTTCTACATGTTGGTATAGTATGTCAAGATCTGATGGTGCCATTTGGTGGACTTTACAAGATATTGGTCCTGCCACCGGAATTAACTCTATACTGAACTCTACATCTCTTACTGGGGGTAAGCCTGAAAGTTCATTAGGAAAGACATCAAAAAATTCTTGGACTACCCCGAGAATCTGCTCTTCTTCTACTACTGCTACTGTTGTTCCTCTGTCTTCGGATCGGTCCCTCACGATTCTTTCAAGGACAAAATCCTCTATGCTTGGGATACAAAATAATACTCTACCCCTTTGTCAATCTATCGTAGCATGACTGTCTCTCAGCCAGTCCATGCCTAGAACTTCATCAAAGTTACCCATAGGGAACTCGATCAACTTGGAGGGTAATGAACGCTCGCACACTATGATTGTATATGCTACTCACACTCTACTAACTTCTACGAGCCCATTACCAGTGAGTATATTCAACCTCTCTGGCAATGTCCCAAACTCTAATCTAATATGTGTCACAAATTGTGCAAATACAAATGAGTATAAAGCTCCTGAATCAAATAATGCTATTGCAGGAAAATATGCGACAAAAATATTACCTGCCACTACATCACCTGATGCCAAAGCCTCCTCCAGGGACAAAGTGAATGCTTGTCCTTGTCCTTGCTGCGCTCCTTGCTGCTGTCTCCCTTGGACACGTTGTTGTCGCCTCTTCTGGCCCTGCTGCTGGTCCCTCTGCTGGAACATCTGTGCCTACGTCAATAAGGGACACTGAGCCACTGGTCGTTCTGCTACCGCTGGTCCTCTGTACTGCACTGCCCCTGGTGCTGGCAGTGCCAAAAACTGCTGGGCTGGCCCTTCTTGCCTCTGTATTATCAGGCAATTAAAAATCTTGTGGCCTGGATCACCACACCTTAGGCAAAGCCTATTTGCCTCTCTGCACATATCTCTAGTATGGCCTCCCTTTGCCACAGAAGGTGCAACCTACCGGTGCTCCATGTTGTTGTTTCTGTTGTTGCTGCCTCGGCTGCAACCGAGCTAGTACTGTCACTGTTGAAACTACCGTCTTCCGCGGTGCTGAATCATGGATACAAACACCAGTGATGGTGCTGACGTTCGGGGTACTCCTCTACCTCCTCCTCCAATTTAAGCATGAGGCCTCTTCTTGCCTTTTGTTCTTGCTGACAAACTCTGAATGGTAAGCTTGTGCCTTCGAGCTGCTATTAATACTCCTTCATAAGTCTGGTAGTCGTGTCCATCTACCACCTGTAGAATCTTTAAGTGAAGCCCCTGCTGGAACTTTATCACTCTTTCCGAATCTGTGGCCACCATAATCAGAGCAAATCTATTTAGCCTGCAGAACTCTGCTACATATCCATCTACAGTCCTACTGGCCTGTTTAAGCCCGATAAACCTCTGCTTTAGCTCATATTACGCTACAACGCCAAAATACTTAGCCATGCATCGAGCCCTAAAACTATCCTAGGAGATATGATGCCTCATGCCGACTTCTACTGATGCCCACCAATCACGGGCAAGGTCCTGAAGCTGCAGTCGGACCTGGTCAACTTGCTCATCATCCGAAACCCTTGCCTCTGCCAGAATAACTTCGATGTCATGGAGCCATGCATCTGTCATGATGGAATCCTCTGTGCCGTCAAAGTATCTTGGGTTAAGTCGACAAAATCTGATCGACGCCCCCGAATCAGTCCTTCCGCCTCTCTCCAGGGCCGTTTGCAAACCCTAACTTAACAAGACATTCTGCTCTTGCTGTTGAAACTGCTAGTGCTGTTGCACCGCCATCTGATGTTGCTGTGTAGCCATCATTCCATGAAGGATCTCTAGTAATTCTAGGGTATCAAGTACCGCTGGTACCGTTGGTACTACTGGGGGTATGGGGATCTCAGGAGTTGGTTGCTCAACATGTCCAACTTTTGGTTCCACTGCTTTCGGCTTGCTCAATTACTGGCTCTACTTGAATCTGACTCTGAACAGGTGCTAGCTCCCGTTGTTGCCCAGGAGAACCCTGTCTGACCATGTCTTCTTCTCCAGCAACTGAAGAAGCCCTAAAGAAAAGGACAAGAAACATCAAGAATAGGACGGAAAGGATCAAGGAAATAGTTGATTCGATAGTCAAACAAGGCTTCGAGAAGAACGAATTCAGGACTCCAAAGGTATGTATTTGATTGAGACTCCTAAGACCATAATACCCCACAAGTCTGTAAACACATACCTGCATGGGCTACCACTAAAATCTTGTCATGCCCCAGTATTAGAATACGGAGGCGGACATGGCCAGCTACCCCTTACAAGGTACTATAAATCGTACGACGATCACGGCTGTAACTAGACAAGGGGGTGCATATTACAAACAAGTCACTTAGGGTCACATATCATATCTATTGTCTCAATCAGTCAAGTAAGAATAGTAAACATATAACATATATGACAAGGAAGTAAGACGTCCCAATTGTCCTGCCACAATATTCTGAAAACCAGCTGTACAAAATGAAAAGCCGATAGAGTAGCAAAAGTTCATGACCATGATCAGCTGCAGTCTGATTAATTATAATCATGTAAAGGAAACTAAATGTCTAGATTTACGGCTAACAAGTGCCGGTGGTTAAACACCCAAAAGAGTAAAATGTATGATAACGAGCAGGGAAGAAAAACCCACTCGTGCCCTTCAACGACCATCCGTCTGGTGCTCGCCATCAGGAAGGGGGAAGTAAGCTGGGTCCTTTGGAACTGGCTCAAAATCTGTCCATACAAAATCAGTGGGGTTAGACCCCAAATAGAAAGTACCACAAAGGAAGAATGAAATGGAGAAATAAAATCCAAAGCAATAGATATGTATAATATAGGTTCTGTGTCGTGGCTTCGGTCCATAGTTTATCTTAGCATAATAGCCCAACCCTACAACCAAACAAGGACAAGGGTTGACCATCACACTATGATAATCTATGTCTCTAGATTACTAACAGAATAATACAATCACAACCAAGTCCAGTTATATAACGACGAATCAATTGTACGGCTTGCTACTGTGGAGTCTGAGTTATCTCATATTAGATGCATAAGAGAAATCCTTAGATCGTGAGCTATTTAGCGGGGCTAAACGAGCCATAGAAATTATATAGCACTTGTATATTATGCACCGGTCCCTCTTAAGGCTACCGTGCTAGATCACTTAGAACTCATTGTATAATATAAGTATTCGGATATTACCGTCCACTAGTGCAGACATAACCAATATCCATAGGGGTCAACCTTGAACGCTAGGACAGTTGTCTGAGGTGGCTAATGTGCACGATCTCAGGATTTTATCCCTGCCAATGCTCTACCAATTTTAGTTGGCTAAGTTAACCCTATGGTTATGTTAGGAATCCCATGGCGTGGTCACATGATCATTCCTCCTATATGTCGTACTGTAGTACGGCCATGCTAGATAGGAATCTACTTTGTTACTTGATAACTCAAACTGGATTCACCCGAGCGTGATGCAACAAACAACAAGTCCTAGCCATGCTTTAGTACTTGACCCACATACTATGCCCGTGCTAGAGAAATAATATAATAATATCATATATCGTAGTATATGAGGTATTCTCGTTGCACAACCCGAAATATGTAATCTCATAACACGTAGCAAGTTATGTCGCACCTCTGTGCACATTTATAACACATGTACACATAGTACGTAGTAATTGTATCAGCACAGATACAAAAAATCGGATCGAATTATCAAACTTACAGTTGGTCATATGACCCTTATCACGTTGGGACACATAGCTCATGTTATGCACATAGTTGGTTAGTCGCTTATGACATAGTCAATTCTAGCACATGGTCATGTCTAACACAAGGTCGAGTTACTAGGTCCATTATTCCCTAGGATCAATCACAAGCAATTGTCAAGACCAACCACTCAGAACAAAAAAATATTCCAAGTAAAATAGCTAAGTCGCATGCAAACTTGGCGTATGAGACGGTTGCCACATAGATTATCGGCCGCATGCTGCCCTAGGCCGCATATTACCCCAGATCGCATATGGCTCCAGGCTGTCTGCTACCCCAGGCCACATACGATCCCAGGCCACATGCTCCTCCAAGTCGCATGCTCCGGACAAAATTCTACTCTCTTGGAACAATTGTCGAAGTGATGTGTGTCAGAGAAAAGTGACTGAAGTGATGGATGTGACAATCCATAAAGTGTGTCAGAGAAAAAAGACAATCATAGAAATATGTGCCCACGGTTCAAAGTCATGCATCTAAGGAATAGTGGCTGCATACTCTCCAGGCCACATAGGTCACTCAGCCGCACATTGCTCTTTTGGACTTAACGAATTTATCATTCGTTCAGCGAGTGAAAACATAAGGAGTTCAAGGATTAGTTCTAGAATATTTGTGTGATGGCAGTCATGCATCCAACAGGATGGACGCATGTTGGTCAGTATGCAGTAAAGAGCTCAAGCTGCATAGCATGCAGGCCGCATAGCACTCTCCAAGCCGCATAACTCGCTAGACGCATGAAGACTTCTTCTCCAAACAGCAGGTTCGGCCATGGCGGAAGCTCCAAAAATCAAAAATTTATTTTGACCATAAAATTCTCATTTTAAGTCCAAATCAAGTGAACCAAAAGCCAAAATACTTGAAACTGAAAGCTCTATCATGGAGCAAAAAATAGTTTTTAAAAATAAATGTTTAATAGATCAAAACTATAAAAACTAATAAAATCCATAAAAATCCTAAGTTAGAAATATAGATCTGCACTAATCCATCCACCAAATCCGAAAACTTTAAGTTCTAAAAGTGTTTAAAATCATTCGAAGAACATAATAATTAATTAATATGGAGAATTTCTCTATTTTTTCATGCAAGGTATACTTGCCTATGGAAAATGGTAGAAAAACTAAATAGAGAGGAATAAATAAAAAAGTGAAGAGAGAGAAAATGTTGGGTTATATATGGTATGGTTGAGAGTTGAACCAAGGATTCTCATAACTTGAACCAACCCACAAAATGAACCATGAACCAGGTTAAACCAAAGAATGAGTCTAGTCTCCATGCACATGCAACCATGCTAAAATAAAATATGTTCCAAATATGTATATCTGGAACGGGAAGTGATATCTCTATCCACCTTAGAAAATTTTGTCCTCGGAATTCGAATCCAAGCAATAGATTGAGAAGTCAGGACAAGGACGATACAAATCTACTAGTAACTATACATGCAAGCAATATCATCACAACACATAGCTGATCACCTGATCACATAATCCGAGATATGAAGGCGTATGAAAGATTATACCTTCTGAATCAATTGTGCGAGTACCGGGATCCAATATCGTCCTCGCGCTCCTACGTCGATTCCCATAGAGAGTGATAGCCCCAGGCAACCCGGACCAGAGAAATAGTTCGGTTCTTGAGCACCTTCTTCCTTCGGTCCAATATGGATACGGGTTGCTCCTCGTAAGATATGTCAGTACCAACGACTAATTCAGAGTGATCGAGGATATGAATCGAATCTAGAACATACCTAGGCAACTAAGACACGTGAAATACATCATGTACCTCACGTATCGAAGGCGGAAGGGTGAGACGATAAGCAACATCGCCTACTCGCTCGAGGATATCGAGCAGACTAACGTATCGCGGACTAAGCTTCCCGCGAACCCCGAATATAATGACTTCAAGGGTCGGCAAAATTCGTAAGAACACGTGGTCGTCGACACAAAACTCTAAAGGCCTACGATGCTGATATGCCCAATGCCGATGTCTATCTTGTGCAACCCAAAGTTGCTCCCTAATCTGCTTGACGACCTCTACTGTCTGTGTGATCATTTCAGGGCCTAACATCTTTCGCTCACCTATATCATCCACTACCAGAATAAGTCAAATTAGCGACGTCTGGAAATGTCGCTAAATGGCCTAAAAATGTCGCTAAAAAAATTTAGCGACATAATTAGTGACGTTTCAATGAAGTCGCGTTTAAGCTAGTTGCTGATAGGAAAAATGTCGCAAAATGTCACTATAGCTACATTTTCTAGCGACGTATTTGCGTCGCTAGTATTTTTCATATTACCGACGCAACGTCGCTAATTTAGCGACATATTTTGTGTTGCTAAATGCCGCTAATTTTTTTTGTTTAGCGACATTTTGCAACACATTTAGCGTCATTTTATTGACCTGGCAAATACTTTCATGTCAATAATTTAGTGAAATTTAGCAATGTATTTAGTGACTTATTTAGCGGCATAATTAGCGACGTATATAAACGTCGCTAAATTTTTAGTAAAAAAATAAAAACATAGAATATAAAATAGTTTTCAAACTAATTTTCTTGCAGTTTATGAATTCAAAATTTATATAAATAGATCCGGAGCAACCCTCCGTTGAATTTGCTGGATTCGCCGACCCCTTCGGTGGAATACTCAACACCGATAAATTAATATACATTTAATATAAATAATATAGTAAAATTTGAAGAAAAAAACATTAGGATTACAAACCAAGTCAGGAGAAAGTCTCGTCATAAAGAATACAATAAATATCCAATACAATAATGTCATGCCCTACTCCAAAAATACGTAGGACTAAAAATATATAACATGCCAGCTACTCATTCGGCCAGACTCTGGTCCGATTCGAATACGTATAAGCTGTATTATAATGGTTACTATCTAAATAATCAAGTAAATATAAATATCTATGCCTCAATCAACAATGAACAGAGTACACAAGAATGAGCTACATGTGCTAAAGTCGGCCGCCCAGTAACACACAAACTCGAATAGACTCGAGAAAAAAATATGAATCTATAAAACTAGGCTACATCAACAGATGAATAAAAAATATAAATAAATAACCGTAACTTCGTTAGAAATAATATAAGTACCTGGTACCAATGCCTGCAAGACAAGCAACTCCATCAGTAACTCCAAAGGCTCCATAACCGTCTATGCTGCAAAAACTAGCAGGGGACCAGGTCCTTAGAGGGACATAACAAGGTACAAGAAACAATATGCCAAAAGTAAAACAGTATAATGCCACATACTCAAGGGTAAACTACTGTAACCATCTATGTGATATGCACGTGAGAGCATCACTTGTACTCAGGCTGAAACCACTATAGGCTCTGTGTCGGGGAGCCCATAGCAGCAAGTAATATCTCGTAGGGCCAGTAAATGTGCCAAAGATCTGGGACAGAGTCTAAGGTACCTCCAGTAACATAGTATATATAAACATAATCAGCATGTAGTATGGTGTGTCTCTCCCCACCCAATGTAATCTCACGTCTCATGTCCATGACGTCTCATGTCTATAACACTCAAGATCATGACCTCTAGCTAGTGCAACGAGTCATAATAATATCCATGTAATATGCAGTCTCATGTCACAAATCCTATAAGCCTATATAGAATCACCATGAATATCTCAGAAAAGATTATGTCACATAAAATAGTGTCAAGTGTCATAGGGTATGGTGTACTTGGTAAAGCAAGCACGAGAAGTATATAGGATCGTGGTATCAACTCACTAAGTGACGTTACATGACTCCGCGTAGGGCGTCGACACCCGAATCTTGTTCGGACGCTAAGCAACGTCTCACGGTCCTAGGATAAACACATATCAGCTATATATAAAATAACTATAATAACTAAATAATATAATACATGCAAGGAACTTTAATACATTATGGTAAGGTACACTTGCCTGGGTTCTGAACTCCGTCAACTACTCCTGGGAAAGTAGAATCTGCACGTACACCTCTGGATGCTGAAAAAAATATCACCATTGTTCTCAGAATACTAAAAATAGCTAGGATTGACTACCTATAAATCCAATTTGGACACAGGAGAAAAATTGACAGTTTTGGGTCAAAACGGGGTCCACATATGGCCCACTTTGTACTGTAAAATGTGCCGAAGACAAAAGTTCTTCAAATTCGTCAAACTTAGTGTCTACGAGTACAAAACGATGATACGAACCCAATGAAATATCTATAACTAGATTCCGATGATCTGATCACAAAAATGCCTGTCATGTGGAACCGTAGGGCCCACAAAATGACGTTTCGTTAACGTTCTTAGAATCGAACCAAAGTTGGGTCACAGGATCAGCGTAATGCTGCGAATCTGATGGCGCAAGTTTCGTTATGAAATGACAACCACACAAAAAATTAAGACGAGTGTCAGAACAGGCCGATACGGTATTTTTTGACGGATACACGTTGATTTTGGTGTGCACACAGATCCAAATCACGTTCCGTGAAAGCCCACATGTCCGCGTTGATGATACGCGCCTTTCGGTGCAACTCACATACGACAAAGTTGCCTCGTTTGGAGGAACGCACCCCGTACCGCGAGATTTTGGGTATTTTAAAAACAAGTTTTTGGTCGTTTTAGAACCTGAATAATTTAATCATTAAAGCAAACTAATAAAAAATAAAAGAACAGTAAAAATCTTGGTTATATTGTGAAGAAGTTCCTTCTATTATATTTTGAAAATAATTAACGAGTTGGTGGCAAATTTGACATGAACATGGGAGTTTGGATCAAAATTTTAAACTGTTTCCGAACAGTTTTTCGGCCAACTTCCGGTCGATTTTTCGATCAAACCGGGGTGCCTAAATTTGTTCCACTTGAAGAAAATCCTAGAGGGTTAGGTTGTGAACATACCAGCGAAGACGGGACCCAAATCGGATGAGCGAGGACGGCGGAGGCTGCGCGCGAAGGAGGGGTGTCGGTCGCGGCTGTGCACACGCGTCCGTGCACGGACGGATCACGGCTGCTGCGGCGGCAGTCGCCGGCGGCACTGCGGTGCGGGCGGCGGGGCTGCGGGCGGTCGCCGGGGTGTCGGGGTAGTATAGGCGGAGGTGGGATTAGGGTTTATGGGTTTGTATAGATGTATATATAGTAGAAAGAGAGGGGGGGGGGAGGTTTCCTGTGTACGTGGGGGGTGTTAGTTTAGTGTTAGGATTTAGTTAGGATTATTGGGTTTGGGTAGGGTTTAGATTTTGGGTTTAATTTTTTTTTCTTTTCTTTTCTTTTCTTTTATATATATATATATATATATATATATATATATATATATATATATATATACGCATTGCCATTTAAAAATAGTTTTAGACCTCAATAAATTTCAGAAAAATTACAAAATACACTAATAATAGTTTTACACCCAAAAATATATTTTTTGTACAATATTAATAATTAATTAATTACACATAATTATAAATTCATGAATATTAAATTTTAATTAGACAAAAATAAATAAAATTTTTCCTTAATCACAATAATTTCAGAATACCCATATTAATAAATTTAAAAATTAAATTCTAGAAAATCAGGGTGCTTACAATCTACCCAACTTATAAAATTTTTTTCCACGAAATTAAAAATAAATATAGTAGAAAATATTTTAGTTAAGAAGGTTGCACTAAAGATGGGGATACAGTTACCAAATAGAGTCCTAATTTGACGTCGCATTCTAAGAATAAGGGTACGCTTACTCAAGGCTCTACCCAACTTATAAGAATGAAGTTGGCTGCATGAACTATAGTCATGATCTTATTTCTAAGGACTTTTAGTAAGTCTAACTTCAAGGAGGGATTCGAGATGGTAAGGATTTTGTGACCGTTGTCACAGCCTATCAAATAAAATCTATGTACTACCATGGCGTTAATGAGTCAATAACTCTATAAAAAAAGTTTTACCAATTTTTTTTTACTTCTAATTAGGTCATGAGTCTACAAGACAATAGGAAATATCATAGCCAAATACAACTAGGGTGAGATGGTACCGAGAAGTTGTTCATTGCATATATGGATGCCGATAAATGGTTCAGCAATAAGCGTCAAAAGGTGATATAACTTATCAAGGTGTTTTGTATTGTGTAAAGAGTACAAGGGGTTCAATTTAATGCAACACAAGTGTCACGGACGTAGGTTGGCATGAATGGAATACGAGTATATCAGGGGTTGGGATATTTGGGTTGCCTATGTATAATTTAATTCAATTGCAATAGAGTTGGATATAGGGTTTTGAAGGAGATATGCCACGAATGTTGGAGGGTCTATATTGAGTATGGGTGTGTATATTTGGAAGTAACAGTTGTGTCAACAGTGAGTAGGTTCAAGTTAGGCTCATGAATGTCAAGGTTGCCGAAAGAATTGAGTCGGTACTGAGTATTAAAATCGTCCACAACGAAAAAAGGATATCTACGTGTCATGTGTGTACAATTGCGTCGCGAATGTCGTGCGACTAAAATAAAATATTGAAAGGCCAGCTTGTGAGTGATAGTCATGTCATAGGTGTAGAGTGACTAGTCTAGGTCATAAGGGGGAAGTTGTTGGAAAGGAAAGGATAGTGTTGTGCTCTAAATATCCGAGCCACAACAAAGGGTATCAAGGATACAAAAATTAAATAGGTAATTTAATCCGTTTGAGATTAACCTAATTAACAACAAAATAAATTTTAATTTACCCTGAATTTTTAGAAATAACCCTACACTAACACCAGGGGCTATGATCTACCCAACTTATAAAATTAAGTTGGTATTAAAACTAAGGTCATGGTCTTGCTAACAAGATTTCTGGAAGGGCCTATTTTCTATCTATTTTCTAAATAAGGTTACAAGAATTCTAGGATTTACTGGCCGTAATCAAGGATTTTCTAAAGGAACCTAGAAATTATCAGGGTGCTATTGATCAACAACTTTATAAGAGAAATTACAACCCATCCATTACTGCTCTTGTATAGGTTAAGCTTCTACAAGGCAGAAGAAATGACTGAGTCGGATCTAACTAAGGCAAGGTGGTAGAGAGGCTTCGATCATTGATTGACATTGATGACGAAGAGACCAAAAATTCAGGCCACGACAAGAAGAATTTCTGATAAGTCTACATGGTTGAATAAGACACGATTAGGCAGGTATTTGGAGAATCGAGTCATGGTGACGAGATCGAGGGGATTAGAGTAGAAAAGAACTAATATCTATGGTGATATTGATATTAACACAAGGAGTGGTACCAACTAAGGGATTGATTTTATAATTAAGGCACAACTAGGAAAAGATGAAGGATCTATTCATAGTTAGAAGGATCGTTGTTGCAAAAGCACGAGGCCATATATGCAACACAAGATAAGAATTTAATAGGAATGATAGGAATGCAGTCGATGGGGTAATACAACTAATACTTAAACTCAATACTATATTCAATTCTCATGCTAACAATAGATACTAGCTCTAGCATATAGGAATAACCTATCTATATACCCTACTAAGGGTAACCATCTTCTTAAAACTTTATGTCCAGCATGTCTTCTTCCGCCTTGACAATGATCTGCTTCTGGAGGAAACACCGCGTATGAACGTCCATCTATCTGAAATAGGGAGAGATGATAAACAATAATAAAGATATAGAGGGACTAAACGAGTACAATTATGAAGTCCAAGGGCGATAATCAAATGCTAAGGAATCGTCAAATCAGTTATGGATTGAGATACTAATACTGTTAATCCTGATTATAGGCTCGCTCGGTACCGGAAAGTAACCAAAACGATTTAATCAGGACCTGCATGGGCCACCACAAAAATATGTCATGCTCCACTCCCAAAATACGTAGGACTAGGAATACGTAATATGCCAGCTACGCATTTGACCAGACTCTGGTCAGACTCGAATACGTATAAGCTGTATTATAATGGTCACTATCTAAATAATCAAGTAAATATAAATATCTATGCCTCAATCCACAATGAATAAAATACACAAAAATGAGCTACATGTGCTAAAGTCGGCCACCCAGTAACACACAAACTCGAATAGACTCGAGAAAGAAATATGAGTCTATAAAACTAGGCTACATCAACACATGAATAAACAATATGAATAAATAATCATAATTTCGGTAGAAATGATATAAGTATCTGGTACCAATGCCTTTAAGACAAGCAACTCCAAAGGCTCAATAACCGTCTATGCTGCAAAAACTGGCAGGGGACCAGGTCCTCAGAGGGACATAACAAAGTACAAGAAACAACATGCCAAAAGTAAAATAATATAATACCACATACTCAAGGGTAAACTAATATAACCATCTATGTGATATGCACGTAAGAGCATCACTCGTACTCAGTCTGAAACCACTATAGGCTCTGTGTCGAGGAGCCCATAGCAGGAAGTAATATCTCGTAGGGCCAGTAAATGTGCCAAAGATCTAGGACAGAGTCTAAGGCACCTCCAGTAACATAGTATATATATAAGCATAATCATCCTGTAGTATGGTGTGTCTCTCCCCACCCAATGTAACCTCACATCTCATGTCCATGACGTCTTATGTCCATAACACGCAAGATCATGACCTCTAGCTAGTGCAACGAGTCATAATAATATCCATGTAATATGCAGTCTCATGTCACGAATCCTGTAAGCCTATACAGAATCATCATGAATATCTCAGAAAAGATTCTGTTACATGAAATAGTGTCAAGTGTCCAAGGGTATGACGTACTTGGTAAAGCAAGCACGAGAAGTATATAGGATCGTGGTATCAACTCACTAAGTGATGTTACATGACTCCGCGTACGGCGTCGACACTCGAATCTTGTTCGGATGCTAAGCAACGTCTCACAGTCCTAGGGTAAACACACATAAGCCATATATAAAATAACTATAATAACTAAATAATATAATAAAGGCAAGGAACTGTAATACATCATGGCAAGGTACACTTGCCTGGGTTCTGAACTTCGTCAACTACTCCTGGAAAAGTTGAATCTATACGTACACCTCTGGATGCTGAAACAAACATCACCATTGTTCTCAGAATACAAGAAATAGCTAGGATTGACTACCCATAAGTTTAATTTGGACACAGGGAGAACATTGACAGTTTTGGGTCAAAGCGGGGTTCACTTGTGGCCCACTTTGTACCGTAAAATGTATCGAAGATAAAGTTCTCCAAATTTATCAAACTTAGTGTTTATGAGTCTAGAACGATGATATGAACCCAACGAAACGTCCATAACTAGATTCTGATGAGCCGATCACGAAAATGCCCGTCATGTGGAATTGTAGGGCCCATAAAATGATGTTTCGTCAACGTTCTCAGAATCGAACCAAACTTGGGTCACAGTACCAGCGTAACACTGTAAATCCGATGGTGCAAGTTTTGTTTCCAAATGACAAGTACAAACAAAATTAGGACGAGTGTCAGAACATGCCGATATGATATTTTTCGATGGATACGCGTTAATTTTGGTGTGCACGCACATCGAAATCAAGTTCCACCGAAATCCCACACGTTCGCGTTGACAATATGCGCCTTTCGGTGCAACTCGCATACGACGAAATCATCTTGTTTGGCGGGCGCACCCCATATCGCGAGATTTTGGGTATTTTAAAAACAAGTTTTTGGTCATTTTGGAACCCGATTAATTTAACCATTAAAGCAAACTAATAAAAACTAAAAGAACAGTAAAAATTTTGGTTATATTTTGAAGAAGACCCTTCAATTATATTTTAAAAATAATTAATGAGTTGGTAGCAAATTGGACATGAACATGGGGATTTGGATCAAAATTCTGAACTGTTTTCGATCAGTTTTTCGGTCAACTTTCGGTCGATTTTTCGATCAAACCGAGGTGCCTTAATTCGTTCTACTTGAAAAAAATCCTAGAGGCTTAGGTTGTGAATATACTAGCGAAGATGGGGCACAAATTGGGCGAGCGAGGAGGGCGGAGGCTGCACGCGAAGGAGGGGTGTCGGTCTCGGCTGTGTACACGCGTTCGCGCGCGGGCGGCCCGCGACTGCTGCGGCGGCGGTAGCCGACGACGTGGCTGTGTGGGCGGCGGGGCTGCGGGCGGTCGCCGGGGTGTCCGGGTGGTGTAGGCGGAGGTGGGATTAGGGTTTATGGGTTTATGGGTTTGTATAGATGTATATATAGGAGAAAGGGGGGGGGGGAGGTTTCCTGTTACGTAGGGGGGGGGTTTATTAGTTTAGAGTTAGGATTTAGTTAGGATTATTGGGTTTGGGTAGGGTTTAGATTTTAGGTTTAATTTTTTTCTTTTCTTTTCTTTTATATATATATATATATATATATATATATATATATATATATATATATATATATATATATATATATATGCGTATTGCCATTTAAAAATAGTTTTAGATCTCAATAGATTCTATAAAAATTACACAATACACTAATAATAGTTTTATACCCAAAAATATATTTTTTATACAATATTAATAATTAATTAATTATACATAATTATAAATTTATGAATATTAAATTATAATTAGCCAAAAATAAATAAAAAATTTCCTTAATCACAATAATTTCAGAATACCCATATTAATAAATTTAAAAAATAAATTCTAGAAAATTAGGGTGCTTACAAATAAACATTGGGATTACAAACGTCGCTAAACGCTGTGTTCTGTCGACGCTCTAAGATCAGCTGTCATATCCCTGAGCTCCATGATGCTGCGCTCGAGCTTATCAAATCGTGCGATGGGCATAGGTGCACTAGCAGTGTCAAATCGTGCGATGAGCTCCATGATGCTACTCTCGAGCGTATCTCCGTCACGCTGTGCTCCGTCACGCTGCGCTCCGTCACGCTACTCCCGCTGTAGGTGCACTAGCAGTCGCCCGCTGACGCAGCCTAAGGTACTCGGCCTAGAAAAGTTTGGATACTCGATAATTGCTAATGTGTCTAAGTTACTTATTACTAACTACATGAATATTTATTTGCATATTTCCTAAGTTATATTAAAATTAACACAAAGTAAAGTAATACTTACATAGATCTGTGAGGCCCTCTCATCAATGGGATTCTCGCCCTTTCGATGGGTGGCCAGGAAGACGGTCACCATGTTGGCATCCTCACCCCTCTGTACTTGTTAAAAATATATTATTTAGTACTAAAATTAAATATTTTATCCTACTACCATTTTATCGTACTTGCATTAAAATAATATATCTGAAATAAAAAATATACCAAACGACGAAAATATTCCGTCATCGAAATCGAGCCACCACACCACTTTGATGCAAGTACGAAGGAAACATCTGCTCGATCAACTCGGTCCAGTACGGTGGATAGAAATACGTTTTCTACAAGAAGTAATTTAGTAAGTTATATAATATGCATAAATTAGATTATTGATCTAATATACTTTTACCTTAAAGTGCACAAACTAGAACGCCTTTCTCTCATCTGGAGCATCAGAGTAGTTGATCCAAGGGCCACCATAGTTGTACCTCAGAAAGTGACCCAGGCGTCCGGCCATACCCGATAATAACATATGGTGATAAAACAAATACACAGACTTATAATAGTTCATAAAAATAGACAGACCCGGAGCAACCATCCATCCATTGAAATTCCTAGGTACGAAATATCACAAAAGTATATAAAATATCATAATTACACAATAAACACAAAATAAAAGTATCACAGTCACACAAAAAGCATAATATAAAAGTATCACAGTCACACAATAAGCACAATAAAAGTATCACAGTCACACTATAAGTCTTATCCAATTTCTCAATCTCTCAAGAAAATCCAATACGTTGGGGCAGAACCAAGTCCCTCAGATACTTCGCATAAACATCGTCTTGGTCATCAATCTCCGCTATAGGTGCTGGATGACTGGAACTCCCCCTCTGAGCTGGTGCCTTCCCAACAGTAGGAGGTACCACTTCCTCCTTAACAGTAGGAGTTGTCACTTCCTCCTTAACAAATGCTTCCAATTTAACAGTAGGAGGTGCCACTTCCTCCTTAATAGTAGGAGGTACCACTTCCTCCTTAACAGTAGGAGGTACCACTCTCAAGCGGCGTGAACGTACTCGGGTCATGGGTACCATCTGGTAAGATAGATGGAAACAAAGAATATAATTGATAACAGATATAACTATATGTATCTATATAGTTAAAATAGATGTTACATTCCACATTAAAAATACAGTACATGGCTAGAGTTCTAAATAAAATTTATTTTATTTTTAATCCTCTTCTGAAAATTCATCTTCTTCATTTTAGTGTTGGTGTGTGCGTGTTAGTGTGTCCTTGCGTCGAGTTTGGGTTAGTGTTAGTGTCGGCGTGTGTGTGTGTTCGAGTTAGGATTATGATAGGGATAGTATCCGCAGCACCAAGATATGCACGCATACACACCCTACTACACTGTGCACAAGTGTGCACTGCACAATACCTCACTTGATACCCATGATTGCATCTAATTAACTCAGATATGGTTAGGGTCTGTGTCGTGTCTCGGCTTTGGGTTATGGTCTGTGTCGTGTCTCGGCTTTGGGTTATGGTCTGTGTCATGTCCTCTGTCGTGTCATAACCAAATTGCCACTCTCCCACACTACCTGCAGCACTTGATATATAATCCAACATCCCGACCATATCCTATATATATAATATCAAAGGAACCCCCCAAATCAACCGCTATGAAGTATAAAGGTATAATCCAACATCCTATCGCTAATACAATATCCCGTGTGCACTACACTTCTCTTATAATCCAACATCCCGTCTCTATTTGGATAAAATTTAGTAGTGACTTGATACACACACACACACACACACACACACACACACACACACACACACACACATGAACACACGCCAATTATATGATACTCAACAACATATGATAGTAAATTCATAATAAAATCCTATCAAACAACTAGATAGCATATTTGTGGGTGTTGTATTATGTTTGTCTGTGTGTGTGATACACTAGTTCAACCAAAATTTTTAATTATGCAACCAAACTTCCATACTTACTAGGGTGTGTCTCCATGTATGTTCGGGTGTGTCTCCATGTATGTCCGTATCCACGTGTGTCCATATATGCCCGTATGTGTCAGTGTCTATACGTGTCTACGTGTGTGTCCATGTTAGTACGAATCGTGTCATATAGGGTTGTGTCCTGTGTGTGTGTCCATGTGTTCGGGTCCATGTGCCAGGATTAGGGTTGTGTCCTATGTGTGTCCATATATCCTGATTATGTCCAGTATGTGTGTGTCATCCTAGTTGTGTCCGGATCTGGGATAGGGTTTACCGAGCCTGGAGGAAGGGAGGAGGAGCGCCTGAGAGAGGGGTCGACGAAGAAGGACCACGCCGGAGGGGAAGGAGTCGCGTCTGGGGCCACGTTGGGGTGGAGGATGAGGGGGCGGTCGAGTGGGTGGGTGGGTCGCCGGAGCCGCGAAGGGTTGCCGGGGAGGGTGGATCGCCGGTGGGGTCGTGCGGGAATCGAAAAGTTGGAGAAAGTTGGGGGAAAAAGAAATAAAAGGTCGAATAGACGAGGGAACCCTATATTCAATAATTTAGCGACGTCCAATCGAGATGTCGCTAAACGTCGCTATATTTTAAATATCCTGCGACATATAATTGTTGGAGTCGCTAAACGTCGCTATTTTTAAAAATATAGCGACATTTAGCGACTTGTAGGCGATGTAATCTTTCATAATACTAAAAATTTAGCGACGTCGTAAATAGACATCGCTAAAAGTCGCTAATTGAAAAGTTTGCGATGTTAGCAACGTCGCTAAATACGTCGCTAAAATCAAAAAAGCTACGTCGGTAAATACGTCGCTAAATCGAAAAACTCAGCGACGTTTAGCGACGTTAAAGAAGCTTATAGCGACTATTCTTTTAAAAATTGAAGTACAGTCGCTAAACATCGCTATGTGTCGCTAACAACGACGTATATCAACGTTTATTTTTGGAGTCGCTCAAGTCTCTAATATTAACGACATTTTATATACGACGTCGATAAAAATGTTGTTATTTCATCATATTTTGGTAGTGATCCTATGCTAATGTTTAATAGATCCAAACCAAGAAAAATTCATTAAACCCATAAAAATCCTAAGTTAGAAATGTAGATCTGCACTAATCCATCCATAAAATCCAAAAACTCCAAGTTCTAAAAGTATTTAAAATCATTCAAAGAACATAATAATCAATTAATATGGAGGGTTTCTCTATTTCTCATGCAAGGTGTACTTGCCTATGGAAAATGGGAGAGAAAACTAAAGAGAGAGGAAGAAATGAAGAAGTGAAGAGAGAGAGAAAATGTTGGGTTATATATGGTAGGGTTGAGGGTTGAACCAAGGATTCTCATGATATGAACCAACCCACAAAATGAACCATGAATCAGGTTAAGCCAAAGAATAGGTCTAGTCTCTATGAACATGCAACCATGCTAAAATAAAATACGTTCTAAATACGTATATCGGGAACGGAGAGTGACATCTGTCAAGCCGTCACACACGTCAACCACGTCAGCACATCCCGCATACAACGAGATTTTACTTCTTCCTACGAGGACAACTTATTTTTGCGGGTGTTGTACCCGCGAAAAGGGACCCCAACGTCTTCTATTTCTCCAATGGAACATTTAAAGAGGAATCCCTGCTCCACGACTCCCATGAATCTCGTCAACAACAGATTCGTGGGGATATGCTCTATCCACTCCCCCTATGACTGCCACATCTCCGCTAAGAACTCTTACTTAACTGTGTACATGGATAACCGTTCGCCATCCTTCCCCCATGATCTTATTGTAGGGTATAAATGATCGAACTGTAAGCTACCTGGCATATCCAGAAGGAGGCACTTTTCTCTAATGCTACGATCCCTACAAGTCCCATTGGAACTGTTAGCCCAATGTTTAAGTTGAGTTTTTGAAAATGACTAATCGATTAAGTTTAATATTATGATAATTGTGCAATCACTATAGTAACTTCTACTTAAATTCAAAATTGTCCAAATATGTATTAATGTTATAATATTTGCTTCTGTATATTGCTTTGTTCATCTAAGATGTATTTGTAGAAAAGCAATAAGCAAGATCAGATATAGAAATATGCTAAAATCCTCTGAATTTTAGTACAACTAAATTCTCTGAATTTTATCACCATGTGATTTTTTTATTATTATTAAATCTTCAAAAGATTAAACAATCTAGGCTAAAATCCAACGCTAAAGCCCAGGGTGGCAAACTAGGTAATTAATATCAACTTATTTATGAGTATGCCAGTTTTGTACACACATAAAATTGCCATACGCATTCTTGTCTTTAGGCAAATTTTTATTACTTTGTCTATCGGCTTCTACTTTCTGACTTAATCGTCAAAGGGTTTGTATTGATAATTCTCTAACCTTAGTGGATTTCGTGGATTCCTTTTGTGCAGATGATAGGGGGTCATAAGAACTCTTCCAGCTATGTGGCTTTTATTGGAGGTCGATCTGGAATTGAATCTCAGTCCATCAAAGAGTCAGACGTTTCATATTGAAACAGATTGTCGTCGTGTGTGGGAAACGTTCGCTTCTCCTTATTTGTAGTTTTCATATGAGTTATAACCTTTGATCTAAGGCTCAAGCTTCGCAATCACAGAATGAGTTACAACCAACAATATTGAGCATCCAAACATTAGCAAGGCCAATGACATCAACAATCGTCTCTCAGAGCATTAACATCACAAATTCAGCAATGGAGGAAATAACATCAGAATTTCTAAGGACAGAACGTGTAGAGCACAACAGTCGTTGTCAAATTAGCCGTCCTTCGTCCTTCCTGACATGACCTCTTGCTGGGTGTATCCCAAAATAGGCGTAGCCGATTCCCTAAACGCCAAATTTTGTCGCTAATTCGCAAATGCAAAATTATCTGAAGGAGTACACACCATCATTTAATTGCCTAGCAGGGGGGAACCCTCTCATATCGGTTCCATCTGCTAAAACTGTTACAATCTTAAGAAGAAAAGTGACAAACAATAAAAAAGAACAGAAAATCACTATCACGTTCCACTTCCAAAATACATAAAACCGACCACATGGCAATATCTAGCTAATACGAATACTGGAGGATCCAACCTATTGGACCCACCGAGCGTACTGCAATGCAATGAAGTAAACTATAATCCACAATTATGTATCGGACATGTAAACTAATATCATCCATAGACATAAGAATCATAACCGTAATGAGAAGTAGAAGAAGCTAGAATAATATACATGTTGGGAATAGAAAGACAATAATGAAAATAGATCCATCATAGACAAGTCTGACGGAAACAATCCCGCTAATACTAATACAAAAATAATGGCAAGCTACATGAAGATAACTAGATCCGAGTATCTACTACCTAGATAAGAAATATGGATCCCAAAGTGGAACCCTGCTAGTCAGGGGTACTCCTCTGGAAGAATCTCGACGTCCTCAGTTGGGGCACCTCCTGTATAAACTCCCAGTCCATACTCCTCTAAGTAACTCTCATGGCCTACGCCTGGACAAAATCCATGTCCTCAAAGGGACGTTGCAAGATATAGATAAACATGCCAAAAGTGACATCAATGATATAAATTCACTTCACGATATCTAAGGGTGCAGCTAATACTGGCTAACTAAGTAAAATGTATGTTGAGGACAACATTCGCACATGTAGGATGTCAACGTTAACACACCCCGCTCCCAATAATCATGTCCTCAGGGACGTGATGCCATAAAAGTCTAAGTTGACTTATATAAGGAAAGAGAAAAAAGATCATCTAGTATATACAACAAAAAAATTTAATAAATAACAAGTGAAATGTTTGAATAAACGTAGAAAAAGGAAAAAGAAAATATGAGAGAAAATCTCTTATTAGTGTATTCACATAGTAGGAGACAAATGTCTTATTTATACAACCCAATGAATGTGTAATACTATTCTCTAACCAATGTGAGACTAAAAACAAAATGGAAATCCAACCCTTTAGTAACCCACGTTATAACACTCTTCCTTTGGATGACCACCATCTCTAAGCCTATTGACCCGTTAAAACTTTGCCAAAAAAACCCATTAGGACAAAACCTGTGCGAAAGAAAAGAGTACAATCTTTATGATGACTTAGATAGGTGTAGTCACGCTTAATGTTGCCTCATTAAAACCTTGTCAGAAAAAATCCAATGAAAAAAAAATCCATGACTAAGAAAAAATAGTACAACGTGTTATAGTCCATACAAAATGTATCTCCCCCTGAAAATAATTACTCCCCCTGATGATGTTGATCCTGAACAGTCAGCTGATGAAGACGTCGCATTCCAATTCCATGAACTATTTTCTAAAAAGTTTACTTTGGCAACGATTTGGTGAACAAGTCTGCAAGATTATCACTTGAGCGAACTTGTTAGACGTCAATATCAAAGTTCTTCTAAAGCTCATGAGTATAGAAAAACTTCGGTGAGATGTGCTTGGTCCTGTCTCCTTTAATGAATCCACCTTGAATTTGTGCAATACATACTGCATTATCTTCATGAATAACAGTTGGAGTATCTGTGGTAGGAAAAAGGTGACAGGAGCTACAAATGTGTTGAATCAACGATCTCAGCCAAATACATTCTCTACTTGCTTCATGGAGAGCCAATATTTCTGAATGATTTGAGGAGGTAGCAACCATTGCCTGTTTTGTTGAACGCCAAGAAATAGCTGCATTGCTATTAAGAAACACATATCAATTTGTGAACGACCTTTATGGGGATCAGATAAATAACCTGAATCTGCAAAGTCAACTAGATTCGCGATGTCAGATAAACCAAAAGTATAAAATAATTCTATGTTGATAGTTCCACGAAGATATCTCATCACATGTTTAATGTCATTCCAACATCAGCGAGTTGGCGCCAAGATATATCTAGCCAACAGATTGACAGAGAATGATATGTCTGGCCTTGTACATTGTGATAGATACATTAATACCCCAATGGCACTAAGGTACGGTACTTTGGGTCCTAGCATCATTTTATTGTCGTCCTTAGGACGATATGGATCTTTATTGATATCTAAAGATCGAACAACCATTGGAGTGCTAAGGGGATATGCTTTATCCATATTAAACTGTTTTAATATATTTTCTATGTATTTGGATTGATGCACTAAAATTCTATTAGTGCAATGTCAATTTGTAATCCGAGACAATATTTTATGTCTCCGAGATCTTTCATCTCGAACTCCTTTTTCAGATAGTTGCAATCTCATTGATTTTATGTCTTGTCCCAATCAAGTTTATATCATTGACATATACTGCAACTATAGTGAAACCCTCCTTAGATTTTTTTATGAAGACACATGGGAATATAGGATTATTCTCATATCCCTTTCTTTTCATATATTCACTAAGACGGCTGTACCACATCCTTCCGGATTATTTTATACCGTACAATGAACGTCTGAGATTTATGGAATGCATGTTCTTAGCTTTTGAGCTGGGTAGGTTAAATCCATCTAGTATTTTCATATAGATATTGTTATCTAAATCACCATATAGATTGGCTGTTACAACGTCCACAAGTCTTATGTCCAGCTTGTTCTCAACTGTCAGACTTATCAAATAACGGAACGTTATTGCATCCATTACGGGAGAATACGTCTCTTCGTAATCAATTCTGGGTCTTTGAGAAAACCATTGTGCTATTAATTGTGCCTTAAATCGAGCAATTTTATTCTTTTTGTTTTGCTTTCTTACAAACGCCCACTTGTAACCTACCGGTCTGACGTCTTTTGGTGTTTGTACTATAGGTACGAACACTTCACGTTTATTAAGGAAATAAAATTCTGCTTGAATAGCATCCTTCCATTTTGGCCAATCTTTTCTTTGTCGACATTCATCGATGCTACGTGGTTCAGTGTCATCAATGCCCTTAAATATTTCAGTAGCTACTGAGAATGAGAATATCTCATCTATTGTTATATCTTTGCGATCCCCATACCTCTCTTGTATATGAATAAAATATAGAGATCACTTTGTTTTCAGGTACCTGAGCCTCCTCTTGGGCTTGTGTCTTTTCTAAGACAACCTCTTCTGGGTTTTCAGAGAGTTTGGATCTGTCATTCATTCTTCTTCAGCGTTATGTGTAACCTCCTTAAGAGCGTTACTTGGGCATTTTCTCTTTTTAAGGACTATGTCCTTCGAACATATAGGTCTACCACTCTTCTGGCGTGTAGTAGATTCATTAGCCACTCTGCTATTTTTTTCTACGGGGATATCAATTCGAGCTGGCGCATTTACAGCGGGCACATGTGATTTAATCACTTTAGCTGCATTAGTAAATATATCTGGCATTTGATTTGCAATCTCCTGTAGATGCAATATCCTTCGTACCTTAGTTTTTTATTGATTAATACGAGGATTTAGATGGGACAGAGTGGGATTATCCCACGATAATTCATGCCATTTATTTGTAGCAAATGGTTCTGTAAGAACATTCTTTTTTTTCTTATCTTTCCCTAACAACAGGAATTTAGTCTCATCAAAATGGCAGTCTACGAATCTAATAGTAAAAATATCACCAGTTAAAGGTTCCAAATATCTAATGATTGAGGGCGAATCAAAACTAATATAAATTCCTAAATGGCGTTGAGGTCCCATTTTAGAGCGCTGAGGAGGGAGAATAGAAACATAAACAGCACAACCAAATTTACGCAAATGAGAGATGTTAGGTTGATGACCTGTAACAAGTTGTGATGGTAAAAATTTATGATATCCAGTTGGCCTAACAATGATCAATTTAGCATCATGTAATATGTCATATCTCCAAGTTAAAACGAGTAAGTTTTATTGCATGAGTAAAGGCCTTGCTATGTGCTAAAATCGCTTAATCAAGGACTCTCTTAAACCATTTTGGGTATGAACATAAGGGACATAATGTTCAACTTTTATTCCTATGGAAGCACACTAATCATCAAAAGTACGGGAAGTAAACTCAGCTGCATTATCAAGTCGAATCATTCTAACATGTTGGTCAGGAAAATGAGTCTTAAGCTTAATCAACTAAGAAAGTAGCTTGGAGAAGGCAAAATTTCTAGATGAGAATAAGAAAATATTTGACCATCGACTAAAAGCATCTATTAGAACCATAAAATACCTGAAAGGTTCGCTAGCAGGATCAATTGGTCCACAAATATCATATTGTATTCTCTGAAAGAATGGTGGTGATTCAGAAGCTATTTTGAGAAGTGAAGATCCTGTAATGAGTTTACCATGTGAACAAGCTACACACAAATGTTCAGTAGGAAAGGAAAGACTCTGGTATAAAAAATTATGCCCATTGCTATTGTTGATGACATTTCTCAGCATAGTCGATCCTGAATGACCCAATCTGTCATACCAAAGGATTAGATTCCTTGGATCCTTTAGCCTTTTTCTAGTTATGGGGTGAGATTCTACTACCTTCATAGTAGTTTGATATGGCCCCTAGGAGATTAACTTGTACTTTTGTCACACCCCAGTCCCAAAATATTATGGAACCAGGCCACGTGGCATTGGCCAGCTGACACGACTCCGAGGATATCCCAATTTAATGGATCCTGACGAAGCGTGCTACGCTGTCCTAAATCTAACAAGTCTAATAACAACAACAGGCAATGTCTAATCTCATCCACAGATAACAAGTAAATACTGAAATGAAAGACTGGAATATAAGAAACATAGTCGACTGACATAGTACAACTGAAATAAGTCTGGTGGGAACAAACCCACTACAAATGTACTGATAGTCTGAAATAAAGTACTGAATATCTAAAATGAAAGTACTGATAAGGAGAGACTGGAACAACATCTAACTAGGTAAGGAGCTCCAGTCATAGGCGGAAGGCCTACCAATCTGATCAGGGGTACTCTGATGGAAGTACCTCCAACTCCTCGTCCAGAGCAAACCTCGCCTCTATGCCTGGCCCGTAAACTGTGGGATAAAAGGCCTCGTCCAGATCTGGAAGATAACCAGGTCCTCAGAGGGACGTAACAAGATACAATATGCATTCTGGATATAGTACTGAAATAAAAGTAAAGAGGGGGTGTGCTAACCATCTAAGTGAATGCAATATAAGGACAACCTAGGAACGTATAAGTAGGTGTAGGCATAACGTCCAACGTCCTCTAGAGTGTGGTATCTGCAACGTCCATCATTCCGAGGAATGAGGTATCTGTGTATAAGTATAACGTCCACACTCTAAGGCGTGGTGTCTGCAATGTATACATACGTTCGTAACACTCCGTAGAGCACGGTGTCTGAAATATAGGGAGTCACCGAGTCTGTGGTTCCTCTGGATACCACGGAGTCCGGTGGGGGTATCCCATACGTTTATCAGTTGTCCTTCCCGCCCAATGTAGATACGCAAGTCGAATATACGACTTGAGTGTACCGTATCTAGTTGCCAAGTCTCAACTAACTATGTTACTCTAGAATACATGCTAGTCCGTGATGTGCGTCATACGTACCGATAGCGAATCGGGTACGCGGACCCGCATCCCAATATGAATGTACCATCGTGGTACGTGTATAGTGCCATGGTCTAGGAAGATATCAGAATATCCTTGCAGCAGTGGGTGAGTCAACTAGCAACTAGGTCAAGTACACTACTCATCGACGCAATGTCGACTGCACCCGAATCAATCTCGGATGCGCACAGTTCATGTATAATTGAAATATTTAACATTTAAATTTAAAGCAGTAATCCAGCAAGGTATACTTGCCTGCCCCGGGTAGCTGCGAAATCCAAAGCCCTGCTCCTGATGCCTCGGCAGTAGTGTCCAGCAATCCTATATAGGATGTAGTAATGTCCAAAATTAGTCGCTACAATAGCACGACTAGGACACACTGTCCGTATCTACAACTGACACAGGGTCGGGGCTGTATGTATATATAGTCAACACTATTTATTATACATACACTAAAACATATTTAAATATATTAAATAATATATTTGTTTATTAGTACAAAAAATAGTGCTTACGTATTAATTAGTATAGACTAATAATACACTAAAAAAAAAACTCAGTACATAAATGGGGTAATATCATAATTTCACATTTATATATATTCATATATATATTTAGATAGAAAATATATATATATCAATTTATATAAAACATAGCCAAAGTATATAAAATATGTATACTGCAAGTATATATATATACATATATATATATATATATATATATATATATATAAATATATACCTAGGCATATACATACTAGGGGGGGGGGGGGGTCAATACGTAAGTATTTACTATATAATATACATATAATAATAATACTTGATTTTTCCAGAAATGTATTTAATATTAGATATTTAATATTCTTAGTATTTAGAAAAAAAGAACATGCATACATACATACATACATACATACTTACATAGATACATACATACATACATACATACATAACTCTATTATACATAATATAAATTAAAATGATTATAAATATATATTATGGAATTATACGGGAAT
This sequence comes from Iris macrosiphon, assembly GCA_036927795.1. NCBI lineage: Eukaryota > Viridiplantae > Streptophyta > Magnoliopsida > Asparagales > Iridaceae > Iris > Iris macrosiphon. Next base: position 67,842,869 of record JAYESA010000010.1, on the reverse strand, counting down.
ATTATAAACATATATACTGTTAAATACATAAAATACATTATATAGTATAGAATACGTATTAAAATACGATATATAAGAGAATCATATATATATTAAACTTGCAACTAAAAATATATGTATAAATATTAATAAACACACATAAAATATTGTACCTAAGTGATCGACAGGTCGAGGGGTGTCCGGTGGTGGGTCGTCGCCGGCGGGGGTGGCCGGACGGCGCTCCGGCGTCGCGCGGGGAGGAGGTGGGCAGCAGCAGCAGTTTCGTATAGTTCCTTGCTGCGGGTCCGATTACTCCTCGAGGCGGCGGCGGCGTCGGCTGAGACTCGGCGGGGTGGTGGAGGACTGGACGAGGAAGGGCTCGGCCAAGTACGGCGGTCGGAGACACGGTGGTGGCGGAGCACGAAGCTGGGGGGTGGTCGGCTATGCTGTGCGGGCTGTGGAAGCTAGGTTGGTATGGGGCTGTTTGGGGGTGGCTGCCGGCGGCGTCGTGGCCGGGTGGCGGTGGCCGAGGGTAGGGGAGGGTCCGGCGAAGGGGTCGGGTTAGGGTGGCGGCGACTGGTGGTGGCTGGTGGCGGTGGTGGAGCTCGGGGTGGGTAGGTTAGGGTCGGCTGTGGGGAGTGGGAGTTAGGGTTTTAGTATTAGGGTTTGGGTTTTTCTCATTTAATGAGTAAATAAGCATGTATATGTAGGAGAGAGAGTGAGGGGGGGGCTGCCTAGGGATTAGGGCCGGCTGGACAAACATTCTTGGGGGAGTGGGGTTGTCCATCAAGATGAGTGGAGGGCTAGGAATAGGCCATTCAAATTGTAGGGTCAAGATGGGTTCCCAAAAAGGTGATGTAAGGATATGAAAAATGGGAGGGAAACCAAATGCCTACGGTTGGTTATGAGCATTACTTTTCTCCATGATGGTTTGGGCCAATGAGAGGGGGACACCACATTGCAATTTTGCAATTAGGCCCCTGAACAATTTAGTATTTGTACAATAACTAGGATTGGGGATTTAATGCAAACAAACACCATGTTTGGTGTTCCTCATTGGACTATGATGGTGTTTGGTGTTTTGTATGAGGATTGTGGGTGTGGATGTGGGTTTGGGTTGGAGTTGGGTCCAATTTAATAGAGGTTGGGTAGCCACATTAATTAATTCGTAATTAATGTGACGGGTGTTTCTAATTTAATTTAATTAAAAACCGGGAGTCTAAATTTGGTTGGACAAGGGTCGTTGGTGTAGGCTCAGTGTACAATAATTTCGTGATCTGGGTTTGCAAAAACTGGTTGAGGTTGGGTCTCAATGTCAATTGGAACGGGCAGCGAACGTAATTACGCAATTTAATTAATTTGCGCACGTACGTTTGTAACGACTTTTGTGCGGCTATAATTTGGCACGAAAATCGGTATCCGGGGTTTGTTCTAGGTTCAATATGATGGGTTTACGTGTCTAGGTCAAATATGTGGAATTTGTTTTAGGGCAACAGCTAAGGTAGTATCCTAAAACAATCAATCCTTGCACAAGTATCCTAATACTATATATTAAATCATAATTACTTCAAATTAACCCTAATCATGCTAATTAAACTAGTAAACCCTAATTTCTGGTCGAGGGGGTTTACAACATACCCTCCTTAGAGCATTTCGTCCTCGAAATTAAAACAGACATATAGAAAAAACTGTTGAATGAAATTAAACATTAAGACATACCTAGGCCTTCGAAGAGATGGGGAAAACGTTGCCGAATATTGTCCTCTCGTTCCCAGGTTGATTCACCTGGTGCATGATGCCTCCATGCGACACGAACTAGAGGGATAGTCTGGCCTCGCAGTACCTTCTCGCTTCGGTCTAGGATCTCTACCGGCTCCTCCTGGTATGACAAGCTGGGACCGACGGTGATCTCCGAGTGGTCAAGCACATGAATCGGATCCGGTATGTATCTCCTCAGCTGAGATACATGGAAGACGTCGTGAACTCCTTCCAGTGTCTGCGGCAAGGCCAATCTGTAAGCAACTTCTCCGACGCGCTCTAGCACATCGAAGGGTCCGATATACCTCGGACTCAGCTTCCCTCTGCCTCCAAATCTGATGGTTCCTATGGTAGGAGAAATCTTCAGGAACACATATTCTCCAACCTGGAACTCTAAGGGTCGTCGATGCACATTAGCCCAATGCTTCTGCCTGTCCTGTGCTGCTCGTAGATGCCCCTGGATCTTCTTCACCTTCTCCACTGTATGGACGATCAACTCTGGTCCTAGAATCTGCCTCTCGCCTACATCGCTCCAACATACGGGGGAACGACATTTCCTACCATACAATGCCTCATAGGGAGACATCTGAATGCTCGCCTGATAGCTATTGTTGTAGGAAAATTCGACCAAGTGCAAGTGGTCCTCCCATGAACCGCTGAAGTCAACCATGCAAGCTCTCAACATATCCTCCAGCGTCTGAATGGTGCGCTCGGATTGTCCATCTGTCTGCGGGTGGTACGAAGTACTAAACTTAAGGCGGGTACCAAGACTCTCTTGCATACTCCTCCAAAAGTATGATGTAAACCTCGTATCCCGGTCAGACACGATACTGACTGGCACTCCATGCAAGCGTACAATCTCCCTCATGTACATGTCTGCCAAGACTTCCGTAGATTGCCCAACCCTGAAGGGTAAAAAGTGGGCAGACTTGGTGAGTCTATCTACGATTACCCATACCGCATTGCCACCACTAGGACTCCTCGGGAAACCCGTGACGAAGTCCATGGTGATGTGCTCCCATTTCCACTCCGGTATCGGGAGTGGTTGAAGTAATCCGGCAGACCTCTGATGCTCAGCCTTGACTTGCTGACACACCAGACACTTAGCCACGAAGCGGGCTATCTCTCTCTTCATCCCGTGCCACCAGTAGTACTGCCTCAGGTCTCGGTACATTTTCGTGCCTCCTGGATGTATAGAGTAGGTCGAACTGTGGGCCTCCATCATCAGCTCCTGTCGTAGCTCTCCATTCGGAACATAGAGACGGTCTCCACATCTCAAGGTCCCGTCCTCGTGTATACGCAGTCCCGTCTGTATTCCAGCCTCTGTCCTCTGTCGAAGCCTCTGAAATCTGGCGTCTGTCGGCAAAGCAGCCTTGATTCTCTCCACCAATGTCGATTGTACCTGAAAACTCGACATCTGGCCATCTACTCTGGGCATGACGACTTCGATACCCAACTGTTCTAGATCTCTCAACAGATGTTGTTGGGTAGTCAGGAAAAATGCTATGGGCTTCCTGCTTAAAGCATCGGCTACCACATTAGCCTTTCCCGGATGGTACTGCAGCTCAATCTCGAAGTCCGCCATCACTTCGAGCCAACGTCTCTGCCTCTGGTTCAGGTCCTTCTGTGTGTAGACGTATTTAAGGCTCTTGTGATCGGTAAATATCTCCACGCGCTCTCCGTACAGGTAGTGCCTCCAAAGCTTCAATGCAAAGATCACTGCGGCAAGCTCCAAGTCGTGGGTGGGATAGTTCTTCTCATGGGTCCTCAACTGCCTAGAGGCATAGGCCACAACCTTCCCATGCTGCATCAAGACGCATCCTAATCCTTTCCCGGATGCATCGCTATAGATCACGAATCCTCCGGGTCCAGAAGGTATGGTCAAGATGGGTGCTGTAGTCAAACGCTTCTTCAGCTCATCGAACGCCGTCTGACACTCCTCTGTCCAGGTGAACTCCTGATCCTTGCGGGTCAAGCGGGTCATCGGCTCTGCGATCCTTGCAAAGTTCTCCACGAACCTCCGGTAATATCCGGCAAGTCCTAGGAAACTCCTTACCTCCGTGACGTTGGTAGGGGTCGGCCACGTCTCGACTGATGAAATCTTCGCGGGATCTACTGAAATGCCATCTCCCGAGATAACGTGTCCAAGAAATGCGACACGATCTAGAAGAAACTCGCACTTGCTCAGCTTGGCATAAAGCCTCTCTCGTCTCAGCGTCTCTAGTACTAGCCTCAAGTGCTCCCCGTGCTCCTCGTGGCTCTTCGAATACACCAGGATGTCATCGATGAAGACTACCACGAACTGGTCCAGATACTCATGGAAGACTCGGTTCATCAGGTTCATAAACACAGCAGGCGCATTTGTCAATCCGAAAGGCATCACTAGGAACTCGTAATGACCGTAACGAGTCCTAAATGCTGTCTTTGGAATGTCCTCCCTTCGCACCTTCACCTGATGGTAGCCCGATCTCAAGTCGATCTTCGTGAACACCACTGCTCCTGTCAGCTGGTCGAACAGATCGTCGATTCGCGGTAGCGGGTACTTGTTCTTGATTGTCAGAGCATTAAGGGCTCTGTAATCAATGCACATCCGGAATGTTTCATCCTTCTTCGGTACAAACAGCACTGGTGCTCCCCAGGGTGATGCACTAGGACGAACGAATCCTTTGATCTGCAACTCCTCTAGCTGTAGCTTCAGCTCGTCAAGCTCCTTCTTCGCCAACCGATACACATTTGATGATACCGGTGCTGCTCCAGGTATTAGCTCAATGGTGAACTCCACCTCTCTATCAGGCGGTAGGCCTGGCAACTCATCTGGGAAAACATCCTCGAACTCTGCAACGATTTCTGGGGGTGCCGTCTCCATCGCCATGTAAGCTCCAGCTGTATGTCCGACTCCTAGCTCGATGGTGCCTCGCATGAATCCGAACTCCGGTTGTCCTGGCAGTCTAAAAGTAACGCTACCCTTCCGGCAATCTAGTACGGCATTGTATTGGCTTAACCAGTCCATGCCCAGAATAACGTCGAAAGCTGGCATTGGGAGTACCAACAATCGCGCTCTCATCTCCCTACCACAAACTACTACCGAGCACGTTCTAATGGTGCTGGTAACCGGTACGATGCCTCCTCCGGTAAGTATTCTCCAACTCTTAGGTAAGGGGGAAGTTGTTACTCTATGCATTGCTACAAATCTACTAGATATAAATGATAATGTAGCTCCAGAATCAAACAGTGCAGTCGCAGGTAATGAGGCAACTAGAATTGTACCTGTTATAGCCTCTCCCTCTGGTTCCTCCTCAATAGATGCTAAAGCAAAGGCTTGCCCGCGCCTCTGCCCTCCTGCCTGCTGTCGGGCCTGGTTGAAGTGTGCCTCCTGTGTGACCAAGGGTGGTCCTCTCTGCTGTCCTCCGGTAGCTGGTGGACGCTGTCCTCCTGCTGGGGGTGGTGTCCTCAGTGGTGTTGCTGGTGGCCTCTGTCCAGTCTGGGGTGCTGCGTCTCTACGCTGGGGGCAGTCTCTAGCAAGGTGCTGACTGGCTCCACAGACCATGCAGAGCCCAAGCTTCTTCCTGCAGTCTCGGATGACGTGTCCTCTCTTGCCACAGAAGTGACAGGTCGGAAGCTCCTTCTGCTGGTACGGCGCTGTCCTCTGCTGCGCCTGCGCTCCGGGTCGGCGGATCGGTCCTCCGGCTCATTGCTGGGTCCTGGCTGGTACGTTCCCGCTGGAACGTCTCGCTCCTCCTCCTCCTATAGCCTCCTGGATCCTCGCCTCTGTTAGGACCTCTTCATAAGAGATCCTCGCCTGGGTAGTAGTGTACCTCTGCAGCTCTTGAGTGAGGCCATGGTGGAATCTCCTGGCTTTCTCCAGGTCATTAGGGATCAGGGCTGCTCCGAATCGGCTGAGTCTGCTGAAATCTCCGTCGTAGGCGTCCACAGTCAGGTTCCCTTGCTCCAGGTGCAGGAACTGAGAGTACAGGGCGTTCCTCACCGTAGCTGGGAAATACTTCGTGTTGAAGTGCTCTAGAAATTCCTCCCAAGTCTGCTGTCGGCCAATGCTGCGCTCCATAGAGTCCCACCAGTGATGGGCGTTGCCTGTGAGTTGGACCCTCACCGCGGTCATCCAGAGATCGGGGTGTAGCTGCGAACCCTCTAGCAGCATCTCGGTGTTAGAGACCCAGTCTGAGATCTCCTCAGCCGTCTCCTTACCCGAGAAGGTTCCCGGGCCCATCGTTTTGAAGCCTTTTACAGTGCCTGTTTGCTGGACATATGCGGGTGCTGGTGCTGGTGTTGGTGCTTGGGCAGGTGCCCTCTCTAGTACGGCCATCAGACCCTGTCTCAGAGTCTCCGTCTGCTGCATCTGGGCCTGCATCATCATTTGGAAGAACTGCATCATCTGTGTCTGTCCCTCCGCTGGTGGCATCTGAGGTTGAAACGGTGGAGGTGGTGGAAGCGGTACCTCCTGCTGTCTCCTCGGTGTCTCCTCGGGTGCCGGCCTCTCGTACTGCGGCATCGGTGTAGCCCTCGAGGTCTGCCCCTCGAAGTACTGCCTCGGAATCGTCTGTGATGCCTGGCCCTCTGGCTGCTGCGTCTCCTCGTCGGGAGAGATCTGATGCCAGTGCATCATCGGGGCCTGAGGGATCACCTCTGCCTCTGGCTGAGGCTGCTCTCTGGGTGGTCCCTGAGTCGTATCCTCCCTTGGTGCTGCAGGTGGTGCTATGGCACCGAGTATCTCACGTCGGCTCTGAAGGTTCATCTCGCTGTAAGAGATAGAACTTCATTAGAGAGAGTACGGAATAAATCAAACAGGATGCAAATATATTACAGTTCGGAAGAGGTTCAAAGGCGTAATCAAGTGGATGAGACCTAGTAATTTCTATCCTATTGCAGGCTCGCTGGGCACGTTTCCGTACCACAAGCGATAGATGTTTGGTGTATCGAGACCTGTATGGGCCACCACTAAAACCATGTAACGCCCCAGTCCCAAAATATTATGGAACCAGGCCACGTGGCATTGGCCAGCTGACACGACTCCGAGGATATCCCAATTTAATGGATCCTGACGAAGCGTGCTACGCTGTCCTAAATCTAACAAGTCTAATAACAACAACAGGCAATGTCTAATCTCATCCACAGATAACAAGTAAATACTGAAATGAAAGACTGGAATATAAGAAACATAGTCGATTGACATAGTACAACTGAAATAAGTCTGGTGGGAACAAACCCACTACAAATGTACTGATAGTCTGAAATAAAGTACTGAATATCTGAAATGAAAGTACTGATAAGGAGAGACTGGAACAACATCTAACTAGGTAAGGAGCTCCAGTCATAGGCGGAAGGCCTACCAATCTGATCAGGGGTACTCTGATGGAAGTACCTCCAACTCCTCGTCCAGAGCAAACCTCGCCTCTATGCCTGGCCCATAAACTGTGGGATAAAAGGCCTCGTCCAGATCTGGAAGATAACCAGGTCCTCAGAGGGACGTAACAAGATACAATATGCATGCTGGATATAGTACTGAAATAAAAGTAAAGAGGGGGTGTGCTAACCATCTAAGTGAATGCAATATAAGGACAAGCTAGGAACGTATAAGTAGGTGTAGGCATAACGTCCAACGTCCTCTAGAGTGTGGTATCTGCAACGTCCATCATTCCGAGGAATGAGGTATCTGTGTATAAGTATAACGTCCACACTCTAAGGCGTGGTGTCTGCAATGTATACATACGTCCGTAACACTCCGTAGAGCGCGGTGTCTGAAATATAGGGAGTCACCGAGTCTGTGGTTCCTCTGGATACCACGGAGTCCGGTGGGGGTATCCCATACGTTTATCAGTTGTCCTTCCCGCCCAATGTAGATACGCAAGTCGAATATACGACTTGAGTGTACCATATCTAGTTGCCAAGTCTCAACTAACTATGTTACTCTAGAATACATGCTAGTCCGTGATGTACGTCATACGTACCGATAGCGAATCGGGTACGCGGACCCGCATCCCAATATGAATGTACCATCGTGGTACGTGTATAGTGCCATGGTCTAGGAAGATATCAGAATATCCTCGCAGCAGTGGGTGAGTCAACTAGCAACTAGGTCAAGTACACTACTCATCGACGCAATGTCGACTGCACCCGAATCAATCTCGGATGCGCACAGTTCATGTATAATTAAAATATTTAACATTTAAATTTAAAGCAGTAATCCAGCAAGGTATACTTGCCTGCCCCGGGTAGCTGCGAAATCCAAAGCCCTACTCCTGATGCCTCGGCAGTAGTGTCCAGCAATCCTATATAGGATGTAGTAATGTCCAAAATTAGTCGCTACAATAGCACGACTAGGACACACTGTCCGTATCTACAACTGACACAGGGTCGGGGCTGTATGTATATATAGTCAACACTATTTATTATACATACACTAAAACATATTTAAATATATTAAATAATATATTTGTTTATTAGTACAAAAAATAGTGCTTACGTATTAATTAGTATAGACTAATAATACACTAAAAAAAAAACTCAGTACATAAATGGGGTAATATCATAATTTCACATTTATATATATTCATATATATATTTAGATAGAAAATATATATATATCAATTTATATAAAACATAGCCAAAGTATATAAAATATGTATACTGGAAGTATATATATATACATATATATATATATATATATAAATATATACCTAGGCATATACATACTAGGGGGGGGGGTCAATACGTAAGTATTTACTATATAATATACATATAATAATAATACTTGATTTTTCCAGAAATGTATTTAATATTAGATATTTAATATTCTTAGTATTTATAAAAAAAGAACATGCATACATACATACATACATACATACTTACATACATACATACATACATACATAACTCTATTATACATAATATAAATTAAAATGATTATAAATATATATTATGGAATTATACGGGAATATTATAAACATATATACTGTTAAATACATAAAATATATTATATAGTATAGAATACGTATTAAAATACGATATATAAGAGACTCATATATATATTAAACTTGCAACTAAAAATATATGTATAAATATTAATAAACACACATAAAATATTGTACCTAAGTGATCGACAGGTCGAGGGGTGTCCGGTGGTGGGTCGTCGCCGGCGGGGGTGGCCGGACGGCGCTCCGGCGTCGCGCGGGGAGGAGGTGGGCAGCAGCAGCAGTTTCGTATAGTTCCTTGCTGCGGGTCCGATTACTCCTCGAGGCGGCGGCGGCTGATACTCGGCGGGGTGGTGGAGGACTGGACGGGAAAGGGCTCGGCCAAGTACGGCGGTCGGAGACGCGGTGGTGGCGGAGCACGAAGCTGGGGGGTGGTCGGCTATGCTGTGCGGGCTGTGGAAGCTAGGTTGGTGTGGGGCTGTTTGGGGGTGGCTGCCGGCGGCGTCGTGGCCGGGTGGCGGTGGCCGAGGGTAGGGGAGGGTCCGGCGAAGGGGTCGGGTTAGGGTGGCGGCGACTGGTGGTGGCTGGTGGCGGTGGTGGAGCTCGGGGTGGGTAGGTTAGGGTCGGCTGTGGGGAGTGGGAGTTAGGGTTTTAGTATTAGGGTTTGGGTTTTTCTCATTTAATGAGTAAATAAGCATGTATATGTAGGAGAGAGAGTGAGGGGGGGGGCTGCCTAGGGATTAGGGCCGGCTGGACAAACATTCTTGGGGGAGTGGGGTTGTCCATCAAGATGAGTGGAGGGCTAGGAATAGGCCATTCAAATTGTAGGGTCAAGATGGGTTACCAAAAAGGTGATGTAAAGACATGAAAAATGGGGGGGAAACCAAATGCCTACGGTTGGTTATGAGCATTACTTTTCTCCATGATGGTTTGGGCCAATGAGAGGGGGACACCACATTGCAATTTTACAATTAGGCCCCTGAACAATTTAGTATTTGCACAATAACTAGGATTGGGGATTTAATGCAAACAAACACCATGTTTGGTGTTCCTCATTGGACTATGATGGTGTTTGATGTTTTGTATGAGGCTTGTCGGTGTGGATGTGGATTTGGGTTGGAGTTGGGTCCAATTTAATAGAGGTTGGGTAGCCACATTAATTAATTCATAATTAATGTGACGGGTGTTTCTAATTTAATTTAATTAAAAACCGGGAGTCTAAATTTGGTTGGACAAGGGTCGTTGGTGTAGGCTCAGTGTACAATAATTTCGTGATCTGGGTTTGCCAAAACTGGTTGAGGTTGGGTCTCAATGTCAATTGGAACGGGCAGCGAACGTAATTACGCAATTTAATTAATTTGCGCACGTACGTTTGTAACGACTTTTGTGCGACTATAATTTGGCACGAAAATCGGTATCCAGGGTTTGTTCTAGGTTCAATATGATGGGTTTACGTGTCTAGGTCAAATATGTGGAATTCGTTTTAGGGCAACAGCTAAGGTAGTATCCTAAAACAATCAATCCTTGGACAAGTATCCTAATACTATATATTAAATCATAATTACTTCAAATTAACCCTAATCATGCTAATTAAACTAGTAAACCCTAATTTCTGGTCGAGGGGGTTTACAACTTTTCTAATGTGAGCTTATTACTTCCAATATTAGAGGTGATACAAAGATACTCTTTGATATCATCGTTCATGGTTTTAACATGAAACCTGTTCATTCGAATATCTTTAAAGCTGAGTATATTTCTATTAGATCTACTTAAAAATTATGCATTTCGAGTGACTAAGTGTATTCCATTTGGGAAAACAATATCGGCCTTACCATAACCTTCTATAATCTGCATGGGTCCAGCAATGGTGGTCACCTTGGCAGTGTTTGAGGCATATGTTGTGAAAAACTTTCCAGTTTTTAATATAATGTAAGTTGTTTCACTAGATATCAATGCCATCATCATTATCCATACCTTTAAAAAAATTAATAATATATTAATATGCTACTAAATGGTTAAACTTGGCATATTGTCAATTATTATAACTTGATTTAAATCTAAATGAAACTGCTTCAAAGAAAGTAAACTACCTAGACTATTGATCATATAATGACCAATTTATTTAAAGTAAAAAGTAAATAAACTTAGATAATCATACAATAACTATTCATTGACTTCGCCTATCATGACGTTGAACTGGTCTTCCAAAATTACGTTTCCATCCTTATCTTGGAAGAAATTATTAAAATCCATGTGTGTTTTACCCTCCATGAGAATAGTCTCCACACCCTTTGAGGCTTCATACTCGTCCACTTTGTTTTTTGAGGTGCGATAGTTTCGCATCCAATGACTATCTCTTCCACAACGTTTGCAAATATCAGTTGGAGCACCTGGATTGGGAATTTGGGCATTGTTTCTTCGAGTATTAAATCCCTTATTTTGAACCGTGTATCGTTCCTTGGTCCCAGATTGTAGCCATTTCTTTGGCTTCCACGGCTTCCATTTCCTCTACCTCTGTGATTTTCTCAACCCCTAGTATTGGTCACATTTTTTTGAGCACTAGTCGCATTCACTTCAGCTGGAATTGGTGTAGACTCAGTTGGTCTACTAGTATAATTTTTGATTAATAACTCATTATTTTTCTCGGCTACGAGTAAGACAACAATGAGTTCGAAATACTTCTTAAAATTTCTTTCCCTATACGTCTGTTGTAGGGTCATATTAGTCGCATGAAATATGGTGAATATTTTCTCTAGCATGGAATGCTCTGTCACTTCTTTCCCACATAACTTCAATTATGAAGTAATCATGAACATAACTGAATTATAGGCTGCAACTGTCTTATAATTTTGGAAATATAGATTGAGCCATTCATGGAGTGCACCTGGTAGTATGACCATTTTTTGGCAATTATATCTCTCACCTAGAGAATTCCATAGCACCAAGGGGTCATTGACTGTTAAGTACTCAGCCTTGAGATCTTCTTGCTGTGCCTAGGGTATGCATATGCTAAAAAAAATAAACATAAATAACTATACCTATTATCGAAGTAGAAAATCTGTAAATTGCGGAATCATTGAGATGATCTCGCTTATTTTCTCCCGTTAGAGCTTCGTGTTGATAACGTGTTAGAATAAACGTAGAAGAAGGAAGAAAAAAATACAAGAGAAGATCTCTTATTAGTGTATCCACATAGTGGGAGGCAAATGTCTTATTTATACAACCCAATGAAGGTGTAATACTAATCTCTAACCAATTTGGGACTAAAAACAAAGTGGGAATCCAACCCTTTAGTAACCCACGTTATAACATGAAAGGAATTGTCATATCCATATTCAGTAATAGAATTTTTTTCAATCTTATAATTTATTATTCTTATACATCTCTAAATAAAAATTATTCTTTAAAAAATTATTCTTATTTTTATAAATAAGAATGGTTAATAAATTAAATTTTACTAATTATTTACATATAAACCTTTGGGAAAATTGTGCAACTTGACAATTTGCATGGACACCTAGCCATACAAGGTGTCACCATTCATAGAAATAGGGGCATTTTAGTCTTTTCACATTTCCCCCCTAATTATTATGTTTAAATATGTTTTAAAAAAGAAAAAAAGTTGTATATGGAGAAAGGTTTTTCCTTCCTCCTCTCTCTTCCTACTGTGTTCACCCGACCCCCAATCCCTTTCCAGCATTGCCAGACCCAAACCCGACCCCTTCTTCCTGCTACCGCATGCATTTCTTCACCCTACCTCTCATCCACTCTCTTACCTTCACTCCTTTCCCATCACGCAGTTGACCCTAACATCATCAACCACCACCACCATCGTCGATTACCACCAGTCCCTATCGCCATCATCATCATACATCACCATCACCACCATAACCCCACCTCCTTCTCCTATGTAGCCTCTTCCAGACCCTAACTTGAGCCCCAACCTCTCCTCAACAACAACATCAGCCATCCCGATCATCATCATCATCATCATCATCTTCTTTAACTTCATCCTCCAATTTCAAACTCAAGAAACCCTAAAGCTAGTCTTCTAATTTCCTTCTTCGATTTTATTTTTAGTATTCCAAATTGTTTCCTTGAAATTATAATTCCATATGATCAAATGTTATATACGTGTTGTTTAGAATTTAATTAGGATTATGATTCATGTTTTGTAGGGTTTAGTATAGAAAATCTACTAAGAATTAATGTATCCTAGAGTTATGATACGAACACATGTATCGGAAGTGATTTGGACACTTTACAAAAATATTATGGCACAAAAATGATTGTTTGAATTGTATATGAGTGTGAAATTATTTAGAGCAAGCTTATATAATTAGTGTGTACATAAGCGTAGGAAAATTCAAAATTCACATGTTTAGTATGGGTATCGAAATAAAATAAATTATATTGATATAATATCAAAAATTAATTTACCAATTAGCACTCAAAATTGATTTTTTTTAGAACCAAACTAACTCGAGAGTGGTGTAACCGAAGGAATCAAGAGAATTAGTAAGAATACCTACGACATGTAGACCTATAACAAGTGTTAGGCATACTTCTTAATTTATAGCTAGGGATTAGTCATATTCGGAAGATTAAGTTAAATAATGATACATACTAGAATTTTCAAATAATTGTCTTGACCATACCTATCTACAAAATTAGTATCGATATCGATCAATATCAGTCATTGTTAGACCTGTCAATTGGGTTGGGTCGCCCTGCACAGCACGAGCACGACCCAAAAAATTAGCCCTTGTGCCAGCCCGACCCGTTTAATCGTGGGCATTGCTGGCCCGGCCCAGTATATTGGGTCGGGCTGGGTCACATATATCATCCCATAAGATAGCCTCGCCCGACATGGCCCGTAGTCCAGGCATGGTCCGGCCCGAAGAATAATTATGTTGTTGAAAAAAAGAACCTCAATTTTCAGAAGTACTGAAAGATAGGAGAATGTGTTCATTGCACTAAAAATTAAATGCACCAAGGCAATATGCCAATATCTAGTAAATAAAACTCCAAACAATAGTTCTCCTTTTTTTCTTATTGCTTATGCACTAAAGTTATTTTATAAATAGGCTCTTATATATTAGGCTCCAATAACCAAAACAAAGGTCATTCCTTGTATAGAGGCAAGTATTTTGAGGAAGAAATATTATTATTAAAGTTAGAAAAGAAACAATGAGTTATAATTATCCTGCATTGTAGAAACTAAGGCAACTTTGAAAGGAGTCTTATTAAAGTATGACTAGCCTATTTGTCATCAATAGGACTTGCAAGTTGCAACAAAAATGGGACAGTATTTTTACAAACGTCCGTGTATCCTATTGTCCCACATGCACTTACCTAGTAGAACCAAATTAAGATAGAAAAAGAAAAATAAAGGGCAAGATATCATCCTGCAATCTATATTCAAAAAAGCTAGCTTAGTACATGCTATATTATATACATATGATGTTCAACAATTGAAAATAACCATCTAACATAGGAAATTAGTCAGGTTGTTCTTTATATGATTTAAAAATTGTCTCAAATTAGATCTGGCCGGGACCAACCCGGCCCGGTCCGACTCGAAGCCTATCGTGTCGTGGATCTTGTGTCATGCTGGGCTTATATTTTAACCCTTATGTCCGGCCCAGCCCGACCTGACCTACTCTAATGCGTGGTCCTGAGAGGCCCGGCCCGTCCCACCCCGACCCACTTGACAGCTCTAGTCCTTGTTCGATATGAGTACCATAATTCTACCTAGGAACCTATATGTGTAACGACTCATTTCGTTCAAGCGGACATCCGATTCAAACGACGCAAGTGCAATGACCCAACCCGCTTTGCTCAGCGAGAAGACTTATTTGAGGCAAAGGATTTTCAGACTTGACCCTTAAAGAGTTCAGACTTAGACTTTCAAAGGCTCGCTCGGAGTATCGCTCAAACGTGGCGAATCATCTCTAAGGTGGGTGGCTACGATGAACTTGTCTTTGCTTAGCCAATACACTTAAAATATGGACGATACATGCTAGTCGCTAGGTGAATCACCTCTTGCATGCTAATAAAGAATACAACACACCTAGCTAAGGGAATAATCCTATATTGTATTGCTTGTGTTAGAACATGAAAATAAAACTTGGCTTATATGGACCCTCGCATGCTAACTTTGCTTTGTGCAAGTAGACCCTGCTATGCCTCAAGTAGATCATTATATACTCTACGTAGTACATTGCTTCACTTGTTTATACTATACGTCCATAGATTATGTCGCTCGATACATCCCTGTACGGTTTTGCTCCTCGCACTACCCCTTAGACCGTGCCAACATAAATTCTTACGTTTCATATAAATACATGCTTGCCTGCTTACTTTGTAGTTTATACTCGTTGCCTCGTTTCAATGCTTGTTACATAATTTATGCCATAATCAAGTAACATTATCCATATCAGGCATGCATCTAGTTAGCCAGAAGACTATCAAATAGTTCTTCTGTGCAATATGAACCTGCAAGTATATGGGACCGTTGGGTCACCAAGGCAGTTCCCAAACTAGGGCATTTGTAATAAGTCAAGTTAAATTCTGAACGAGAATCATGTCAAGGAAGCAAGAAACACAGCTCATGGAGCAATATTCGTTTAGAGCAAGAATCAAGATTGAGCATGACGTAAATCTCGTGAATCTGGAAGATCAAGACTTGCATGTCACGGACAACTTGAAAACAAGGGGGATTTTTGGATCTCTTTCCATGGACGGTCTCCAGGACACTGGGGCCGATCCGATCTGGATGGAACTCATGCAGTCTTAATCATATGGAGCAGGATGGCATGTGGGCTTTACGCTGCACCATTCTCGCTCTAAGAATGATAGTCTTATGTACTGGACAGGATGGATTATAGCGCACCATGTACTTTCATTGCATACCATCCTCATCAAAGACTATAACTCGTCCTTTATGGCTATGCCAGTGACTCCTGTTCATATAGATAAGTCATCCTCGCTTAGAAGTAATCCGCGTGTGAGTCATTGCATCGTATCCAATAATCCGAACCACCTGAACGGATATGAGTATAACACACTTGTATATAATTGAAAATTGAACATCTTCTGTAATATTCTTGATAATCTGTGTAACTCGTACACCTGAAATAGAACCTCGCTCACGACACTTGTGTTTGCTTATGCAATTGCCCATAGATTTCATTATATATGCTCTGCTTGGTTTAACTTGGTTTACCTTGGACAGGGAAGGACGAATGGTAAGTTGGTAAGTCTCGCCGTATTCCTTTATATTGCACGGCGCATTGCCACACAAGTTAGGCTTTTTATTATGCCATGAAACTGATCCTAAGACAAGATTAAAAAGATAACTTATTAGTTGGCACACGGAAACTATATAACATGTTTGGATTTGTTAAGCGGGCGAGAAGCCTTTCCACAAGTGCATTCATGTACTGATAACCCACCAGATTGCTTGCAGGGTATGGGAGAACCTCCTTCGGTACAAAAATTCCCTTTGTACGTGTTAAGGCATAGAGTTCGCTCTGAAGCCTTTGAGCGTTGCGTCCGGAACTGAAGCATATATACAAGACATAATATTGGAACATCGCCTATGTATCATTCCAAAAATATAGCCACTTGGCACGCTTTTATTATTTCGAGAGAGAGAGAGAGTTTGAGCGACTTGTAATCTCGGCCTAGCGCCGCTTGTAATACTTGTGCAATATCAATAAAGAGCTTGTTTTACTTCTATACTTGTGTTATTCAATGCTTCCGCTATTGATAACTGTAGAAGCATAAAAAATACGCTGGGAAAATATACGCGTAAAACCCCCAACGTGTATGAAGCCCGCGTAAAATAGAGCTCCAGCACTATGTGGCGTAAAACATGACTTCAGAGCCCTTGGCGTACAATAGAGCTTTAACGCTATTCAGCGTAAAACAATAGCTCCAAAACAACCCGCATAAAGCAGTACTTTCAGACTGCCTTGGCGTAAAAAGATTGCTACATCGCCACTCCGGCGTAAAATACGTCTGCTTTTAATGCAGCGTGGAGTTGTACGAGGAACTCTTCGTATTCCTCGAATGAACCTGTCAGACAGAACAGTGAACCTGACTCCTGACAAAAGTACTGCACGACGATCGAGAGGACGGCTGCAATGATAATTCTGCACGGAGAGCCAGACTGTCGTTTAGCAACAAAATCCTTGATATAAGTCGTTTTTACGCATTCAAGGAATATGCTGCCAATTTTACACAGGCAGAGATGAGTTTTTACGCTCAACATGAGACAAAATCAGACGCCACGTTAAAAGCTGCTCTTCGTACAGAACTCGAGGCACATCTCTGCAGTTAATGCACGAGATGGGGGCAGATCTCTGCATTTAATGCACGAGATTTGGTTCTACTTTTAATGACTGGGAGAGCTAAAATTAGTGCTATTACGCTCATGTCACCATCCCTGCATATTACGCCAACCAGGCTATTTTCAACTATAGGAGTACGCCGTATGCTATCTCCTCGAAATATGCCAACTCAGGCTATATTTGTAAAGGTACGTGATAAGGCTATTTGGCCCAGTTTACGCTCAAGACCTCAGTCAGGAAGGATAATTGGCTAGTTTACGCTGGTTACCTACCTATGCAGCTTCAAGCTTTACGCAGAACTTGGCTTTTACGCCAACAAGACAGCTATTTGGCTTCTACGCCAATAGAACAGCTACTTGGCTTTTACGCCTACAGAACAGCTACTTGGCTTTTACGCCAACAGAACAGCTACTTGGCTTTTACGCCAACAGAATAGCTACTTGGCTTTTACGCCCACAGAACAGCTACTTGGCTTTTACGCCAACAGGACAGCTATTTGGCTCTTATGCCAACAAGATAACTATTTAGTTTTTACGCCAATGAGACAGTTATTTGGATTTTATGCCAACCATCTCTATGTGAGAGGCAGTTACCTATGTGGTTTGCATGTCGTGATCTTCGATGAGCGATTATATGCGTTACCTCATAATGGGACACGCGTCACACGCCGATTCAGGGGATCATTCATACGTGGGTAGCAGTTATTATAACCGCCGCGTAAAAGGTGCAGCTCTCTCCGCTGTTTGGTTTCCACGTCGACTAGTCAGTTACTGTGACTGAACTCTATAAATAGAGATCTTCAGTCACAAGAACAGAGGTCGAAAAGTCGGAGAACAGAGGTCAAGGTCAAGAGAGCACATATAGAGAGCACATATAGAGAGCTTTGGCAACGGGAGTTCAACCTTTTCTGTAATCTTTGAAGCTCCTTCTCCTTTTTCTACAGCACTTCTTCGTCATCGTGTGGTCCAAGGGACAAAGTGATCGACCGCAGATCAGACTCCTATAGCAATATTTCTCCAGAATTAATTTTTGTACTTAACATCCTCGTATAGGATTAATTGTACTTTTTTTTCTTGTTTGTAAACAAAAAAAGGGTTTCGTGTAAACCTGTTGTCAATTTCTTTCATTTATTATCAAACACAAGATGGCGACTCTGCTGAAGACTACTTTCTCATCTAACGAGAAAGCCATTGCTCAACACGATGATGTATCCGTCGGATCAACGAAGAAGACTCTGGTCGTCCAATTTGACCAATCTGCTTATAAAGACATGCTTCGTGCAGGGGGTGGCTCTCATTCCCTCTCTGTCTACGATAACAGGAAGTTGCATAAAGTATGGATGCCCCGGACATCCTCTACCCTTCCTACCGGCTCTCTCTCTCCGACCAACAAGGTTGTGACATCGCAACCTGTACGCCTTGAGCGTCAAAATCCGTCTCCCGTCTGTGACGTGGCAGACAAAGCTTCTGGCAATGCCTTAGTGCCAATCCAGAAGTCTCAACCGCGCCTTGTGCGTAAAACTCTGTCTCCCGTCCGTGACGTGGCAGACAAAGCTTCTGGCAATACCTTAGTGCCAATCTAGAAGTCTCAACCGCGCTTTGCGCGTAAAACTTCGTCTCCCGTCTGTGACGTGGCAGACAAATTTTTTGATAAGGCCTCAGCGCCAATTCGGAAATTTCAAACGCGCCCTACGCGTAAAAATACATCTCCCGCCTATAAGGAGGCAGATGGTCCATTGGATCGCATCAAGGGAAAACAAGTGGCGAATCTCCCGATTTCTAGGCTTGTACGCCCCCAAGAGAAGAAGTTGTCCACTCTTCAGATTACGCGGACTTTTTTTGTTTTACGTGGACCTATGCTGAACTCCAAATTATGCCAGGATAGGTCTGTCCGTGTAAAGAAGACTCGTTTTACGGGAATATACGCTCCTCATGGATCATGTGCTACTCACATGGCTGAACTACCGTATTCCTATGGCAGGGAAAGGGTTATGGTTCCCAATCCCCATGCCCCTACTGATGTAAAAAGGCGGAACAAGCCCTCTTCTTCTGGTAATCTCCCTGATTTGTGTGACTTTTTGATCCAGAAACGCAAAGACAGGGGTCAAAATCAAGATTTAGTGTCCCTAACTACCAAGCGTGGGGAGATTATATGGGACGTAGCGTCAACATCTAATATCGTCATGACAGATGGGCCATATGAAAAATCTGTCTTTATTGTTCCATCTACTCGCAACGATCAGCATCAAATAATCTTCGGTCGAATGCGAAATAGATCGATTGTACAAGAAGATTCTCACGAGTCTGATGCTGGGAAAATGCAGATCCACAGGTATAGTCCACAGGCTTTAAAGATTATACCAAGCATGGGTTATGATTTGAAGTTGAAACAAGGCCTCAACTATGGAAAAGACAGACGAACACCGTTGCATGGTAATCCTTACTGTCAACGAACTCATTTTGGGTTAGGATATACTGCATCTCTTGCAAACTCCAAACCTCTAAAGTCTGATCCTGTAATACCTGAGGTAGGTCCTTCTAAATCAACTTCTGTCTACAAAGGATGACAAAAAGAAGAAGAAGAACCAAACAATGACATGTCTGGGGGTACTCTCCCTCGACAAAATGGAGCAGCATCCAAAGCTGGGGGTAGAATTCCCTCTGAGTCCAAAGATGATGCAACTATGACCATCTTCCCTGAGGACCGTACAACTCAAGCATCGGGAGCCCGAAGGTCAAAGGGGACTTTCTCCTTCAATGAAGATGACATCATTGAAATCTTCAATATATTGATGAAGGAAAACAAACTTCGGCTACCCAACATCAGATACCCTGAAAGGGCTGGCAAAGTCGATGACCCAGAATATTCTCTCTTCATCGGTACATTCATCCCCCCACAAGGGCATGCTATTGTAAACCCCCTCACCAAAAATAGATATTTTGTGTGTATTTTATATTATTATATTTATTATAGATATTAAATTTCTTTAGAGTATTCTCTTAGTTAATTAGAAAATAAATTTCTTGATATATTTACTTATGTAAATATTTATTTAGAATCATTTTTAGGTTATTTTAGATTTTTGTAGATTTTTCTAGAATTTTTAGGTAATTAAAATATAGGGAACCTAAATTTCTAGGACTTCCATGATTTACTTTGAGACCATACTTGCATGTTGTTCCTACCAAATATTTATTTTAGTTTAAAATATTTAATTATATTTTTCTGTAATTTATTTAGAATTTTAAGAAATTTATTTAGATTTTTAAAATTATTTAGGATTTATTTGGATATATATAGTCTTAATATTAGATAGATGCTAATTTAGTGTTAATAGATATTAATAAGATTTTATAAATTATTTGTATTATCTTTAATTATATTTAAGATTATAAATTATTAAGATTAATTCAAACTCTATTTTAAATTAATTCAAATCCTGAACCTACTAGGAAAGCAACTTCATGTATATCCTATCCTTATTTAAATTCATCATAATCCTATCCAAATTAACCAATCCTAGTCGTATTTAATTAAGTAGTGTCCACCATTATAAATACCTCATCCTTCATATTTTTCTTTCCCAAATTCATCTCTTTTTCGTCCAAAAAGAGTCAAAATTCGTCATAAATTCAGCCTCATTTTCTAGTATGTTATGACGACTTAAAAAGGCGATATCTCCTAACTCCGGACTCCAAATGAGGCCTAGTTTCTTGCGTTAGAAAGATATTGAGGTTAGATTTCTGATTATATAATTTATTTTACGAAATTATGAGTATTAAATTCTGGAAAATTCGTAGAGCACAGCATGTCCAAAAATAGACGTGTTTCGATGTTTTCGTGATTCCGGGAGAACCAGGAATCAGAATCATGAACCGTTTAAAGTTTCGGAAAGCTAATGTCTAGATAATTGACATATGTTTTTCCCAGAATTTAATTCGAAGTATTTATATACTGTTAATTCTGTAGAACTTCTAGGTTAGAATTTAACCATCGGTGCACAATACAAAATTTGTATGTGCCATAATTCCCAAACGAATTTGAATTCGGACGAGCCATAAATTCTAGCATGTTTTTGACGCTGAAACCTACAGGAAATCATGCATAAAAGTTGAGTTTGTGTCAGTTGACTTTTCGGTCAACAGATCGCCTCGATTTGCGTACCATGAGTCTCGAGTTGATAAAATTCAGTTTCTTTGGACAAAATTTAGGATTTAACATAAAAATCAGAATAATAAAATTAAAATAGGATTTTAGAGTAATTATTCCAGAATTAAATAAATTAAAATAAATTATCTTTTGACGTGATAAATTTGTAATACATAGGCTATTTGGACTGTGACTTGGACTCTGATTCATACCAGCAGCAGGACCCCAGGCAAGATACCTTGCCAAATTGTTACAGTACTTTTGCATGCTATTTATATTTCTTTATATTCATTGCATTCTGTATATTTCTTGCATGTGTAGTTTTCTTTCAGTCATTACTATATATTAGATATGTTGACACACACATGGCACTTAGTATCATGAGAGGACAATCATTAGGCGTATGGGCTTTTAACCACTCTGGTAAACCGTAGTATATAGTTCGCACTACGGGCGTGTGTCGCGCTGGTCGCTACCCCCGCGGTATGTCGATTTCTGGAGTCTCGCTGGTCGCTACCCCCGCGGTATGTCGATTTCTGATGTCCATTGACGTGTGTGTGAGTTGTGAGGTAGATCGAGTAGCCTACCCTTGCCCATACGTCAAAAAGTTGTCCTTATTTGCATTCATATAGATTGTCTTGTACAGCGTACTTATTTATTTTCAAATTATATGCATGTTTACTGTATTCAAATTGGCTCGTATTTTCTGTATCTTGTTACGTCCCTCTAAGGACCTGGTCCTCTGCCAGGTGTATCTGTTCTTGAGTAATTGCAGGAGCGCAGATTTGGATGATTACTTGTGTTGCGAGGATGTCTTCTCTTCGAGCCCATGGTCGTTAGCTGGTATTCCTATATTGTATTTGTTGTGTTGTACTTTTCCATTCGAGTTGGTAGTGGATTTATTTCCATCCAACTATCATCCTTAGATACTTCTTATTGAGATCTAGTTTCATGGATACTGGTTATTTATTTCTATATGATTTTGGTGGATGAGATTTAGATTTTACCCTGTGACTTGTATTATATTTTATACCACTTGTGGATTTGATATTCATATTACAGCGTACGTATGGATTTGGTTTCCATATATTGGAGTTGCCATATCCATGCGGCTGGCATGCTTATGTGTCCTAGTCCTACGTATTTTTGGGACTGGGGCGTGACATGTTTTTGTGGTGGCCCATGCAGGTCGAGAGCATATTGTCTCGGTTACGTTACTGTACCGAGCAAGCCTGCGCATAGGATTAGAATATAGGATCTCATCCACTTACTTAATCACCGTCCTTGATTTTATTTCGCATTCTCATTTGATTGCTTGCATTGCATCTTGCTTGATACCTTCTCAACGTCAATCTTTCCTTCGTGCTTGATAGGGGTTAGGAAGGTGCCTTGTACTAGGTATATACACTCTAGTATTCAATAACACTATTAGTTAAATTTTTGTAAGTTGGATAGTATGCCTCATAACCTAGTAACACATAGTCCTGTTGACTCATTAATGAAGTATAATTGAATGACACCAACTATAGGCTTGCATAAGGAGATAGTGTTTATCTAGACTATAGAACTTTAGTGTTTATCTAGACTGTAGAACTTAGAGGCTCATACACCCATTTGGTTGACTTTAGACTTAGACAAGAAATTAGTATGGCAATTGTAGAGGTACAACACCGATCTTCTTGGTGAACTTAGATTATTCTGTACCTTCCTCCATCATAATCAAGCGTACTTATATTTTTACTACCTCGACTTATGCTGCTATTATAGCCTAGTTTTGCAAGCTTATTCTTTTATTGAGCTTGTTCATGACATATGTATTATTGGGGGTCCACACTAATACATTGTCTAAATCAGAATCGGTGTATTATGGTCTGATCAACCGTAGTGCACTTGGTTTGCTCTTTGTATCACTACTTTATGTTGATTGAGATATAGTTGACTCAACTTGTTAGACAAATATACTTGCCCTCGAGACTAGTCAGAGCATATCATGTCAGGTACATAACTGTTTTGATATGAACATGATAATAGAAATTTACCAAAATAAGGTTTCAATCCACAACTGCCTTGGCAACTCCTTTTCGAATTCTCTAATCCCTTCGAATCCCGTACTTGTATTATATCACCTCATCCTTGAACTCTTTATTGTTGTTTTCCGTCTTCCCCTATTTCGGAAAGACGAACGTTCGTGTTTAGTATAAGTTTGATACACGAATAGTACTAGATATACCCCATAGGCCAAGCACTCATGATGACAAATAAGAAGCGCGGGCACAAGAAGTCATAAATACAGGTACGACCTTAGTTATATGTGTCATTGCATACTCATGACCCCCTTTATGACACGGGATCTTAAGTGTATAAATAGCCGTAGAATTATATATAAGGTAGTTTAGCAGTTATGAGGATATGTTGATATTCTAACTAGATGGCATATCCATGAAGCTAATGGATGACACGCGTAGCAATAGTAGTATTCTCTTCCTATCACCATATCGCCCTTTTGGGTGGCTCATCTTCTCTCCTATAACCATTCCTTATCTCGTTCTTAACTCTTCCTATCATAGTTGTATCTTTTCGTGTCATTATGAATTGTTTGATTTATATCAACCTCACCCTTATTTTGTTAGTTAAAACGTAAATGGTTTAGTAGATGATTAATAACTAAAGGATGAGTTCTTAATAATAACCCTTATGTATATGACCTATAGCAATATCTGTATCCTCTTATTATTTTAAAAACCATGTATAGCATCCCTTAGGCTAATAGGAATTTGTTAGACTGTTTGAACTAGTTTATACTTTTAATAGTTTTATAAGTTAGTCAAGACTTTAACTATTGCCCAAAAACTTAGACTATGCCTAGGAAAGAATTGAAGGCACTTGTTACGAACTGACAACTATGACAAATCGCTGGCAAAGTAGCGACAGCTGCAGCTAGACCGTTGTAGTAAAGTAGTCGAAGTATTTGCAGACATATTGGTCAGGTGGCATGGCAATATTAGATTACGATACTTGACGGTTACAAAGAAAAATCATGGTTGTGAGATTCAAGACAAGTACCCCAAGATTCTCGACCCAATAAATATATTCGTCTTACAACCTAGACAATAGCCTCAAGAGACTATGACTACTAGTAGAACTTTTGTAAGTTGGATAGTATAGATGAGTTAGAGGATAATAGAATAGTGTATGGACAATAAATGAGAAGTGTTAGAATGACAGACCATGACTTTAAGAAGCACTGCTAGATAGCTATGTAGTGTAATAGCTATAGTGATTATTATGAATATGGGTTAGTGTCAATTTCGAGGACAAAATTTTTGTAAGTTGGGTAGATTGTAAACCCCCTCACCAAAAATAGATATTTTGTGTGTATTTTATATTATTATATTTATTATAGATATTAAATTTCTTTAGAGTATTCTCTTAGTTAATTAGAAAATAAATTTCTTGATATATTTACTTATGTAAATATTTATTTAGAATCATTTTTAGGTTATTTTAGATTTTTGTAGATTTTTCTAGAATTTTTAGGTAATTAAAATATAGGGAACCTAAATTTCTAGGACTTCCATGATTTACTTTGAGACCATACTTGCATGTTGTTCCTACCAAATATTTATTTTAGTTTAAAATATTTAATTATATTTTTCTGTAATTTATTTAGAATTTTAAGAAATTTATTTAGATTTTTAAAATTATTTAGGATTTATTTGGATATATATAGTCTTAATATTAGATAGATGCTAATTTAGTGTTAATAGATATTAATAAGATTTTATAAATTATTTGTATTATCTTTAATTATATTTAAGATTATAAATTATTAAGATTAATTCAAACTCTATTTTAAATTAATTCAAATCCTGAACCTACTAGGAAAGCAACTTCATGTATATCCTATCCTTATTTAAATTCATCATAATCCTATCCAAATTAACCAATCCTAGTCGTATTTAATTAAGTAGTGTCCACCATTATAAATACCTCATCCTTCATATTTTTCTTTCCCAAATTCATCTCTTTTTCGTCCAAAAAGAGTCAAAATTCGTCATAAATTCAGCCTCATTTTCTAGTATGTTATGACGACTTAAAAAGGCGATATCTCCTAACTCCGGACTCCAAATGAGGCCTAGTTTCTTGCGTTAGAAAGATATTGAGGTTAGATTTCTGATTATATAATTTATTTTATGAAATTATGAGTATTAAATTCTGGAAAATTCGTAGAGCACAGCATGTCCAAAAATAGACGTGTTTCGATGTTTTCGTGATTCCGGGAGAACCAGGAATCAGAATCATGAACCGTTTAAAGTTTCGGAAAGCTAATGTTTAGATAATTGACATATGTTTTTCCCAGAATTTAATTCGAAGTATTTATATACTGTTAATTCTGTAGAACTTCTAGGTTAGAATTTAACCATCGGTGCACAATACAAAATTTGTATGTGCCATAATTCCCAAACGAATTTGAATTCGGACGAGCCATAAATTCCAGCATGTTTTTGACGCTGAAACCTACAGGAAATCATGCATAAAAGTTGAGTTTATGTCAGTTGACTTTTCGGTCAACAGATCGCCTCGATTTGCGTACCATGAGTCTCGAGTTGATAAAATTCAGTTTCTTTGGACAAAATTTAGGAATTAACATAAAAATCAGAATAATAAAATTAAAATAGGATTTTAGAGTAATTATTCCAGAATTAAATAAATTAAAATAAATTATCTTTTGACGTGATAAATTTGTAATACATAGGCTATTTGGACTGTGACTTGGACTCTGATTCATACCAGCAGCAGGACCCCAGGCAAGATACCTTGCCAAATTGTTACAGTACTTTTGCATGCTATTTATATTTCTTTATATTCATTGCATTCTGTATATTTCTTGCATGTGTAGTTTTCTTTCAGTCATTACTATATATTAGATATGTTGACACACACATGGCACTTAGTATCATGAGAGGACAATCATTAGGCGTATGGGCTTTTAACCACTCTGGTAAACCGTAGTATATAGTTCGCACTACGGGCGTGTGTCGCGCTGGTCGCTACCCCCGCGGTATGTCGATTTCTGGAGTCTCGCTGGTCGCTACCCCCGCGGTATGTCGATTTCTGATGTCCATTGACGTGTGTGTGAGTTGTGAGGTAGATCGAGTAGCCTACCCTTGCCCATACGTCAAAAAGTTGTCCTCATTTGCATTCATATAGATTGTCTTGTACAGCGTACTTATTTATTTTCAAATTATATGCATGTTTACTGTATTCAAATTGGCTCGTATTTTCTGTATCTTGTTACGTCCCTCTGAGGACCTGGTCCTCTGCCAGGTGTATCTGTTCTTGAGTAATTGCAGGAGCGCAGATTTGGATGATTACTTGTGTTGCGAGGATGTCTTCTCTTCGAGCCCATGGTCGTTAGCTGGTATTCCTATATTGTATTTGTTGTGTTGTACTTTTCCATTCGAGTTGGTAGTGGATTTATTTCCATCCAACTATCATCCTTAGATACTTCTTATTGAGATCTAGTTTCATGGATACTGGTTATTTATTTCTATATGATTTTGGTGGATGAGATTTAGATTTTACCCTGTGACTTGTATTATATTTTATACCACTTGTGGATTTGATATTCATATTACAGCGTACGTATGGATTTGGTTTCCATATATTGGAGTTGCCATATCCATGCGGCTGACATGCTTACGTGTCCTAGTCCTACGTATTTTTGGGACTGGGGCGTGACAATGCTATGTACTGAAAAGAAGAATCCAAGAATTGATCGATGCCAAAGTCATCACTTTACATTTATAAACAAGATGACGGTTACTGCAAATTGATCTCACTCCAACGTGGCAATTTGCTCCTTAAAGAAGTGCCGGACAATGAGGTTTATCCCCACTCAGCAAATCACTCCTCAGTAAATTTTTCGGACATGAGTTCACTCTGAATTGTTGTCCAAACATTTTGATCTCCAGCTGAGTTTTCCATTTCCAAGTGACCTCTGAGCAAATTGATCTCACTCCAACGTGGCAATTTGCTCCTTAAAGAAGTGTCGGACAATGAGGTTTATCCCCACTCAGCAAATCACTCCTCAGTGAATTTTTCGGACATGAGTTCACTCTAAATTGTTGTCCAAATATTTTGATCCCCATCTGAGTTTGCCATGTCCAAGTGACCTCTGAGCAAACTTCCCTAGTTGTTGCTATCGATCAGTTTATGTCCATACTACCTCTGAACTATATCTCTCTACTTTCTCCAGCAGAGGGAATTTATCATCACAAAGATAGTCAATTCCATATTAATTCTGTCCGGTTTTTCTTTATCTCCACAAAGTCATATCTTACCACCTCCATATTACCTCTGAGCAGATATATACCTCCATCCCTAGTAGGAGTCACAACTCAAAAGTTTGTCATGTTCATATTACCTCTTAGCAAACCTTTCGAGTTTTGGCTATCGATTATCATGTCCATATTACCTCTGATATCGGTTGTCATCTCAACTTAGCACCCGTACTTAATTCTAAAGTACGCCAGTGGTGTTAGGTCCACAAAAACTGCCATATCCATATTACCTCTGGCAGGTCTTATCCTAAACTTATTACTTGCACTCTCGTGCGCAAAAGGTAATAGGTTCAAAAAAAAAAAAAAATCCCCCCTGTGGGACATATTACCTCTGAACTATTCTTATTTTCTCCAGCAAAGAAAGATTCAGTCCATGTTCATCCCCACAGAGTCATATTTCACACTCATCCGTCAGGACTTGTCCTAAATCCATTACTTGCACTCTCGTGCGCAAAAAGTAGTGGGTCCAAAAAAACTGTCATGTCTATATGACCTCTGTTAGGACTTGTCCTAAACCTATTACTTGCACTAACGTGCGCAAAAAATAGTAGGTCCTCATATCTTGCCACGTCCATATTACCTCTGGCAGGGCTTGTCTCAAACCTATTACTTGCACACTCGTGCACAAAAAGTAATGGGTCCATAAAAAATCTCCAGCAGGATGTCTTTACTAGCCAGGGGTTTGTTTCGAACTTATTATTTGCACTCAACGTGCGCAACAAATAATAGGTCCACCAAAGATCCCCCAGTGGGATATCCTCAACAAACATGATATTGTACTACGTCCATATTACCTCTGGTACGACATCCAAAGTTCACACAAACAATCATAAAGAAAAAGAGGGCCCTTTCTAATTGAAAGAACATTTTCAAATGGCGCTTACAGATGAGCCGAGCCTAATAGAAATTTGATAATGGCTCCTATCAACTGCAAATTCCTGAAGAAGTACTCTACTTGATCTCCTTTGCTTAACGGAGTATGATGAAGATCTCATTCTGGCGATACTACATACAAAGGTTAGCTGGATCATATTCTATCAGGTTCATGTAACCTCTGAATAGATATCCTTAACTAATTTGTAAATCTATCATGTTCATATTACCTCTGATAGTGTTTAGTATAGAAATTTAGTTGGATTATATTCTATCAGGTTCATGTTAACTCTGAATAGATTTACATTCAGCTAAACCTTACCGAAAGTATATCATGTTCATATTACCTCTGATATCACTTTCATCTTAGCCTATCATTTATATTCTAAAGTGATGGGTTTACGAAGTCAGAAGAAGTATCTTTATTATCTCTAAGAAATTACAAGGAGAAGCAAAAAAGTACATCATTGGGGAGGAGCAGTTAAGTCGTGAATCTGTTGCGCCAAAGCAGCCATCCTCTCGTTCCTGGAGTTCAAGATGTTTGCGCGAACCCGTTCTAGTCGTGTCTCATCATCGCTCAAGAGGGATAGTTGGGACCGAGCATGAACAAAACCGGCGTGGATGACACCCGCATGTGCCAAGTTCTGCTGAGCTGTATCCATTCGGCCCTTCAGCACATCACGAGCTGCCGACGTCTTGAGAGCCCGCTCCCTTGCCTGAGAGAGTTCAGCTTCCAATTCTTGGACCCTTGCTTCATTTCCCTCACATTAGGCCTTACACTTAGTTAGATGACGAATAACTTCCATCAAGACAGCCTGCTCTTCATCCATCTCTTGCTGTTGAGTCTGGATAGATTTGCTCAGAGATTCCATCTGCTCAGCAAGCTGCACAGTCAAGGAGTCATACTCGGCCTGAACCATATCATCGACGCTGCCTCGAGATAGTTGCAAATATTCGTTAATGGGTTGTTCTAAACCATTAACTATTTGCTCCAGCGCGTCAGTCCTTCCAGCGTCGTTGAAATTTCTAATCGGCGCTATCGCAAGCTGGGAGGACGTCAGCAGAGTATCAAAGCCCAGGTTCTTTTCCAGCACCATAGAAATCAACTCCTTCAAACTGCGGTAGAATAGGCTGGTATATTGTTCAACCAGCATATCGAAGATCGGATGCACGCTGGGAGTGGCTGCGATACCAGGAAATCTCCTTTCAGGGATGACCGCGGAGGATGTCGCAATAGTCGCTGCTTCTACAGATGGCACGATAAAAGAAGATACACCAGCAACGGTTGAAATTGCTGGCGTACTCATCAAAGGAGGCACAGTCGAGATGATGGGCTCATCCTCCTCTGATGATATCTGAACTATTGTTGGCGAGACGACACCCGAAAGTGTTGCGGATGAAGGATCGGCAGCTTCAAAGTAGGCTTCTTCGACGTCAAGCACCGCCATTTCATTATCCCGATCCGCAACAAAGTCAGAGGTTGCGTCAATTCTGCCCTCCCCAGAGATGTCTTCGCCTGAAAAGAAAAGAAAAGAAAGTTAATATCAATTTGATGTTAATTTTCCTAAAAGAGGCATAAAAACAATATTTACCCATGGCCGATGGCATGCATGTTGCGTCTGCAGCCTGTACAGCTAAATCATTTTTTAATGATGCTAAGCAAGCTGTCATACCTGGAGAAGAGGGTATGCCACCCGAGGTTTGCGGGAAGTCATCCCAGTCTTCACCCAGATCCACTCGTAGTTCATCGGGTAGAATCTCACTCGAGATAATTACAGACGAAGGAGGGGTTATTCCCATTATTGGTCTGGATAAAGGTATCCTTAATATGCTCGGTCTCGAAGGCGATCTTGAAGCACTACCAATAGCAGTAGGAGCAGCAGCGATCGCGAGCAAAGAATCTCCGGTACTGCCAGCCGGAACTGTGGAGGTTCCCTCTCTAAAAGGCGAAGGACCCCTAATCAAAGAATCATCCCCAACAGGGGAAACAACAGGCTCACCCCTAGAAGCCCCCTTGGTGGAAGCCCTTTTAGGACCTCTGATAGTCTTCTTCTTGCGGGAGAAAGGCTCTTTCGGAGTGGAAGCCTTCCGCTTATGAGATATAACGAGAGGCTCTGCTGGCGGAGCTATTACGCCTCTTGGTATTATTAACAAGAACTCGTCTGCACCAGCAGGGTCTTCACCTTCATCAGATAAAACAGACGGCATCTCCTCCCTTCTAATGGACCAAGGGATGGGCATCCTGAAACTTCCATGCACATCAAAATCATGATGGAAGGTGTTGATGGATGCATAAAACTGTGCGTACGAATGAAGAATGCACAACTCCATGGAGAGAGAAGTCGCGGGCACAGCAAAGGTTGCACTAGTACAACCCGTGATGAAATACCGCCATCCGTTGGCTCCATCAATAAGTCCACCTTTGGACTTGAAGCTGGTTATGGGATTACCCACATGCAATTGGTCATACCCAAATTGCCTGGAAAACCTACTGGGCAGGTAAGGTTCCAAGAAGCACTAGTCCTCACTTCTGTACAACAAGTGGGAGGGTCTAATGCAGACCAACCAGTAAAAGGCTTCAGGAGAAAGAATGGTCCTCCCATGACCTTCATCCTTAAGTTTCGTCCCCTGTTGATTGATATGTACAGGGGGGGCGGTACAGAAGTGCTTCCAACCATGAGCAAAATTCAATGCTCGCCGGCAATCTATGACGCTCGTCACATTCCAAAAGGAATTCTTGTAATTCAACAAGAAATTATTTCCCGAACCGCTGGCAGGACCGGGAGCCATCACCTTGGTGTTATGAAGGATTAACCATCCCATAAGATATAGGAATGGTAATTCCACTCTGGGAAATCCTTCACGCTGCATTTCATCTGCGAGCAGCCCATTAGTAAGGGCCCTCAGGCCTGCTTGTATTCTACATATCATGGCAGGAAGCAGGCCCAGTCTTGCTCCAAACACCAAACGCACTGCGGGCCATAAGGTTTTACGGTGAATGCGATCCGCATATGCGATGCCAAGCACTACCCATCGGCGTTGCCAGACAGAGAGGAAGCCTGCCAGTTGAGCTTCCCTTGACAGAGGCTTGCGATAATGCCTCATATAACTGAAGGCTTTAGTGCCTGCAGGATAACCCCTCATCTCCTTATCGAGAATATAATCCGGAGCCCCTGCGTCTTCAATAAGGTCATCGACCGTGTTGGCATTGAGCTTGCTCAGGAGGTTCAAGGGCTTATCTCGGCTATCTACCACCTTATCCGGCTTAGCATTTCTGGCCTGGTAGAAAAAGAGGTAGGTTGCCCACTTGTTGATGTGAGCCAAATCAGAGGGCTCCTTGTAAAAAGTGGTACAGGGAAGATAGTGGCTCATCAGTTCCTGATACACCGCCACTGCCCGAGGGTTTGTATCCCTCAGCTCCTTGTTTGTGGGAACGTACTCTTCATAAGGAGTATCCCCCATTGGCACTCACAGCCGCAAGCAAGCCAATGCTCTCCAGCTCCGCCTGGAAGTGCTTCAGGGCCCAGGCAGTTAAACTGGCCCATCGAAGATTTCCGGGGCTAAGCCATCCACTGGTCCGAGGGTTAACCTTGGGATACACTCTTCCCTGCCCCATAAAATCATTACAGAAAGTCGATATCTGAACCGGCTGGATCAGTGAGGTATCCTCACTCGGGACGCTACCCGGTAGTAATCCCCTAAAAGGCATAACCAGGCCTGAAGGACGGCTCATATAGGCTCCTCGGTTCAATCCTTTGTTGTACAAAATCTTCCTCGATCGGCCATGAAGATCGGGAGTCAGAGTCCACATCATCTTCCTGGGATGTGTGGCATGAAAGAAGGTCGATATAGGGTAATCTCTGGGCATTCTGGGCAGATACATGACCGTGCCCTCAGTAGTGAAAACCCAATCCTCCTTCTTGGGCTTAGTTTGGGATTGTTTGTCGATAACATCTTCGAATAAGAAACCTGGTTTCTTATATTCAGTCCCATCTATGTATGTCAGGGGCTTCCCACTGATCATACTCAGCAGCATGCGTTCTCCTTGGGACGTGATCAGAGTGCCTCTTTCTTGAGGATAATTGGCTCCAGAGATAGGGAATGTCACATGGGACAAGTCCTCCAGATAATTTGAGTTCAGGATCCCTGCAGCAGAGCCCATCACTTCGGCCAAAGGAGGGATCTGCAAGTCCACTGCAAAATGCAAGAAAATAAGTCAGTTTTTATGCTAGACGCTACATTCTTGGCTTTTAAGCCAAAGATTAACAGTCTGAGCTTTTTACGCCAAGACTGCAAAAACTTGAATTTTATGCTGGAATCTATTTCCAGTGCATAAAACTCAAGGTTGGTAGTATACGCCAAAACCTAACAGTCTGAGCTTTTTACACCAGACTGCCAAAATTTGAGTTTTTTTTTATGCCAAAATTTTCATTCAGCGCGTAAAACTCAAAATTTGTAGTATACGCCAAATTTCGACAGTCTGAGTTTTTACGCCAGACTGCAAAATGATGGCTTTACGCTGACACATTAGAAATGTGGGCGTATTGTTTCGCATACACGTACAACGTGTGCGGAGGGTTCTCTGTTTCTTCTCTAAACCTTTACCTGTAATGTCCGAGCACAACTCATCGGCGGAGCACTCCGTTCGGATCGGGGCTCGCTCAGCCTAATAGGGGTTGCCCCTGCTTGAGCAATAGAACGAGATGAGGAAGCAACCTTATTTCCCTTAGCAGTGGAAGCCTGTTTGGGTGCCATGGTGAATCTGAGTTCTCAGGAAAGAGACGAAAAAGAAGGGTTTTGGAAAAGCAAGGGTTTTGCAAAGACAGATAAAAAGTTTCTCTCTTAAGACCTTGGGCTAT
Source organism: Iris macrosiphon (assembly GCA_036927795.1). Lineage (NCBI taxonomy): Eukaryota > Viridiplantae > Streptophyta > Magnoliopsida > Asparagales > Iridaceae > Iris > Iris macrosiphon. The sequence continues at coordinate 67,809,624 of JAYESA010000010.1, read as the reverse complement.
TTATAGAGTTCGGATAACTCTTCGAATCCCTAACCAAATCCGATATTTAATAGTCGGTTATGATTTGGGACCACGTCAGCCTATCATTTGAAAAAGAAGATGGACAGTCAGGGGATCCGGATTTTACGCGCAGAGCAGATCTGTGATTTTACGCTTAGAAGCTTTTACGCTCAGAGGCTACAAATATATGGTTTTACGCTCAGAAGCTTTTACGCTCAGGGGCTACAAATCTACGATTCTATGCTCAAGAAGCTATAGATGGCCAATTACAAGGGTTTTTGCAGAAAAGGCTCCTTTTTGGCTACAAAACTTTCCAAGTGTCTGAAACACACAGAGGTCAGCATTTGGGCCATTGGAAGTTCATTCGAAGTCTAGCCAGAATCATTTACATCTAAGTTCAAGTATGGCCTGTTTGTCAGACATTTCTCGTCCTATTTCGAGGGATTTTCGGGGAAACCATTCTTGAAGATGATGGTCTGAACAAAAATTCTTTGTATCAGAGAAGTGACAGTTCAGAATTTTTACGCAACTCCTCGTCCAAAAACAGCATGACAGTTGGATCTTCAAGACAAACTTAATGCTAAGAAACTTTTTACGCATCTTCCATTACGCGTAAAAATCGGGACGTGACAGGATTAACATTTATCAGAGTCAGCGTAAAGTTACTCAGACGTGTCAAAGCTGCACATTATCAGACTTCCTCACATCAAATATGGCAAATCAACAATGCATAGAAGAAGACAAGTTTATTAATCATGATTACATATGATGGAAGTCCATTTCTACGAAGGATTTTTCATTAATCATGATTACATATGATGGAGATCCTTTTTTCTACAAAGGGTTTCTCATTTTCATTTAAGATCACACCGGGAATCTGTTGTGCCAGGTTCTCATATTGGTGGAGATCTTTTTCTGCTTCTTCTACGGCACTTCATCGGCTTCTGCGGCCGATGAACAAGAAAATAATTAATGGCGGAAGGATACACAACAGGCCCTGTCTAAATTATTCAAGTCCACCCTCCATACGCCATGGCAGACACGCCCTAGAATTGTGTTTGGGATCCAGACCCAACATAATACTGGAAGACAGGGACAAATTGTCTACCTTCGTCCAACGTCATAATGGGAGAAAATATAGCTTGCAAGCTGTGTGGCCAAATGAGATCCTTTCTCTCTCCTGGACGAATTGCCATATAAAATTGCTGATCATCCCGAGCAAAGGAAGCTATGATATCCTTCCATGATCCATCGTTGCAGAGGATATTTGCTCGAAGATGCCTCTTTTTACGGCTTCTTACATGCTGGAAGAACATGATCTTCTTCTTCCTCAGGTCAGCCCAATGGATATCGGCAACCATCTCTTTTGGTGAAGGAAATATGGAAAAATAGGTTCACTCACTTGCCCTTTTATAGGCAGAAGAGAACATACCTAATCCCAACAAATTCCTAAATCTCGCCGAGAAATCAACCTCGCAGAACGAGTCAAATTTGACCGTTTTATGCTTCATTCAAAGTATTCCAAATTACGAGGAATTTGAAAACTTTGAAGGGGGTCTTGTAGAAGCATGAAAAATACGCTGGAGAATTATACGCGTAAAACCCCCAACGTGCATGAAGCCCGCGTAAAATAGAGCTCCAGCACTGTATGGCATAAAATATGACTTCAGAGCCCTTGGCGTACAACAGAGCTTCAACGCTATTCAGCGTAAAATAAGAGTTCCAAAACAACCCGCGTAAAGCAGTACTTCCAGACTGCCTTTGCGTAAAAAGGTTGCTATATCACCACTCCGGCGTAAAATATGTCTGTTTTTAATGTAACATGAAGTTGTACGAGAAACTCTTCGTATTCCTCGAATGAACCTGTCAGACAGAACAGTGAACCTGACTCCTGAAAAAAGTACTGCACGATGATCGAGAGGACGGCTGCAATGATGATTCTGCACAGAGACCCAGACTGTCGTTTAGCAACAAAATCCTTGATATAAGTCATTTTTACGCATTCAAGGAATACGCTGCCTATTTTACATAGGCAGAGATGAGTTTTTACGCTCAACATGAGACAAAATAAGATGCCACGTCAAAAGCTGCTCTTCGTACAGAACTCGAGGCACGTCTCTGCAGTTAATGCGCGAGATGGGGGCAGATCTCTGTATTTAATGCACGAGATTTGGTTCTACTTTTAATGACTGAGAGAGCTAAAATTAGAGCTAATACGCTCACTTCACCATCCCTGCATATTACGCCAACCAGGCTATTTTCAACTATAGGAGCATGTCGTATGCTATCTCCTCGAAATATGCCAACTATAGGAGATAGCATACGACGTACTCCTATAGTTGAAAATAGCCTGGTTGGCGTAATATCCAGGGATGGCGACGTGAGCGTATTAGCTCTAATTTTAGCTCTTCTAGTCATTATAAGTAGAACCAAATCTCGTGCATTAAATGCAGAGATCTGCCCCCATCTCGCGCATTAACTACAGAGACGTGCCTCAAGTTCTGTACGAAGAGCAGCTTTTAATGTGGCGTCTAATTTTGTCTCATGTTGGGCGTAAAAACTCATCTCTGCCTGTGTAAAATAGGCAGCGTATTCCTTGAATGCGTAAAAATGACTTATATCAAGGATTTTGTTGCTAAATGATAGTCTGGGTCTCTGTGCAGAATCATCATTGCAGTCGTCCTCTCGATCATCGTGCAATACTTTTGTCAGGAGTCAGGTTCACTGTTCTGTCTGACAGGTTCATTCGAGGAATACGAAGAGTTCTTCGTACAACTCCATGCTGCATTAAAAGCAGACGTATTTTACGTCGGAGTGGCGATGTAGCAACCTTTTTACGCCAAGGCAGTCTCGAAGTACTACTTTACGCGGGTTGTTTTGGAGCTCTTGTTTTACGCTGAATAGCGTTGAAGCTCTATTGTACGCCAAGGGCTCTGAAGTCATGTTTTATGTCACACAGTGCTGGAGCTCTGTTTTACGCGGGCTTCATGCACGTTGGGGGTTTTACACGTATAATTCCCCAGCATATTTTTTATGCTTCTATAAGACCCCCTTCAAAGTTTTTAAATTTCTCGTAATTTGGAATACTTTGAATAAAGCATAAAACGGTCAAATTTGACTCGTTCTGCGAGGCTGATTTCTCGACGAGATTTAGGAATTTGTTGGAATTAGGTATATTCTCTTCTGCCTATAAAAGGGCAAGTGAGTGAACCTGTTTTTCCATACTTCCTTCACCAAAAGAGATGGTTGCCGAGATCCATTGGGCTGACCTGAGGAAGAAGAAGATCATGTTCTTCCAGCATGTAAGGAGCCATAAAAAGAGACGTCTTCGAGCAAATATCCTTTGCAACGATGGATCATGGAAGGATATCATAGCTTCCTTTGCTCGGGATGATCAAAAATTTTATATGGCAATTCGTCCAGGAGAGAGGAAGGGTCTCATTTGGCCACACAGCTTGCAAGCTGTATTTTCTCTCATTATGGCGCTGGACGAAGGTAGGCAGTTTGGCCCTATCTTCCAGTATTGTGTTGGGTCTGAATCCTAAACACAATTCTAGGGCGTGTCTGCCATGGTGTATGGAGGGTAGGCTTGAATAATTTAGACAGGACCAGTTATGTATCCTCCCGCCATTAATTATTTTTTTGTTCATCGACCGCAGAAGCCGATGAAGTGCCGTAGAAGAAGCAGAAAAAGATCTCCACCAATATGAGAACCTGGCATAACAGATTCCCGACGAGATTTTAAATGAAGATGAGAAACCCTTTGTAGGAAAATGATTTCCATCATATGTAATCATGAAGATGAAAAACCCTTTGTGAACTAGATTTCCATCATATGTAATCATGATTAATAAACTTGTCTTCTTCTATGCATTTGATTTGCCATATTTGCTGTGAGGAAGTCTGATAATGTGTAGCTTCGACACGTCTGAATAATTTTACGTCGACTCTGATATAAGAGTATCTGACCACGTCTTGTCTTTTACGCGTAATGAAAAATGCGTAGAAAGCTCCTTAGCATTAAGTTGTCTTGAAGATCCAAACTGTCATGCTGTTTTGGACGAGGAGTCGCATAATAATTCTGAACTGTCACTTCCCTGATATAAAGAATTTCTGTTCAGATCATCGTCTTCAAGAATGGTTTCCCCGAAAATCCCTTGAAATAGGGCCAGAAATGTCCGTTGAACAGGCCATACTTGAACTTTTGAAAAAGATTCTGACCAGACTTCGAATGAACTTCCAATGGCCCAAGAAGAATAGTCATCTTCAATGCTGACCTCTGTGAGTTTCAGGCACTTGGAATGTTTTGTAGCCAAAAAGGAGCATTTTTTGCGTAAACCCTTGTAATTGGCCTTCTCAAAAAGTCATAGACCATAGCATCTGTTAGCTTCTGAGCGTAAAATCAAAGATTTGTAGCCTCTGAGTGTAAAACCATAGATTTGTAGCTTCTGAGCGTAAAATCGTAGATTTGTAGCCTCTGAGTGTAAAAGGTGCTGAGCGTAAAAGCTGCTGAGCGTAAAATCATAGATCTATAGCTCTGCGCGTAAAATCTGAATCCACTACGCAGTATGACTGTCCGTCTTCCTTTTTCAAATGATAGGCTGACGTGGTCCCCAAAATGATAATCGACTATTAAATATCAGATTTGGTTAGGGATTCGAAGAGTTATCCGAACTCTATAAATAGCCCAAGGTCTTGAGAGAGAAACTCTTTATCTGTCTTCGCAAAACCCTTGCTTTCCAAAAACCCTTGTCTCTTCGTCTCTTTCTTAAGAACTCAGATTTGCCATGGTACCTAAACAGGCTTCCACTGCTAAGGGAAAGAAGGTCTCTTCCTCTTCTCGCTCCACTGCTCAAGCACGAGCAACCCCCATAGGCTGAGCGAGCCCCGATCTGAACGCAGTGCTCCACCGTCGAGCTGTGCTCCGGCCATTATAGGTAAGTATGAGAGGAAACAGAGAACCCTCCGCACACATTGTACGTGTATGCGAGAACAAAGTACGCCCACATTTCTAATGTGTCAGCATAAAAACTCCATCTTTTCGCAGTCTGGCGTACTCAGACTATCGAACTTTGAGTTTTACGCGCTGGATGTAAATTCCAGCATAAAAACTCAGATTTTGGCAGTCTGACGTAAAAATACAGACTGTTAATCTTTGGCGTATACTGCCAACCTTGAATTTTATGCACCAAAAATAGGTTCCAGCGTAAAAGTTTAAGTTTTTGCAGTCTTGGCGTAAAAGCTCAGACTGTTAATCTTTGGCGTAAAAGCCAAGAGTATAGCGTCTAGCGTAAAAGCTGACTTATTTTCTTGTATTTTGCAGTGGACTTGTAGATCCCTCTTCTAGCCGAAGTGATGGGCTCTGCTGCAGGGATTCTGAACTCAAATTATCTGGAGGACTTGTCCTATGTGACATTCCCCATCTCTGGAGCCAATTATCCTCAAGAAAGGGGAACCCTGATCTCGTCCCAAGGAGAGCGAATGCTGTTGAGTATGATTAGTGGAGAGCCCCTGACATATATAGATGTGTAAACACCCTGATTTTTGAGAATAATTTTATAGTGAGTTATTCCGAATTTTCGGTATTTTTCTGGAATTTAAAACGAAGGTGATTGTGATTCTAAGAATTTTAAGTGTTGCTAATTGATGTTAAAATATTATGAAAATAATATTTTATGGTGTAAAATGGAAAACCGGACTTGGGGTATTTTTCTGTGAATTTATTGGACTCCGGAGTAGCGTTTTAAGCCCTAAGAACTGTTGGATGTTTAAACCCAAACTAAACCGAGCCAAACCCGACCCGGACCCGAAACCCAATTGGAACCCTAGCCTCCGCCGGATTTACTGTGCACAGCCTATAAAATCTTCTCGACTTTCATGCCCAGTCTTGGAAACCCTAGCCGTACCCCGCCGTCATCATCCCCTATCAGCCGCCATAGCCCCGCCATGCTCAGCACCCTCAAATCCTCCAACGCCGCTCCCCAGCGCCCTCACCGTCGACCTCCTCACACCCGCCTGACCCGCTGTCGAGACCCACCGACGTCGACGACTCCTTCCCCCTCCGTGTGAGCACCGCCCGCGTCCGCCACTCAACTCCCCAACTCGAGCAGCCTCGCTTCACCCGAGTCGACCCAGCCCTCGGTTAGACCCGAGTCGACCCTTCCCGAACCCGACGACAGCCCCAGACCCCGGCGCCGCTGCCGCCAGGCCGTCGATGTCCCCGAGCCGACTCCCTTCGGCTAAGCCCCGCTGTCCCCAGATCAGAACCCTAGCTCGGACTCACGGCAGACACGAGGACACGGGAACTCTGGACCAGGACACGAACAGTACCCTCGGACACGTGGAATTCAGACTTCTCGGAGCCCTGTTCAGGTACCGTTTTCTCCCTCCTCGTAACTCCGTTTCCGATTCCGTCAGTTGCAACGCGTAGACTGTATAATCCTCTCGGTGCCCGTGCAACCCGCTCGGTGCATCGCGTCCTGTGGTGATCGCAAACCGCGATCCAAAAACAGGAAAACCAACGCCCTATTTCACCCCGGAACTGAGAGCGCCACGCCAAACGGGCCGACTTGGTCGCACGCGGTCTTTACCAAAATGTGCGCGTCGTTGATACGGACGTGTGGGATTTCGCAGAAGTCGATTCGGATGTGCGTGCACACCGGGATCAACGCGTATCCGCCGACACCGTCCCGTATCCGTCCTTTCTGGAACACGCTGTAACTTTGTGTACACACGTCGGATCGAGACAAAACTTGCGCCATCGGACTCGTAGAAATACGCTGGTCCTGTGACCCAAGTTTGGTCCGATTCTGAGAACGTTGACAAAATCACGTATCGTGGGCCCCACAAGCTCCACTTGTCGGGCGATTTTGTGATCGGCTCATCGGAATCCAATTCTGGAAGTTCCGTTGGGTTCGTATCATCGTTCCTGATTTGTTGACACTAAGTTGGATGAATTTGGAGACCTTTGACCCTGACACGTTTTCCGGTGTAAAATGGCCCACATATGGACCCCGCTTTGGCCCGGAAATGTCATTTTTGCCCTTGTGTCCAAATTGGACTTAAGGACAGGCGTTTCTAGCTATTTGATATCTTCTGAGACTGTTGGTGATGTTTATTTCAGCTTTTAGAGGAGTACCTACAGGATCCACTGATACAGGGACGATTGTTGGTATTCAAACCCCAAGCAAGTGTACCTTGCCAAAACTCTGCAGTATTGTTACATATTTTCCTTGCTTCATTATATTGCTGTGCATGCTTAACCTAGGACCGTGTGACGTACTTAGCGTCCGATTATTAGTCGGGTGCCAACACTGTACGCGGTGTTGGGTACTGTCATCTAGAGATGGACATTCGTGACCCACTTTATATTCTCGTACTTGTCTTATCAAGTACCATATGACCCAGGACACTTGACACCATTCATGAGACAGGATTTTCCCGAGATATTCGTGGTGATTCTGTATAGGATACAGGACTTGACAGAGATACTATATTCTTAGATACTTTATGACTTGTTGTATTTAGCTATGATCGTGCGTGGCATGTACATGAGACGTTATGGACATGAGACGTGTGGTTACATTGGGTGGGGAGAGACACACAGGCTACAGGCTGATCATATATATATAACCCCTATTATTGTGATGCACAAGACTCTAAGCCCGAGCTTGGCCCATTACTCATTATTACTGCTGCTACCGGCTCCCCGACACAGAGCTTGTAGTGGCTTCAGCCTGAGTTCTAGTGCTGCTCTCATCTTGCATATCACTTAGCTGGTTATTTAGAGTTCCCTTATTGTTCCATCTATTGCTGGAGAGACCCACAGGCTACAGGTTGACTATGTTATGCCGGCTACTCAGTCTCCCGCTGAGCTAGACCACCTCATGATATCACTGCTACCGGCTCCCCTACACAGAGCTTGTAGTTGTTTCAACCAGAGTACTATTGATGTTCTCTCTTGCATTTCACACAGATGATTGCATACTTACCCTATTTATCTCATTATTTGCTGCACTGCTTATATTTTGGCTTGTATTATTATCTGTACCTTGCTATGTCCCCTAAGGACCTAGATCCGGATTATGTCCCCAGGATTTGCAGACGAGATTTATCCCGAGGTATACGGGACCGCAGCAGGAGCTGATCCAGGAGCTGTACCGCCATCCGAGGATGAGGTGTTAGCCGAAGACTTTTCCTGAGCATCCATGTTCCATGCTCAGTATCTATTTATTTATTTCAGTCATTTATATTTCTGGTCTGTTGAACCATTGTATCAGATATTTATCGGGTTGTTCCCCGAAGCACTTTGTTGAGACTAGCTGATGATTTACATTCCTTATTTATTCTGTGGATCATATTTTATATCTTGTGTGGATAAGATTAGTTGTGCCATGTTGTCGTAGACTTGATTTTACAGCTTAAGTATGCCCTGATGGATCCATTAAATTGGGTTTGTCCATCGGTGCGTGCTGCTGGCCATTGCTACGTATCCAGTCCCTCGGTATTTTGGGACTGGGGCGTGACATGGTTTTTGTGGTGGCCCATGCAGGTCTACGACAAAATTGTTCGGTTTCAACTTAGGGACTGAACAAGCCTGCCCTAAGGATAGGATTAGTTCTAGGATCTCATCCATTAATTGAACCATTTTTTTTAACTCTATATCGAACTCGAATTTGTTACTTGATTTGCATCCTGTGTTGATTCCTCTGAGCGTTCTTACAGTTTATCTTTTGGTTGCAGAGAAATGGATCCCAGAAACGGAGATGAGATTCCCTTGGATACACCACACGACGCTGTGGTTACTTATGTAGACGGAGTAACCCCAGGGAATGGAGGACAAACATCACAGAGCGATCAAACCGGTCAGCCTAATCCAAGGTTCGGGAGAGATGACATCCCACCTCCATCACAGTTTACTCCACAGATGCCAGTTTTCCCGCCAGGGCAAGCCATGGACGGGCAACAGATGTTCCAGATGATGTATGCCATGATGCAAGCCCAGTAACAGATTCAGCAAGAGGCCCATCGGCAGGAGGCCGAGTATCTGAGAACCAGCTTGGTAACCGTATTGGAGCAGGCAAATCCACCAGCGAGGCGATCAACGACGGGCTCTATCACCGATTTTCGTCAGCTCAAGCCTCGTACATTTTCTGGTAAAGAGGGGCCAACAGAAGTTCATGAATGGCTCACAAACATACAGCATCAGTTGGAAGCAGCTGAACTTCCGAGAGATAAGTGGATGACTGCAGTCAGAATGCAGTTAACTGAAAATGCACATCACTGGTGGTTAGCAGAAGAGAGGAGGCTCGGACAGGACCGAGTCACTTGGGAAGAGTTCTCCAGACTCTTTCGAGAGATGTATATTCCAGCAGTAGCACGGTCAGAGCTCAGAGACAAGTTCAACCGCCTTATCCAAGGCAATATGACAGTGGAAGAATACAACGTGGAATTTATTCGTCTCAATCGCTTCGCCCCAACTTTGATTTCGACAGAGGAGGAGAAAGCTGAGAAGTTCTTTGACGGGCTGAAGTTCGAGCTCCAGAGATTGATTGGATCGGTAGCACCTACATCTTATACCGACGTTCTCGCAGCAGCACGACGCATGGAGCGCATCACCAGAAGGGATTTGAACCTGAAGTGGCCTATCACCTCAGCACCATCCAGGACAGCACATGGGGATTCAGCAAAACGGTCCCAGAGGAGTATACCAGAGAGAGCAGCACATAGGGCCATATCTCTCCCTACTTGTTACCACTGCGGCAAGATAGGTCACATTGAGAGAGAATGCAGACGCAAGTTGGGACTCTGCCTAGCTTGCGGGTCCAACCAGCATCAAACCAGAGACTGCACCGAGCGCAGGGAGGGAGCACCGAGACTAGCTTTACCTGCACCAAGACCAGCTTATCCAGCAGTAGGAGCACCGCAGACAGGAGTTGGAGGAGTCAGACCACCAGCCCCAGGAGGAAATCAGCAGAGACCACCACTGGCACCACAGGCAGCTCTATTTCAGCAGGCTCAGCAGCAGAGAGGCCAAGCTCAGGGACGAGGCTAGGCATTTACATTGGCCGTTGAGGAGGAAGCTACTGCAGGAGAGGTTATCGCAGGTACTATTTTAGTAGCTTCATTACCAGATGTAGCTCTATTTGATTCTGGAGCATCGCATTCATTTATAGCAGCTAGCTTTGTAGCCACCCATAGAGTAGCTACCGCACCCCTTCCAAAGATAAAGAAATTTCTTACGGGAGGTGGAATTATTCCAGTTAGTGACGTCTGTAGATCATGTTCTGTAGTAGTCTGTGGAAGAGAGATGCGAGCTCAATTTCTGATATTTCCATGCCGGATTATGATGTCGTACTTGGTATGGACTGGTTAAGTCAGTACCATGCGACTCTTGATTGCCGACTTGGGCGGGTTATATTTAGACCGCCTGGACATCCGAAATTCGAGTTTCTTCGAGGAGCAGTAGAGCAAGGAGTTCAGCCTACTCTTAGGGTACTATCTGTAGAAGAGGAGACAGGTTACCCAAGGGTCATATCATAGTTTGTGGATGTATTTCCTGATGATCTTCCAGGTTTACCACCTGATCGGGAAATAGAATTCACAATAGACTTAACTCCAGGAGCAGAGCCTATCACTTCATCAGTATATCGGCTAGCACCTAAGGAGTTAGTGGAGTTGAAGGAACAGGTTGATGATCTTTTGGAGAAGGGTTTCATTCGGCCCAGTGTTTCACCTTGGGGAGCACCCATATTATTTGTGACGAAGAAGGATGGAACCGTACGGTTATGCATTGACTACAGGGCACTGAATGTTGTGACCATCAAGAACATGTATCCCTTACCACGCATTGATGATCTATTCGATCAATTGAGTGGTGCAAGGGTATTCTCGAATATTGACCTTAGATCCGGCTATCATCAGATTAAAGTAAGGAAGGAAGACATACCGAAGACAGCTTTCAGGACCAAGTATGGATATTATGAGTTCTTGGTAATGCCGTTTGGTTTAACCAACGCGCCAGCAGTGTTTATGAGTTTAATGAACAGAGTCTTTCATCAGTTCCTGGATAAATTTATGGTTGTGTTCATTGACGACATTCTAGTATATTCCAAGAGCCCCGAATAGCACGAGGAGCATCTCAGAATCGTGTTAGAGACATTGAGACAGGAGAAGTTATATGCCAAACTCAGTAAGTGTGAGTTTTGTATGGACAAAGTGCCTTTCTTGGGACATATCATCTCAGGAGAAGGACTTTCAGTAGATCCAGAGAAAGTTGCGACAATAGAGACTTGGCCTACACCTACATCAGTTGCAGAGGTGAGAAGTTTTTTCGGACTTTCGGGATATTACCGAAGGTTTGTAGAAAACTTCTCGAGGATTGCAGAACCTATGACGAAGCTGACACGTAAAGACCAGGAGTTTATATGGACAGAAGACTGCCAGAAGGCCTTCGAAGAATTGAAGAGAAGATTAACAACAACACCTGTCTTGACTCTTCCTTCAGGGTCAGGAGGTTTTGTTGTTTACAGTGATGCATCAGGTAGTGGACTAGGATGTGTTTTAATGCAACATGGCAAAGTCATTGCTTATGCATCAAGACAGTTGAAGGTCCACGAGAAGAACTACCCAACACACGATCTGGAGTTAGCAGCAGTTATATTTGCATTAAAGATTTGGAGGCACTACCTTTATGGGAAGAAGGTAGACATCTTTACAGATCACAAGAGTCTGAAGTATGTATATACTCAGAAGGAGCTTAACATGAGACAGAGACGTTGGCTTGAACTGATGGCAGATTTTAACATAGATCTGCAGTACCATCCGGGAAAGGCTAATGTCGTAGCAGACGCACTCAGCAGGAAGCCTACGGCTTATTTCTTGACGATGCAGCCCGAGTTATTGAGAGATCTACAGGAGCTTCAGATAGAGGTTGTTTTACCAGGACAGAATGGCTTGATGGCTAATCTTGAAGTTAAGTCATCACTCGTGGAGAAGATTAAAGAGGCATTGTCCACCGATGCTAGATTTCGAAGACTGAAAGAGAGGACAGAAGCAGGCATACAGACAGGACTTCACATACATAAAGACGGGACATTGAGGTTTGGGAATCGCTTGTATGTTCCAAATGGAGAATTGAGACAGGAGTTAATGACTGAAGCAATGTGAGGACAAGTGTGAGTATACATAGAAATATGCCATATATAAATACTGAATAAAATAAATACAATAAGGGTGTGCTAACCATCTAAGTGAATGCAATGTGAGGACAAGTGTGAGTATATGGAAAAGTATAGGCTAGACATATGCTGACGTAATTCACCAGTCGTGGCAACCGGCTAGTATATGCCACACATGCCCCCTATAACACGGGCTCAGGAATACAGTAACGTCCGACGTTCTATAGAGTGTGGTATCTGCAATGTCACCAGGTAACGTCCAACACTCTACAGAAGATAGTATCAGTAATATATATATACGTCCGTATCACTCCATCGAGTGAGATATCAGTGTAAAGGAGTGGGGTATCCCATATGCCTACTAATCGTCCTCCCCCCCAATGTAGATACACAAGTCAAATAATCGACGCGCATATCCCCTTATCTAAATGCCAAGTCTCTATACTGAAATAGTCCTGAATTTCTTGCTAATCGTGATGCATGTTACACACGCCGATAGCTAGTCGAGCACGCGGACCCGCATCCCAATATGAGATTGTCACTGGAAATACGTGTAGTAGTGTCAGATCTCGGAAGATAACAGGGTATCATCCAATAAGGTGAGTCTGCTAATGATTAAGTCAATGTATTCTAATCATCGATGTATCCGTCGAATGCACCCGAGACAATCTCGGACGCGCACAGTTGTATAAAGCAAAACAAGAAGCATACAATATAACATTTGCATAATTTAAATTAGACAGTAAATATGGCAAGGTATCTTGCTTGAGTCTTCAAGAGGTGAATGCCAAAAGCCTGCTCCTGTAGCGTCTCCTGGCTGATCCAAAGACCCTAGACATATAATATAATCACAACAATACAAACATCAGACACTACGCATTAACTACATACGATCAAGACACTATTCTTGAATACTGTCGCGAGTTTACTATTGCTTGAGTACAGCGCCACGTGTGCACGTAGCTAGGGTGTACACGTGTCCTGTCTTCGGTTAACATGTGTCTCGAGGCAATTATTTATCTAGTCACGGGTTGTCCACGATTTCTGTTCTGCTGCCACCTGTCTTTATTTCCCATGTTCGACCTACTAGGCTTATACTCAGGTGTTTCTAATGAATTACCTGTCCTTGATAATTGGTTATTAATTTAGACTAATTATTTATTAATTAATCAAATAAATATAAATTTCCATGCATTCATTTCTAACTAGGTTAAACACTATAGGTACGGGTTCATGTGCGACACGACGATACGAAGGAGAAATATAGGACACACGAGTGAAGGGTTCAATGAACGAGTACCTGATCGGCCGAGCGAGGGGGTCCGCTCGCTGGTCGACTGTCTCCTCCGACGTGGGTGACTCCTGTCGATGTGGGCGAATCCGGCCTGCTGTGTACAACAGCGGCGAGGGATGCAGTCGAGGATACAGTGACTGGGCGCGGCGGCAGCGGCTGATCCAGCGTCGGGGTGATGGTCCAGTCGCGGGGGTTGGTCGAGGTCGGCCTCGCGGGTGGTTCGACGGCGCTGGAGGGTGGTAGGGAGCAGTCGGGATCGGTCGGGGGTCTAACGGGCTGTGATGGTGGCTGGGTGGAGATGGTGCGGTGGAGATAGTGCGGTGGAGGCGGTCGGTGATGGTAAAGTAGGGGTGGTCCGGTGAGTCAGGGTGGTTCAGTCCGGCAGGGGTGGTCGGGGATGGTAGGGATTCGGCTAGTATTGAGAAAAGAGGGTGAAGGTGTTAGGGTTTCAATAGTAGTAGGAAGAGTTGTTTATATAGGAGAGTTTATGGCCTGGGGCCTCGGGTCTTGGGCTTGTCTGGGCTCCTTGGGGTGGGGTCTGGTCCTCATAATGGGTATACAGGGCTTGGTTAGGACTTGTTTTGGGGTGATATGGGCCTTAATTTAATTCAGGTTACAAACAATTGCATCAAGCATTTAGGAGAGGGTTTGGTTTAATGAAATAATACCTGGCGTTTTCAACAACTATGGTGTAACTAGATTTTAAGCATCAAAGTGGGAATCTAATAGTCGCACAGAGTATAGGTAGGTAGTCCGGCTTGTTTAGGTGATGAGCACTTAATGGTTTGGGGGTACCTACTAGCATAGTGCTCCAAATGTCAAGGCAACCGTAAGGTGTATTAAGTTACAATATTGCTGCACATTAAATCTAATTACATTCAATTAAACCCTAGTCTCATAGTTTAATCCAAATAGCTCTAATTTGGTCGAGGGGGTTTACACTCGGTGTATCCAGTGGCAAATTCCTAGGATTTGTTATTACCGCCAAAGGCATTCAAGTTGACCCTGATAAAGTAAAGGCTATCCTAGAAATGCGATCGCCCCATAATCTGAGAGAACTCAGGGGATTTCAAGGTCGTCTAGCTTATATCAGGAGATTCATATCTAACCTCTCTGGGAGATGTCAACCTTTTTCCCGCCTGATGAAGAAAGGTGTGTCATTCGTTTGGGACGAAGCCTGTCAGCTAGCGTTTAATGACATCAAATGCTATCTCACTAATCCTCCAGTTCTGGTGCCTCCCGTCATAGGAAGACCATTTTTGCTGTATGTTTGAGCAATGGATCATTCTTTAGGGGCTTTCCTCGCACAGAATAACAATGAAGGTCATGAACATGATATCTACTATCTAAGCAGGATGATGGTCGGAGCTGAACACCGGTATAACCCAGTGGAAAAAGAATGCTTGGCCCTAATGTTCGCCATTCAGAAGACGCGATATTACGTGACAGGTCAAACTATTCATATCATCTCCAGAATCAATCCTCTTCGGGTACTGATGAACAAGTCGAGCGTCCTTAATTCCTGACTCGCGACTTGGGCGATGTTATTAACACCATATGATATGGTGTACGTCCCTCAGAAGTCCATCAAACGTCAGGCCTTGGCTGATTTTCTAGCTGCTCATCCAATTTCGGAAACCTCCAAACTATACGAGGACATTCCCGACGAAGTTGTAGAATATAATTCCGTAATGGAAGGTGATACATGGCAGCTATTGTTCGATGGTGCCTCCAGGACCGGTCCCAAAGGAAATGTGGTTTCAGGAGTAGGAATTATCCTGGTAACTCTTGATAAACTCGCCATCTATCGAGGATATTCTCTTAGTGAACCCTGCTCTAATAATGTGGCAGAGTATAATGCTCTACTAATCGGGCTTCAAGTCGCTAAAGAATTGGATGTCGAATATTTGGAAGTTTTGGTGATTTCCAGCTGATCGTCAATCAGGTCAGAGGAGTTTATGAAGTCCGTAAACCATACCTCATTCCTTATCACCAAGCAACGATCGAGATAGCCATGTCCTTTAAAGGATTCTTCTTAGAGCATGTGCCTCGATCTCAAAATTTGGAAGCTGATGTTCTGGCCAGTCTAGCTGTAGATCTAGCTATTCCTATAAGAAGGCAGAATTCGGTGATCCTTCTCAACAGAGATTTATTCTGTGTGAAAAATAATTTTCACTTGGAACACAGCTACGCCGTGAACACGGTTCCTCCTAAGAGAGACTGGAGAAGTCCCTTTATAGATTTTGTGGCATACAGAATTTTACCAGAGGACCCTAAAGAGGCAGTATCTATCAAAAGAAGATCAATACGCTTCTATTTTGATGCTTCTTCACAAAGTCTATATCGCCGAACATACGATGGACTACTGCTACGATGTCTCTCTGATGATGATGCAAAGCGGGTTATCCGAGAAGCTCATAACGGAGTATGTGGAGCACATCAACCCGGTCCTAAGTTACAGGATCGTATCAGGAGAATAGCTACTACTGGCCTACTATGATTGCAGATGCAGTGAAGTATGCAAGACAGTGCAAAGCCTGTCAGGTTTATGCGAATTTATACATCAGCCTTCTGAGTATTTACATCCTACCATTGCATCATGGCCCTTTGAAGCATGGGGTATGGATATCATTGGTCCGATTCACCCGTCATCTTCTAGAGGACATCGATTCATATTGGCTATCACCGATTATTTCTCTAAATGGGCGGAGGCGATCCCCCTTGCTGAAGTAAAGACATCCAACGTGATCAGCTTTATCAAGCACTATGTCATTTATCGCTTTGGAATAATCCGAAGGATAATTCATGACAACGGGCCTCAATTCATCAGCCAAGCGTTTCACCGATTTTGCGATAAAAATCGGATACAAAATATGGCCTCTACGGCATATAATTCTGCTGCTAATGGTTTGGCGGAAGCTTTCAAAAAAACCATTATAAAACTCTTGAAGAAGTTCGTCTCTTCGAACAAAAGAGATTGGAATGAGAAGCTGGGAGAATGCCTCTGGGCATACCGTACAATGGTACGAACATCGACGGGTTGTACCCCATTCTCATTAGTCTACGGGTGTGAAGCTGTTCTTCCCATTGAAATCCAAATTCCATCACTCAGAATAGCAGTAGCTAATGAGTTGACTCAGGAAAATAATGATCGACTACGGCTTTAAGAGCTAGAAGGATTAGACGAGAAACGCCTTCAGGCTCAGCAGCGCATTGCGTTCTACCAAGCACGCATTTCCAGAGCTTTTAATCAAAAAGTGAAGGAAAGAGTGTTCAAAGTTGGTGAGCTAGTTTTAGCTGTCAAGAGGCCAATAATCATTACTCACAAGAGTAAGGGTAAATTCTACCACAAATGGGAGGGCTCTTATGTGATTGAGACGACGTTCTCAAATGGCGCTTACAGATTAGCCAAGCCTAATGGAGATCTGATAATGGCTCCTATCAACAGCAAATTCCTGAAGTACTATGCTTAATCTCCCTTGCTTAAACGGAGTATGGTGAAGATCTCATTCTGACGATACTACGTACAAAGACTGATTGGATCATATTCTATCATGTTATTATGACCTCTGAATAGATATATTTAACTAATTTGGAACTTCAAAACCTATCACGTCCATATTACCTCTGATAGTGTTTTGTATACAAATTTAGTTGGATCATATTCTATCATGTCCATATAACCTCTGAATAGATATATCCAGCTGAAGCTTACCGAAAGTATATCACGTCCATATTACCTCTGATATCACTTTCACCCTAGCCTATCATTTATATTCAAAAATGATGGGTCCACAAAAGTCAGATAAAGCCTCTTTATTATCTCCGGGAAAGGTAAAATTACAAAAGAAGCAAAAAGTACATCATTAGGGAGGAGCAGTTAAATCGCGAATTTGTCTCGCCAATGCAGCCATCCTCTCATTCCTGGAGTTCAAGACGTTAGCGCGAGCCCGTTCTAGTCGTGCCTCATCATCACTCAGAAGGGATAGTTCGGATCGAGCACGAATAAAATTGGTACGGATGACACCCGCATGTGCCAAGTTCTGCTGAGCTGTATCCATTTGGCCCTTCAGCACATCACGAGTTGCCGACGTCTTGAGAGCCTGCTCCTTTGCCTGAGCGAGTTTAGCTTCCAATTTGTGGACCCTTGCCTAATTTTCCTCACATTCGGCCTCACACTTAGTTAGCTGAGGAATAACTTCTGCCAAGACATCCTGCTCTACATCCATCTCTTGCTGCTGAGTTTGGATAAATTTGCTCAGAGATTCCACCTGCTCAGCAAGCTGCACAGTCAAGGAGTCGTACTCGGCCTGAACCATATCATCGACGTTGCTTCGAGATAGTTGAAAATATTCGTTAATGGGTTATTCTAAACCATTAACTATTTGCTCTAGCGCATCAGCTCTTTCAGCGTCGTTGAAAGTTCTAATGGGCGCTATTGTAAGCCGGGTGGACGTCTACAGACTATCAAAGCCTAGGTTCTTTTCCAGCACCATGGATATCAACTCCTTCAAAGTACGGTAGAATAGGCTGGTATATTGTTCAACCAGCATATCAAAGATGGGATGCACGCTGGGAGTGGCTGCGATACCGATAAATCTTCCTCTAGTAATGACTGCAGAGGATGTCGCCACAGTCGTCGCTTCTACAGATGGTGCGACAAAAGAAGAGACACCAGCGATGGTTGAAATTGCTGGCGTACTCAACAAAGGAGGCACAGTCGAGGTGACGGGCTCATCTTCCTCTGATGATATCTGAACTGCTGTTGGCGAGACGACACCCAAAAATGTTGCGGACGAAGGATCGGCAGCTTCAAAGTAGGCTTCTTCGACGTAAAGCACCATCGTTTCATCAGCCGAATCTGCAACAAATTCCGAGGTTGCGTCAACTCCGCCCTCCCCATAGATGTCTTCGCCTAAAAATAAGACAAGGGAAAGTTAATGTCAAAGTGATGTTAATTTTCCTAAAAGAAGCGTAAAGACAATATTTATCCATGGCCGATGGTATGTATGTTGCGTCTACAGCCTGTACAGCTAAATCATTTCTTAATGATGCTAAGCAAGCTGTCATACCTGGAGAAGAGGGTGCACCGACCGACGTTTGTGGGAAGTCATCCCAGTCTTCACCCAGATCCACTCGTGGTTCATCGGGTGGAATCTCACTCGAGATAGTTACAGACGAAGGAGGGGTTATTCCTATTATTGGTCTAGATAAAGGTATCCTTAATATGCTCGGCCTTGAAGGCGACCTCGAAGCACTACCAGCAGCAGTAGGAGCAGCAGCGATCTCGAGCAAAGAATCTTCGGCACTGTCAGCCGGAACTATGGAGGTTCCCTCTCTAAAAGGCGAAGGACCTCTAATCAAAGAATCATCCCCAACAGGGGAAACGACAGACTCGCTCCTAGAAGCCCCCTTGGTGGAAGCCCTTTTCGGACCTCTGGCAATCTTCTTGTGGGGGGAAGGCTCTTTTGGAGTGGAAGCCTTCCGCTTATGGGAGATAACGAGAGGCTCTGCTGGCGGAGCTATTACGCCTCTCGGTATTATTAACAAAAAATCATCTGCCCCGGTGGTGTCTTTATTCTCATCCGAGGAAACAGACGGAATCTCCTCCCTTCCAGTGGACCTATGGGAGGGCATCATAAACCTTCCATGCACATCAAAATCGTGATGGAAGGTATTGATGGACGCATAAAACTGTGCGTACGAGTGAAGGATGCACAACTACATAGAGAGGGAAGTCGCGTGCACAGCAAAAGTTGCGTCAGTACAACCCATGATAAAGTACCTCCACCCTCTGGCTCCATCAATAAGTCCACCTTTGGACTTGAAGCTGGTGATGGCATTCCCCACATGCAGCTGGTCATACCCAAATTGCCTAGCGAACCGACTGGACAGATAGGGCTCCAAATAGCAATGGTCCTCACTTCTGTACAGCAAGTGGGAGGGTCTAATACAGACCAACCAGTAAAAGGCTTCAGGAGAAAGAATGGTCCTCCCATGACCTTCATCCTTAAGTTTCATCCCCTGATGATTGATATGTACAGGGGGGACGATGCAGAAGAGCTTCCAGCCATGGGCAACGTTTAACGCCCGCCAGCAATCTATGATGGTCTCCACGTCCCAAAAGGAATTCTTGTAATTCAACAAGAAGTTATTTCCCGAACCGTTGGCAGGGCCGGGAGACATCACCCTAGTATTGTGAAGGATTAACCATCCCATCAGGTATAGGAAGGGTAATTCCACTCTGGAAAATCCTTCACGCTGTGTCTCATCTGCGAGCAGCCCATCAGTAAGGGCCCTCAGACCTGCTTGTATTCTACATACCATAACAGAAAGCAAGCCCAGTCTTGCTCCGAACACCAGACGTACTGCGGGCCATAAGGTGTTACGATGGATGCGATCCGCAGACGCGATGTCGAGCACTACCCATCGACGCAGTCAGACAGAGAGAAAGCCAGCCAATTGAGCTTCCCTTGACAGAGGCCTGCGACAATGCCTCATATAACTGAAGGCTTTAGTGCCTGCAGGATAACCCCCCATCTCCTCATCGAGAATATAATCCGGAGCCCCTACGTCTTCAATAAGGTCATCGACCGTGTTGGCATTGAGCATGCTTAGGAGGTTCAAGTACTTATCTCGGCTATCTACCCCCTTGTCCGGCTTAGCATTTCTGGCCTGGTGGAAGAAGAGGTAGGTTGCCCACTTGTTGATGTGAGCCAAATCAGACGGCTCCTTGTAGAAAGTGGTACAAGCAAGATAGTGGCTCATCAGTTCCTGATACACCGCCACTGCCCAAGGGTTTGTATCCCTCAGCTCCCTATTTGTGGGAACGACTCCTCATAAGGAATGTCCCCCATTGGCAGCTTTGAAATCACGGCCAACTCATGAAGGGCTAAGCCCAACTCACCTAGCGGAGTGGCAAAAGTCCCAGTGAGCGAGTTGTATCTCTCCATCAAAGCCAAGAACAAATTTGGGTTGACAGGCAGCCCAACACTGGTGGCACTCACAGCCGCAAATAGGCCAATGCTCTCCAGCTCCGTCTGGAAGTGCTTCAGGGCCCAGGCAGTTAAACTGGCCCATCGAAGATTCCCTGGGCTAAGCCATCCACTGGTCCGAGGGTTGACCTTGGGGTACATTCCTCCCTGCCCCATAAAGTCATTACAGAAGGTTGATATCTGAACCGGCTGGATCAGCGAAGTATCCTCACTCGGGACACTACCTGGCAGTAATCCCCTAAAGGGCACAACAGGGCCCGAAGGACGGCTCATATAGGCCCATCGGTTCAATCCCTTGTTGTATAAAATCTTCCCGGTCGGCCGTGAATATCCGGAGTCAAAGTCCACATCATCTTCCTAGGATGTGTGGCATGGAAGAAGGCCGAGATGGGGTAATCCCTGGGCATTCTGGGCAGATACATGATCGTGCCCTCAGCAGCAAACACCCAATCCTCCTTCTTGGGCTTAGTCTGGGATTATTTGTCGATGACATCCCCGAATAAGAAACCCGGTTTCTTATACTCCGTCCCATCTATATATGTCAGGGGCTCCCCACTGATCATACTCAGCAGCATTCGCTCTCCCTGGGACGAGATCAGGGCTCCCCTCTCTTCAGGATAATTGGCTCCAGAGATGGGGAATGTCACATGGGACAAGTCTTCCAGATAATTCGAGTTCAGCATCCCTGCAGCCGAGCCCATAACTTCGGCCAGAGAAGGGATCTGCAAGTCCACTGCAAAATGCAAGAAAATAAGTTAGCTTTTACGCTAGACGTTATACTCTTGGCTTTTATGCCAAAGATTAACAGTCTGAGCTTTTTTACGCCAGACTGCAAAAACTTGAGTTTTACACTGGAATCTATTTTCCGGTGCGTAAAATTCAAGGTTGGAAGTATACGCCAGACTGTCAAAATTTGAGTTTTTTACGCCGGAATTTATATCCAGCGCGTAAAACTCAAAGTTTGTAGTATACGCCAAATTTCAACAGTCTGAGTTTTTACGCCAAACTGCGAAAAGATAGAGTTTTTACGCTGACACATTAGAAATATGGGCGTGTTGGTTCGCATACATGTACAACGTATGCGGAGGGTCCTCTATTTTCCCTCGAAGTCCTTTTACCCGTGACGTCCGGAGCACAGCTCGACGGCGGAGCGCTTCGCTCAGATCGGGGCTCGCTCAGCCTAATGGGAGTTGCTCGTGCTTGAGCAGAGGAGCGAGAAGAGGAAGCGACCTTCTTTCCCTTAGCAGTAGAAGTCTGTTTAGGCACCATGGCAAATCTAAGTTTTCAGGAAAAGAGACGAAGAAGAAGGGTTCTTGAAAAGCAAGGATTTTGTGAAGACAGATAAAAGAGTTTCTCTCTCTCTCAAGACCTTGGGCTATTTATAGAGTTCGGATAACTCTTCGAATCCCTAACCAAATCCGATATTTAATATTCGGTTATGATTTGGGACCACGTCAGCCTATCATTTGAAAAAAGAAGACGGACAGTCAGTGGATCCAGATTTTACGCGCAGAGCAGATCTATGATTTTACGCTCAGACGCTTTTACGCTCAGAGGCTACAAATCTACGGTTTTACGCACAGAGGCTATAAATCTATCGTTTTACGCTCAGATGCTTTTTACGCTTGGGGGCTTTTACGCTCAGAGGCTACAAACCTATGGTTTTACGCTCAGAGGCTACAAATCTATAATTTTACGCTCGGAAGCTTTTTATGCTCAAGAGACTACAAATCTACGATTCTACGCTCAAAAGCTACAGATGGACAATTACAAGGGTTTACGCAGAAACTGCTCCTCTTTGGCTACAAAACATTCCAAAGTGCCTGAAACACACAGAGTTCAGCATTGAAGATGACTCTTCTTCTTGGGCCATTGGAAGTTCATCCGAAGTCCAGTCAGAATCTTTTATAAAAGTCCAAGTATGGCCTGTTTGATGGCTATTTCTCGCCCTATTTCAAGGGATTTTCGGGAAAACATTCTTGAAGATGATGGTCTGAACAAGAATTCTTCGTATCAGAGAAGTGACAGTTCAGAAATTCTACGTGACTCCTCGTCCAAAATAGCATGACAGTTTGGATCTTCAAAGACAACTTAATGCTAAGAAGCTTTCTACGCATCTTCCATTACATGTAAAAGATGCGACGAGATCATATACTCTTTTATCAGAGTCGACGTAAAATTATTCAGACGTGTCAAAACTGCACACTATTCAGACTTCCTCAACAGCAAATATGGCAAATAATCAGAGGTGTAAAAGAAGACAAGTCTATTAATCATGATTACATATGATGGAAATCCAGTTTACAAAGGGTTTTTCATCTTCATGATTACATATGATGGAAATCCTTTTTTTTACAAAGGGTTTCTCATTTTCATTTAAGATCACCCTGGGAATCTGTTGTGCCAGGTTTTCATATTGGTGGAGATCTTTTTCTGTGTCTTCTACAGCAGTTAATCGGTTTCCGCAGCCGATTAACAAGAAAATGATTAATGGCGGAAGGATACAAAACTGGGCATGTATCAATTACGTAAGCCCACCCTCCATACGCCATGACAGGCATGCCCTAGAAATTGTGTTTGGGATCCAGACCCAACACAATATTGGAAGACAGGGCCAAATTGCCTACCCTCGTCCAGCGCCATAATGGGAGAAAATACAGCTTGCAAGCTGTGTGGCCAAATGAGACCCTTCCTCTCTCCTGGACGAATCGCTATATGAAATTCCTGATCATCGCGAGCAAAGGTAGCTATGATATCCTTCCATGATCCATCATTGCAGAGGGCATTTGCTCAAAGATGCCTCTTTTTACGGCTCAGTACATGCTGGAAGAACATGATCTTCTTCCTCCTCAAGTCAGCTCGATGAATCTCGGCAACCATCTCTTTTTGGTGAAGGAAGTGTGGGAAAAACAGGTTCACTCACTTGCCCTTTTACAGGAAGAAGAGAACATACCTAATCCTAACAAATTCCTAAAATTCTGTCGAGAAATTAGCCTCACAAAATGAGTCAAATTTGACCGTTTTATGCTTCATTCAAAGTATTTCAAATTACGAGGAATTTAAAAACTTTGAAGGGGGTCTTGTAGAAGCATAAAAAATACGCTGGGGAATTATACGCGTAAAACCCCCAACATGTATGAAGCCCGCGTAAAATAGAGCTCCAACACTGTGTGGCATAAAACATGACTTCAGAGCCTTTAGCGTACAACAGAGCTTCAATGCTATTCAGCGTAAAACAGAGCTCCAGAACAATCCGCGTAAAGCAGTACTGCCAGACTGTTTCGGCGTAAAAAGGTTGCTACATCGCCACTTCGGCATAAAACCTGTCTGCTTTTAATGCAGCGGGAAGTTGTACGAGGAACTCTTCGTATTCCTCGTATGAACCTGTCAGACGAAGCAGTGAACCTGACTCCTGACAAAAGAGTACTGCACGATGATCCAGAGGACGGCTGTAATGATGATTCTGCACAGAGCCCCAGACTGTCGTTTAGTGACATAACCCTTGATATAAGACATTGTTTACGCATTCAAGGAATACGTTGCCTATTCTACACAGGCAGAGATGAGCTTTTATGCTCAGGATGAGAAGAAACCAACCGCCACGTCAAAAGCTGTTATTCGTACAGAATTTGAGGCACGTCTCTGCAGTTAATGCGCGAGATGGGGGCAGATCTCTGCATTTAATGCACGAGATTTGGTTCTACTTTTAAACTAGGAGAGCTATAATTAGAGCTAATACGCTCACGTCAACGTCCCTGCATATTACGCCAACCAGGTTATTTTCAGCTATAGGAGTATGCCGTATGCTATCTTCTCGAAATACGCCAACCTGACTATTTTCAACTATAGGAGTATGCCGTATGCTATCTCCTCGAAATATGCCAACCTGGCTATTTTTAACTATAGGAGTACGCCGTATGCTATCTCCTCGAAATACGCCAACTCAGGCTATATTTGCAAAGGTGCGTGGTAAAGCTATTTGGCCCAGAATACGCTCAGGACCTCAGTCAAAGAAGGATAATTGGCTATCTTTATGCTGGGTACCTACCCATTCAGCATCAAGCTTTACGCAAAAATTGGCTTCTACGCCAACAAGACAATTATTTGGCTTTTACGCCAACAAGACAGCTATTTGGCTTCTACGCCAACAAGACAGCTATTTGGCTTCTACGCCAACAAGACAGCTATTTGGCTTTTATGCCAACGTGACAGTTATTTGGCTTTTATGCCAACCTTCTCTACGCGAGGGAAAGTTACCTACGTGGCTTGCATGCCGTGATCTTCGATGAGCGATTATACGCATTACCTCATAGTAGGATACGCGTCACACGTAGATTCAGGAGATCATTCATACGTGGGTAGTAGTTATTATAACCGCCGCGTAAAAAGTGGAGCTCTCTCCGCTGTTTGGTTTCTACGCCGACTGGACGGTTACAACTGAACTCTATAAATAGAGATTTCCTGTCACAGGAACAGAGGTCAAAAAATTGAGGTCGAAGAGTCGAATTCAAGAGAGAAAAGTTCAGAAAATCGGAGAACAGAGGTCAAGGTCTTTGGCAACGAGAGTTCAACCTTTCCTGCAACCTTTGAAGCTTCTTCTTCTTCTTCTACAGCACTTTTTCGTCATCGTGTGGTCCAAGGGACAAAGTGATCGACCGCAGATCAGACTCCTATAGCAATATTTCCCCAGAATCAATTTTTTGTACTTAACATCCTCGTATAGGATTAATTGTACTTCTTTTTCTTGTTTGTAAACAAAGAAAGGGTTTCGTATAAACCTATTTTTAATTTCTTTCATTTATTATCAAACATATATCTTGGCCAAACACCTTAATACCTAGTCCATTATCTTGATTAAATACTCATAACCAACCTTAACCTTGTAATACCTTACAATCTAACCAATTTATACTAGTATCATAGCTTATTTTTAGTATCATAACCCTTAGCTGATACTCTAACCCTCCAGGTACTTGCTCAGATTTCTGAACCCTCTAGTATACCCCTATATCTGTCTACAAGTCTACTACTCGAGCCCATTCATACATGTCATATATCTTAAACCTTACATCTCTACACTTGGACACTAAAACACATTCCTCCCAACATACTGGACTGTGCAGTTGCCTCCAGCATGAGGACATTTTGCAACAACACAGATTTACTGAATTGCACAGCAATGCAAACCTCTTTACTGCTCATTCTCCAAATTGCACTACTTGCTACTATACTGGATGATGTTGCTGCAGTGGTTGCCACTACCTTAAAGCTCCTGCATACTAGATCTTACTGCCTGCAACCTGCTACAATGCAGCAATACTCCCTTCCTTTGCACCCAAAATTTCTTATACACACCCTTATCTCAATATCAGTCCTTCCCTCCTATAATTCACTTACTATACACTAAACCAAATTAACTTCCCTGGCCTGCAGACTCTCGAGACTTGCACACTGGATATCACTGCAGGACTCAATTGAATGCAACCTTGTAGTAAAATTTCCAAACACTGATGCCAAAACCCAAGACTCAAATCACCTTACTACCTGCAGGCTAGCAATGCTCTGAACCGAGCACAACTCCAATCCCATTGTTCATACTGAACTGGTATCATTCATCTGATACACTCTCACAGCCATAGTGAGCACACAGTCATTCCTCTCACCTGAAATTCATACTCACAAAGCTCTACCTGATACTAAGTATCAGGCAACTTCTCCACACTTCTATGTCACAGTCACCACACTCCACATACACATATATACACCCATATGCATTCACCAATAAATACACATTCATTTATAATTATATATATACTAACAATAATTATAACACCTAAATAGACATATCTCCAATCATAGTCAATTCATCAAACACTTGGCATGCATACTCCTTGTCCATGTACCAATATCATGATACGCTAAGATACACCTCTCTAATAATCATAAATTACCTCATATATATAAATTATATTATACTTGGTGCTACGATCATTGGAGGAACAATATCTAACCCCGAGGATGCTCTAGAATCTTTTCGATTGCTCGTTCGAGAACTATGATCTTTGGCTCTTCTAAATGATTATACTAGCTAATTATAATACAAATAATGAAGAATTAGTTCCAATTGAACAAAATCCCCAAAAATGACCCCCGCATCATAGCGTATCACAATGTATCACGATACGTCCTACTCGTATTCATTTATGGACACGTAGCTAGTCCCATAATACCAATACAAGTCTACTTAGACCTAATTAACTCAATAATACACACTTGGTGTACCAATCTCATATTTATCCTAATTTAGGTACAAAACTCAATGTAGAAGTCACAATAGGGGTCATTAGAAGCCAAAATTTCTTCCTACAGGTAGCCCTAATGCATGGGTGAGTTCATAATGGTCAAATACAATAATTAGAACCTAATTAAAAAGGGATTTCAGAATTATACCTATTGGGGATAGATTCCCAATAAAAACTCAATATGATACGATATAGACACGAGCTCCTAGCCAAACTCTTTCTTCTCTAATGCTCCTAGCAATCCAAGCTCATAGTGCTCCATAGATGATGATTAGAGAAGGGATTGAGAGTGGTTTGGTAGAATTTGGTGGAGGAATGAGTCAATTTGGGGAAGAACAGTAATTAAGAATTATTTGGTTAAAGAAAATGAGAGAAGAGAGAACCTCCCTCCCTAAAACTAGGGCCAGCCACCTTCCCCTTGTTCAAAAAATGTGAAAAGTCAAGGATACCCCTATTGGGTTGTCATAAAAAAATTAATTAGTTGGGGAAGCTTCTCTTCCTAATGTAGGTTAATTCAATCCTTAATTAATGAGAATGGTTAGCTAATTTGGGTCCAATGTGACTAGTCTAATAAGTTGGCCCAAGTTGTCATGTCAAGCCTAGTTAGGTTCACTAATGTTATGTCTATTAGGTAGTCTAATCCACTAACCAAATAAATAATAATTACTACATATAAATAAATAATATGCACAATATATGAATAATATAAAATGGCCAAAATATCCCTATTCTAGAAATGTGGTAGTGACAATTATATTGTTCACTGTGACTGTTATTCTGATTAACTGTTTATGTTGTTTACATGTACTATTGTTGTAAACGTGTTTCTTGTGAAAGAGTCGGGAGGGAGAATGCTATGAGTATGCATGTGGTCTATATTTCTATACAAAACTCTTTCTATAAATATTATATATGATATCATTCGTGCACCGCATGTACGATTGACGGATATCTCAAACCGTCCAAATACGGAAAACTAGTATTCTAAAACATACTGTACACATGACTTGATTACTGTTGCTACTTGTCTAGTGGTCATCTTCTCTTGAGTATGTTGTCATACTGTTACCATGTCATTGTCTTACTCTCAGTTGTCATATTGTCTAGTGGTTTATCTTACCTTAGGTGTACCCTTATAATGTTTCCATGCCTTAGTCGTATTTCCAAACTATTTCCATGTTATAGTAGTACTCTTTTGTATAGTATTACAATTCATCTTTCCTTTACTGTTATCCTTCTTGTTTGTATATTATATTGTGTAGTATAGTGTTATGGTGACTTGCTCCAATCATGACTGGATAACTATTTCAGCTTTAGATGGTGTGGTTTGCCCTGAGGTTTATGGTGAGTACATTATTGACACCGACGTTACCAACGTGTCAGTTGCTTCTATAAATACGGAGTAGCATATTCCTTATCATACTTCTTCAAGTTATTCTTTAAGCTAAGTAGGCTTAGTGGACTCTAGATTCTAGTTGCATTTATTTTATTTCTACCGAGTTTATTCCCGAGACCATCTTGAGTTGTAGTGGATTATTCTTAAATTAATTATTGAGACTATTCGTTTAATTTTATTATTATGACTTAATTAGTTGTGGATGATATATGCGAACTGTGTGCTTGTTGTGGACCATTGTTATCATAGACAGCGTACTACCGTCGATGCTGTGGCGTAGGCTGGGCTTGGCTACATACTGGTATCCAAAAAGCGGGTGCGGGTCGTGACAGAAACCATAACACATATGTACGATGTATTATGAATAATAATTCAAAAGTGGTATATATCTAAACATCATAAGTCATAATCATACTAAATCTCATCCACAGATGCAAGTCAATAAATAGAGAAATAAAATAAACCAAATAGATCAATGATCAAGTCTGTAATAATCCAAGAACTAAATAGTCGGGTGAAGACAAATCTACTGCCAAACTAAGATAAGAAAACAGAATCATACTGCTAACATAAATAAACAAAAGGAAAGGTAGAAAATCAACTAAGAACTAAATAGACTCGAAGAGAAGAACTCCTCGGAAGAGAATGAAGTAGCAAGTCTTGGTCCATGCTCCTGCAATAGTCATGATCGCCTACACCTGGGGACAAAATTTGGATCCAGATCCTCAGAGGGACGTAACAAGATAAAATTAAAGCATGCAATAATAAACTACAAATAACATCCAACAAAGGTTCCTAATTGTTCAAAGTAAAATACACTTTTGAGAACAACTTTCCTGCGTATGGACTAACTGGCTAAAATATAGGATGGGCATAGTTCTCTCGGAGATCCAGGGGCCACGTGCATAACGTCTTTCGTTCGTCAGAGATCGCCAAGTAAATATTGGGTCATCAACCTCGCGTCTCCAACGGAGCGTATGGGTACATAAGAAAACGTGTAAAGGAGTCACATACGCTTACTCATTATTCTTTCCACCCAATTCTATTAATCGTGCTATATCTATACCAAACAAATACCTCTAGTAACTACTAAGTCTTCTAGCATATCTCTATTAGTAGTTATTTTCTATCGCACGTCCCATACGTACTAATGATCAGTCAATACTCAAGTCCGTAATCTATATGAGACACACACTCGTAAAACACATGTGTCATGGCCAAATTAAACATAATGATGCCTCAAAATTATAGGGTGGTATCATAACTCTAGGTCAACAAGCATAGTAAAAAATAAAAGACAAATAACGACGTACTTCGTCGTTGCACCTAAGTATTCCTTGGACGTGCAGTTTAATAATATAAATAAATAAGAAAATAAATGACAAAAATGAAACATGCATAACTGAATGTAAATAAACAGTAATTATGGCAAGGTATACTTGCCTTAAGGTTATTTAGTGCTGGAATAACGCAAGACAACAGGTTCAACGAACCAGAGAATGCAAAAGTTGAACAAACTTCTATGGATGCTGCAAAAGACATCACCAATATTTCTGAAATAAGCGAGATAGTCTGAAAATACTATAATTTCGTCTAATTTGGACACAGGGGCTAAAATGGTCATTTTGGGTCAAAGCAGAATCTACATGTCGACCGCTTTCACCAAAAAATATACCAAGGTCAAATATCTCTAAATAGGACAAATTATAGGTCAAACGAATTCTAAAAGATGATACGAACTCAACGGTATGTCCAATTTTGGATTCCGGTGAGCCGATCACAAAATTGCTCGTCAAGTCGAATCGTGGGGCTAGCGAAACAACGATCTGATCAACGGTCTCAAAATCGAGCAAAACTCGGGTTACAGGACAAGTCAGGCGCTGTGAGTCCAATGGCACAAGTTTTATGGCGATCAGATGTGCGATCATAAACTAATTGGATAATTTATAAAACTTTAATACATGGGACTTTCGACTTATACGGGTTAATTTTGGCGTGCACACATGGCCAAATCAACTTTTGTGAAAGTCCACACGTCCGGATATACCATACGTGCCTTTCGGTATAATTGGTACGCAACAAATTCATCTCGTTTGGCAGGAAGGACTCCGTATCGCAAGTTTTGGGTTTCAGAAAAATATATTTTTCTTAGTTTTCTTCCTAATTTTTAATAGGTAAAAATTACTAATTAAATTAAACTATTTAATGAGACTTGTAGTCGGTCAGGTGATCTACACATAGGTGAAATTGGTTCGATATTTCTCCAACTGTGGAGAAAGATACGGGTCTCTAAAGTAGGTATCATGGACTATTTTTTGGTTCCAGAAAAATTATGGTTTTTCTTGATTTTGAAATTCGATTTACAATCAACCCAGCGCGAAATAAAATAATCTACGTGAAGGGATACGAAAAGGGTTAGGTTGTCTATATACCAGAGAAAATGGTTCGCAAAACGATTGCACGTCGGAGGAGAAAAAACTCCATGAACAGGATTTCGCAGGGCTGTATCTTGTTGCTACTGCGACAGCTATTTCCACCTGCATGCGGCCATGCGACGGAGACATGTTAGGGTTAGAGCTTAAGGTTAGGATTGCGTTGTATATATATATATATATATATATATATATATATATATATATATATATATATATATATATAACGAGAGAGAGGCTAGGAGGGAGCAGGTGATTTGGGGAACGGGTCTGAGCGGGGGTGAGGTTCTGGGCCGCGGGTTGGGGTAGATAGGATTGGTTTGGTTTTTTTTCCTTTTTTTTCTTTTATTATCCTTTTCTTTGTTCTAATATAAAATACATATATAGAAGGCCTAAAAAAATAGGTTTATACAACAAATAAATTCTAGAAAATTCAGGATACTTATAAAATAATTTTACGTACACTCAAAATATATTTTTGTGAAATATTTTTAATTACTAAATAATTAAGCCATTAATTATAACTATAATAAATAACTAAATTAATTACTTTAGAAAAAAATTAATTAGAACAGGGGATTACATTTGCCTTGCCTGGTATGTCATCCGCCACCACATTCTCTTCTCTTTATCCCAGAATTCAATATGAATGCTTAAGTTAAAGAACACAAAAAATGAAAACCATAAAAAAAAATCCATAAAAATGCATTTATAAAACCAACAACGAAAACGACATAAAAATGAACAGTAAAAAGGTTCGAGGCAGTGACTCTTATATAGATCTCTTCCTCAAGACGCGATCCACTACATATGGGAAATGATTCCAAAGAACCAATTCAAATAGTGGAAGGGTCTTAATTCAATTTTTTTCGATCAACCGATATCAATAGGGTTTCCAATACAATGCTCCTGAATACGGAGTGGGGCACTACAGCAGCCAACAACAGCAGCAATAGTAATTAAGACAGTAGTAGAAACTTAAGGTCGGGAGAGAGAGAGAGAGAGAGAGAGAGAGAGAGAGAGGTGTTCGAAGAGAAGGAGGTTACGGGTGCGAAAGAGGGGAGTAGGAGAAAGCCCTCTCCCCCTTTCAACATAAATATACATCTTTTTTTTATATCTATAAACATCATGGTGAGGGGACAAGCACAAATTATCCAAAATGCCTTCCTCTTCCTTGCATGAAGACACCTAGCCTTATTATGTATCCTATGCAATTTTGAAAATTTAAAAAAATAGGGGCTTAACTAGAAAATAGTTTTACAAGTTTTTTTTTATGAAATTCTAATTATTTTAAATTTTATTTTAGTTATAAAATAAGTTTTTAAATGGTTTTCAAAAAAATAAAATAAAAAATACTCAAAATTATTTTTTAATTAAATATAACAAATATTACCAAATACGATATTATGAAATACATTTATTACAGGGCCCATCGTCCATTACCAGGGGCGAGGGGGAAGCATCCTTTGTTGGGGTTCGAAGGTGAAGCCCTCGAAACCTATACAGTTTTGGGGTCTTCTTTGCTACGGACAAACTAGATTTTGTGGGGTTGTGCTTTGTTGGAATAGATTCTGCGGGGCAGTTTCATTTAGCAGAGTTTCTATGTTTCGTATGATAGCTCTAATTTGTAGAGCTGCTAGTTCTGTGGGACATCTTCATTCGTGGAGCTGCTCTATTCTGCGAAGTTTGCTACTAGCAAATTTTTGATCCTTTTGCGACGTTTGCTTCTGGCAAATTACTAAGTCTTTTTTGACATTTGCTCTTGGTAACTGCAGGGCATCTTTATTCTTTACAACTTCTTTATTCCACAGAGTTTGCTTCTAGTGAACTTTTGAGTCTTCTCCGACGCTTGCTTCCAGCAAACTGCTAAGATGCGGTGAAAACTCCATTTTGTGGTACAACTCTGTCACGACCCGCACCCGGTGTAGGAGCGCGAGTAGTGAACAACATCCAGACTACGCCGCAATATCGACGGTAGAACATTGTTTGGATAAACTATCTATCAAGCAATAATGATCATCAAGATATATAATGCCACCAATGAAGTTTAAATACCCAATCACAGATCTATAAGATGGAACAATCGTACGAATATGATATGAAGAACTGAAGAGTTAAATACAGCCCACAAGACAAAATAATATCCAATGAGTTATAAAATATAATAAGAAATACTAATGTCAAAAGATGGAGACAAACCCAGTACAATAAACCTATCTATTGAGCTACAGGTAGTGGATCATCTGTCTCAACCGGGATGAGACCCTCCTGAGCCAAAGTCTCTGGCTCTAAGCTAACTACGTCCTGAGGCCCATAGTAAGTGGGATACCACTCCTCAGTGTCATCTGGAAAAAATATATCCAGTCAGAAAAGGAGCAAAGTACACCTCTAACAGCAGTTCCAATAAATAATAAAAACTATATAATAGTAAATAGAGAAAATATACAAGATACAATATAAAAGTACAAGAGATATACAAAATAGGAATATTAGAATTAAATACAAGGAAATGAGCATCATAGAAATGAGCAAGAATACTACTACTATGTGAGTGAGTACCAGCTTCAACATGTGATCGGCTTAGGAACTTGCACAAGGATTAGGACCTGGTTAATCATATGTGCGGTGTATGATCAACACTCACAAGGATATGCACAAGAAGGGTACGACCACATATCTACACTAACACTCCCCGCCGCGATTGGTATAGTGGATCCAACAATGGTTCGTTATGATACGGGATTCACTGGGTAGGTAGATAGTCTCCCCAAGAATAAATGTCTGTACATGTACAAGAAGAACGAGGAACAAGACTTGCACAAGTTACACCATAAATATTAAGGAATAATATCTCATGACGAGATCCGGATATACCAATCCGTGTAACCATCGTGTCAAAAAATCAAAGATATCTACACTAAATACAAGAAACATAGAGGATATCATGAGAAACTATTAGAGAATGTACTTGCCTGAAATTCGATAAACAGTATCAAAGATATCCAGAACGGTGCCTCAAAGACCTAAATATAGAATATTACATCAATACAAGGTTTTGGAATAAAAATAAGTTAAACTAGTCAATTTTAGGTCATAAAGTCATTTCTAGGTCAAAATAGTCAAACTAGGTCAACTCTGGGTCAAACTAGTCAAACTTGGTTAAACTAGTTATTTCTATGTTGTATGAGTCCATCTCTATGATGTTGGATCCATACCTTATGTATCTAGGCTATACTAGCTATATTAGGATACTCGAGTATTGATACGATACCGTATCTCAAGATACTCTAATATAACTATCTAATAGCATAACTAATATTCATAACTGAAAGTACTTAATAGTCAAAACATATAACTGATATCTATACAGCTATCAATACTAACATATACAATTATTTAATATATTAGCTAACCTATATAACATACTAACCTCATTGTTCACTAACACTTAAATATACTATAAGACAACTACTCATACTGATAGATAACTAATTACCACAACTTACCAACATCTAACTCAATTAACCAACTATCGGTTTATATTAGATCCTATGATGTGGCACAACACCTAAACTCTAACTTATACTATATACTAACTTATAACATTATATATACTAATATCAAGCCACTTACCTACTAGACATTACATGTCTGATACTAACCTCTACCTTATCCACTAACCCACCAACATGAACTAGTCCCCCAGATGTTTCTGTTCATCACTTGATGCACAGTTGCTGCTCACTGCTGCCATATATTCTGCTGCTACTGGCAGTAACTACTCATCAAAACCCCCTACATATACAACATCTATTATAACAACAAGGTAACTACTGCAACACTGCTCCTTGTTGCCTGTACAAGGACTGCACCCCCTCACAATGTACCCATGGTGCACTCTTGCACTGCACTTACACAAAGTGCACACAGGTATACCTGGTACCCGAGCCCCCTCCCCTCTCATTCTAGACTGAATGCACACTCTGATACATTGATACCAACTCCACATCCTAACTCCCTTCATGCTTTACTGCACTGCTTCTTGACTGGTACTGGAGTATCAGTTATCCCCCACACACCTTGTTGTTAATACAGCAATTCCACACTCTCCATTTCCCACAAACACAAACACACAAGAACCCCTAATACAACACCATCAGTCCCAAAACAACTACTCCACACCACCACTTCTACCCGACACTGGAGTATACATGAACTTCTTAGTTCCCAGGTTTGCACTCAAGTAACTGAGGTGCTTGCCCCTATCAAAACCCGATACTCTTCTCCACCATTCCACAGTCTAAACACTGTTACGAAGCAGTTTCCATCTGTTGCTCAACTGTGTAGCAACTACTAGCTGCCTGCACAAGCTACTACTCGAGTGCCCCCTCCCCCTAATCTGAATATCCTCAACAGCAACCCACCACAATATCAACACAGCCAAACCCTCAGAAACGACAGCAACAACAACAACAATCAGTAGCTTCATGCTACTGCTACAACTGTTATCAAGACACAACACCCCTCTCTCTACTCCATACACCACACACACATATATATATATATATATATATATATATATATATATATATATATATATATATATATATATATATATATATATATATATTACTATCAAGTATATAATACTTAGATATATAGATATATATCAAATATATATACTCCTAAACAATGCAATTATATATGAAGGATAGCAATATAGAGGGCATGAAATTAATATAGTAATAATACAAACACTTGACGTGCATCGCACCGTATCACACCAAAACTATGATACGTTTGCGATACGGCTCCATCATACCACCAAACGTATCCCGAAGAACACGAGCAAGTCTAGAATCATAATTAGAAGTACTACCAAGAGTTAGTTACTCCTCCACGTGCTCGTGTCAAAATATGACACGGTCAAGCCTCCGTGATGGAAGAAAACCCCCAAATCAACCCGTATCACCAAATTGTTGTGATACGGCCTACACGTATCCAATTGTGGACACGACGCTAGTCTCACACAACTAAACACATATCAATTTGGTCTAATTGACCTATCTATAAAAATAAGATTTGCCAATCTCGAAATTCTCCCAAAATTGGCACAAAATACACCATAACTTCCTTTATAGGCCTCCTATGAACCTAATTTCACTTCCTATGGGTAGCCTTAGTACATGGAAGGGTTCCTAATAATTAAACTATAGATTTAGAATCTAATTAGAGAGGAAAAATTGAATTATATCTATTGGGAGATGGATTCTCAATACAAGTCTCCAAATAAGTGTTAAGAGCCTTCAACTTATGCTCCTTCCTCCTTGTAGATCATTGCCTCCTCCTTGTTCTAATAGCCTCCAATAGTGAGTAGAGAAGGAATTGGAACAGAATTTGGATAGGATTGGTGTAGGGATGAAGGAATTTGGAAGAGAAAAATTCTAGATCTAGAAATGAGATGAATGGATGAAGAGAGAGAGAGTCTCTCTCCTCTCCCTTGTGGCCGGCCTTGCCCCCTTCTCCAAGTTACTATGAAAAGTCTACAATACCCCTTGGGGCTTGTCATTAAGGAATTAATTAAGGAATAAAGATTCTAATCCAATTGGTCTAACTAATTAAGTCATCCCCCTAATGAATGGGCTTGATTGTTGGGCTCAATCTATCTAGAATTAATGTTGGTCTATGAGTCTATTCTAATCTAGTTAGGTCCACTAACACAAGTCCAAAATAAAATATAACAGCTAACAATAAATAAATAATACAATAAATAATATTCAATAAATACATTAAATTATAAAATGATTAAAATATCTTTCCTAGAAAATGTGGTAGTGACAAACTCCATTTCGTGGAGCTACTCTATTCCATGGAGTTTTCTTCTAAAAAAAAAAAAAACTTCTGAGCCTTCCGCAATATTTGTTTCTGACAAATTTTTGAGTTTTTTCACATAATTATCTTCTAGCAAACTGCTTCGAACCTGATAATAAGCAACCGAGGTTATAGAATATGAGTGAATGATTTCACGATGAACGGTTAGAATGTCGCAGATGGCAATGATGGCTTTCGTGGAAGCTTTTTGCTAATTCTTCGAAGAATCACATTAGTTCCTGAGGAATTTTTTGTACTGCGGGGAACAAACTTTCCTGCAATTGAGAGCCAATTAGTTCCCAAGGAACTATGTATGCCACGAGGAATAGTTTTGTTGTGGCTTTAGAAGAAGAAGAATCATATCTAAAATTCTTGAGATCTACGTACTTGTTTGATAATGTGCCGTAGTCTAAAAGACTGAGTTATTCAATAACTTTGTAGGAGAAGAGCAGAAATTTTTTGGAGAAAAAATATATTTTCTATTTTGTATGGATCCTTTAATGAGTTTTTTTCTTCTAATTCATACAATAGCCAAAAGACTTACCATTGATAGCCACGTAATCAGTTAACCAAGTGATAAGATCTAAGAGAGAACAATATCTCTATTTAGCTGGTACAATTATATTTTGTTAGTCATATAACTAACTACAACATCTACTTGTTCATACAAAATAGAAATGAGCTATAATACACGGGAGTTGGATGTTAATAGTTG
Source organism: Iris macrosiphon (assembly GCA_036927795.1). NCBI lineage: Eukaryota > Viridiplantae > Streptophyta > Magnoliopsida > Asparagales > Iridaceae > Iris > Iris macrosiphon. The sequence goes on along the minus strand of JAYESA010000010.1, from coordinate 67,772,440 downwards.
TATGGAATCCACCCATATATAAATTTGCAGCTCCAAAAGCATACTCAACTATTTCTTGACGGCTGGTGATAAAAGCACTACAAAAAAGACTCAGGATAGTCTAAATTTTCACCATTGATAATTACAAGTTAGTCACTTCCAAAAATTCTTCATCGGACTGTCCACTTTCCATTGATTTTTTTTATGATCAAGATTGTCAAAAATTTGAGAGTCCTAACAATTGGAAGGACAGTCAAAATTTTGACAGTCCTACCAATTGGAATGACTCTCAAAATTTTGACAGTCATAAAAAAATATGTAGGACTGTCAAAATTTTGACAGTCCTTCCAATTGGTAGGACTGTCAAAATTTTGACAGTCCAGAAGGGAGGGCTACTCGAGGTTACACGAGGGTGGTGCTGCGTGGAGGCCGGAAGAGGGGGGACGAGACGGAGGAGCAGGAGGAGGAGGATGAGGAGGCGGCGGCGGGAGGCGGGGCAGGAGGCAAAGGCGCACGCACGCGCGCGCAGCGAGACGTAGGCTCACGCGCTCGCCTCCGCTGTTGTTGTTGCTGCTGCCGCTTTTGCTACTGTTGCCGCCGTCGTCGGCGGCGGCGGTGCGAGACTTAGCCGCAGTCCCCCGCGAACGCTTGCCTCCGTCGCGCGCAGCCCCCCGCACGCTATTTCTTCTTCTTTTTTATCGCCTTCGTGACGGAACCGACAGAAAGGTGCTTGAGCTGCGGCTCGACGGTGGCGACGCGATCGATGGCGAGGTCAACGACGCGGAGAGGCGAAAAATCGCAAGAGGAGGGAGGAGGAGAGGGCGAAGGGGGAGGGGTGGGGGATGAGCAGGAGGAGGGAGATGAAGAGGATGGGCTGCCCTAGTAAAATTTGGACTAACATGAATAAAAAAAATTTTAACTGAACTAGCTCCGAGTCATTTTTGTAGTATTTTTATCAAGAACCTTGACTTGGATAAAATAATTCCTAGAACAACTTTGGGATGTCTCTTTGCTTGCTCGGGTCTTTCCATCTCTAATGATAGGATTGGGGTCTACTAATATGAATTATATGGTTGATCAGGTCCATCATTGGAGAATAAGATACTTCGGAGTAACAATATACAAATAGCTCCCTAACCCTCGGGGCTCAAGATTTTGTATTTCTATAAATTTATTTTTATTCCTTTTTTATGAGAAAGTAATTCAATATTTGTATATCCATGTTTGATTAGATTAGGATAAAAATATAAAAAAAAAATTAATTTATTTAGTTTTTCATAAATATCCTTTGATGTTTCTATTATTTAAATTTACATGTTTAGAATAGAAGTTAAAATTTTAAAAGTAAAGTGAGGGTGTTATTGTCCAAACAAAATATTCAAACAACATTTCTAGAAAATCAAAACTATTTCCACGGGAGACCTTGAAAATTATTTTTTACAACAATAAAAATATGAAGTCTCTCTTATTCCTCTCTAATTCACAATCATACATATACCAAATAAGGATAAGAAATCTAAATCTTATTTCCAAGTCCCAAAAATTTGATACAAACACCACCTCAATATTCACTACTGTTTCGAAGACTTGTTTATCATCTTTGCTTCACATAATTTTCTACTTGTTCTTCCAAAATTAAATTCATTTTTGAAGAATCATGATTCATTAAAATTATTAACTTTCTTTCTTAATTTTTTTTATTCTTTTTAATGCTGATTGTAATGATTAGAAAGACAAATAGTGTAGAATTTTTGTTATATTGATGTTGATATCTCTTATACATATTTTATTTGGTACCATATTATATACTTAGTGTAACATTAATTATAGATTTTTTTTTAAATACAGTGGATAGAATATTTTAAATTAGATCTTACATTGGTTCGTGATTATGTAAAAGATCATGTCATTATTCAAGCTGGACATATGACGATGAAATATGACGATGGTTTCTATTCTGCATTCAATTAGATTTAAGACAAATGACACTGATGATATATATAGATCAGAATTTTACAAACTACACTCCTAATTGATTTTTTTCTCTTTCTCTTACTTATATAGTAAGGAATGCTATTTTTATATTGTACTTTATGACCACGTTAGCCATTCATTATCCATGACATACAAGCTGTTTTTTTTCTCTATACAACTGGCCAATAATATGTATAATTTATTTAAATGTTCAAGTTGTTATAACGTGGTTACTAAAGGGTTAGATTCTCACTTTGTATTTTAGTCCAATATTGGTTAGAGATTAGTATTACACTTTTATTGGGTTATATAAATAAGGCATTTGCCTCTCACTATGTGATTACACGAATAAGAGATCTTCTCTCCAATTTTCTTCTTCCTTCTTCTACGTTTATTCTAACACATTATCAGCACGAAGCTCTAACGGGAGGAAATAAGCGAGAGCATCTCAGTGAAGCCGCCATTTGCAGATTCTCTACTTCGGTAATAAGTATGGTTATTTATATTTATATTTTTTCTGCATATGCATACCCTAGGCGCAGCCTGATGTTGATGTTTATACATCTTTTGGCATACCGCTAGGACAAAAAGAATAATTTTTATCCATTCATCTCACTACTTTTAGTTAACTCTGATAGCACTCCGATGTTAATCACATATAGATCTCTCGAAGAGAATGCTGGAGTTATTATTTATTTCTTTTATATATATATTAATACATTCAGATCAAAACCATCAGAGACCTGATGACCATGAACATTAATTGTTTGGTCTATATATATAAGACTTCTGGAACATCATTGTTTGAAGCATACCATATGTGGTATTTTTGAAAGATTTTTTGAACATAATTATTGTTCGAAGCATACCATGAATATCTAGTGTTTGGTATTTACCTACGACTTCTGGAACATCATTGTTCGAAGCGTAACATGAACAAGATTTGTTTGGTATAAATAGACTTCTGAAACACCATTGTTTGAAGCATACACCATGAACATGAATTGTTTGGTAATTTATCAAGTTCTTATGTTAACTTGTTATTATTGAACTTATACAGCAATATGTCGAGCCTCAAAAAGCATAATTTCAAGCCTCTAAACATAGAAGCCCAGAACTTTCTCAACTGGAGATTGGATGTTGAATTGCACCTTTAAGCCAAAAGCTTAGGTGATGTAATTGTGGCTGATAAGCCAATATCTCCACAAGATAAAGCGAAGGCTTTAATTTTTCTAAGACACCGTATTCATGATGATCTCAAGACTGAGTACTTAACAGTCAAGGACCCCTTGGTGCTATAGAATTCTCTAGCTGAGAGATATGATCACCAGAAAATTATCATACTACCAGGTGCACTCCATGAATGGCTCAATCGACGTTTTCAAGATTATAAGACAGTTGCAGCCTATAATTCAGCTATGTTCAGGATTACTTCATAATTGAAGTTATGTGGTGAAGAAGTGACAGTGCATTCCATGCTAGAGAAAACATTCACCATATTTTATGCGACTAGTATGTCCCCTACAACAGACGTACAGGAAGAGAAATTTTAAGAAGTATTTCGAACCCATTGTTGTCTTACTCGTGGCCGAGAAAAATAATAATTTATTAATCAAAAACTACACTAGCAGACCAACTGGGTCTACACCAATTCCAGCTGAAGTGAATGCGACTAGTGCTCGAAAAAATATGACCAATACTAGGGGTCGAGAAAATCATAGAGGTAGACGGCATGGACGCCGTGGAAGCCAAAGAAATGGCAATAATCCGGGTCCAAAGAACGATACACAGTTAAAAATAAGGAATTTAATCCTCAAAGGAACAATGCCCAAATTTCTAATCCAGTTGCTCCAACTGATATTCACAAACGTTGTGGAAGAACTGGTCATTAGATGCGAAACTGTCGAACCTCACAAAAGAAATTGGACGAGTTTGAAGCCTCAAAGGGTGTGGAGACTAATCTCATGGAGGGTGCAACACAAATGGATTTTAATGATTTCTTCCAAGATAAGAAAGGAAACAATTTCGGAAGACCAGTTCAACGCCATGATAGGCGAAGTCAATGAATAGTTATTGTATGCTTATCTAAGTTTATTTACTTTCCAATTTAAATAAATTAGTCATTATATGATCAATATTCTAGGTAGTTTACTTTCTTTTAAGCAGTTTCATTTTGATTTATATCAAGTTGTAATAATTGACAATATGCCATGTTTAACCATTTAGTAGCATATTAAATTTTTTTTTTGAAAGGTAGGGACAATGATGATGACATATGCTTGATAGATATTGCAACAACTCACACTATATTAAAATCTAGGAATTTTTTCATAACATATGCCTCAAACACTGCCAAGGTGACCACCATTGCTGGACCCGTACAGATTATAGATGGTTATGGTAAGGCCGATGTTAAATTGCCAAATGGAACACACTTATTCATTCGAAATACATTATTCTCTAGTAGATATAATAAAAATCTACTCAGCTTTAGAGATATTCGAATGAACGGGTTTCATGTTGAAACCATGAACGATGATAGCAAAGTATATCTTTGTATCACCTCTAATGTTGGAAGCAATAAGCTCACATTAGAAAAGTGCAAGTTAATCTCCTCGGGGCTATATCAAACTACTCTGAAGGTAGTAGAATCTTACCCCATTACTAGCAAAAGGCTAAAGGATCCAAGGAATTTAATCCTTTGGCATGACAGATTGGGTCAGCCAGGATCGACTATTTTGAGAAAGGTCATCAACTATATCAATGGGCATAATTTATTATACCAAAGTCTTTCCTTTCCTACTGAACATTTGTGTATAGCTTGTTCAAAGGGTAAACTCATTACAAGACATCTACTTCTCAAAATAGCTTCTGAATCACGACCATTTCTTCAGAGAATATATGGTGATATTTGCGGACCAATTGATCCTGCTAGCGGACCTTTCAGGTATTTTATGGTTCTAATAGATGCTTCTAGTCGATGGTCAAATATTTTCTTACTCTCTCATCTAGAAATTTTGCCTTCTCCAAGCTACTTTCTCAGTTGATTATGCTTAAGACTCATTTTTCTGACCAACATGTTAGAACGATTCGACTTGATAATGCAGCTGAGTTCACTTTCCGTACTTTTGTGATTATTGTGCTTCCGTAGGAATAGAAGTTGAACATTATGTCCCTCATGTTCATATCCAAAATAGTTTAGCGGAGTCCTTGATTAAGCATTTTTAACACATAGCAAGGCCTTTACTCATGCAATCAAACTTACCCATTTCAGCTTGGGGATATGCCATATTACATGCTGCTAAATTGATCATTGTTAGGCTAACTGCATATCATAAATTTTTACCATCATAACTTGTGACAGGCCATCAACCTAACATCTCTCATTTGCGTAAATTTGGTTGTGTTATTTATGTTCCTATTCCCCCTCCTCAGCGCTCTAAAATGGGACCTCAGCGCCGTTTAGAAATTTATATTGGTTTTGATTTGCCCTCAATCAGTAGATATTTGGAACCTTTAACTGGTAATATTTTTACTGCTAGATTCGTAAACTGCCATTTTGATGAGACTAAATACCCACCGTTAGGGGGAGATAAGAAAGAAAAGAATGAAAGAAAAGAATGTTCTTATAGAATCATTCGCCACAAATAAACCACATAAATTATCGTGGGATAATCCCACTCTTTCTCATCTAGATCCTCGTACTAATTAATGTGAAACTAAGGTATGAAGGATATTGCATCTACAGGAAATTATAAATCAAATGCCAGATACATTTACTAATGCAGCTAAAGTAATTAAATCATATGTGCCCGCTGTAAATGCGGCAACTTTTATTGATATCCCCGTAGGGAAAAATAGCATAGTGTCTAATGAATCTACTGCACGCTAGAAGAGTGGTAGACCTATATGTTCGAAGGACTTAGTCCCTAGAAAGAGAAAATGCCCAAGTAATGCTCTTAAGAAGGTTACACATAACGCTCAAGAAGAGGTTATGAATGACAGATCCATACTCTCTGAAAACCCAGAAGAGGTTATTGTCTTAGAAAAGACACAAGCCTAAGAGGAGGCTCAGGTACCTGAAAGCAAAAAGATCTCTATGTTTTATACATATACAAGAGAGGTATGAGATCGCAAAGATATAATAATAGATGAGATATTCTCATTCTCAGTAGCTACTGAAATATCTAAGGGCATTGATGACACTGAACCATATAGCATCGATGAATGTCAATAAAGAAAAGATTGGCCAAAATGGAAGGATGCTATTCAAACATAATTGGATTCCCTTAATAAACGTAGAGTATTCGGACCTATAGTACAAACACCAAAAGACGTCAGACCGGTAGGTTACAAGTGGGTGTTTGTAAGAAAGAAAAATAAAAAGAATAAAATTGCTCGATTTAAGGTACGATTAGTAGCACAAGAGTTTTCTCAGAGACTCGGGTTTGATTACAAAGAGACGTATTCTCTCGTAATGGATGCAACAACGTTCCGTTGTTTGATAAGTCTGATAGTTGAGAAAAAGTTGGACATGAGACTTATGGACGTTGTAACAGCCTATCTATATGGTCATTTAGATAGCGATATCTATATGAAAATCCCAGATGGATTTAACCTACCCAGCTCAAAAACTAAGAACATGCATTCCATAAATCTAAGACGTTCATTGTACGGTTTAAAATAATCCGAAAGGATGTGGTACAACCGTCTTAGTGAATATATGAAAAGGGAGGGATATAAGAATAATCATATATACCCATATGTCTTCATAAAGAAATTTAATGAGGGTTTCGCTATAGTTGTAGTATATGTCAATGACATAAACTTAATTGGGACAAGACATGAAATCAATGAGACTACAAACTATCTGAAAAAGGAGTTCGAGATAAAAGATCTCAGAGACATAAAATATTGTCTTAGATTACAAATTGACCATTGCACTAATGGAATTTTAGTGCATCAATCCAAATACACAGAAAATATATTGAAACACTTCAATATGTATAAAGCTCATCCCCTTAGCACTCCAATGGTTGTTCGATCTTTAGATATCAATAAAGATCTATATCGTCCTAAGGATGATAATGAAATGATGCTAGGACCCGAAGTACCGTACCTTAGTGCCATTGGGGCATTAATATATCTATCATAATGTATAAGGCCAGACATATCATTCTCTGTCAATCTGTTGGCTAGATATAGCTCGACGCCAACTCGCAGACATTGGAATGACATTAAACATGTGATGAGATATCTTCGTGGAACTACCAATATGGAATTATTTTATACTTGTGGTTTATCTGACATCGTGAATCTAGTTGGCTTGGCAGATTCAGGTTATTTATCTGATTCCCATAAAGGTCATTCATAAACTGGATATGTGTTTCTTAATAGCAATACAGTTATTTTTTTGCGTTCAACAAAACAGATAATGGTTGCTACCTCCTCAAATCACTCAGAAATATTGGCTCTCCATGAATCAAGTAGATAATGTATTTGGCTGAGATCGTTGATTCAACACATTCGTAGCTCCTGTCACCTTTCTCCTACCACAGATACTCTAACTGTTATTCATGAGGATAATGTAGCATGTATTGCACAAATTCAAGGTGGATCCATTAAAGAAGACATGACCAAGAATATCTCACCGAAGTTTTTCTATACTCATGAGCTTTAGAAGAACTTTGATATTGACGTCCAACAAGTTCGCTCAAGTGATAATCTTGCAGACTTGTTCACCAAATCGTTGCCAAAGTCAACTTTTCAGAAACTAGTTCATGGAATTGGAATGCGACGTCTTCATTAGCTGACTATTCAGGATCAACATCATCAGGGGGAGTGATTATTTTCAGGGAAGATATATTTTGTATGGACTATAACGCATTATACTCTTTTTCCTTAATCATGGATTTTTTTTATTGGGTTTTTCCTGACAAGGTTTTAATGAGGCAACATTAAGCGTGTCCAACACATATCTAAGTCATCCTAAAGATTGTACTCTTTTCTTTCGCACAGGTTTGTCCTAATGGATTTTTTTTGGCAAAGTTTTAACAAGGCAATATGATTAGAGATAGTGGTCATCCAAAGGGGGAGTGTTATAACGTGGGTTACTAAAGACTTGGATTCTCACTTTGTATTTTAGTCCCACGTTGGTTAGATATTAGTATTACACCTTCCACTATGTGATTACACGAAGAAGATATCTTCTCTCATATTTTCTTCTTCCTTCTTATATGTTTATTCTAACACAAGTAGAATATTAATCTAATTGGATATTTTTATACCATTTGTGCTCCCCGGAACATCATCCATATATAAAGTCACAAATTTACCATCTAAAGATTTTATATTATAGGCTAATTTATAATTTAAACCCTCAATTATTGTAAAATTTTATTTAGATGCCTTCTGTCAGTCAAACTTAATTTTTATGTTAAAAAAACTTTCCTAAAATACCCCCTCCTTCTACCCCCCCCTCTGGCAGTACCACCCCCTCCACCCCCCCCCCCCACACACACACACGTCCCATCCTCGTGTCATCCGCGCCCGCCCCGCCCCGCGACCCCCCTTCCGACAGCTACCGCCCCCGGGACCCCCCGATGTTGCTGCTGTTGTTGCTTAATACTGCTGCCCCTCCCCCCTCTCCTAGTTTGTCGGCATCGAAGAGAGAGGGAGGGCTGCCGAAGAAATGAGGAGAGAGAGAATGGGAATATTTTTGTTATTTTACTCCTTCGATAACAACGTTAGGATAAAAATGGAGGGAGTGTATTAAGTTAGTACTTAAAATTGAGGGTATCAAGTTGAAAAAGTCTAATAGTTGAGAGTATCATGATGTAAATTAGCTAGTTATTATTCACTACTAATATATATATATATATATATATATATATATATATATATATATATATATATATATATATATATATATGCACATGTGGTGCACATATTTTATATTACTTGTGAAGAGCAAACGATATTTTGTAATTGTTTACTACTTGGGATGAGCAAATGTCCTTAATTTTTATTTCTTGGAAAGAACAAACAACAGCCCCCTTTATTTTATTTTATTTTACATGTAATTACCTATCTATCCATGTTAAATTTAATGAACAATTAATTATTAAACATAGATAAGAGTAAATTTGGAATAAAAAAATTTACGATAAAACCAACTTTTTTTATTATATTTATTATATAGTAGTATAGATTATATAGTAGTATAGATATCAATGACAACCTTGCAATTAACATCATTTGTGAGGAAATATTTGACAATTGCAACAGATTATGACTATTGCTATATTGTTACTGCAATAATGCTAACTTTACTACCAAATGTTATAACCTTCTTACAACCTCTCTCCCCCATCCCTTACACATGGGTCCCACCGGATCCTACCTCCCCTCTCACCCTCCTGCTACATGGGCTCCATCTGACCCCACCATTTTTCTCCCTACTAAAATCAAAGTCTGACACGTGGGGGTAGTAATAGGATTATAGCATTTGGTTGTAATCATAGCGTTACTGATTGTGACTGTGTCCTTATCCTGCCGCTTTTCGCGTCAGAGTTAAGCTTCTAAAAACAAAAAAATAGAGATAAATTTGAAAGAAGACTTAATTTGATATAGAGATGATCTTTATTAATATGCTGCTCTTGTATATATACAAGAAGTACATGAATAACTAATTATGTAACAGCTAAGGGATATATGCTACAATCAAGGGATAAGAAGAAAACTGATATTTACAAATCACCATATCTTAACATAGGAGATAAGCTAGATTAACCTCCTAACAAATTAACTTCCTAATGCTCCCCCTCAAGTTGGAGAGTGAATATCTTGTACTCCCAACTTGCGAATCATAGGAGAAATTTTTTTCTTTCCTAAAGCTTTAGTCAACACATCTGCCAATTGATGTGCGGAGCTCACAGACCTTGTAGCAATGGATCCATCTTGGATTTTATCTCTGATATAGTGGCAATCCATTTCCATATGTCTGGTACGTTCATGAAATACAGGATTTGCTGCAATATGTAGAGCATCTTTATTGTCGCAGTATAATATGGCAGGTTCCTGATGCAATACTCCCAAATCTCTGAGTAAATACCGCAACCAAGTTAATTCACAACAAGCTCTTGTTATGGCATATTATAGTGAGTGACATTGTTTTCTGGCATTTCGATCTCCATGAAATCAACGAAGGTCCAAGAAAAACACAATAACCTGTGGTAGATCTTCTAGTAATTGGACAGCCTGTCCAATCTGAATCGCAATAGGCTCGCAAATGGAAATCACTTTTGGAAGAGAAGAACAATCCTTGGCCAGGTGCATTCTTAAGATAACACACAACGAGAAGTGCTGCTTCCATATGAAGTTTTTGAGGCTAATGCATGAACAAAATATGTGATGTCCGGTCTTGAAACAGTAAGGTATATTAACCTTCCAATCAGTCTTCTGTAATGATCCAGATCCTTAAGCAAGTCGTTCTTGTTAGACAACTTTAATCCTTGTTCCATAGGAGTATCAATAGGGGCTGCACCTAACAAGCCTGCATCTTCAATGATCTCTAATACATACTTATGTTGAGAAATAAAGATCCCATTTCTAGAAGCAGAAACCTCAATGCCAAGGAAATATTTCAAGTCACCAAGATCTTTAAGTCGAAAATGATTATGCAAGAATTTTTTAATTGCAGCAATACTTATAGGATCATTTTCAGTAATTAAAATATCATCAACATATATCAAGAGAGCAGTGAAGGAATTGCCTTATATTCTGGTGAATAGAGAGTAATCAGCTCTGGATTGTACATATCTATCGGAACGAATAGCTTATGAGAATTTTGCAAACCACTGACGAAATGCCTGTTTCAAACCATATAGTGACTTATGAAGTCGACAAACCAAGTATTCCTTCCCCTGTCTTCGAAGCCCTGATGGCGAAGACATGTAAATTTCTTCATGTAAGTCGTCGTGTAGGAAGGCGTTATTGACATCCAATTGGTGAAGCGACCATCCACGAGCTGCGGCCAAGGCAAGTAAACAACGAACAAAAATAATTTTGGCAGTAGAAGAAAAAGTATCATGATAATCAACACCCTCCAATTGTGTGAATCCCTTTACCACTAATCGTGCTTTGCACCTCTTGATTGAGCCATCAGAACGATGCCTGATCTTATAAACCCAACGATAACCTATCGACGTCTTGCATGCCGGAAAAGATATGAGAGTCCAGGTGCCATTGACTTGGAGAGCCTATAATTTGGATTGCATCACCTTTTGCCATTCAGGATGAACGACGACTTCCGAATAAGAACAGGGTTATTTGGCTTGACTGATCTGAGCGATAAAAGATTGATGAACAGCCTTGTATCGGTGATAGGATACATAATTGGCCAGTGGATAGTGAGTGCCTTTATTCGGACCTGGAGGCAAGGAAGATGATTGGTCGTAGGTAGGATGCGTGATGTGAGAGCATACAAAATCTTGGAACCTTACTTGTGGACCGGTGGAGCGGCTGGAGCGATGAAGAGGAGGTTCGGGTGGGGGAACTGGTAATTCAGACGAGAAAATGGGTGGGTTGGTTGAGGTAGCATTATGGTCAGGTAAGGGAACAGGTGGTTCGAGCAAAGATGATGTCACTGGTGATGATGGTAGGTCGGATGGAGGGGTCGAAGATGATGGCGCTGGTGATGATGGCGTTGGTGGTGAGGCGGATGGATCTGGAGTAGTTGGAGATAAAATAGGATTATGTTGAATGGTTGGGTTTGGGTCATGGATTGGATAAGGGATTGGACATGTAGAGTGGGCCAAAGGAGGGAGAACATGAATAGACTTGACAGAAGCATAAGAAAAAATATTTTCATGAAAAACTATATCTCTGCTGGTGAAAATTTTTTTGGTGGATAGATCAAATAATTTGTAAGTCTTTTGACCAGTAGGATAGCCGATGAAAACACATGTCATAGCACGATGATCAAATTTATGAGAAATATGGACATTGATAGCAAAAGCTAAGCAACCCAACACACGAAGATGCGAAAAAGAAGGTGGTTTCAAGTAAAGGCGTTCAAATTGAGTTTTGAAAGAGAGAACGGGTGAAGGTAATCTATTGATAATGTGCACAACGGTGAGTGCACATTTTCACCAAAATTGAGTAGGGAGGTGAGCATGAAATTTTAAAGCTCGTACTACTTGTAGAATGTGGCGGTGTTTACGTTCCACAACCCCATTCTGTTGGGGTGTATAAACACAAGAATGCTGAAAAATGATACCATTATCTTTGAAGAAGGATTGGAGTGAAAGAAATTCTCCTCCATTGTCACTTCAAAAGGTTTTAATGTGAATTATAAATTGAGTGAAAACGTAACTAAAGAAACGCTTTAAAAGAGATTGTGCTTCATCTTTGTGTCTCATAAAAAATATCCAAGTGAACCGTGTATAATTATCAACAATAGTAAAAAAATAATACGCACCAGAAAAAGAAGGATGTTTATAACGACCCTAAATATCACAATGAATAAGATCAAATAATTTTTCAGATAAAATTGTACTGGTATTAAAAGGTAAACGACTTTGCTTAGCCAAAGGGCATATAGAGCAAGCATTATTAGACTGAACAGGAAAATTTAGAAAATTCTTGGCAATAAAACCTAAACGATAATGGGATACATGGCCTAAACGACTATGTCAGAGATCGATAGATAAGGTGGTGAGATTGCAGGTTGGTTGGCTTTTTGAAAATGTAGGAGGTTTGGTTACGTTTTTCTTCGTCGCCAATGTCACCAAGTAGTATAGTCCATCACGTTGCTTACCAAAACCAATAATCCTCCTCGTAGCCAGATCCTGCAAAACACACCAATAAGGAAAAAATGTTACTAAACAGTTAAGGCCTCTTGTCAAGCTACTAACAGACATTAAATCAATATTGAATGTAGGCACAAATAATACATCATACAGACAATATATAGAGTTTAGAGGGAATGATCCTTTTGCAACAATATTGACATTTTCTCCACTAGGTAACAGTACCGGAGGCAATAGACAATTCTTATCTCCATGCAAGAATAACTTTGAAGATATTTGGTCTGTGGCACCATTGTCAACAATCCAGCGACGAGAAGGAATTTTAGACAAACCTGATTTCGTCATTGTCGTATTTGCTTGAGAACTAGAACCTCCATCTTTGTTGTTTAGGAAAGACAAAAGTTGTTGGAGTTACATTTCAGAAATTTCGGTTACCATAGATTTTCCTTCTTCTTTGGTCAATCTCTCGGAGACTTGATTGGCTACAGGAGCATTTTTGAAATGGTTCGAGTTGGATCTTGCTTTTGGATAGCCCGATGGATACCCGTATAGTTGATAACACTTTTCAACAAAGTGTCCCATGTTTCCACAATAGATGCATTGAGGACGCCCTTTGAAAGATCCTGAACGACGCTTGTCTTGATCAAAACGTCGCCCATCTTGTGGACCGTTATAAGGACGATCTGATCGTTCTGTTCTTCCATCTCCAACATGATGGTTTGATTTATTACTCCTTACAGCCATAGCAGCGCTCGAATTGGATTCTATAGTAGTGTGTGTAACACTGAGAAGCCTTTATTTTTCTTCTTGACATACAGAAGAATATGCTTAACGGACAGAAGGAAGAGGCTTCGTCAAGAGTATCAGTCCACGAGTAGCACTGTAAGACTCATTCAGTCCCATTAGGAACTGCATAAGATTTTGTTAATCCTGATGCACTCTGCATGAACAAGATGATGTATCAGTATAAGAGGCCAACTCATCCCACAAGCTCTTTAGTTTGGTATAATAGACAGAGACAGAGAGTTATTCTTGTCGATGATAGGAAATACCTCACTTAATTTCAAAGATGCAAGGTGCGTTGCTTTGAGAGAATCGCTTACGAAGATCTTCCTAAACTTCATGAGCGGTAGTGTAGTAGATCACACTATCCGAAATTTTTGGGCTGAGAGTGTTGACGATCCATGAATGGACCATATCATTGCAGCGTGACCAAGTAGCAAAATTGACAGGATCAGTCTCTCCCGAAGGCGCTTTGATAGTGCCATTGACAAAGTCTAACTTGTTTTTGGCATTCAAGACTAATGTCATGGCTCTGCGTCAAGCTGAATAATTATCTCCATTCAAAAGTTTGAAAATCAAAACCAAACCTGGATGATCTGAATGATGAGTGAAATAGGGATTGGAGAGATCAGACTTGGATGTGTTTGAAGCGGAAGAGATCTCTTCATCGACCATGGTGAAACTGCTACATGAGAATGGAAAGTGTGGCTGCTATGGAGTCAGGATTTTAATCCAGCTCTGATACCATAAAAGAAGACTTAATTGATAGAAAGATGATAATTATTGATATGCTGCTCTTGTATATATATACAAGAAGTACATGAATAACTAATTATGTAACAACTAAGGAATATATGCTACAATCAAGGGATAAAAAGAAAACTGATATTTACACATCACCGTATCTTAACATAGGAGATAACCTAGATTAACCTCCTAACAAATTAACTTTGTAACAAGATTCCCCAACTTTGCTATAACAAGACCTACTCCCATAATTCGTAACAAAATCGAAGAATTTATCAAAAAAATTCTGAAGAATTTGTAAAAAAAAAAAAAAAAAAAAAAAAAATTCCCTCGATCGAGAGCTCGACCAGGTGAAAAATCTGCGAAAAATCGAATCTTTACGTAAAATTTGTAAGATCGTGCTCGATCTCCGTCTCCTTTTTTTGTGTAATTGTTCCTTCTTTTGTTGTTTCGGCTGAAATTAGTTCTTGATTTTGTTGTTAATTCGATACGACGACGAAAGCTCTGATCTTGTTGCAGAAAATACTTTGAAAATTGGAACAAGAATGTAATTGGAGTGATGAACCCTAATTTAAAAGAGTGAAGATTTTGTTAATAATAATCATGACTTGGTATGTGGCTCTCCTTGCATTGTGCATATTGCTTGAAGTGGCAACCTTGAGAATAGGTCCACAAGCATGCATAGATCCTAAATTGTAGCCAACTTGAGCATGACTTTAGGCATTTTAGTTTGTTTTCTTTCATGTATTTAAGAAGCCTTGTAGTAACTCTTTGAGAAGCAATTCCAAGAATCATCAATTCTAAAAAGCTCCCTGTGTTCTCCTTTCTTCATAGAGAGTGTTAAAGTTTCTTTGTGTTCTCCTTTGCCATCAACGCAAGCTTGCTGTCTCCTCTCACAAACACACATCTGTGTGAACGATCCCTTCCAGCCAACAAGTGGTATCAGAGCTCGCGTTTGAGAAGATGGGCAAGCCCGGAGCTGCATCGCCACAGACACCAAGTACTAGCGGGAGTGCGACCACACAGCCGATGGCCACACTGGTGAAGGAAGGCAACTTGGCACTCTCATACCCGATTCTTACCAGTACTAACTACTCTATGTGGGTGGTTAAGATGAGGGCTAACATGCGCGCACAAGGCGTGTGGAGCGCGATTGAGCCCAAGGCCAACGAGGAGGTGAACGAGCGCAAGGACCAGGCGGCCCTTGCACTCATCTTCAATGCGGTGGACGAGGAGAGCTTCATGCACATATCTGACAAGGAGAATGCCAAGGAGGCATGGGATGCCTTGCGCACAGTGCATCTGGGAGATGATCGTGTCAAGGAGGTCAAGCTCCAGACACTCCGATGGGAGTTTGAGGGACTCCGTATGTCGGAGTCCGACACGGTTGATGGCTATAGTGCGAAGGTGACAAACTTGGTGAATCAGATCAGAACTCTTGGTGACACGCTCGAGGAGTCATACGTTGTCAAGAAGGTATTACGATCAGTACCTGAGAGGTTCGTGGCGCTCGCCACAACCATTGAAGAGTTCGGAGATCTAAAGACGAAGAAGTTGGAGCAGGTTATTGGCTCCATGAAGGCGCATGAAGAGCGGATGCGCGCATATGCACCACGACAAGGTCAGATCATGCTACTGAAATCTGACCAAAAGTCGTCACAAGAGGTGGCGGAGAGCTCGAACGCCGGAGGGCGTGGGCGTGGCAAAGGTCGTGGTCGTGGTCGCGGGAGGGGCCGCGGCAGAGGCGGGCGTGACAATGACAAGCCCGTTCGCGACAAGTCGAAGTCCAAGTGCTTCAAGTGTGGTGACTTCGGGCACTTCGCTGCCGAATGCCACAGCAAGCCGGAGCCAGAAGCTAACCTAGCCAAGGTTAACTTCAAGGATGATCAAGACACACTTCTGGTGGCATCTCACGTGGAGAAGTCCTGCCAGATGACGCGTGGGACTGGAAGCATCCCCAGGCATGGTGTAGAAGACGTTGTCAGATCCGAGGAGCTTTGGTACCTGGACAACGGTGCTAGCAACCACATGACCGGAGAAAGAACCAACTTCTTGGAGTTTGAAGAGAAGGACCTCGGCGGTGTAAGATTCGGCGACGGCTCGGAGATCAGCATTAAGGGCATTGGTAATATTCTTCTGCAATGCAAGACAGGGGAGCACAAGCTACTTGAGGGTGTCTACTACCTCCCTGAGCTAGAGAGTAACATAATCAGCTTGGGGCAATTGGACAAGCAAGGGTGGCAGATCGTCATAGGAGGTAATCAGTTAAAGCTTTACGACAGGGACAACACCCTTGTTGCAAGGGTGAGGCGAACTGAAAACTGCTTGTACAAGCTTGCCTTGAGAGTGTGCTCGCCTGTGTGTTTGTCAATGAAGACACAAGATGTGGCATGGATCTGGCACGTGCGCATGGGCCACCTCAACTTCCATGCACTGCGGACCATGTGCACAAAGAAGATGGTCGAGGGGATGCCGATGATAGAGCACTTGAACAAGGTTTGCAACGGGTGCCAAACCACAAAGATGACACGACAGCCATTTCCCGACAAGGCAGAGTTCAGAGCGAAGTCGCCACTGCAGCTGGTGCATGCGGATGTCTGTGGTCCCATTACTCCAACGACACCAGCAGGTAACAAATTCATTCTGCTCATAGTTGATGACTACAGCAGAATCATGTGGGCGTATCTACTAACGTTGAAGAGCGAGGTCTTCAACACTTTTCGGCGATTCAAGGTGGCGGTGGAAGCTGAATCAGGTCACAAGCTGAAAGGGCTCAGAACTGACAATGGCGGCGAGTTCACTTCACGAGAATTTAACAAGTATTGCGAGGAAGAGGGCATTCGACGCTACCTCACAGCCCCGTATTCACCGCAGCAGAATGGAGTTGTGGAACGCCGCAACCGAACCATGTTGGCGACAGCACGAAGTCTGCTGCATTCTCGAGGTATGCCCGCTTGGTTCTGGGGTGAAGCTATTCGACATGCTATGTATTTACTGAACAGGTCTCCGACGAAAGCTCTAGACGGCGTGACACCATACGAAGCATGGACAGGAAGGAAGCCGAACCTGCATCACCTGCGCATATTTGGCTGCTTAGCGCATGTCAAGGTGCTTCGTAATCACCAAAGAAAGCTGGAGGACAGGAGCACTATCATGGTGTACCTTGGAGTCGAGCCTGGCACCAAGGGACATCGTCTCTATGATCCCATGACCCAGTCTGTACGTGTCAGCCGTGACGTTGTGTTTAGAGAAGATGAACAGCACGACTGGAGCACTGAAGCAAACCAACTTGGGGTCGTCCCTGTCACTTTCACCGTTCAATACAATGAGGAGCATGTACCACTATCTCCAGCGACGATGCCGAGTTCTCCAAGTACACCACGCACGCCACCAGATGGAGTTGGTCCAACAACATCTGAATCTGAGACCTCAAGGTTTAATGTGCCTGTAGTGAGACAGGCTTCTGGAGCAAGTGATGCAACCCCGCCAACCGGAGAAGCTTCAGACCCCAACGTCGACGGGAGTGGACCACATAGATATCGTGACTTGTTTGATATCTATGACAACACAAGTGAGCTTCATATGTGTAAGCTACTCAACGATGAACCCCAAAGCTATGACACAGCTGCACGTGATCTCAACTGGAAGCGGGCTATGGAGGTTGAGCTTGAAGCCATCCAGAAGAACAAGACGTGGAGTCTTGTAAATCTGCCGAAGGGTGCGCAAGCCATAGGGCTGAAATGGGTGTACAAGCTCAAGAAGGATCCAAATGGCGACGTCATAAAATACAAGGCTCGGCTGGTTGCAAAGGGTTATGTTCAACGCCAAGGCATCGACGTCGATGAGGTGTTTGCACCGGTGGCTAGGCTGGAAACCATCCGGCTCATTCTCGCACTAGCATGTCAGCGAGGTTGGCGTGTGCACCACATGGACGTCAAATCCGCATTCCTGAACGGCGAGCTCAAGGAGGATGTCTACGTTGCGCAGCCAACTGGGTTCGTCGTGAAGGGTCACGAGGACAAAGTATACAAGCTTTATAAAGCCTTGTATGGTCTACGCCAGGCGCCACGAGCATGGAACTCAAGGCTTGATGCATACTTGTTGTCACTTGGTTTCAGCAGATGTCCACAAGAGCATGCCATGTACATGCGCTGTCAGGAGAACGAAGTGCTGCTTGTTGGAGTCTATGTTGACGACCTTATCATCACCGGTTCAAATCTTAGACACGTGGAGGAGTTCAAGCAGCAGATGAAAGATGAGTTTGAGATGAGTGATCTTGGCGACCTTAGCTACTACCTTGGCATAGAGGTGCAGCAAGGTGTCAATAAAGTCAAGCTGAAGCAAACGGCCTACGCCAAGAAGATCCTCGAGCAGACCGGTTTGTTGGAGTGCAATGCAAGCAAAACACCCATGGAAGCAAAACTGAAACTCACCAAGTCTGATACAAGCCCAAAGGTGGATGCAACACACTATCGGAGTATCGTTGGAAGTCTTCGATACTTGACGCACACCCGGCCCGACATCGCATACTCCGTTGGCGTGGTGAGTCGCTTCATGGAGGCACCGACGCAGACTCATTACGCTGCAATCAAGCAGATACTGCGATATGTGAAGGGCACACTACATTATGGCCTTGAGTTTGTTAGAGGACAAGTAGAGGAGCAGCTTCAAGGCTACTGTGATAGCGACTTGGCCGGAGATTTGGACGATCGCAAGAGTACCACTGGGATCATCTTCTACTTCTGTAAATGTCCGATCACTTGGACGTCACAGAAACAGAAGACAGTGGCATTATCTTCATGTGAGGCGGAGTATATGGCGGCGTCGGCAGCAGCTTGTCAAGCTATTTGGCTGAATCGCATGGTGGAGATGATGACAGGGAGTGAAAATTGTTCAGCAAAGCTACTGGTGGATAACAAGTCTGCAATTGCATTGGTGAAGAATCCTGTCTTTCACGATAGAAGCAAGCATATAGATGCACGCTATCATTTTATCAGGGAATGTGTCGAGAAGGGACAGATTGATGTGGAGTACGTGAGCAGCAAAGAGCAAACTGCAGACATCCTGACAAAGGCTCTGAACCGATCCATGTTTGAAGAGCATCGTAGGAACATTGGAGTCAAGGACCTCTCAGAGTGAAGTCTAGATTAGGGGGGAGCATGTTAATAATAATCATGACTTGGTATGTGGCTCTCCTTGCATTGTGCATATTGCTTGAAGTGGCAACCTTGAGAATAGGTCCACAAGCATGCATAGATCCTAAATTGTAGCCAACTTGAGCATGACTTTAGGCATTTTAGTTTGTTTTCTTTCATGTATTTAAGAAGCCTTGTAGTAACTCTTTGAGAAGCAATTCCAAGAATCATCAATTCTAAAAAGCTCCCTGTGTTCTCCTTTCTTCATAGAGAGTGTTAAAGTTTCTTTGTGTTCTCCTTTGCCATCAACGCAAGCTTGCTGTCTCCTCTCACAAACACACATCTGTGTGAACGATCCCTTCCAGCCAACAGATTTGGTATTCTCTACCTTTGTAATCAGAACTTATATATAGTTAGATTCGGTATTGACATTAGATTCGGTACAAGAATGTAATTGAAGTTGTAAAGCTAGTTCTGGGCCTTCTGGTTTAGCCAATTGCGTTCCATTTGAGCTCCACTGGACGCCAAAAACACAATGCACGAGCCGTGCATGCCCGTTTGGGGGCTCGAGCGCTTGGGGCGCTTGCCCAACGAGCGTTCCAGTAGTGGGCGTTTGGGCATTTCTGGAAAGCTCGCTGTGCCGGAAACGGCTGTTGTAGCCCCCGAATGAGCGGACCCCGATATGGAAGGAACGCTGTCAAAAACAGCTAATTCGGTTGCATTTAGGCTCCAATGAGGCTAGAACAGAAGAAAAGGCAAAAATCTTGAATAAAGTTGTAGCTAGTAAGGTCTAAGCTTTAGGGGTTTCGATATTACAGAAAAGAGGAATGGGTTAGAAGGAAAAAAATATTTAGATGTTTATCATGCTTTTTATAGACATGGACGTGTGTGCATGTAATGTATATCAAAATGATGGTGAATCCTGTATGATGGAGTATTTTGGTACTCAGTTACCTAAGCAACTCTAAGGCGAATTGGTAGACAAACTATTCATACTAATAACTCCAGTTTGTCAGTGTACAAATTTTCTTTCGTATGTCATATATAGTGGACACTTTTGTTATTCTTCTTTGTCACATTTATATCTTAATTCTTAATATCTTGCATTGCCAACATGTTTCTTAGTTTTATGGAGATCCTTTCTTGCTTTTGTATTTGATTATCATATAAATGGATGCCTCTGTATGTATACGTCATTTAAAAAAATTGAGATGTATGCACTTATGTTAACCTAATCCAGTGAAACATTGTTGGATATGACAGGGGCATATAAATAATATTGTTAGGACCTGTTTCAGAACCAAAACGGTTGACGTAGGTGAAATAACAGATGATTATCAAATGTGTTGGAGTGTGTGTGCTTTTCAACCTATGTAAAAATATTTCGGAATAGGATTGAGTATTTCTACATATAATAGGAATACCTTAATTTATTTGGATTGGATATTCCTAAATATAATAGGAATATCTCAATGGATATGAATTGGATATTCCTACATATAATAGGAATATGTCAATGGATTTAGATTGGATATTCCTATCTATAATAGGAATGTTAGTTGTGGGTTTGAGGCTATATATAGGTGTCTCATGGCCCTAAAATATATCTCTCTCTCTAAAAAAAAAAAATAGCAACAAGGAGAGAAAAGGAGGCAAGAGTGCCATTGCAACATTGGAGAGGAGAAAGAAGGATTTGAGGCCGTTTCGAAGAAGAAGATCAGTTTCGGGTATTTCTCGTTGTCTTTCTTCTTCGTGGTTATAATCTATTTTCTGTTTCAAAAGAGTTGTGGTGATCTGTTTGGATCGGTGAGAAGTTTGTAAGGAGTCGGTATATTTCTTATTCCAGTAGTAGAGGATTTTCAGGGTTGGACTCCGATGTTCCCGTGGTTTTTCCCGCATCGGTTTTCCACGTCAAAAATCTCTGTGTCTGCGATTTGTGTTTGGCATTTTTGGTTTGTGCATTTTGCTCGATTTTTTTGCAGGTACTCTCTGGTTTGGGGAACCGTTTTCGCACTTTCGTTCCCAACAAAGTGGTATTAAAGCCAGATTCTGGAATTTCAGAAGGGTGTCAGGAGTTGACAAGCAAACTAGGGAGGAGAGATGGACGCAAAGCCGGTGCGGATGGTAAACCTGAACGGTACCAACTATCATTACTAGAGGAGCAAGATGAAGGATCTGCTATTTTTCAAGAAGCTGCATCTGCCGGTATTTGCTTCCGAGAGGCCCAGTGACAAATCCGAAGAGGACTAGAATTTCAAGCATATACAGGTGTATGGGTACATCAGGCAGTTCGTTGACGAGAACGTGTACAACCACATTGCCAGTATTACCACGCGAGGACACTGTGGGATAAGCTGGAATCTTTGTATGCGAAGAAGACCGGAATAAATAAATTATTCCTGATCCGGTTGATGATGGGTCTGTAGTACAAAGATGGGACGTCTATTACGGATCACTTGAGTGAGTTCCAGGGCGTGGTTGACCAGCTATCCTCGATGGGTGTAAACCCCCAGATTTTGCAAGAATATTAAACTTAGATTTTTTTCATAATTTTCTGAAATTTTCTGAGAATTTTCTGTAATTAAAATCAGGGTTTTTAAATATTAAATAATTTTTTTATAGATAATAAATGATATTAAAATATCATGGAAATAATATTTTATGGTGTAAAATAGAAAACTGGACTTAGGATAATTTTCCTGGATTTTATTGGGCCTCAGACCTATTTTTAAAACACCTAAAACTATTTATTTAATTAATTGTATTATTTATTATTATTTATTATTATTATTATTATTATTATTATTATTATTATATAATAACCCAGCCCGCGGCCCGCTGGACCCGGCCCACCGGGCCCAGCCCCGAACCCAGCCCAGCCCTACCGGGTCGGGTCGGGTCTGCCCGCCACCCGACCCGCCCGTGCCCGGACCCGCACACCCCACGACCCTCTCCCTCTCCCCGCGTCCTGCGCCGCCCCGCCCGGCGCGCCGCCCGCTCCGGCCGGCCACCTCACCCCCTCGCCCCCACGTCCACCCCTCTCCCCGCCCGTCTCGGCCTCCCCAACCGCCGCCACCGCCTATAAAGCCCTCCTCCTCCTTCGATCCCCCGACCACCACTCCACCACCGGCTCCTCTCCGCCACTTCCACCACCGGACAGCCACCGCCCGCAGCGCCGTCAGCCTCTCCCCCGGCCTCCCTCTTCCTCCCCTCCTCTTCTTCTTCTCCGGCGAGCGCCGCCGGCAGCGCCCGCAGCAGCAGCAGCTCCCCGCAGCAGCTCCGGCAGCCTCTAGCGCCGCCGCAAGCCCCGGCCTGAACCCTAGCCCTAACCCTAGAGGCGGGACACGGACACGGGACACAGTGTCCTGTGTCGTGTCGGACACGACTCGGACCCCGATTTTCGGGTCCCATTCAGGTGCGTGTATCTTCTTGCTCGTAGCTCGGATTTCGATTCCGCAAATTGCGTTGCGAAGCCTGTATGACCCTCTCGGTGCCCGGACAAACCGCTCGGGGCATCGCGTCCTGTGGTGATCGCACACCGCGATCCAAAAACAGGAAAAACCAGACCCTGTTTCACCTCGGAACTGAGTACGCCCCGCGAAACGGGACGACTTGGTCGCGTGCGGTCTTCACAGATATGTGCGCGCCGTCGATACGGACATGTGGGATTTCGCGGAAGCTGATTCGGGTGTGCGTGCACACCGGAATCAACGCGTATCCACGGACATCGCCCCGTATCCGACTTTTCTGCAATTTGCCCTAACTTCCTGTACACACGTCGGATCGAGACGAAACTTGCGCCATCGGACTCATAGCGATACGCTGGTCCTGTGGGTCAAGTTTGGTTCGATTCTGAGAACGTTGACGAAATCGCGTGTCGTGGGCCCCACAGGTCCCGCTCGACGGGCGATTTTGTGATCGGCTCATCGGAATCCAATTCTGGAAGTTCCGTTGGGTTCGTATCATCGTTCCTGACCTGTCGACACTAAGTTTGGTGAATTTGGATCCCTTTGACCCTGACACATTTTTCGGTGCAAAGCGGGCCCACATACGGACCCCGTTTTGACCCGAAATTGCCGTTTTTGTTCTTGTCTCCAAATTGGACCCAAGGACAGGCGTTTCTAGCTATTTGATATCTTCTGAGCATGATGGTAATATTTATTTCAGCATCTGGACTCATTTCTGGAAATTTCCCCGAGATACAAACTGTATTTGGATCCAAACAACAGGCAAGTACCTGCACTTCAAGTTTAATCTTTATATTGTGACGATTAATTCCTTGCTCTACTAGTACCATTTATGATTACACGTAGTGTTAGAACACTGGATTTCATGTCTTGAGTACTGAATTTCATGTCTTGCTTTTCGTGTCGGGTGGGAGAATACTAGGAGGCATGTAGTTTACCCTTCCCCCTGTTCCTGTTTAATAGCTGTTGGTACGCGACTGTACCCTCAGCCGGATCTCGATTATTCCTGTTTAATAGCCGTCTATGACGGCCGGATTAGCCTTATAAACCCCTACATGCCAACTATGTATTCTAAAATAAACACAAGTTCACACACATAGCTTCTTGTCTTGTTATAATTCCTGTTGGCTCGTTGTAGTGTCATTTCCTGTTTCATTTTATTCCTGTTTACTCATATTCCTGTCTATAATATTAACTCTTAGTTATTGTTGCTTCTTTTATGCATATTCTCAACATGATACTTGTCAGTTCTTTTCTACTTGTCATAAATATTTAGTTTAATCTTTGTTGTGCATTGTGTACTTTGCTCCTTTCCTGACTGGATCCGTTGATTTAGGCGATGATGAGGACTATGCCCCCACCTTTTATGGTCCCTATGAGGTAGCAGGTGATACATCTGAGGAGCCTGTTCCTACCCAGGAGACTACTTTTGAGGGGTAGTAGCCAGTTAGCTAGTATTTTCTTTCAGCATCAGCAATCGGGTTTGTCCCCGATTTATCTTCTGGATTCTGTATTAAACCATGGATTTGTATATCACATTTTGTCTTATGAAATCTTGGTATTCCTATTTTCCTATTATTTTCCTTGTCTATTTACTTTACTGTGGATGAGATAGATTATAAATTACCTGTGAATATGACCTAGACAGCGTACTACCGCCGACACTGCGGCGTAGGCTGGACGTACCCACGTACTCGTGCCCGAATATCCGGGTGCGGGTCGTGACAATGGGAGTCAAGTTCGACGACAAGGTTCATGGACTATGGCTGATGTGTACATTGCCAGACTCGTGGGAGACCGTACGAGTGTCTATGATCACTTCTGCTCCAGAAGACGTAGTTAGTCTGGAGTTTGCCAAGAGCGGGGTACTGAATGAAGAGATGCAGAGACGTTCTCAAGGTACTTCATCTATATCCCACTCAGAGGCGATTGTTTGAGAGAGCCGCGGAAGGGGTAAAAATAGGGGTCCAGGCGGTGGCAGAGACAAAAGCAGGAGAAGGTCTAAGGGTCGGTACGAGGACTCAAAGTGTTACCATTGTAGCAAGAAGGGCCATTCAAGCGAAACTGTTTCGCTTGGAAGAGAGAAGAATGACGACAAGGGGAAGCAAAGTGAGAATACTACAGCGGTGGCCTTGACACATGGGCGCGACGTGATCAATGTAGGTGATGAGGTAGTTATGAATCTCGCCTACGATGACAACTCTTGGCTGGTGGACTCAGGTGCTTCAGCGCACGTATCTCACAATAGGGCACTATTTACTACATAAACAATAGGCGACTGTGGAGTATTGAAGATGGGTAATGGAGATGTGTTGAAGGCGGTTGCCATTAGAGATGTGCATTTGAGGAAAAAGGCAGGTGCAACTCTTGTTCTCAAAGATGTCTGTCATGTCCCTGATATCAGTTTCAACCTGGTGTCGGTTAGAAGATTGGATGACGAGGGTTTATTCAGTCTCTTCGGGAATAATCAGTGGAAGCTTTCTAGAGGTTCGATGGTGATTGCCAGAGGAAGCAAGATATCCGGACTCTACTATATGGAAGGGAGCGCACAGGGGGCGCAAGAGGTTAATGCAAATACTGATGCATCTATTGAGTTGTGGCACAGGCGGATCAGCCATATCAGTGAGAAGAGGATGAGCTACTTGGTGAATATGAAGGTGATTTCAGGGCTAAAGTCTACAAAGTTGGAGAAGTGCATGCACTGTTTGGCGGGAAAGCAAAATAAGGTGTCTATCCAAAGTCACCCAAGTTCAAGGAAGCCAGCGTTGCTCGAGTTGATTCACTCTGATGTCTGCGATCCTATGAAGGTAAAATCCATTAGTGTTGCTTCTTATTTTGTAACATTTATTGATGACTGTTCCAGCAAGGTTTGGGTCTATGCCTTAAAGACCAAAGATCAGGTGTTGTCCACTTTCAAGGAGTTTTAGGCCTCTGTTGAAAGGAAGACGGGCAAGAAGCTTCTATGTGTTCGGTCGAACAATGGCGGCGAGTATATCGGTCCCTTTGATGCTTATTGCAGAGAGCAAGGGATACGACACCAGAAGACTCCACCAAAGATACCGCATCTCAATGGTGTAGCGGAGTGGATGAACAAGACGCTAATGGAGAGGGTACGGTGTTTGCTGTCAGAAGCAAATTTGCCAGGCAGCTATTGGGGTGAGGCACTTTACACAGCTGCTTATTTTATTAATCTATCTCCTAGTGTTCCTTTGCAGGGTGATGTGCCTGACAAAGTATGGTACGACAAAGAGCCGTCATACAATCACTTGTGAGTGTTTGGTTGTAAGGCCTTCGTGTATCTACCGAATGATGAGAGATCCAAACTTGAGCCAAAGATGAGGCGGTGCGTCTTTGTCGGCTACGGTCGGGATGAGTTTGGCTATAGACTCTACGATCTAGTGGAAAGAAAACTCTATAGAAGTAGGGACGTGATATTCGTCGAGGATCAGACCATGACCACCACTCAGGATTCCGAGATGCCTTCTGAGGCTGAGAAATTGTCTAAGTTAGAGTTATTTTGCTTCGAGCAGTTTCCAGAGGACATCACAGAGGATCCAGTTATAGGGGAGCCAGTACATGGAGTTGCTCCCAACCTTTATCATCATCCTGCTGATGGTGGTCAGGGTGACCCTCAGAAGGATGAGCATGCCGAGGAGGCAGTTCATGGAGGGGAGGAGGCTGTAGATATACAGCCAGCACCAGTGGTTCCGTTGAGGAGGAGTGATAGAGAACGTCGACCATCTCCGAGATATTTATCGGGTGAGTATGTGCTACTAACTAACGGGGAAGAACCCAAAAGTTTTGCAGAGGCTACGGAAGACGAACACAGGCAGGAGTGGATGGAGGCCATGCAGGAGGAGATGAGTTCCTTGGAGGCCAACTCTACTTATGATCTGGTGCGGTTGCCAAAGGGCAAGAATGTGGTGCCCCGTTCCCCCTATTCGGGGAGCACGGCTAAGAAATACAAGACGGTATCGTTCGATCGGGATAGATTGAAACAAGAACCCATCCTCGTTATGGATTTGATTCTTCGGAATCGATTTCCATATTCAGTGGACCGTGTCCCCAGGATCGACTTAGCAGCAGAGTCAGGAGGAACCTCTCCGCTGCAAGTTTTCTTGCCTAGTTTTCGTTGTCACTTTGTTGCTTTCGTGCTTTGAGTTAGTTTTCGGATTTGCTTGCGATTTCTTGAACGGTTTTGATGGATTTTATTATTTTCGTTTGTTGAACTGCACTTCAATTCCGAGATTGGAAATAGTGGAAGAGGTATTGATCAGTTGTTCATGGCAATGCAGGTGAACGAGCAGTAGGCGACGCGCGAGCGGAGTCCTGAAGCACCTCTTTCCTTCCTTTCTCCAACCAACTTGTGAGTGGCTTATATTCGATTCAGTTGACCCTTCTTCCAAGTCTTCACACCTAAAAATCTTGTATTCTTGCTTGCCCCGATCAAACGATACCAAGTAATAACTAAAAGATGTCAAGATAAAAATGAATAGACTTGAATAACTTTATGCTTGTCAATCAACTTGTGAACGGTTACCTTATTGCATGCTAGTTCATTCAGAATGTTCATCATATGCATAAATTTCAAGTTATAATGTATACTTCTTCTATATATATTGTGCTATGTAAAGAACTCATCCTACCATGCAATAAACTGAACATGAAGACTATGCAAAAGTAGATCTTGCCCTGTTACTGTCCTTTGCCTGAATTGCCTCAAATAGATAATATAGTAGACTAAGTTGATCACGGACAACTTGTGCACAAGGTCTTAGTTCCTGCGGATGGTCGCTAGGGCACTGGCACCGATCCGGTCCGAACGGAACTCCTGAATAGTCGCCTATTTCGGATGGAATGACCTGTGACGCCCCTGTTCATTGCGTTATTTGTTATTTTATTCATGTACTATGACCCGTCCTTTATGGCATACGCCAGTGATCCTCTCGTATATTTAGACCTGTTGCAAGCTAACTTGTGTCTTCGTGGTAGGGAAGAACATGGTAAGTATTGTGCAGATGGTTCAGACGGGCAGGTAAATGTCACCGAACGGTGGCAAGTTCATTCCGGTGAATTCTATATGCTTTCTTATAAAATGAACTAAGACAAGATAGAAAGACCACAAATAATATGCATGCTTCATCTAAACAACGTGTTGATTGATATAGTTTGGTTAGCTCGCCTTCACCAGTACATTTTAATGTACTGACCCTAGTTGAAATAGGTTCCCTGCACCAAGGAGATCCTGCGAGGAGCTGAAGTCACTGCCCAATCCAGTCCAGCTGTCGGTGCATCCAGATCATGCCATCTCTTGAAGCATTTTGAAGCCCAGGAGCTAGCAAACTTAACTCATGCAGCTCAGAGAAAAAGTCATTGTCCCGCCTGGAGGTCCCTTATTTTGAAGTTTAGTAAGGGAATGTAATATACAGGACAACTATCTCATTTTGTGTCAATATTTTGTAAGCCCGTGCGGCAACCTTGTGACTCGTTCAAGAGTTTGTAACTATATGTTCATAATCAATAAAGAGAACTTTTCCATGTTTCAACTTTGTGTTTCAATTTATCTGTGTACTCTGAATATGTGCTCGTTATGCAGAATACCTTAGCCTTATGCGGTGCGCAACCTAGGCCCGTACGGCGTCACGCCCGGGGGATGACTATCGATTTCACGGAATCGGGGCATGACATATTGGTATCAGAGCACAGCTTCAAGTTCCTTTGACCCTCGTATTGGAAAAGTTCCTTTGCCGATCAAATTTTTGTGCGAACTCTTGAACTCGTTAGGCCAAAATAAGATAAGTTCATATAATGAGTCCATAATACATTATGATCCTGATGTAATTTACCTTCTTTTGAAGGAATGGCACAAGCGCAACCATCAGCGCTAGCACCGGGCGAGACAAAAGCCCAAAAAAGTAGTTTCGGTACTTCGGGAAGTTCTCGAAGCCAGCGAGCTATGTCTCGTGTCGATCCTATTTCGTAGGTGATGAGGATCTTAGAGGCTAATCAACAAAGGGAGGAGGATCGTTATGAACGGGCTGAGAAGCAAGCGAAAGAAAGGCAAAACCAGTTCCAAGACAATATAGAAGCCCGATTCTCAGTCCAACAAAAGTAGGTAGATACCCTGCAATAGATCGTTCAAACGTTGGCCTCCAACCAGTCCGCGACAACAGCAGCGACATCGGTGGAGCAACCCGCACTTAAAGTTGAGATGCCTCAAACCCCAAGAAAGAAGGATGTGACTGCCTTCGACTTTGGCGACTTCAAGAAAGTCCGTAACACGCCATTTAAAGGGATTGAGGATCCAATCATGGCTCTAGATTGGTAGGCCGAACTGGAGGATCATTTTAAACTGCTAGAGGTAACCGAGTAGAAGTGTGTCGCATATACCCAACTACAGCTTCGCTTGAACTCGCACGATTGGTGGGATGTGCATCGGAGATCTCTTCCAGTTGACGATGAAGAGGAGACGATCGCATGGTCTACCTTCTGTGGCGCATTTGAAAAGGAGTTTATACCCCCTCCCGTACGTCGTTAGAAAGAGAACGAGTTCGAGCAACTACGATAAGGCAGCATTACAGTTAAGCAGTATTCTGCCGAATTCAACTAGCTCACCAAATTTGTAAGTTCCTATTTACCTGATGCAACGAGTCATGCCAGACGATTTGAAGACGGTCTGCGCCCTGCCATCCACGCGCACGTGGTCGTTCCCCCGTACGAGACTATGCGTAGAGTCCTGAATCATGCACTTTCTCTTGAACTGCAGTATCATCATGTTGTTGTCGGATCTGTGCATACTTCCAATCACAAATGCCATAGCAACGAGAAAGGAAATACCGCTACAAAGCGCCCAAACAACGGCGGTCATCAGAAAGGGGATCTGTCATGACCCGTACCCAGTATAGGGACATGATTGCGTAGGTTCGTCCAGCCTACGCCGCAGCATCGGCGGTAGAACGCTGTCTAGGTCATGATACTATCTAATCAATCTCTCACGAATATCCAACTCCATAAGGAGACACAGATATCACAATATAATATAGAATACTCAATCACATAAACTAAGGCACGATGAGATATCGAAGAAAATATATGAAATACAAGACAAGTCTAAAACAATAAAATAATCTAACCTGCAATCCATAATATCTAAATCTCCAAGTATGCTGGAAACAAGTCCTCTAAGTCGCAGTCTGGAAAAATATTTCCAGTCAGGATGGAACGAAGTACATCTCAAATAACAGTTTCAGTTAATTGATAAGGACTATAAAACAATAAATAGATGATGCTATATACTGAGAAAAGACAATAAATTAATGCAATAGCAAAATAAAGAGACAGGCAATATGGTACAGTCAGTGCATATATGAAATAAAGAGAACGAGGTACAATATCATATACGGGTGATGTAGTATATGAACTAAAATAGAGAACTGTAACTATTCTACGTGTTTGAAATTGTAGTTTTGAAATATGATTGGCTTGGGAACTTGTTTGATAGCTACATGGCCTGGCTAATCATACGTGAGGTGTATGATTAACACTATCAATGTCTACACTTGTACGATAGATATTTGATCACATCTCTCACTAGCAATTTCCCTGCCCCCAACTAGTACTGTGGATCCAACCATGACACGTCACGATACACGATCAATGTCCAATATATTATGTACAATGTCTAATATCAATGTCTAATATCAATGTCGTGTACAATATCAATACGATAACTAATGTAACATCTCATGACTGTAGATTCAATCTATATACTAGTCCGGGTAGCACAGTGTCAAGAATCATATGTAACATTTCTAAATACTTGAATTATAAAAATTATCAAATAACAAAAATTATCAGAGAATGTACTTACCTGGGGTCCTGCTGCTGGCAATACCAATAACCTGATTCCAAAGTCTTGTCTGAACAATCCAACAATCCTATAGACATCATATAATACAATATTTGCATCAGACATTAACTAACACACAATCATAAATACATTGAATTCAGGCGCTACGCTAGGTATGACACTGGTCAACTAGCAGGGTCAATTGTGCATCTAATTGTGCGGGTGTCGCGTCTGTAATTGCTGTACAAAATAGACAGTCAAAATGATACGGGCTCGCCAGTACTTCAGTGTACATAATGGCAGTCTTCTAACACTTCACATGGTCCCAAGTCAATGCAACTACGGGGTATCCGTATTTACACTCGGGTCACCTAGTTCATATATAAATATACATATTATTATCTAGCATATATCATTAATACTTATAATATATATGTACACCAATTAAATACATATACAATATATATATGTGTATGTACACTAATTGAATTTATACTATATATTTATATTAAATATATACTAGGGAATACATATACTATACGTATATATACCAATTATATACATTAACATATACTAATGGGATACCTAAATATATACACATACACACACAATCACATAAAATGAAGGAGTGGGGACAGGTTTGAACCTGTGCACGTGCACGAGATCGACGATGACGACGACGATGGCGACGATGATGATGACGGCGATGAAGGTGATGATAAGGACGATGAAGGTAATAAAGATGATGAAGATGATGGTGAAGGCGAGGCTGCCGGAGTGGAGAACGTTCAGGCAAGGGGATGACAGGGAGGAGAGGTGGTGGAGACGGTTGTGCTCAGGGTGTCAAGGAGGAGGAGAACAGCAGGGTGTAGCCGTGGTCGCGCTGGCGGAGGAAGATGACCGGAGGGAGAGGAGGACGTCGTGTGGTGAAGAGGGTGGTGGTGCGGGGCATCGTTCAGGCGAGGGAGGAGGAGAACGTCGGGTCGGGGTGGCTGTGAAGTCGGGTTCAGGTGGCGGAGGAGTCAAGCGGGTGGTCGAGGAGGAGTGCAGCGGCTCGGGCTACTCGGTTTCGGCATGATAGAAGGCGGGAATAGGTCAAGATCTGCTCCGGCTGGGCGTCGTGGTAGAGTTGCTCGGCGCTGCGGGGGTTCAGCAGCGGGTCAAGGTCGAGGAGCTGCTGTGTCTCGGTGGAGGAGATGCAGGCGGAGCTCCGGGCTCAGGCGGGTTCAAGGGAAAGGAGGAGGTCGGTCGGCTTGGCGAGGTGGGGAGGAAGGAGATGAACAAGAAGGGGGTGGCCGAACTTGGCAACTCCGGTGGAGGGTCGGGAAGAGGGAGATGTGAGGGAGAAGATGAATAGGGTCGGCTGAGTATTGGTGATGGAAAAAATAAAGGAAAAATTTAAAGCTGGGAATATTTATATACACATGGTGTTGGGTTGACCAAAAAAAGTTTGAATTGGTCAACATTCTCTTAGAATTGGGCTTGGGTTGTCATGTAGGTATTTCAATGGGCTAGGATTTGCATAGTTCAAAAGTGGATGACTAGGATTGCTAATTTCAAAATGGAGGGCCATGGTTCAAAGTGGGTTGATGTTGAGGGTTACACACTCCAATAAATTATGGAAAATTTTACATGAAGGAGAAATGGGTTTATTTACGTGTCGTATCCAACGGGGTGGACACCTTAATGCACTTTTGCATAAAAATGCCCAACAATTAGAAAATTGCACAAAGTTAGATTTATGGTTTAAATTAATTAAAAATTAATATCATAGGTGTTCTAAAATTAATTAGAAGTACATGGGACTAAAATTAAGTGGGACACAAGTGTCATGAATGAAGAAGACTCAGAATAGAATATTACCCTAATTTGGGTTGCTCAAAATGGGTCAAGATTGTGTCTCCAATTTCGATTGGAACGCACAAGGATATAAAGTCAAATTTATTTGGAATTAAATATAAACGTCAACGACGAATATTGTGCGACTAAAATGAAGCACAAGAGAGCATATTTATGTGCTACACAAAGGTCAGAAAGAAAGTCGGGCACGTCTAGGTCAAGGGTGTAGAATTTGTTGGAAGGCAAAAGCTAGGGTAGCGCTCCAAATATCGAAGCAACGGTAAGGCGCAACAATGAAATAAAATAAAAGTAATTAATTACAACCTCCATAATTAAATCCCAAAAATGCTAATTAAAATACATGATCCTATAATTCGATCAGGGCTTCATCTAGTGGGCTTCTAGGTCTAGTCTACTAACTCACACATTAATGAACACTATACAATATAATATATATCTATACACATATCATGCAATTATTTAAAATAAATACACACAATACCTATAATATATAAAATGACAAAAATACCCATATTTTTAGGATGTGGTAGTTACAAGTCTACCCTCATTAAAAGAATTTCGTCCTCGAAATTTAAAATCCTCAATAGTTGTATTTGTCTATTTATTTATTACCATCAAAATTTAAATTCATCAACCATATAATCATGAAGTAAATTCATATTGTTATTTCACCAAAAGTTTCAAAATTCTAAAACATCATATTCCTGAAAATCTTCAAATAATTATCAAATTTTATTCTTTTCACAATCTCCTCCAAAATTTTAATAACTAAATACAAAAATTTAATATTCAATCCTCTAATTAAAATCCAATCAATGCATATTTATAAATTTAAAAAAAATCTCATCCGCAAAGTTTGAATCTCAAACACTAATCAATTAATCATCTTGCTCCTCTAATTTAAGTCCAATCGATGCGTATTTATAAAATTTAAATCCACATATATCCAAGTATTCCTATATATTCACAGTCTCTAACACACAAGATACACACAAATACACCAGTTGTCTACAACCCTCAATTATGTACTAAAATTTGCACTGCCCGGATTACTTGCACTATTACTTCCAATAATTTCTATCCATATTAACTGATACACCAATTTAATTATCATCACACGAGGTACTTACTGTTATTAGCACTAACCCTTGATATAGAAACACTAACTCTCTCGGTATGGTAACACTAGCTTCATAATTAGATCACCTCATCACACTTATTAGAACTCACGATCATTTGCACTTTTTATAACTTATATAATACACATGCTTCACTTCACTCTCAAAGGCAGGCATATGGTTCCATATCTCGATTTATGTATACGTATCTTCTCTTAAATCTTTTACAGACTGATACACTATATATCTTCCATTACAAACCTTGATATCTCTCAACCCATGGCACACTCATTAACACCCTTTAGGCATATACATTTCTTTACTCTTGACACACCCAAGTAATCAACCATCAAATTGAATATCATGCTCCATTAATTTTCAACATAAGTCCTTGATACTTAATTGTTTACATAAATCATCCAATTATATAAATTTATGACTATCTAGGACTGGCATGCTGACTCTGATATTTACTCTTGGAACCATCACTGATACTTTACTCCTTCTACCTATAATACCAATACTACTATAATAATGACACATTATCATAGAACCATTGCTACAAGGTACTACGTTATGAGTTATCTCTAGATTAATGCCAACTGCTCACATGTCCAACCAATAAATACTTACAGACTCACAAGCCATGCTCTCAGCAGTCAACATTGATACAAGACACAGACCTAATTGTAAGTCATCAATTATCACACTAACATGGAACCCTAATGGAAAGAAGCTCAAGGAAGAACTGGACTGAGGAACTGAAGGTATTTCTACTGCTAGCAAACAAAAAGAAGCGATGGAACAAAGTCCTGGAATAACAGAAGTAGATAAGTATTGAGATGATACTTTAAGAACCAATTTAAGATACAACCTGATAATCATACACGTCTGTCCGAAATCATGACACTCAGAATCCTCGCCACGCCAGTAAGCATAGCTGCGATGAACGATAGATTCCATAACTTAGGTATGCAACTCTATAATCATGTCGTCTAGAATCCTCGCTGTGACGACTAGTATAGCTGCGAGAAATTCTAAATTTCATAACTAAGATAGATACATCTGAAGTTAGGTACCTACGTTTTCGACACGCCAACTAATATGGCTGCAATAAATTCTAGGCTCCATAACCAAAGTAGACGTTTTACCTTTATCACTGTCCTCATCAACATATGGCATCAGATAATACCATAAATTTTTGTCCGTAAAATTTATCTCGATAAGAAATCAAACTCAACAACGACACCAAGAATTAAATTTAGTAACTGATCAACAAGAATCCAATTCAATAACAACGAGTGAGAACGGACAGAACAAGGAAAAAAGATTTGAATTAGAAATTATAATAAGATTCTCAAGGGTCGTCCCAGGAATCTCTCAAATAATTTGTGATTGAGTATTCGCTCTCATCCTAGTATCCTATGTCATATATCCTATCGCAGGCACGCAGTAGTACAACTAAGACGTCGCACTACCACGACATCGTACAACTTGCGAAGTCTGACCTGCGTGGGCCGCCACTAAAAATATGTCACGACCCGCACCCGGTATAGGGGCACGAGTGCGTGGGTACGTCCAGCCTACGCCGCAGCATCGGCGATAGAACGCTGTCTAGGTCATGATACTATCTAATCAATCTCTCACAAATGTCTAACTCCATAAGGAGACACAGATATCATAATATAATACGGAATACTCAATCACATAAACTAAGGCACGATGAGATATCGAAGAAAATATATGAAATACAAGACAAGTCTAAAACAATAAAATAATCTAACCTGCAATCCATAACATCTAAATCTCCAAGTATGCTGGAAACAAGTCCTCTAAGTCGCAGTCTGGAAAAATATTTCCAGTCAGGATGGAACGAAGTACATCTCAAATAACAGTTTCAGTTAATTGATAAGGACTATAAAACAATAAATAGATGATGCTATATACTGAGAGAAGATAATAAATAAATACAATGGCAAAATAAAGAGACAAGCAATATAGGCAATATGGTACAGTCAGTGCATATATGAAATAAAGAAAATGAGGTACAATATCATATACGGGTGATGTAGTATATGAACTAAAATAGAGAACTGTAACTATTCTACGTGTTTGAAATCATAGTTTCGAAATATGATCGGCTTGGGAACTTGTTCTATAGCTACATGGCCTGGCTAATCATACGTGAGGTGTATGATTAACACTATCAATATCTACACTTATACGATAGGTATTTGATCACATCTCTCACTAGCAATTTCCCCGCCCCTAACTAGTACTCTGGATCCAACCATGACACGTCACGATACACGATCAATGTCCAATATATCATGTATAATATCTAATATCAATGTCGTGTACAATGTCAATACGATAACCAATGTAACATCTCATGACTGTAGATCCAATCTATATACTAGTCCGTGTAGCACAGTGTCAAGAATAAGATGTAATATTTCTAAATACTTGAATTATAGAAATTATCAAATAACAAAAATTATCAGAGAATGTACTCGCCTGGGGTCCTGCTGCTGGCAATACCAATAACCTAATTCCGAAGTCTTGTCTGAACAATCCAACAATCCTATAGACATCATATAATACAATATTTGTATCAGATATTACACTAACACACAATCATAAATACATTGAACTCAGGGGCTATGCTAGGTATGACACTGGTCAACTAGCAGGGTCAATTGTGCGTCTAATTGCGCGGGTGTTGCGTCTGTAATTGCTGTGCAAAACAGACAGTCAAAATAATACGGGCTCGCCAGTACGTCAGTGTACATAAGGGTAGTCTTCTAACACTTCATATGGCCCCAGGTCAATACAAATACGGGGTATCCGTATTTACACTCAGGTCACCTAGTTCATATATAAATATACATATTATTATCGAGCATATATCATTAATACTTATAATATATATGTACACCAATTAAATACATATACAATATATATATATGTGTATGTACACTAATTGAATTTATACTATATATTTATATTAAACATATACTAGGGAATACATATACTATACGTATATATACCAATTATATACATTAACATATACTAATGGGATACCTAAATATATACACATACACACACAATCACATAAAATAAAGGAGTGGGGACAGGTTCGAACCTGTGCACGTGCACGAGATCGACGATGACGACGACGATGGCGACGATGATGATGACGGCGATGAAGGTGATGATAAGGACAATGACGGAGATAAAAGTGATGGTGAAGGCGAGGCTGCCGGAGTGGAGAACGTTCAGGCAAGGGGATGACAGGGAGGAGAGGTGGTGGACACGGTTGTGCTCAGGGTGTCAAGGAGGAGGAGAACAGCGGGGTATAGCCGTGGTGGTGCTGGCGGAGGAAGATGACCGGAGGGAGGGGAGGAGGTCGTGTAGTGAAGAGGGTGGTGGTGCGGGGCGTCATTCAGGCGAGGGAGGAGGAGAACGTCGGGTCGAGGTGGTTGTGAAGTCGGGTTCA
Organism: Iris macrosiphon; assembly: GCA_036927795.1. NCBI lineage: Eukaryota > Viridiplantae > Streptophyta > Magnoliopsida > Asparagales > Iridaceae > Iris > Iris macrosiphon. The sequence continues at coordinate 67,735,218 of JAYESA010000010.1, read as the reverse complement.
GGCGGCGGAGGAGTAAAGCAGGTGGTCGAGGAGGAGTGCAGCGACTCGGGCTACTCGGTTCCGGCGTGATGGGAGGCGGGAACAGGTCGAGATCTGCTCCGACTGGGCATCATGGTGGAGTTGCTCGACGTTGCGGGGGTTCAGCAGCGGGTCAAGGTCGAGGAGCTGCTGTGTCTCGGTGGAGGAGATGCAGGCGGAGCTCCGGGCTCAGGCGGGTTCGAGGGAAAGGAGGAGGTCGGTCGGCTTGGCGTGGTGGGGAGGAAGGAGATGAACAGGAAGGGGGTGGCCGGACTTGGCAACTCCGGTGGAGGGTCGGGAAGAGGGAGATGTGAGGGAGAAGATGAATAGGGTCGACTGAGTATTGGTGATGGAAAAAATAAAGGAAAAATTTAAAGAAGGGAATATTTATATACACATGGTGTTGGGTTAACCTAAAAAAGTTTAACTTGGTCAACATTCTCTTAGAATTGGGCTTGGGTTGTCATGTAGGTATTTCAATGGGCTAAGATTTGCATGGATCAAAAGTGGATGACTAGGATTACAAATTTCAAAAGGGAGGGCCCTGGTTCAAAGTGGGTTGATGTTGAGGGTTACACACTCCAATAAATTATGGAAAATTTTACATGAAGGAGAAATGGATTTATTTACGTGTCGTGTCCAACGGGGTGGACACCTTAATGCACTTTTGCATAAAAATGCCCAACAATTAGAAAATTGCACAAAGTTAGATTTATGGTTTAAATTAATTAAAAATTAATATCATTGGTGTTCTAAAATTAATTAGATGTACATGGGACTAAAATTAAGTGGGACACAAGTGTCATGAATGAAGAAGACTCAGAATAGAATATTACCCTAATTTGGGTTGATCAAAATAGGTCAATATTGTGTCTCCAATTTCGATTGGAACGCACAAGGATACAAAGTCAAATTTATTTGGAATTAAATATAAACGTCCACGATGAATATTGTGCGACTAAAATGAAGCACAAGAGAGCATATTTATGTGCTACACAAAGGTCAGAAAGAAAGTCGGGCACGTCTAGGACAAGGGTGTAGAATTTGTTGGAAGGCAAAAGCTAGGGTAGCTCTCCAAATATCGAAGCAACGGTAAGGCGCAACAATGAAATAAAATCAAGGTAATTAATTACAATCTCCATAATTAAATCCCAAAAATGCTAATTAAAATACATGATCCTATAATTCGGTCAGGGTTTCATCTAGTGGGCTTCTAGGTCTAGTCTACTAACTCACACATTAATGAACACTATACAATATAATATATATCTATACACATATCATGCAATTATTTAAAATAAATACACACAATACCTATAATATATAAAATGACAAAAATATCCATATTTTCAGGATGTGGTAGTGACAGGATCGGAGGTCAATTTGTAATTTATGTAACAAGCCTGGGCACACAGCCAACAATTGCCGCCGTAAGCTTGGGACATGCCTCCGTTGTGGTTATCCAACCCATCAGATTGATGCCTGTCTGCTCCCTGATCGCCGCCCTCAACATCCAAATCCTAACCCTACACCCCAGGCCAACCGAGTTACGCCTCAGCAAGAGCATCGTCGAGCTCAAGGTCGGGTCTATACTATGACACGAGAGGAAGCTCTGGCCTCAGACACCATTATGTCAAGTATATTGCTTTTTAATACCATACCTGAACATGTGCTATTTGATTCTGGTACAACGCATAGTCTTATATCCACGAATTTTGCCGTCAAAAACAATATAAAAATAATACTGTTGTATCTAGACCTTAGTGTTAGCACCCCCCCAGGCACGAAAATACCTGTCCGTTCAGTATGCCAAGGTGGTTATGTCTGTATTGGAGGAAGGAAGCTATCGTTAGATATTTTAGTCCTAGATATTCGGTATTATGACATCATTTTGGGGATGGATTAGCTCAGCGCTTGCTCGACAACTATCGAATGTGCAGAGAAATGAGTCATCTTCCACCTACTTGGAGAAGCCGAATTCTGCTACACGAGTAGTCCAGTAACTGATGCGTCCAGGGCCTGCATGGTGATATCGGCGATATCTGCTCGGCGAATGATGCACTCTGGCTGCGAGGGATACCTAGCATCGGTTCGGGACACACAGTTGGATTACGTAAACATTGAGTCTTCTTCCGTTGTGGCAGAGTTTCCTGATATGTTTCTGAGCGAACTACCTGGCATGCCATCTGACCGAGAGATCGAGTTCACCATCGACAATTTTTGAATACTCAGCCGATTTTTAAGCCTCTGTACAGAATGGCCTATGCTAAACTGAAGGAGTTAAAGTGCCAACTTCAAGAATTGCGGGATCGTGGGTTCATCCGTCCGAGCGTGTCTCCTTGGGGCGCGTCTGTGCTCTTCGTGAAGAAAAAAGATGGAACATTGAGACTCTGCATCGATTATCGGGAGCTGAACAAGGCCACCATCAGAAACAAGTATCCTCTGCCCAGGATAGATGACCTCTTTGATCAACTGCAAGGGGCAACGGTGTTCTCAAAATTTGATCTTCGCTCAGGCTACCACCAGCTGAAGATTAAGCCAGAAGACATGTCCAAGTCTGTATTCTGAACCCGCTATAGACACTACAAGTTTTTCGTCATGCCATTTGGTCTGATGAATGCCCCTGCTGCTTTTATGGATTTGATTAATCGAGTGTTCCGACCCTTCCTCGATAAATTTGTGGTCATTTTTATAGACGATATCTTAGTGTACTCGAAGAATAGGGATGAACACGCAAGACACCTGCGGATGGTGCTTCAAACCCTTCGAGACAACAAGTTGTATGCGAAGCTTAGTAAATGCGAGTTCTGGTTGGACAATATAGCCTTTCTCGGGCATATTATTTCTGCAACGGGCATCTCAGTTGACCCTAAAAAAAGAAGCCATCGTGAACTGGAAACGGCCTGAGTCAGCTAGCGATATTCAGAGTTTTCTTGGTCTGGCGGGCTACTACCGTAGATTTAGTAAAGATTTTGCTAAAATTTCCTCGCCTCTGACTCAGCTCACTCAGAAAGGACTAACGTTCGCGTGGAGGGATGACTGTGAAGCTTCGTTTATGGAGTTAAAGCAGCACCTCGTCTCAGCACCAATTCTTGCCCTTTCGGACGGACCCGATGATTTTAAGATATATAGTGACGCCTCAGGAAAGGGATTGGGATATGTCCTTATGCAACGGAACAAAGTGATAGCCTTCGCGTTGAGGCAGTTGAAGCCTCACTAGAAGAATTATTTAACCCATGATTTGGAACTCGTCGCGGTAGTGTTCGCGTTGAAGTTGTGGCGCCACTACCTTTATGGTGTACCGTGCGAGATCTATACGGATCATAAGAGCCTAAAATATCTATATACACAAAAGGATTTGAATCTTTGTCAACGACTCTGGCTTGAACTTCTTAGCAATTTTGACTTGATGATCAGATACACCCCGAGGAAGGGTAATGTTGTAGCTGATGTACTGAGTCGAGTATTCATTGCAAGCCTGGCTATTGATAACAAGCTGCATCGGGATATAGAAGCTTTGGGCATTACACTTGTAATCAGATACAAAAAGGGGACGCAAGTGGCACAACTGCGCCTCAAACCTGACTTATTAGAAAAGGTCAAGTCCGCTCAGAAGGATGACATGTTCCTGCAAAAGATACAAGATCTTATCTCAGCAGGAAAGGCAACCGACTTTGCGGTAGGCACAGACGGGATGATCCGAGTGAAGGAAAGATTATACGTTCCAAACGATGCAGCCCTCAGAAAAGAGATACTCACGGAAGCCCATTATGCTAGTTATACTTCTCATCCGGGTACCATAAAGATGTATCATGATCTCCATTCAACATTTTGGTGGCACGACATAAAACGAGATGTTGCGTTGTTCGTATCGCAATGCATGGCTTGTCAAAGGGTCAAGGCCGAGCACCAGAAGCCGGGCGAAGAGATGCAGAACCTCGCTATACCGGAGTGAAAATGGGAACATATAACAATGGATTTCATTGTCTCCATAGCGTGCCCGTATCTATTGTCTCCGATAGAGATGGTCGATTCATATCGCATTTCTGAGAAAGCCTACAATCAGCAATGGAGACGACGTTGAAGTTCAGCTCCGTCTACCATCTACAGACAGACGGTCAAACATAACATGTCAACCAAATCCTCGAAGACATGCTATGACTCTGCGCTTTGGACTTGAAGACAAGTTGGGACATGCATCTACCGTTAGCCAAATTTGCATACAATAATAGCTTTTAATCTAGCATTCAGATGACGTCGTATGAGGCGTTGTATGGGCGGAAGTGCAGGTCCCCGATCTATTGGGATGAAGTTGGCGAACGACAAATTATTGACCCGGAGCTCGTGGAACAAACCGTCCAAAAGATTCATTTAATCCGGGAACGGCTAAAGGTAGCTTAGAGTAGCCAAAAAAGCTACTCAGACATGCATCGATGTCCACTTGAGTTTCTTGAAGGCGATCGGGTTTTTCTCAAAGTCTCGCCCATGCGAGGAGTTACCAGATTTGGAGCAAAGGGAAAGCTAAGTCCAAGATTTGTCAGTCCGTTCGAGATACTGAAGCGAGTCGCCCCGGTTGCATATCAGATTGCCCTACCACCGTCACTATCCGAAGTGCATGATATCTTCCATGTTTCATAACTTAGAAAGTACGTATACGACCCGAGTCATGTGGTGGATCTTGATCAACTGGATCTTAAGGCAGACTTGACTTATGTTGAATAACCTGTGCAAATCTTGGATCGTAAGGAGAAGCTTCTTCGAAGTCGTTCGGTTCCACTTATGGGCGTGCTTTGGCGAAACCATCGGTCGAAGAATCCACTTGGTAGCTTGAATCTGAGATGAGGGAAATATTTCCTTCATTATTTCCTAGTGGTAGGTTCTATTCCTAAGTTTTGTGGACAAAACTTCCAATTAGTTGGTTAGGATGTGGTGCCCCGTTCCCCCTATTCGGGGAGCGCGGCTAAGAAATACAAGACAGTATCGTTCGATCGGGATAGATTGAAACAATAACCCATCCTCGTTATGGATTTGCTTCTTCAGAATTGATTCCCATATTCAGTGGACCGTGCCCCCAGGATCGACTTAGCGGCAGAGTCAGGAGGGACCTCTCCGCTGCAAGTTTTCTTGCCTAGTTTTCGTTGTCGCTTTGTTGCTTTCGTGCTTTGAGATGGTTTTCGAATTTGCTTGCAATTTCTTGAACGGTTTCGATGGATTTTATTATTTTTGTTCATTGAACTGCACTTCAATTCTGAGATTGGAAAGAGTGGAAGAGATATTGATCAGCTGTTCGTGGCAATACAGGTGAACGAGCAGTAGGCGACGCGCAAGCGGAGTCTTGAAGCACCTCTTTCCTTCCTTTCTCCAACCAATTTGTGAGTGGCTTATATTCGATTCATTTGACTCTTCATCCAAGTCTTCAAACCTAAAAATCTTGTATTCTTGCTTGCCCCGATCAAACGATACTAAGTAATAACTAAAAGATGTCAAGATAAAAAGGAATAAACTTGGATAACTTTATGCTTGTCAATTAACTTGTGAACGGTTACCTTATTGCATGCTAGTTCGTTTAGAATGTTCATCATATGCATAAATTTCAAGTTAGAATGTATACTTATTCTATATATATTGTGTTATGAAAAGAACTCATCCTACCATGCAATAAACTGAACAGAAAGACTATGCAAAAGTAGATCTTGCCTTGTTACTGTCTTGTGCCTGAATTTGCCTGAATTACCTCAAATAGATAATATAGTAGACTACGTTGATCACGGACAACCTGTGCACAAGGTCTTAGTTCCTGCGGACGGTCGCTAGGTGTAAACCCCAGATTTTTAGGAATTTAAAAAAATAAATTTTCGAAATTTTCTGGAATTTTCTGTGATTTTTAGGAAATTAAAATAAATGGTCTTCTGAATTAAATATTTTTTATTATTAAAATAAGTATTAAAATATTATGAAAATAATATTTTTGGCTGTAAAATAAAATATTAGACATAGGGTAATTTTCTTGGAATTTATTGGACCCCAAAACTATTTTTAAAGACCTAAAAATTAATGTTTTAATTAAACCAAAACAAACCAAAATAAATCAACCTGAACCAACCGGTTTATTGAACCGAACCCATGCTGAACCGAACCGAACCCTGACTCAGACCTAAACCCTAATTTAAAACCCTAACGGGTCGGATCCATCAACCCGACCCGTACCCGCAACCCGTACCCGACCCATACCTTAGCAGGTCAGATCCGGGCCTAAATAGCTGACCCGCAACCCGACCCGACCCTCCTGCTACAGTGATCCCCCTATCTCCTATAACCGATCACCCGCACGAGTCCTCCGCCGGCCGCTCGTCTTTCGCCGGCTGTTCTCGCAGCTGCCCCGCGCCTCTTCGCCTCCTCTGCGGATAACCGCCGCCGCCATCTCCTCCTCACCCCGCCAACGGCAGCTGGATCCCCTCCCCGCTCCTCCTATAAAACCCGCTGCCATCACCAACCCCTCCATAGCCACCACCGCCACAGCTCCGACCTGCCTCCACCTCGCCGTGCCTCCTTCCTCCTCCCAGCCGAGTTTCCTCCGACGCCCCACTTCCTACCTCCTCCCCGCTGAGTTCCCCGGCGCCTCCTCCAGCAGCCCCCTCAATGAACCACGCTGAACCCAGGCGCCTCCTCCGCCGTGACCACCAGCGCCGCCTCCACCAAGCCTGACCTGCCGACGTCTCCAGTGCCGCCACAGCTACCCCGGAGATCCCCAGCAGCGGCCCGCAGAAACCCAACGCGTATTTTCAGTCGATACCTACCCCTGTTCAGGTGACTGTTTCTCTCTCCTCTCTGTCTCATTTTCCAAACTGTCTGCTGTGATGCATAGACTGCGTGACCCCCTCGAAACTCGTGCCATCGGCAAGGTGTAGCACGTCCTGTGGCGATCGCAAACTGCGACACAAAATCAGGAAAATAAATACCCTGATTTTCCCGGAACTGGGTGCGCCTCGCTAAACGGGACGACTTGGTCGTGTGCGAACTTCAACGAAAGGTTCGCGCCGTTAATACGGACGTGTGGGATTTTGCGGAAGTTGATTTGGATGTGCGTGCACACCAAAATCAACGCGTATCCGTCGACAATACCCCGTATCGGCCATGTTCTGGAACTCGTTGTAACTTCGTGTACACACGTCGTATCAAAACAAAACTTGCGCCATCGGACTCGTAGAAATACGCTGGTCCTGTGACCCAAGTTTAGTTCGATTCTGAGAACGTTGACAAAATCGCGTATCGTGGGCCCCACGGCTCCACTTGACGGGCGACTTTGTGATCGGCTCATTGGAATCCAGTTCTGGATATTCCGTTGGGTTCGTATCGTCGTTCTGGACTTGTTGACACTAAGTTTGACGAATTTGGAGAACATTGTCTCTGGCACATTTTTCGGTACGAGGCAGGCCACATGTGGACTCCGCTTTGACCAAAAACTGTCAATTTTGCCCCTGTGTCCAAATTAGACTTATGGACAGGCAATTTTAGCTATTTGATGTCTTTTGAACCCGATGGTAACATTTATTTCAGCATTCGGAAGAGTACATGCAGATCCCACTGATACTAGAGCAACAGTTGAAGTCCGAACCCCAGGCAAGTGTACCTTGCCATACTTGCAGCATTTGTTTATACTATTCTCTTGATTTATTACTGTAATATCTCTGTTCAACCTAGGACCGTGTGACATTACTTAGCGTCCGAATAATATTCGGGTGTTAACACCGTACGCGACGTTGTGTAACGTCACCTAGACATGGATATCGAGACCCTATACATTCTCGTGCTTGCCTTATCAAGTACGTCATGCCTCAGGATACCTGACACTATTCATTAGACAGAATCTTCCTGAGATATTTATGGTAATTCTGTATAGGTTACAGGTTCGTGACATATGCTTTATACATGCTTAGATATCATTATGACTTGCTACATTAGATATGAACTTGCGTGTCATGGACATGAGACGTGTGATTACATTGGGTGAGGAGAGACACACAGGCTACAGGCTAATTTATATATATTTTTATTATTGTGAGGCCTTAGAGTTTACATCAGAGCTAGGCACTCTACTAGTGATATCACTGCTACCGGCTCCCCGACACCGAGCTTGTAGTGGTCTCAGCCTGAGTTCTAGTGATGCTTTCATCTTGCATATCACTTAGCTGGTTATATAGTTTACCCTATTGTTTCATTTAGTATCACACTGCATTTATTATGGCTTGAGTTATTCTTGTACCTTGCTATGTCCCCTGAGGACCTGGATCCGGATTATGTCCCCCGGAATAGCAGAGGAGATCTATCCCGAGGTATACGGGACAGGAGCATTAGCAGGAGAATTAGCAGGAACAGGAGCAGTACCAGATCCAAAAGACGAGGTGATCGCCGAGGATTTCTTCTGAGTATGTGCTTTATCCATACTCAGTATTTGTTGTTGTTACACTCTTTATTCTTATCTCTTGACTATTGTATCAGACTTATCATCGGGTTGTTCCCCGAGATATATTTTATTGAGATTTGTTGTTGATTAATATTTCTCATATTGCTGTATTTATTTTCTGTGGATGAGATTAGTACCATTGCCCATACTGTTGTTTTACAGCTTAAGTACACCCTGATGGGTCCAGTAAATTGGGTTTGTCCATCGGTGTGTGCTGCTGGCCATTGCCACGTGTCTAGTTCCACGAAATTTTGGGACTAGGGCGTGACATGGTTTTTGTGGTGGCCCATGCAGGTCAACGACTAAATTGTTTGGTTTCAACTTAGGGACCGAGCAAGCCTGCAATAAAGATAGGATAAGTTATAGGATCTCATCCATATGATTGAATCGTTCTTGATCTCTATATCGGATTCGAATTAAATTCTTGACTTGCATCCTGCCTTGATTCCTCTGTGCGCCTCTTATAGTTTATTTTGGATGCAGAGTAATGGATCAACGAGAAAACGATGAGACTCCTGCAGGATCACCACGAGGTGCTGTGGTAACCAACGAAGATGAAGTAACACTAGTGGATGGAGGTCAATCAGCACACCGAAGCAGTCAAGCAAATCAACATGCCTCAAAAATCCAGCAAGATGATATTCTGCCACAGTTTACTCTACCAATGCCCGTATTCCCACAAGGGCAGGCTAAGGACGGACAACAAATATTTTAAATGATCTATGCAATGATGCAATCTCAACAAGAGGCTCCGCGAAACAATTTCGTGACCGCACTAGAGCAGGCGAATCTACCAGCACGACGGCCAACGACGGGCTCTATCACCGATTTCCGCCAGTTGAAGCCTCGTACCTTTTCAGGCAAGGAGGAGCCCACTGAAGTTCATGAGTGGCTCACAAACACTCAACATCAATTAGAAGCAGCTGAGCTTCCAAGAGAGCGTTGGATGACTGCCGTCCGGATGCAGTTGACGGGCAATGCACATCACTGGTGGCTATTTGAGGAGACACGGCTCGGACCAGACCGAGTCACTTGGGAAGAGTTTTCCAGACTCTTTCAGGAGATGTACATTCCAGCTATTGCTCGATCAGAACTTCGGGACAAGTTCAATCGCCTCACTCAAGACAGTATGACAGTGGAAGAGTATAATGCGGAGTTCATTCGTCTGAGTCACTTCGCCCCAACCCTGATCCCGACAGAAGAAGAGAAGGCTGAGAATTTTTTTGATGGACTAAACTTTGAGCTACAGAAACTGATCGGATCTGTTGCACCTACTTCTTACTCGGACGTCCTTGCTGCAGCCCGACGCATGAAACGCATCACCAGGAAAGAATCCAGCCTGAAAAGGCCATATTTACCAGCACCAACCAGAGCATCACAAGAGGAGTCTGTAAAGCGTCAACAGATAAATCCACCACCGAGAGCAGCACCAAGAGCCTCATTCCTTCCTACTTGTCACTATTGTGGCAAGGTAGGCCATATTGAGAGAGAGAGTGCAGACGCAAGTTGGGAATGTGCTTGATTTGCGAATCCAGACAACACTTAGCCAGAGATTGCACAACACATCAAGGAGTAACACCGATGATTCACTAAGAAGCCTTACCAGCACCAGGAGGATATCAGCCGAGGCCACCCTTGGCACCACAAGCAGCACTCTTCCGGCAGGCCCAACAACAGCAGAGGACACCTCCACAAGTACGCGGACAAGCTTTTGCGATGACCTTGGAGGATGCGCAGACTCATGGAGTAGCAAATGCGCGTAAGTTATTCATAGATGCATTACTTTAGCTCGTGCCTGTTAGTTCGTGACCTTAGCCTTAAACCTGGTATTTTGAACTTGTTATTAATTGATAACCTAGTTTTGTAAGCTGTAGTTTTCTTACTTTAACCATATTTCCTTCACTCTTGAATTTACATAACTTTTATTGCTTAGGAAATGATATTTTTCTTTCCTAGGTATTTTGCTTAACCCTCATCATTTGATTCTCCTTGATCATGATTCTTTAATTGTGTCATGCTTCGAACAATGCTTGCAACCGTGTCATCTCTTCTGATCGGTTATTTCTTTGATTGCGAGGACGCAATCCTCTTAAGGGGGGTAGATTGTAAACCCCCAGATTTTCAGGAATTTAAAAAAAAAAAATTTCGGAATTTTCTAAAATTTTCTAGAATTTTTAGGAAATTAAAATAAATGGTCTTCTGAATTAAATATTTTTTATTATTAAAATAAGTATTAAAATATTATAAAAATAATATTTTTGGGTGTAAAATAAAATATTAGACATAGGATAATTTTCCTGGAATTTATTGGACCCCAGAACTATTTTTAAAGACCTAAAAATTAATGTTTTAATTAAACTAAAACAAACCAAAATAAACTAACCTGAACCAACCGGTTTATTGAATCGAACCCATGCTGAACCAAACCGAACCGAACCCTGACTCAGACCCAAACCCTAATTTAAAACCCTAACGGGTCGGATCCATCAACCCGACCCGTACCCGTGACCCATACCCGACCCATACCTTATCGGGTCGGATCCGGGCCTAAACCGCTGACCCGCAACCCGACCCGACCCGCCTGCTACGGTGATCCCCCTTTCTCCTGTAACCGACGACCCGCACAAGTCCTCCGTCGGCCGCTCGTCTTCCGCCGGCTGTTCCCGCAGCCGCCCCGCACCTCTCCGCCTCCTCCACGGATAACCGCCGCCGCCATCTCCTCCTCTCCCCGCCAACGGCCGCCGGATCCCCTCCCCGCTCCTCCTATAAAACCTGCCCGCTGCCATCACCAACACCTCCACAGCCACCACCGCCACAGCTCCGACCTGCCTCCACCTCGCCGCGCCTCTTTCCTCCTCCCTGCCGAGTTTCCCCCGACGCCTCACCTCCTTCCTCCTCCCCGCCGAGTTCCCCGGTGCCTCGTCCAGCAGCCCCCTCAACGAACCCCGCTGAACCCCGGCGCCTCCTCCGTCGTGACCACCAGCACCGCCTCCACCGAGCCTGACCCGCCGATGACTCCAGCGTCGCCGCAGCTACCCGGCGATCCCCAGCAGCGGCCCGCAGAAACCCTAGCAGCCTCCGGCCGTGCCGCATCGCGCCACCTCGCGGAAATGCGTATTTTCAGTCGATACCTACCCCTGTTTAGGTGACTATTTATCTCTCCTTTCTGTCTTATTTTCTGAACCATCTGCTGTGATGCGTAGACTGCGAGACCCCCTCGAAACCCGTGCCATCGGTTCGGTGTATCACGTCCTATGGCGATCGCAAACTGCGACGCAAAATCAGGAAAATAAATACCCTAATTTTCCCGGAACTGGGTGTGCCCCGCTAAACGGGACAACTTGGTCGTGTGCGGACTTCACCGAAAGGTGAGTACCGTTAATACGGACGTGTGGGATTTTGCGGAAGTTGATTTGGATGTACGTGCACACCAAATTTAACGCGTATCGGTCGACAACACCCCGTATCAGTCCTATTCTGGAACTCGTTGTAACTTCGTGTACGCACGTCGTATCGAAACGAAACTTGCGCCATCGGACTCGTAGCAATACGCTGGTCCTGTGACCCAAGTTTGGTTTGATTCTGAGAACGTTGACAAAATTGCGTATCGTGGGCCCCACGGCTCCATTTGACGGGCGATTTTGTGATCGGCTCATCGGAATCCAGTTCTGGACATTCCGTTGGGTTCGTATCGTCGTTCTGGACTTGTAGACACTAAGTTTGACGAATTTGGAGAATATTGTCTCTGACAGGTTTTTTGGTGCGAGGCGGGCCACGTGTGGACCCCGCTTTAACCAAAAACTGTCAATTTTGCCCCTGTGTCCAAATTGGACTTATGGACAGGCAATTTTAGCTATTTGATGTCTTTTGAATCTGATGGTAACATTTATTTCAATATTCGGGAGAGTACCTGCATATCCCGCTGATACCAGAGCAACAGTTGGAGTCCGAACCCCAGGCAAGTGTACCTTGCCATACTTGCAGTATTTGTTTATACTATTCTTTTAATTTATTACTGTAATATCTTTGTTCAACCTAGGACCGTGTGACATTACTTAGCGTCCGAATAATATTTGGGTGTCAACACCATACGCGGCATTGTGTAACGTCACCTAGACATGGATATCGAGACCATATACATTCTCGTGCTTGCCTTATCAAGTACGTCATACCTCAGGACACCTGACACTATTCATTAGACAGAATCTTCCTGAGATATTCATGGTGATTTTTTATAGGTTACAGGTTCGTGACATATACTTTATACATGCTTAGATATCATTATGACTTGCTGCATTAGATATGATCTTGCGTGTCATGGACATGAGACGTGTGATTACATTAGGTGGGGAGAGACATAAAGGCTACAGGCTGATTTATATATATATTTATTATTGTGAGGCCTTAGACTCTACATCAGAGCTAGGCACTTTACTAGTGATATCACTGCTACCGGCTCCCCGACACCGAGCTTGTAGTGGTCTCAGCCTGAGTTCTAGTGATGCTCTCATCTTGCATATCACTTAGCTGGTTATATAGTTTACCCTATTGTTTCATTTAGTATTGCACTGCATTTATTATGGCTTGAGTTATTCTTGTACCTTGCTATGTCCCCTGAGGACCTGGATCCGGGTTATCTTCCCTGGAATAGTAGAGGAGATCTATCTCGAGGTATACGGGACAGGAGCATTAACAGGAGCATTAGCAGGAACAGGGGCAGGCACTGGATCAGTACCAGATCCAGAAGATGAGGTGATCGCCGAGGATTTCTTCTGAGTATATGCTTTATCCATACTCAGTATTTGCTGTTCTTACACTCTTTATTCTTGTCTCTTGACTATTGTATCAGACTTATCATCGGGTTGTTCCCCGAGATATATTTTATTGAGACTTGTTGTTGATTTATATTGCTGTATTTATTTTCTTTGGATGAGATTAGTACCATTGCCCATACTGTTGTTTTACAACTTAAGTACACCCTGATGGGTCCATTAAATTGGGTTTGCCCATCGGTGTGTGCTGCTGGCCATTTTCACGTGTCTAGTCCCTCGATATTTTGGGACTGGGGAGTGACACTAGGGTACTGACACCGATCCGGTCCGGACGAAACTCCTGAATAGTCGCCTGTTTCGGATGGAATGACCTGTGATGCCCCTGTTTATTGCGTTACTTGTTATTTCATTCATGTACTATGACCCGTCCTTTATGGTATACGCCAGTGATCCCCTTGTATTTTTAAATCTGTTGCAAGCTAACTTGTGTCTTCGTGGCAGGGAAGGACATGGTAAGTATTGTGCAGGTAGTTCAGACGGGCAGGTAAATGTCACCGAACGGTGGCAAGTTTATTCTGGTGAATTCTATATCATTGGTTGCTTGTAAAATGAACTAAGGCAAGATAGAAAGACCACAAATAATATACATGCTTCATCTAAACAACGTGTTGATTGGTATAGTTGGGTTAGCTCGCCTTCACCAGTATATTTTGATGTATTGACCCTCGTTGAAACAGGTTCCCCGTACCAAGGAGATCCTGCGAGGAGCTGAAGTCACTATCCAATCCAGTCCAGTTGTCGGCGCGTCCAGATCGTGCCATCTCTTGAAGCATTTTGAAGCCCAGGAGCTAGCAAACTTAACTCATGCAACTCAGAGGAAAAGCCATTATCCCGCCTGGAGGTCCCTTATTTGAAGTTTAGTAAAGGGATGTAATGTACAGGACAACTATCTCATTTTGTGTCTATATTTTGTAAGCCCGTGAGACAACCTTGTGACTCATTCAAGAGTTTGTAACTATATGTTCATAATCAATAAAGAGAACTTTTCCATGTTTCAACTTTGTGTTTCAATTTATCTGCGTACTCTGAATATGTGCTCGCTATGCAAAATACCTTAGCCTTGTGCGGCAGAAAGTGAAAAAGTAAAAAGAAAAATGAATTAATGAAGGGTTGGTCCTTACCGGAAATGCAACCTAGGCCCGCACGACGTCACGCCCGGGGGACGACTATCGATTCCACAGAATTAGGGCATGACAAAGAAGGCTTTGAAGAATCGATGGATGTTTAGAGTGAAGCAGACAGATGATGCTACTCGCCCTCGATACAAAGCGAGGTTGATAGTTAAAGGCTACGGTCAGAGGAAAGGCATAGATTATGATAAGTTCTTTTCGCCAGTCGTCAAGCAGTCGTCTATACGGGTGGTGCTAGCATTGGCAGCCAGTTTTGACTTGGAGGTCGAGCAAATGGACGTGAAGACGACATTCCTCCACGGTGATCTTGAGGAGTTATACATGGAGCAACCAAAGAAATTATGTGAGAAGGGCAAGTCACATTTGGTCTGCCGGTTGAGTAAGAGCTTGTATGGTCTGAAACAGGCTCTGAGGCAGTGGTACAAAAAGTTCGAGTCGTTTATGGGGGAGCATGGCTATGCACGGATAACGTCGAATCATTGTGTTTTTGTGAGGTACTTCGCCAAGGATGATTTCATCATTTTGTTGCTTTATGTTGATGATATGCTGTTGGTGGGTCGAAATGCCACAGGATAGCAGAGTTGAAGCGCCAACTGGGCGCGGCCTTCTCTATGAAGGATTTGGGCGCAGCTAAGACTATTTTTGGAATGGAGATCAGCCGAGAGAGAGAGTCCAAGCTGTTACACTTGTCCCAAAAGAAGCACATTCACCGGGTACTTCAGCGTTTCGGGATGGACGGGTCGAAGAAAGTGAGTAACCCCCTTGCGACTCACTTTAAGTTCACTGAGGAGCAGTGTCCATCTACCGAGGACGAGAAGGAAGATATGGAGCGAGTTTCATATGCCTCAACCGTGGGGAGTCTTATGTATGCTATGGTATGTACGAGGCCAGACATTGCTCACGCATCACCACAATTAGCAGGTACACTTCCAATCCTGGAAGGGTACATTGGAGTGGGGTCAAGTGGATTCTACGATATCTTCAGGGTACTGCCGATTAGAAACTTTTATTTGGTGGTGATGAGCCAAAGCTGGTTGAATATACCGACGCTGATATGGCTGAAGATGTAGAGACGAAGCGATCGACTTCGGGCTATGTGATGATGTTTGCTGGTGGAGCAGTATCGTGGCAGTCACGTTTACAGAATTGTGCTGTCTTGTCGAATACAGAGGCAGAATACATTGCGGCGACGGAGGCTTGCAAGGAGTTGCTGTGGATGAAGAAGCTGCTGCAGGAAATTGGGCTAAAGCAGGAGCAGTATTATTTGCTTTGCGATAGTCAGAGTGCTATTCACCTTGTGAAGAACCAGACATTTCATAGCCGGTCCAAGCACATTGATATCCGGTATCATTGGATACGGGATGTGGTTGACAAGAAGGAAGCGGCGCTTGAGAAGGTTCATACAGATGACAACGGAGCAGATATGTTCACAAAGGTTCTACCAACGGAAAAGTTTGAGTACTGCAGGTGGATCGTCGGGATGACGACCCCCTCCACATAGTTGTGAAGGGGGAGATTTGTTGGAGTGGGTGGGGTTCCCAACCTATGTGAAAAATATTCCAGAGTAGGATTGAGTATTTCTACATATAATAGGAATACCTCAATTTATTTGGATTGGATATTCCTAAATATAATAGGAATATCTCAATGGATATGGATTGGATATTCCTACATATAATAGGAATATATCAATGGATTTGGATTGAATATTCCTATCTATAATAGGAATGCTATTTGTGGGTTTGAGGCTATATATAGGTGTCTCCTGACCCTAAAATATATATCTCTCTCTCTAAAAAATAAATATAGCAATAAGGAGAGAAAATGAGGCAAGAGTATCATTGCAACATTGGAGAGGAGAAAGAAGGACTGGAGGCTGTTTCGAAGAAGTAGATCAGTTTCGGATATTTCTCGTTGTCTTTCTTCTTCGTGATTATAATCTATTTTCTGTTCCAAAAGAGTTGTGGTGATCCGTTTGGATCGGTGAGAAGTTTGTAAGGAGTCGGTGTATTTCTTATTCCATTAGTGAGAATATGATGATGAAGACTTTGGTGTATCTCTATGCCCATTTTTGTTTCCCCTTTTCTCTTTTTTTTTCCATGTGATTGTCCGAACTTCGTTTTTTTTCCTTTGAATTTACATTTTATGCATGATATTCAGCACAGAATTTTTTTACCTTCCTTGATGAAGTGATTCACACACTGGAACTTAGCTCCCTTATCCATGCAGAACGGCAATGTATCAGATACTTCATCTGCACAAGCAAGGAGAGGAATGGATATCCAAGGAATACCTTGGGACAGGCTAAGCATCACATGGCAAAACTACAGAAAAACTAGACTGGAACAGTATAAGAACTACGAGAACATCCCCAACTCTGGAGAAGAATCAGAAAAGGCATGAGCTTTTACAAGTTTGGACCGGTTAGATGACCTTTTATTTCATTTATTGTGTTAACTTGCATATGTTTGTTTATAGGAATGCCAAACAACTGAACAAGGGGGAACATATTATGAATTTCGGGGAAACACAAGATCAGTGAGACCAACTATTCGTCATTTTCAGGTTTTAGCTAAAAGGCTTCTTCTTAGATCTGAGGTTTTGGATTCATGGCATTGAAATAGTTGTCTGACTCCATGAAATTGGATTCCTTTTCTGCATTTATGTTTAAAAGGAAGGGGGGGGGGGGGGGGGGGGGGGGGGGAGAGGCGTATATGAGATGTCAAGATGGTAGATATCGAAGACTAAGAGCAAGGGCGGAGCCAGAAAAAAAAATTTAGAGGGGACTGAGGGCATGACAGACTCAAAAAATAAACAAAAATATGAAAACACATATGAATATTCACACAACCTAACACAGGACTCGAACCAAGGATCTTCCGTTCCACACATGAGCGGAGCTAGAGTAGGGCAAACGGGGTCATATGATCCCACTCAATATATATATATATATATATATATATATATATATATATATATATATATATATATGTGTGTGTGTGTGTGTGGGGTATACGGGATATGAGTCATAGTGCTCATATTACTACATGAGCTATGTACATGTGGACCAATAGAAATAGATGGTACTAGTGCACATGAGATGTAGGAGTCTATTCCTATTGGTCCACATGTGAACGGTTCATGTAGGAATATGAGCACTATATATATATATATATATATATATATATATATATATATATATATATATACAACCAAAAGAGGGACTTTCTTTCCATGGCGTTCCTCTCTCTGAGTCTCTCTCAATCGTGCGTCTATCTGTCTCTCCCTCTCTCCCTACGTGCCACACCTCTCTCTCCTGTCGCGCCTCTTTATCTATCTTTCATCAGGTAACACCTCTAAATATATTTTATTTTGTCCTATTTTTTAAATGATTCCTAAATGATTCATCTCTTAATTGATCCATGTCCTAATTAATTGTCCTTATTTGTTCTTAGATGACAATATTTAATTTTCTCTTAGATGGAATGAATTTTTTTGCAAGCGTAACATTCTTCGATTAAAAAAATATGAAGTCAAAGTAAATTAGTGGTAAAAAATAAAATATTCTAATTTTGTTTTCCCTCGAGGGAGAAAACTATATTTAATCATCATAAGACTCTAGGATGGCAAGATTCATGATTAAAATTGTATGATTAAAGTATGAGTTTTAAGCTACACTATGTCTCCTCGATCAAATGGTCAAACTTGATCAAAAGGGCCTTGTATGACTTGACTGGAATGACACTAAAGTCTAAGATTCTGATTATATTGGGTTAGAAATGTGTACTTTAATGCCAATGATATTTTAAACTGAATGAAAAAATGAACAGTTACAATAGAAAAAGTAGAATAATCAACCAATGTTAAGTATAGAAAATAGAATTTTATGACTAATTTATGTAATTTTTTTCCTTTATATACTTTTAATATTTTTGGATTAAAAATTTACTAGTTGATTTTGATCCCGCTATATCCAAATTCTGGCTACGCCACTGGTTCCACACAAAACCACACTACCAACAGATCAACAAGTACTAGTTAGTCACTAGTAAAAACCTTTTGTATTTGTTTAAGCCCGGGCTACCCCAGTTGATGCTCCGCCGGGTAACTAAGAGTGCCTTTGATTATTATGGCTTATCTTGTTCAAGTAAGACCAACTTAAGAAAGAATCTAATCAAGCAGTACAAAGACTTTCTGACATCATGTACGCCATATTATCTCTAGTTCTCATTTACTTTACATGGATTAGGGTATCTGAAGCATGTGTGAATCAATAGAATGTGGAAATAGCTACTAGACACATGAACTTTTTGTTATTTTACCCTCCATATCTCTTCATCTGCGTCTCCAAGGGGAGTGGGAGAGGAGGGCCTAAGAAGCCCGGACACTCCAATATTCATGTCGTGTTAGTGCCGGATTGTGTTGAACACACGTATTGGACACCGGATTGTGTTGAACACACGTATTGGACACGCCACGAACACCGTAAAATAAGCTAGGAGACACCAAAATAGATGTGAATCTGTGTCACCATGTCTTAAATGTGTCATGTAGAACCCGTGCAACATAGAGGGGTCATGCCACCAAACAACCCCCCACCCCCCACATCACCAACACACACACACACCACACCACAACACAACACAACACAACACAACACAAACACAAAAAAAAACACACACACACACACACAAACAACTTTTGTAAAGTTCATATACAAGTGTTATGGTCCATGTCAATATATGTGCCAAGAGGTTATTGTACATGGTCAGTTAGGCTTGGATGGCTCAATTGCATCACCTGTAAGGGCTTTCATGTGTAAAAACCTGACACCTTTCATTTATGGCCTGAACATATCGAGATATTTCCTGAGCTAACAATAATCAATCCTGGCTCAAGCTCAAAATCAAGCCAAGCTCGAGCTTGTAATTTGAGCATTAAAGTTGTATTCAAGCTTGAACTCGAGTAGGTCGCAAGCAGCTCAGCTCGACTAGGAAATAAAGTCCATGAGGCCATGGATTGGGTTTATTTTGTATCAATGCGAAATATTCACGGGGCCAAGTAGAGCTTGTTCAAGAGCTTACAACCGAGCTTTCTATGCTCAAGCTAGGCTCCTTGAGAACATCTACTTCATTTCCATGTTCAAGCACGGCTCGCTACTGAAATCGAGTCGAACTTACTAGCTGCTCTGTTCGTTTGCAACCCAGCCCTTTTTAGACTTGTGACTGTGAGCAAGCATTGTAGAAATTGAGCCAAGTCGAGCTTCCATCAAGCTAAGTCAAGGTTGAGTGAACACTTAAGTAACAACAATCCTGTAGGTCTATTTTGTTTTTATTTCCTAAATGTTTTGGCCCCCTGCTGACAAAATCTGGCTTCAGTGTGCATCTCCCCTCTTTCTGACCATCTTATCACTGAGCCACGTGTTATCAATGTCGGCTGAGATCACCATCAACTTGCTTCTGACGGCTGTACATGCAGCTGTATATTGATACTGCATTGTTACCTTATTTTTGGGTTGACTGTTCTTCATTGATGCCTGTTGAAATTAGTTGTTATTTTATTGATTGTCTCATTGGCACTATATAGCCTTACAGTCATTAATACAATGATCTCAATCATTATGACAATAATCTCATAATGGAATATCCTGTGACATATTCTGGCATCCCAAATATGTCCTCAGGATATTCCCATGTGCTTATACTATACTTAAATATGACACCCAACATACCTTATCAACACTCCCACTCAAGATGGGTGAAAGATATTCACTAAGTCCATCTTGTCACATCCTCTAATCATGCTCACTGAGGCGAGTCCCTTGGTTAGTCCATCTGCTACTTGATCCCTGGTTGGAACATGGCCAAGCTCCAGTAATCCACTATCCAACTTCTCTTTGATGAAGAATCTATCAATCTCGATGTGTTTGGTCCTGTCATGCTGTACTGGATTGTTGGCGATACTAATAGCTGACTGATTCTCACACCACAGCTTCATCTTGGCTCCTTGATCCAGCTTCAGCTCCACCAGCATATTCTTCAACCATAGCAGCTCTGCAACTCCCAAGGCCATAGACTCTGCTTCAGCTGTCGATCTGGCCACCACAGACTGCTTCTTACTCCTCCAGGAGACCAAGTTACCTCCTACAAATATGCAATATCCCGAGGTAGACCTCATGTCATCAGCACAACTAGCCCAGTCAGAATCACAGTAGCCCTCGATGCTCACGTGATTGTTCTTCCTGAATATTAGTCCCTTCCCGGGAGCACCTTTCAAGTACCTCAGAATCTGGTACACTGCATCCATATGACCCTTCCGTGGGTCATGCATGTAGCGGCTCACCACACTTACTGCAAAGCAGATATCAGGACGTGTGTGGCTCAAATAGATCAAGTTGCCAACCAGTCTCTGGTATCTGTCCCGATCAACTGGTTCTCCAGCCTCAGCATCAATCTTGAACCTCTGATCTATTGGTGTCGCTGCAGGTTTGCACCCCAACATCCCAGTTTCTGTGAGAAGGTCTAGTGCATACTTCCTTTGAGAGAGAACAATCCCCTCTGCTTCTCGAGCAATCTCAATCCCAAGGAAGTACCGAAGAAGACCGAGATCCTTCACCTCGAATTCCTTGCCAAGCTTTCCTTTGAGTTGGGCGATCTCCTGCTCATCATCTCCTGTGATAATCATATCGTCCACATACACCGCAAGCATGGTGATGTGGCCTCCACTCCGACGGAAGAACACAGTATGATCAGCATTGATCTGCTGATATCCCATCCCTATCATCGCCCTTCTGAATCTGTCAAACCACGTTCGAGGAGACTGCTTCAGTCCATAGAGGGACTTCTTCAACCTGCAGACCTTGCCCACTGTCTGATTGGTGCCAAATCCTAGTGGTATCTCTATGTACACCTCCTCCACTAGATCTCCGTGAAGAAACGCATTCTTCACATCCAGTTGGTGTAGCTTCCATCCACCATTCGCTGCCAGAGAAATCAAAGTCCTGACAGTGCTCATCTTTGCAACTGGTGCAAAGGTCTCGTCATAGTCGATGCCGTACGTCTGACTGTATCCTTTGGCTACTAGTCGAGCTTTGTAGCGCTCAACCTGTCCATCTGGGTTCTGCTTCACGGTAAAGGTCCACTTGCATCCAACTGCTCTCTTTCCCTCTGGCAGTCTCACAAGCTCCCAAGTGTGGTTCTTCTCCAGAGCTTCCAACTCCTCGTGCATTGCCGCTTTCCACTTCGGATCGTTCTTGGCATCCTGCCAATTGCTAGGTACAGTAATACTATCCAAAGATACTATAAATGCTCCATGAGAAGAAGGGATATGGTCATAAGAAACAAACTAAGCAATATCCCAACCATATCTGTTTGGAGGATTTCCTGCATTGCTGCGAGTGGTCCTCCGTACAGATAGTGGTGTGGGAGGAGTAGAAGTAGGAGGAATGATATCTTGTGAAGGAGGGGGTATCACCTGAAGGGGGGTTGGTGTCGGTGCCTCAGGAGTTGGGACGAACGCAGGCAAGGGACTTGGCACTGGCACTGTCGGTACTGGTCCTGCAGTTTGCTTCTCTCTCCTGCTGTAAGTAAGTAACTCTCCCTGAGCCGTAGGCCTAACACCTTCACCTTCTTGTCCCTTCTCCGTGCCTCCATGCCAAACTTCTAAATCGGTTACCACCAAGTTCTCCTTCTCCCCCTCTCGCCTAATACTGGCAGTATTAGGCGTGTTGTGTGAAGTTCCGTCCTGGCGGTAGTATGGCTCATGCTTCCGAAAGTGGACATCCATACTGACAAACTTCTTCTTCTCTACTAGACTCCAGCACACATACCCCTTCTGGGTCGCCGAGTAGCCTACGAAGATGCATTTGACCGCTCTAGGGTCAAGTTTTCCAACTGATGGCCTGTTGTCCTTCACAAAACACACACACCTAAACACCTTCAGTGGGAGTATCCCACTATTATTGCCTTGCAATACCTCACATGGGGACTTCCATCCGAGGACCTTCGAGGGCATCATGTTGATGAGTTGAGCTGCTGTCAACACTGCATACCCCCATAGACTCTGTGGGACATTCATGTCGATCATCATACTTCTTGCGACCTCCAGAAGGTGTCTATTTTTCCTTTCTGCAACTCCATTTTGTGCTGGTGTGTATGCACAGGTGGTCCGATGCTGTATTTCGTGTGCTGACAAGTATTCTGCAAGCGTCCTGTTGGTATACTCCGTTCCATTGTCAGACCTCAGTACCTTCACAACTGCTTTGTACTGAGTCTGGACATGCTTATGGAAATCCCGAAAACAAGTAGGTACATCATTCTTATTTTTTCATCAAATATAACCAGGTAACACGAGAGGCACACTCAATGAAAGAAACAAAGTACTTATAACCATTCATAGTGTTAGTAGCACATGGATCCCAGACATCAAAATGTACTACCTCAAAAGCAAAAGTGCTCCTATGACCCGTGCCAACATATGAGCTCCTAGTAAGTTTTCCTAACTCGCACGCATCACATACTAATTTCTTTTTATTTGTTTTTGCATAAATCTCTGGATACAACTTACTTAGAGTATCAAAGAAAGAATGTCCTATCCTCCGATGATGGAGTATCAAGGTATCCTCAGTCCTCTGCTGCAGTCCTTCCATGCCAGCCTTCTCTGCCATAGATACCAATGCTGAGTCCAGTCCTTCTCGATCTAGGTACCCCAGTCCCTCATGCCAAGTGCCAGTCCCAAGTCTTCGTCCTGTTCCTTTCTCCTGGAAGGTCACCTTAGGAATATCAAAAGAAACATTGCATTTAAGTTGGAGGATTATAGAACTAATGGACAAGAGACTGACTGGAAAGGATGGAGCATGTAAAACATTGGATAATCTTACTGAACCTGTACAATTAACAGTACCCTTACCGACCACTGGCTGGAAAGTGCTATCATCTGTCTGAATGTTGTCTGCTGATGCTAGGTGAGTGTAGGAAGAAAACTCACTAGCATTCCCCGTCACATGCCGAGATGCTCCCGAGTCGATAATCCAGTCTGATGATTTAAGGGAAGAGATAGACGGAAGGGCAAGTGATTCGTCGGTACCTTCTGATGGATGGGCATACATGGCAGCGTTGCCCCTAACAAAGAATGAGGTGGACGCCTCCTCTGTTCTACTCCTCATATCTCCCAGTGCTTGGTCCTCCACAGTAAAGGTGACATCATCTTCTCCGTTCCCTTCTGATATCAGGAGGTTCGCCCGATAACCTCCTCGGCCGCCTCGTCTACCCCCTCGACCATGACCACGTCCTCCATTATATCCTCGTCCGCCGAACGGTCCTCGTCCACCACCTGAATCTCCCTCCCTAGGTGGTTTGGTACAAGCATACCGATGATGACCCATCTCCCCACAGTTGTAGCACTGCCGGTTATGTTGCCAGGGCTCTCCCTTAGATCCTGTGTTACTTGAGCTGGTGATCACTAGTGCTGACTTTTCTTCGGGGGGACCACCTGTCCGGGCTTGCAGCCTGATGCGTCTCCTCCTGGATCATGGCTGAGATAGCCTCCTCAAGGCTAGGGATCTTTGGTTGGGCTAGAAGTAGGGTCGTCCTCTGTGCGAAAGCTGCAGTCAGCCCTTTGAGGAACTTCATCGTCCTCTCCTGCAGACACACCTGTCTCTCCTTACACTTAGGGTCCCCGCAGCTCGCCCGATCTGAGGAGTGATCATAATCCAACCACAGACGCTCCAACTCCGTGGCATACTCCTGCACCGTCTTCTCTCCCTGTACGGTGTCATCAATCTCCCCATTTATCTGGAAGACCCGTAAGTTGTTCCCCACACCATCATAGGTCCTTCTCAACTTCTCCCACACATCTTTCACCATCTCAATACCGTCTACTGTGGCGGCAATAGACTGGACTAAGGAGTTGAGAAGCCAGATGTAGATCACCATATGAGTGGACTTCCACTCATCGCGTCCTGGTGAGCCCTCGTCCGGCTCTGTCGTCTCGTCCGTCAGGAACCCCTCCATATTTTTTCCTGCGAGGGTTCTTCTCACCCGCCGTGACCAACTCAGATAGGTGGCTGGTCCATCTAATTTCATATCGATGGAGGGAAGCTTCAACTCCGGCGACGTTCGTGTCGTGTTCTCACCAGCCGACATCGTCAACAACTTCATCAACGTCGCCACCTTTGCAGAATCTAGCTTCTTGATGATCTCCTCCATCGATGCGTCGTCTATCCAATCATGTCACGTCCGCTCCACGACTCACGCTCGTCCTCGTCGTCCGCTCCTAGATCCGAACATGTCCTCCCTTTTTTCAGATCTAGGCATCCCTATTAGGCGCTGTCTCATGCGGGTGCGGAGGAGGCGGCAGCACGCATGTCACAGCCGCCGTCGCAGCAGCAGCAGCAGTAGTAGTAGCCGCAGCACTAGCGGAACGGGGCAGCAACAGTGAAGGGCGGCCTGCGAAGGGAAGAGAAGAGAAGGGAAGAAGGAGGGGGGTGGAAGAGTTCGGTGGAGGAGATCTAGGAAATCCTCCTGTGGGTTTGTGGAAGCTTGGTGACAGCTAGGGTTTGTGGAAACTTGGCTCTGATACCATGTTGAAATTAGTTGTTATTTTATTGATTGTCTCATTGGCATTATATAGCCTTACAGTCATTAATACAATGATCTCAATCATTATGACAATAATCTCATAATGGAATATCCTGTGACATATTCTGGCATCCCAAATATGTCCTCAGGATATTCCCATGTGCTTATACTATACTTAAATATGACACCCAACATACCATATCAACAATGCCATTGCTAGGGCTTGCAATGAGGACCGTCTTGTCATCTAATAGGAGGTTAACTTTGTAGGTTATGGATTCGGAAGATTTTTAGCTTTCGCACACATAATGAGAGTGTAGTTACTTTTCGCTCTTGGCTTCATCTGTCGTAATTTTAGATCATGTAATCTTACCTATCCGTCTAGGCCATTTTCTGGTATAGCTGTATAAGAGAAAATTTTGCAGGGTGTTTAGTTGCTTGAACTTGAAATGCATGATCAAATACATAGTAGACACATAATTTATTGACTTGTTGCCTATGTTTCATGGATACCCCAACAGAGGGGTCCTACCTATATCCATTAGTATCGGATATTGGATTTGGATCCTTGGGATACTTCATACATATTGGATACATTTCATTAAGTACCTAGTTCTTAAAACAATACTTACTATATCTTTGGAGAATTAGAACATAATAATGTTAATGTGAAGGTGAAACAAGGGCTAATGTACAAAGTTTTCTTGACACACCTAGAGGCTTCTCTCCTCTTAGGGAGGCACTAAGTGGAATTTCGATCTGATGCTGGTATCCAATCCTGCTGCTGAGATGTCCAGCAGATTCCAGGGCCTTATTTTTTAATTTTAAAAAAAAATGTCCTTTTTCCTCTCATATGGGCCACGCTAATCAGCTCGTTGCATCCTCTATTTGTATTTATAGGGGTACATAATTAGATTTTTATTTTAAAACCTATTATTTATCAACTAAGGTTAATATGTTGTTTATATATTTATTTATTGTCATAGGCTCCTAGCATTACCCTACTGTATCCTTGGTTTTCAAATATCTCATGTTGCTGTACCTTAATTGTATCATATAGCGCCGCTGGATCTGTATCCGTTAAACCTAAGGTGTCGCCTTCTACCACTATAAATTAGATGGAAAAAGGATAGAACACATATTGCCCTACCGGTCCAATTTGATTTCCCAGCAGGGGGCAATAGTCTGTTTGAAATTGATTTGATGTAGCGAACTATGCTTTGGACACTTGGGGGCTCTATACAAGAAACATAACATTTAAAGCTCTCTTTCCCCCACAATTGATGGCTGAATGATACTTTTTGAAAAGTTTAATTGAAGAATATGGCATTAGTCATAGCATGACCTAGTAACAGTATTATGAACTAGACTATATCGATTACTAAGATTGATGATTTGAATCTGAATTAAAAAACACTGGTATACTTGACTTCCATATTTGTGTGCATATTCACTTTGTTGATTCAAATATGTCTTTTCCCTTCAAGTCTATTTCGTTTCAGGTAGTCACAGAGGGAGTAGTATCTTTATATTTGTTTTGACTGCATCTATAGAGCACCTGGGATTTCTTACTAAATATGCAACTAACTGGCTATTACATTGATTCTTTATAGCTGAGGAATTTGGTCTGTCACACTTTTCTGTAATGCATTGGTCGGCATTAACTCGTAAAAAGTGTGAAATCATGGACATGGAAGGACACATAGCATCACGCGAGGTATATTATGCTATTTCCTTAACTTTTTGTGGAATTTTCTGGTTGCTTAATTTGTGCTTTGTTATTACTGAATTAGGCTGATAACAAACATTTGCTTCTCTCTAACAGAAGCATCCAGGGAGTTTATCAGAAGGCTTTTCTCAGACTCAAGTTAGTACATTGGCAGTAAAGGATGACTTACTCATAGCTGGTCAGGGAGAACTTATTTGTAAAGTAATTATTCTCATTAATCTTTCAGATTTCTGTTCAAGATTTTTGAATTTTGCTAATTATTTGCAGCAATGGAAAAAATTATTTTGTGCATGAATGATAGTCCTGCCATCTTGTTGTCTTTTATTTTTATTTATTTACTTGGATGTATATTTTGTTGGGTGGATGCAGAAGCAGCAGAACAAACTTGCTCATTCATATCTTGGAATTTCCAGAAATGAATAAATAATGTCGGTTTGAATACAATACATAGCATTTGATGCCTTGAGACCTATACACAAATATTGTTAATGTTTCAATGTGCTATTTAATGAATTATCCATGATAATATATGGCATTTGTTGCCCTAACATGCTATACATGGATATTGTTTAGTGCTAATTAAGTTTCGAGATACTTCCCACAAATGCTCAGCCTGGTAAGAAGCCTGCTCAAGCATCTACTGACATGTGGACCAGGGCAAAGAGCCTTGCCTCACGTTCATGACACCTGGTCCACTTTTCAGTGAACGTCTGTGGAAACACCCTAGAGCTGGGCATTTCTGAAAAGTAAAAGTACTGCTGATAATTTTAAGCTAATTGGCTTTGTGATATACCCCTTGAGATGGAAGGAGGATGGTAGATGCTGAAGGGAACACAAGTAGCGAAAAACTCGTAAATAATATATTTCAGTATTGCTTGCATCACCTTTGAACTATACAGACTATTGTGTATGTTTACTATATTCAAGGTCCCAATTTGATTAAATAACTGGTAGAGCTTTTTGTTACTGAAAAGTAATTATAATATAAATAAATATTATTTTTCAGAGATTTATAAGAGAAAAAATAAATAAAAACGAAATTTGTTACCGGCCTCCGGGGAAGTCGTGCACGAAGCACTGCCCTAAGAGTTGATCCGAGGTCTATGTGCAGACGTTTTTCGGAAGCTCCTAGTGGTAAAACCCCCTGACTACCGGGTTATCTTCGTTGCACACAACTCGGAGAGAGAGACCGAACTTAGCTCTGCCCAGAGCAAGGATTCAGAGAACAGAATGGTTTGAGAGAAGAGAGAGAGAGGTTTCACGTAGGAGAGTTTTCTGTGTAAAAAATGAAGGAGAAGGAGACCAAATAAATAGGCTGAAGCTGTGGCAAGGTTCAATGAATCTGGACACAGACAGGATACTTAATGGCTCATAAATAGGCCATTAAGGAGCAAATAAAACGTGGGAAAAGACTGTCAAAAGAGCTGTTGCAAGGTTCAATGAATCTGGACATGAGCCTCAACGTTCAAATTTGAAAGAGCCAAATGGGTTCAAAAATAAAGAGCAGCAAAAAGATTTTTGGATCCCAGCCCGAACCCGAAGAGTAAATTGGATCGGCATTCGGCGCCCGCAAGTGTGGGCACGTACCCGCACCCGTTACGCGCGTCGAATCGAACCGAGCCGAGTCGGGCCGGACGGCGGCGCGCGTGTGTGGCCCAAGGGGTTCCCCACACAACATCTTTAAGAAAGCAATGAAGAGAAAATAATATATACACACAAGGAGGGGTTGGCCCATCCGATGTGGGACTAAAGGAAAGAAGAAAATTGAGCTTTTGTTCAAGCAAAGCTAACAATCCCCCCCCAAAAGGTCAAGTTCCGAAATAGAATTGACAAATAAATTAAAAGGAAGAGTTTCTGGGCAGGTATATACTATGCATAGATGAGATGGACTACAGCCTTGAATATCACTTAGTGACTATTGTCTTTGTCTGAAGAAGTGCTTGATGGACTATACCTTGAATCAGACTTCTTTCACCAAATTCAGAAAATAGCACACATAGTACGCTAGAGGTTCTGGGTTTAACGGGTGGCGCTTTTGGTTGTCCATGCGCACTATTCCAAATTCATGAGAGTTGTCTAGGATCGCCCTGTCCCATAGTCGCGGCCTTCACTACCTCTCATATAGGTAAGTCCTTAAGGGTTGGTGATAGGTTTCAACCCCGCATATCAGCTTGGACCTATTAAGAGTTTTTAAAACTCATCATAACCATATCACTCAAGAACACTGTCACCATAGGGATGGGGAATCATTGTACACATGTACAGCCACTTGGGCATTTTAGAATAAGATTTTAATCTCAGGTCAGTGTTCCATAAAAGTCACCTAAGTCCAGCTTGTTCCTACCCATTGAACCGGCTTCTTGGGATCTCTAGTCAGACTCGGTTGGGTTGTCACTGCTGGTGACTTTACTTATGGGCTTAACCCCATCCCCCTCGATGATTCTAGGATCAAAATCCTAGACAGACCCTTCGTCAAGTGGTCTGCAAGATTCTTTTCTGACTTTATATAGTCAAGAACCACATATTTGCCCAATAGGCTCTTTATAGACTTGAAGCGCAGCTGCAGGTGCATGTTCATCTTAGCATTCACAGAATCATGCTTTAGTAGTTCCATAACAGATTTATTATCACATTTTATAGAAATTACAGGAACATGATTAATAGAAATAGGTATATGCATAATAAGGTTTCTTAGCCATTCGGCTTCTGTACATGTAGTGTCCAAGGCTATCATTTCGGAGTCCATTGTACTCCTAGCTATGATAGTTTGTTTATATGAGCCCCAGGAGATTGCAGCTCCTCCTAGAGTGAAAACATATCCAGTAGTAGATTTTACATCATGTGAGTCAGTTATCCAGTTTGCATCTGAATAACCTTCTATGATATCAGGGTGCTATTATAGTGCAACATATAATCTAGAGTACCCCTAAGATATCTAAATACTCTTTCTAATGCTATCCAGTGTAACTGATTTGGGTTATTAGTATATCTACTTAGTCTACCAACAGCAAATGAAATATCAGGTCTGGTCCTATTTGATATATACATGAGAGAACCTATCATCTGAGAATATTTGTGTTGTTCCATAAGAGAACCCTCATTCTTCTTTAGAACAACACTACTGTCATAAGGAGTAAGGGCAGATTTTTTATCAAAAAACTCAAATTTTCTTAGCATTTTCTCGATAGAGTGTGCTAAGGAAAGAGTATAGCCCTCCTTGTATTTGGACAGTTGCATACCTAGAATCAAGTTGGCTTCACCTAGATCTTTCATATCAAACTGGCTGGATAAGTAGTCCTTGGTATTATTAATCAATTCTAGTGATGATCCAAAAATAAGGATGTCATCTACATACAAACATAGGATGACACAACTTTCATCTAATTTTTTGAGTATATACATTTGTCATACTTATTTGGCACGAAACCATATTCTGAGATGATTATGTCAAATTTGTTGTGCCATTGTTTGGGAGCTTGTTTTAGGCCATAAAGAGATTTAACTAATTTGCAAACTTTCTTTTCTTGGCCTTTTATAATGAAACCTTCAGGTTGCTCCATGTAGATTTCTTCCTCTAGGTCCCCATTTAGAAATGTTGTCTTTACATCCATTTGATGGATTGACATATTATGAATGGATGCTAAGGCTAGAAGGGTTCTAATAGAGGTGATCCTAGCTACATGAGAGTAGGTATCAATAATCAAATCCCTTTTTCTGGTTAAAACCTTTGGCTACTAATCTAGCCTTGTATTTCTCTATGGTACCATCGGCTCTAAGTTTATTTTTGAATATCCACTTACAACCTATGGGTTTACTACCTAAAGGTAGGTCTGTTAGAAACCAAGTATTGTTCTCCATGATGGAGTTATACTCACTGTTAATAGCTTATTTCCAGAAGGGGGTATCAGAAGAAGATATTGCTTCTTCATAAGTTGAGGGATCACCTCTATCAAAAAAGTGAAAAAACTTTCTCCTAAGTTCTTTTCAATTCTTTCGCTTTTACTCCTTCTAGGTTCTATATTTTGTTCGGGTTGTGAACTAGATATTTGAACATGAGAGCTGGTGGACGGAGTAAGAGAGATTGGAGGGAGAGGAAGAAATTCTATCTTTAAAGGGATATATATTGTCAAAGTAAACTGCATCTCTTGCTTCTATAATAGTATTATTAGAGATTTCATTTACTTCTGAGTGAGTAACAAGAAATCTATTGGCATTGCTATCTAGGGCATATGCTATGAATACAGCATCTACAGTCTTGGGTCCAATCTTCCTCTTTTTAGGTTCAAGAATTCCTACTTTAGCCAGACATCCCCAAACTTTGAGATAATGGATCCATAATTCATAGTGAGTCTTATCATTAGACCTACTAGGAATTCTATTAAGGATGTAACAGGCCGATAATAATGCTTCTCCCCACAAATTATCGGGAGCACCTGAGCTGAGGAGCATGGCATTCACCATGTCTAACAGGGTACGATTCTTCCTTTCAGCAACTCCGTTGGACTGTGGTGAATATGGAGCAGTTACCTCATGGATTATTCCGTGTTCTTCACAGAAATTGGTCATATCATTTGATGTATACTCTCCACCACGATCTGATCTAAGGATCTTAATCTTTCTCTCTAACTGGTTCTCAGCTTCAGATTTATAGACCTTAAATCTGTCTAGAACTTCATCTTTGGTTTTGAGAAGATATGTATAACAATACTTTGAATGATCATCTATAAAGGTAACAAAGTATTTTCTACTACCTCGGGTCAATACCCTATTTGAGTCACACACATCACTATGAACTAGCTCTAGAAGGTCAGAGTTCCTATCTACAGATTTGAAAGGTAGTCTAGTATGTTTGGCTTGAACACAGATCTCACACTTATGTTTATCATCTATTGGAGTCTTAGGAATAAGATCTAAGTTCATCATCCTTCTTAGGGAACCTAGATTCACATGACCTAATCTACTGTGCCATACATTTGAGGATTCTACATTTGAAACAACAAAGGAAGGATCTGAAATTTTATTCATGGTACTCAAAATAAAAAGACCATCTCTTACAAATCCTTTTCCAATAAAGGAGTTATTCTTAGAAAATACTACTTTATTTGCTTCCATAACAATCTTGTACCCTGAAGCTACAAGGAGAGACCCACTAACTAAATTTCTTCTGATAGACGGCACATGTAACACATCATAAAGAGTTAGAATTTTTCCTGATATCATATTTAGATCTATTCTTCCTCTTCCTATAATCTGTGCCGCTGAGCCATCTCCTAGAGTTACACCTCCTCCACCTGATTCCTGATAGTTTGAAAAATAGGAGCGATCAAAGGAAACATGAACATTAGCTCCAGAATCCAACCACCAATCGTCAGAATGGTAGGAAATGTTGACTAAGGGTTGATAGCTTACAGACCTGAAGGAACTAGAAGAGCTATTGAGAAGCATGTTTGCTTCTGGTTTGGTAGGACGTTTCCCTTTGTAAGAAGTCTGGACAGCTTCCTTCTTCCTATGGAAACAGTTGGTAGCTATATGGTTACCACACACAAAACAAATTCTCTTCTGATCCTGAGTCTGACCGAAGTTTTTTGGTTTATAGTGGTGATGGTTTTGGTGATGAGGCTGAGGGTTATGATTCTTCTTGAAGAGGTTCCTTTTGGGTTTGTGGTGATGATTAGGCTTGGATTTGCCTTGGGATTCTACAAGGTTTACCTTAGCTTTAGACTCAGACTTAGGGTTAGACCTTAGCCTAATTTGTTCTTCTGTTCTAATTTTCTTTAGTACTTGAGCAAAGGTAAGGTCACCCTGGGTATGAATGAGATCTTTCTTGACATCAGACCAAGAAGGAGGGAGCTTGTCTATCAAACAGGCTATTTTATACTCAATAGAAAAGAAAGTACCTTTGGCTTGAATATTCCTAAGATATTCTTGGAATTCATGTATTTGATCATTCATGGGTTTATTATCTACCATAAAATATCTGTTGAATGAGGATGAATTGAATTTTTCGATTCCAGCATCATCATAGCTATATTCATCTTCCAAAGTTTCCCAAAGTTCTTTAGCACTCTTATATTCAAAGAATATGTCATATAATGATTCAGATAAAGCGCTTAGAATTCTGTGGAAGCAGTGGTAGTCTATTTCCTTAGGTGTTTTGGGTTTAGAGGAGCTGGTGGATTTGGACACTCCTACGTCAGACTCGGTGTCATCAGAATCATTTGTGTTGGGTGTGGAACCATCAATGGCTGAGATCAGCCCTAAAGTTGTGAGCCAAAACTTTATTTGACTCTGCC
This sequence comes from Iris macrosiphon, assembly GCA_036927795.1. Lineage (NCBI taxonomy): Eukaryota > Viridiplantae > Streptophyta > Magnoliopsida > Asparagales > Iridaceae > Iris > Iris macrosiphon. Next base: position 67,702,175 of record JAYESA010000010.1, on the reverse strand, counting down.
ATCTCTTAAAGTAGGTCTCGTTGAACTTAGCAGGTTTAGCAGTGAAAGTCTCATCCTTGCCAGTCATGATTGCTATTGAGAAAAAACTGAAACTGAAAGATATGTATTTACTCAATAACAATGTACAATGATTTAGAAAATAGTTCAAGTGATTTTGCTAATCAATCTTAAAATCTTTAGTCTATAAAGTGTAGATTAACTTGGGTTAGCTGTAGGGGCCGGTTCCCAGCTAGCGGTGGTCCGAAGACACTTAAATACCGTGTCTCTTAGGGCTATTTACACCCGGTTGACAGAAGGACCCTTTCGGCTTATTCTCAAATTATCTTTACTTTTAGAATTAAGACTCAAAGTAATTTGCAGTTTCACTTTAACTATTTATTTACTTCTAGAAAATAATTTCTATTGTTCTAAGATGCAGTAGAAATATGTTCAAACACTATTTTCACAAGGCAAGGTATTTAAACAACTTGATATGTAAGAAATTGTTCAATTATAATTGAAATTTAAAAATGATGCAAGTTGTTTCAGAATGTTATTCAAATAAAAGGTACTAAAGTTATTTAATTATTTCCTAGTCACAAAAGTTGTCTTTAAACAACTATGAACAATATAGTTGCAAACAAACAGATTAAACAACTAAGCTACAGCAGAAATAATTTTATTGGCAGAAATAATTTTATTGCAAACAACCAGAATAAGCAACTATGAACTTGTTATTCTATTGTTACAGTAGAAATAATTTTATTGCTATAGTAAAAATAAGTTGTTTACTAGAAAAAGTTTTTAGTGTAAACAACAAGGATAAGCAACAATGAATTATCTATTCTATTGCTACAGTAGAAATAATTTGATTGCTACAGTAAAAATACTTTTATTGCTAGAAAAAAAATTTTATTGCAAACAACAATGATAAGTAACTATGAATTAGTTATTCTACGATTAATATATTTTTCGTAACAGGAAATCAGATTCAACTCTTAGATTGTTACTGAAAAGTAATTATAATATAAATAAATATTATTTTTCAGAAATTTATAAGAGAAAAAATAAACAAAAACAAAAACAAAAACCAAAAATAAACAGGCTGAGCGGCGGTTCATGTCATGCAGTATGACATTCTACATCTTCCGCAAGATATCACACATTTATTCTTTAGATGTCAACGTGTTAAAATGCAGTACTCCTTTATAAATATTTGGTAGAAACATCAAGCACATGAGACTGAGAGGATCCCCATGCCTCCATGCCGCATTCTGTTCATTATTTATCTTAAATTTTTGGGGTCAACTCCATGAATGCTCATCTTCCATTCAGCTTTTTAAGGGTCATCTCCCACTTTGGAAAAGCCAGATCCCTTCTCACAGTTTCAATCCAAGTTCTCTTAGGTCTACCCCTAGCTCTAGTCGATGAATAGCTTATCACTACTGACTAACTGGTGTATTTATTTGTCTTTGTTGCCCATGTTAAGATGCAGGAAAGGCTTTGCAAAAACAGTATTGGTGGCTAGATGCTAATTGTTTGATTGCTTGCTACTTGTTGGACATCGCCATCCAAGCCTTCTCCCATTAGAATGGGGTCGACTATCGAGCATAAGAAAGCTCCATAGGAAGAGTTGAAAAAGCTTTTATGACGAGTGTCGAACTAAGAAGCCAAATTCCTAGCCAAGGTTGATATGATGAGCATGAGAGAGCCATGCATAAACCTAGACATCCAGTTGGCGGGTAAGAGAGCTACCTTTTGGTTATGCAATTTAGGCCTCATGCAACAGAGCATCCTCCAACTTACTCTAGACGATAAGGAGGCTAGATGAAGAGGTCAGAGATACAATTTGCTATAGGAACTGCATTATTCACCATGACATATATATATATATATATATATATATATATATATAATTCGCGTTCAGCTGTTCCATTGCTTAATTTTTGTTCTCTTGCTCAGTGGTTATACTAGCAAATAGCAAATAGTAGCAATGGTTTCAGTCTGGAACTCCTTCCTGGAGATGGTGATTACGTTAATTTGTTAATGTATATTTTGACTCAAAAACTTTTTTAAATGGTTTGCCTGCTGATACATTTGCTTCATTGGCTTCGAATGGTGAATTTCTCTGCGATTTTTGATGCACCTGCCTTTGGCTAGTTGCCTTCACAGTTTATCACATTGTTGATGATGGATTAATATGTTTTTTTTTTTTTTGTAATCTTTTTGATGGCATGCAGTATCTAGATCGGGAGGGAATAAGCTATTGTTGCCGGACGACATATGATGAGAATCCAATCACAAACACCGTGGAGATTTATGACAACTCTAGGTACTTTATTTGGCTGTATCTACTTACTGCATTTTCAGCTAATCCACCTTGTAATTAATCAGCGGGTCCGTGCACTTTTTGGCTTCAAATAATGATTGTGGAATTTGAGACTTTGACATGGAGAAGTTTCAACTTTCCAAACATTTCCGGTTTAATTGGCCAGTAAATGTAAGCTTTCTTTCATGGCATGTTATTTTGGATATTTGGTTAGGCATGTTAATTTTGGTGTGATACCTCACAAAGCTAGATTTATGTGACAACTGAGGACATCTGATTTCTGTCTGAAGTGAAGGAGGTTAATTTTGGCAACAAAGAACTGAAACATATAAAGTGAACAGAGAAATTGTAGTGAACCTACCTTAATTTGGTTGCTGGTGTTAGTCCCGAGTTAAATGTTTTGAGAGGCTACATACAAGGAGTACAAGACCTCTTATTTTATATTTAGCATATTTTATGGGACTATTTTTCTCGATTTTTTTTTTAAGAAACTGAATACCCTGAGAAGCATATGGGTTCACATGGCTACAAAAGCATTTTCTTAGATGCTATATAGAAAATATATAAGTCCAGTGCCCTATTCTTAACTGTTGTTCTATGTGTAGCATACGCCACTTAGTCCTGACGGAAAGCTTCTTGCTATAGTGGGGGACAACCCAGATGGGCTACTAGTGGATGCTCATAACGGAAAGGTAATTGGAGCCTGTATTTATTAGTCAATTTTTTTCTTTGTAGTGATGATGAGCCCAAGAACCGATTGAGAACAAAGGTTGCCAAAGAAAATTATTATAGTTTCTATTAGTTAATCTAGATTTGAGTTTTTGTTAGGAATAGAAAGTGTCAAAAGTTTCCTTGTTATTAGGAGTACTTCTTGCAATGTTGAATAACTCAACGTGAGTTGTTCTTTGCTTGAACTATTCATGCTCCACTAGTATAGGATCTGCAAAATTTGTGGGTTGTTACTTCCCTTTCTATGTTGGTGTTAGGCTATTTATTAGCCGATGTAATTGTTCAAGAAATAATAAACTCTCCAAGCATTCACAAAAACTCTCCATTTTGCTCTTGATTCTAACATCTGGTATTTTCCGCTGCTTTAAGCCAACATCTGGTATCAAAGCCAAGTGTAAGCCAAAGTACCTTCGACTCAACAAGATGTCAATCGTCAAGCACTCGACGGCGCCAGCAACAAAGGAGGAAAGCATAACCTTGCACTACCCGATGCTGACATCTGTCAACTACTCCACTTGGGCGATCAAGATGGAGGTCTTCATGGAGGCTCAAGGCGTTTGGGACGCCATTGAACCCGCGGCCGGGGTGGTCGTAGAAAAGAAGAGAGACAAGATGGCGTTGGCGTGCATTTTTCAAGCTGTCCCCGAGGAGATCCTACTCCAGCTGGCCAAGAACAAAACGGCTAAGGAAGCTTGGGAAAGCCTGAAGACAATGTACCTCGGCGCAGATCGGATGAAGAAGGCAAGGATTCAAACCTTGAAGAGTGAGTTCGAGGTTTTGCGTATGAAGGGAACAGATTCCATCGATGAGTTTGCGAGAAAATTGACGACCCTCGCAAACAAGATTCGTGGATTGGGAGACAAGATGGAGGACGTTGTCATCGTCAATAAGTTGCTCGTCTCCTTCCCAGACAAGTACCTGCAAGTCGTTGCTGCGATCGAGCAGTTTGTGGATGTGGAGACCATGCCAGTCGAGGAAGTGATCGGCCGCCTCAAAGCGTACGAAGAACGTATACGTGGTCGAGGCGAGAGCAACAACGGACAACTCCTGCTTACTCACGCTGAGTGGCAGGCGCGATCGAAGAAAGGCGGCGCTGATTTGTCGTCGAGCGGAAAGGGGCACTCTAGCGACGACCGGGGCCATGGCAAGCCCCGTGGACGTGGCCGCTGGCGCTGCAGGGGTGGTCGTGGCGGCCAAATAGTGCAACACCAGGAGGGTGAGAGGACTCGCGGTTCAAGCTCCAACCGTGACAAATCAAAAATCAAGTGCTTCAATTGTGAAAACTATGGGCACTATGCGTCAGAGTGTCGCAACAAACGTCATGATGAGGAGGCGAACCTCGCACGAGCGCAAGACGAGGAGGCCGCATTGCTGCTGGGAGAGACTCAGGAGGAGACGCCTGACCTCGTCATGCTCAATGAAGAGAAGATAGTACCAGACTTGCGAGGTGCTGGAGAAACGCAGGCCGACACCAATGTGTGGTACCTCGACAACGGCGCTAGCAACCACACGACGGGCCACCAAGGAAAGTTAAAGGACCTTGATCAGGACATCACCGGCCGTGTCAAGTTCGGTGATGGCTCAACCGTGCAGATTGAGGGCAGGGGATCAATCATGTTCCAATGCAAGAATGGCGAACAACGTCTTCTGTCGGAGGTATAATTCATTCCAAGTTTAAGAAGTAATATATTAAGCCTTGGTCAATTAACAGAAGATGGAAGCAAGGTGGAGATTGTCGGTTCCTACTTGAGGGTGTACGACAGGAACGGCATTCTGCTGATGAAGGTGAGGAGATCACCTAACCGCATGTACAAGATAGCTCTTGAATCTTGCAGGCCGATATGTCTAATGGCCAACGTACAAGACCCAGCCTGGTTGTGGCATGCAAGGCTCGGGCACGTGAATTTCTTCGCGCTCAAGATGATGGCAGAGAAGGGAATGGCCACCGGGCTGCCGAAGATTTCTCATCCAAACCAGCTCTGTGAAGGGTTCCTCATCGCCAAACAAGCACGACTACCGTTCCCTCTACAGGCAAGCTTCAGAGCTGAGAGGCCACTGCAACTTATGCACGCTGACATTTGCGGGCCGATTACACCCGCTACACTTGCTGGTAACAAGTATTTTCTTCTACTTGTTGATGACTTCAGTCGCATGATGTGGGTGTATATGCTCAAAGAAAAGAGTGATGCCTTTAATGCTTTCAAGAAATTCAAGTCTCTTGTGGAGAATGAATGTGACAGCAAGATAAAGACACTAAGAACTGATCGAGGAGGTGAGTTCCTATCCAAGGAATTCACAAGCTTCTGTGAAGGCGAAGGCATACAACGGCACCTCACCGCACCATATACACCACAACAAAACGGCGTAGTAGAGCATCGGAATCGCACCGTGATGGCTACGACAAGGAGCTTGCTCAAGAGCATGCATGTTCCTGGAAGTATGTGGGGCGAGGCGGTCATACATGCTGTGTACCTGCTCAACCGGTTGCCAACTAAAGCTCTCAGTGCGCTCACGCCGTATGAAGACTGGACTGGTAAGAAACCAAACCTCGAACACTTAAGGACGTTTGGATGTGTCGCACATATGAAGAATGCAGGTCCTCATCATAAGAAACTTGATGACCGAAGCACGCCATTGGTGTACCTTGGCGTGGAAGAGGGCTGCAAAGCACACCGTCTCTATAATCCTCAACGTAGCCAGATCCATGTGAGCAGGGATGTTGTGTTCGAGGAAGAAAGGAGATGGGATTGGAACAATGGTGATGGTACCGAACTACAAGGCTGGGTAGAACTCTCAGTCGAAGATCCTGTTGTCGAGACAGTGATCACTCCACAAAGAGCAGTGGGCACGGCTATGCACACGCCGGAGGGCATAGGAGATGCGGCAACACCTATGACGTACGGAGCGGCAATGGCATCAAGGGAGCCTACTACACCACAAGCTGCGGCCACAACTTCGAGCGGCTCACCCACACCGACGATAGACTCGAATGAGCCAAGGAGATACCGCTCAATTGTTGACATATATGCTGAAACTGAGGAGACCTTTCTTGATCCAGAGATGTTGTTTTTGTCGGCTGAAGAACCGGCAAATTTTCAAGTTGCTACACTTGAACATGAATGGCGAGAAGCTATGAAGAAGGAGGTTGAAGCCATCGAGAAGAATGGGACTTGGGTGCTTACTGAGTTACCATCTGAGTACAAACCCATCGGTTTAAAATGGGTATACAAGGTAAAGAGAGACAGTAAAGGCAAGATCCTCAAGCACAAAGCAAGACTTGTGGCAAAGGGCTACGTCCAGCAACATGGAGTTGATTTTGATGAAGTATTTGCTCCAGTTGCCAGACTCGACACAGTTCGCTTGATCATTGCCCTCGCAGCCCAGTACGGATGGGAGGTTCACCATTTGGACGTTAAATCTGCGTTTCTGAATGGTGACCTCAAAGAGGAGGTATATGTAGCTCAACCTGAAGGCTTCGTCGTCAAGAACCAGGAGCACAAGGTGTACAGGATGTCCAAGGCTCTCTATGGCTTACGACAAGCACCGAGGGCCTAGAACACACGCCTGGACAGCTGCTTAAAGGAGCTGGGATTCATCAGATGCACTCAAGAGCATGCTGTGTACACAAGGAGCAATAGGGAGGGTGCACTCATTGTCGGAGTGTACGTTGATGACTTAATCGTCACAGGCACAAGAGCAACTGCAGTAAAGGTTTACAAGCAGCAGATGATGCAGAAATTTGAGATGAGTGATCTTGGGTTACTCTCTTACTACCTTGGTATAGAGGTAGACCAACAGGGTGATCGCATTATACTGAAGCAATCAGCATATGCGAAGAGAGTTTTGCAGCAGTTTGGAATGGGAGATTGCAATCCAACCAGGTATCCCATGGAAGCTAAACTGCAACTCAACAAGAACCTTGAAGGAACACCAGTCGATCCGACGCAATATAGGCGAATCATTGGCTGTCTCAGGTACTTAACTCATACTCGCCCGAACCTTTGTTATGATGTCGGAATGGTGAATAGGTACATGGAGAAGCCAACAACCATGCATCACCAGGCTGTGAAACAGATCCTCAGATATGTGAAGGGAACACTTGAGTATGGACTCATGTATGGAAGAGGACATGGTGAAGATGAACTGCACAGATTCACCGATAGCAACCTAGCCGGAGATATCGACGACAGGAGGAGCACCAGCGGAATGGCGTTCTACCTCAACAAGAACCTAATCACTTGGGCGTCTCAGAAGCAGAAAACTGTCGCGTTGTCCTCCTGCGAAGCTGAGTTCATGGCGGCAACGGCTGCATCGTGTCAAGCTTTGTGGCTGAGGAATCTAGTTAGTGAAATAACTGGCCGCGAACCTAAGCCAGTCACGCTCTATGTCGACAACAAGTCTGCAATTGCGCTGATGAAGAATTCAGTGTTTCATGGGTGCAGTAAGCACATTGATACTCGCTTTCATTTCATTCAGGAGTGTGTTGAAAGAGGGCAGATAAAGGTGGAGTTCGTGAGCACTGAAAAGCAACGTGCCGACATTCTCACGAAGGCTCTCGCCAAAGTGAAGTTCGCTGAGATGCAGCAGGTGCTTGGAGTTATCAACCTTGATCAAACCTAGATTAAGGAGGAGAATATTAGTTAATCTCGATTTGATTTTTTGTTAGGAATAGAAAGTGTCAAAAGTTTCCTTGTTATTAGGAGTACTTCTTGCAATGTTGAATAACTCAACGTGAGTTGTTCTTTGCTTGAACTATTCATGCTCCACTAGTATAGGATCTGCAAAATTTGTGGGTTGTTACTTCCCTTTCTATGTTGGTGTTAGGCTATTTATTAGCCGATGTAATTGTTCAAGAAATAATAAACTCTCCAAGCATTCACAAAAACTCTCCATTTTGCTCTTGATTCTAACATCTGGTATTTTCCGCTGCTTTAAGCCAACAGTTTCTAACATGAATTTTGTTTTTTTTTTCTTTCAGACTGTTCAGGAGTTGCATGGTCACAAGGACCACTCATTTGCATCAGCTTGGCCGCCTGATAGTAGTACATTTGCCACTTGCAACCAGGACAAGACCTGCCGGCTTTGCGACACCTGTAACGTTTCGAAATAGCTTGTGGTCTTTAGAGGCAACATGGGAGCAATTAGATCAATCCGCTTCACTTCAGATGGTCAGTTCATGGCAATGGCAGAACCTGCCGACTTTGTTCACGTATTTGATTTTGGAGGTGGATATAAGAAGCGGCAGGAGCTTGATTTCTTTGGTGATCAGAGAACTGGAAATAAAGAGAAATGCACAGTTGCCTTGGTAGTGTACCCGTGAGTCGTGGAGTAGTTCACATCAGGATTGCTCGCATGTAAGCTTATCAACTGTTTAATGTGTTGTTCTGTAACTTCTACTTGTAGTTAATATTTGTGAATTCATGTCAAGTAATTCTGCATACTTAATTTAAGCTATATTGCTGCAACTACAATTTTGACTTGCTTCATGTTTTGGATCTACTATAGTACAGTCTCATGCCTACCATACCTGTTGTTGGCCCTGATAATTAATTAACAGATGAGCCTATATACATTTTAATATATACATGTTTGATGATGATGACAATGTCTACCGAAATCAGCTTTGGTTTGTATTTTTTTCTACAGGACATTACTATTTATGAATCTGAACATACAGTAAATGTGTTGTATTAAGGAAATGTGCATTGTTGGGGTGGGGGTGGGTTCTCTTACTAAGCGGAAAGAGTCCGTAGGAAGAAAGTGAAGTCGAGGGGTCTGTATTTGGAGCCAAAGCAGCCAACCTGAATTTCGGTTGGCACAAACCAAAATACCGGTTTTTCTCCCGTTGACATCTATAGGTATTCCATATTTTCCAGCATGCAGTAGTATCTAAGTAGTGACGTGGGTCGTTCGATGGTCCGGATTGTTTCAGACTTGGGAAGATTTGAGGAATGCTTATATTAAGGTTTTTCAACCCAATTGGAGGTAGAACAACAACAAAGTGCAATTTTCAAATGGAGAGAGAGATCGAATGTTTGGGAGAGAAATCCAAAGGGATTCTGGAAAAATCTTTTGTGTAGTTGGGTTTGACGAAACAAAGGTTCTATGTAATTTCGTTTCCTTCTAGTTATTGTACTTTGTATTTTTTTTTTCTTTTTTTGAGAAGTGATAATTCTTGTTCGAATCGGTGTGAGAATTTTCCATCCAAGCAAGATATATTATGTTGTTAATATTTATTGTTCTAAGTTGCAGTAGAAATATATCCGAGTATTATTTTATAGCAGGTATGAACTTGCTATATAACAAGTAGACAATTTAATCACAAAACATGCAATTATATCTATATAACAAAATTGCTTAAAGAAGTATAATACAGCTAAACTAAAGAAGTCTGATATAATTCAATTATGTCTATAAACAAAGTTGCTTAAAGAAATTTAGAACAACAGTGGACAAAATGACTTACGCAACTCAACTAACAAGTATTGTTAACATACAAATGTTGCACCAACCCAACAGTGCTTGCCAATATGGTAGCAATAAAATCAAAATTTATACTTGGCAATAGTTGCCGAGTTTGTGCTATGAAATTAGTTGGTTATGCACAACAAACAGTAAGTAAGAATTTTCAAATCGGAAGAGTTAAGTTGTATACAACTTACACGTTAGAAGAGTTCTCAATTTGAACTATAAATCAGAAATATTATATATATATATTTCTGAAAAATATTATATATATATATATATATATAAACAACAATCTAAGAGTTGATTAGCAAAATCACTTGAACTATTATTCTAGATCATTGTACATTATTATTGAGTAATTACATATCTTTCAGTTTCAGACTTTTCTCATTAGCAAACATGACTGGCAAGGATGAGACTTTTACTGCTAAACATACTAAGTTCAACGGGGCCTACTTTAAGAGATGGCAAAGTCAGATAAAATTTTGGCTCACTACTTTAGGATTGATTTCAGCCATTGATGGTTCCACACCTATCACAAATGACTCTGATGACACTGAGTTTGACATAGGTGTATCCAAGTCCTCTGGCTCCACTAGACCCAAGACCCCTAAGGAAATAGACTACCACTGATTTCATAGAATTCTAAGTGCATTGTCTGAATCACTATATGACATATTCTTTGAATACAAAAGTGCAAAAGAACTTTGGGATGCCCTAGAAGATGAATATAGTTGTGATGATGCTGGAATTGAAAGATTCAATTCCTCCTCATTCAACAGATACTTTATGGTAGATAATAAACCCATGAATGACCAAATACATGAATTCCAAGAATACCTTAGGCATATTCAAGCCAAAGGCACTTTCTTCTATACTGAGTATAAAATAGCCTGCTTAATAGACAAGCTTTCTCCTTCTTGGTCTGATGTTAAGAAATATCTTATTCATACTAAAGGTAACCTTACCTTTGCTCAGTGTCACCAAAAGAACAAATTAGTCTAAGGTCTAACCCTAAGTCTGAGTCTAAAGCTAAGGTAAACCTAGTAGAATTCCAAGGCAAAACCAAGCCTCATCATCATCACAAACCCAAAAGGAACATCTTCAAGATGAAGCAGAACTTCAGCCTCACCACCAAAACCATCATCACCATAAACTAAGAAACTTCGGTCAGACTCAGGATCAGAAGAGATTTTATTTTGTGTGTGGTAAAACAAACCATATATCCACCAACTGTTTCCATAGGAAGAAGTAAGCTGTCCAGACTTCTTACAAAGGGAAACGTCCAACCAAACCAGAAGCAAACATGCTTCTCAACGGCTCTTCTAGTTCCTTCAGGTGTGTAAGCTATCAACCCTTAATCAATATTTTCTACTATTCTGACGATTGGTGGTTGGATTCTGGAGCTAATGTTCATGTTTCCTTTGATCGCTCCTGTTTTTCAAACTATCAGGAATCAGGTGGAGGAGGTATAACTCTAGGAGATGGCTCAGCAGCACAAATTATAGGAAGATGAAGAATAGATCTAAAGATGACATCAGAGAAAACTCTGACTCTTCATGATGTGTTGCATGTGCCGTCTATCAGAAGAAATTTAGTTAGTGGGTCTCTTCTTGTAGCTTCAGGGTACAAGATTGTTATGGAGGCAAATAAAGTAGTATTTTCTAAGAATGACTCTTTTTTTAAAAAGGATTTGTAAGAGATGGTATTTTTATTTTGAGTACCGTGAATAAAATTTTAGATCCTTCTTTTGTTGTTTTCAATGTAGAATCTTCAAATGTATGGCACAGTAGATTAGGTCATGTGAATCTAGGTTTCCTAAGAAGGATGATGAACTTAGATCTTATTCTTAAGACTCCAATAGATGATAAACACAAGTGTGAGATATGTGTTCAAGCCAAACACACTATGCTACCTTTCAAATCTGTAGAAAGAAACTCTGACCTTCTAGAGCTAGTTCATAGTGATGTGTGTGACTCAAATAGGGTTTTGACCCGAGGCGGTAGAAAATACTTTGTTACATTTATAGATGATCATTCAAACTATTGTTATACCTATCTTCTCAAAACCAAAGATGAAGTTCTAGACAGATTTAAGGTCTATAAATCTGAAGCTGAGAACCAGTTAGAGAGGAAGATTAAGATTCTTGGATCAGATCATGGTGGAGAGTATACATCAAATGATATGACCAATTTTTGTGAAGAACACGGAATAATCGATGAGGTAACTGCTCCATATTCACCGTAGTCCAACAGAGTTGCTGAAAGGAAGAATCGTACTCTGTTAGACATGGTGAATGCCATGCTCCTCAGCTCAGGTGCTCCCGATAATTTGTGGGGAGAAGCATTAGTATCTGCCTATTACATCCTTAATAGGATTTCTAGTAAGTCTAATGATAAGACTCCCTATGAATTATGGAAAGGTAGAGCTCCTAGGATCCATTATCTCAAAGTTTAGGGATGTCTGGCTAAAGTAGGAATTCCTGAACCTAAAAAGAGAAAGATTGGACCTAAGATTGTAGATGCTGTATTCATAGGATATGCCCTAGACAACAATGCTAATAGATTTCTTGTTACTCACTCAGAAGTAAATAAAATCTCTAACAATACTATTATAGAAGCAAGAGATGCAGTTTACTTTGAGAATATATATCCTTTCAAAGATAAAATTTCTTCCTCTCCCTCCAACTCTTCTCTTGCTCCGTCCACTAGCTCTCATGTTCAAATATCTAGTTCGCAACCCGAACAAAATATAGAACCTAGAAGGAGAAAAAGAGAAAGAATTGAAAAGAACTTAGGAGAAGATTTCTTCACTTTTTTGATAGAGGGTGATCCCTCAACTTACGAAGAAGCAATATCTTCTCCTGATGCCCCTTTCTGGAAAGAAGCCATTAACAGTGAGTATAACTCCATCATGGAGAACAATACTTGGTTTCTAGTAGACCTACCTTTAGGTAGTAAATCTATAGGATGTAAGTGGATATTCAAAAAGAAACTGAGCCGATGGTACTATAGAGAAATATAAGGCTAGATTAGTAGCCAAAGATTTTATCCAGAAAAAGGGATTAGATTATTTTGATACCTACTCACCTGTAGCTAGCATCACCTCTATCAGAACCCTTCTAGCCTTAGCATCCATTCATAATATATTAATCCATCAAATGGATGTAAAGACAATATTTCTAAATGGGGACCTAGAGGAAGAAATCTACATGGGGCAACCTGAAGGTTTCATTGCTAAAGGCCAAGAAAAAAAAGTTTGCAGATTAGTTAAATCTCTTTATGGCCTAAAGCAAGCTCCTAAGCAATGACACAATAAATTTCACATAGTCATCTCAGAATATGGTTTCATGCCAAATGAGTATGACAAATGTATATACTCCAAAATTATAGATGAAAGTTGTGTCATCTTATGTTTTTATGTAGATGGCATCCTTATTCTTGGATCATCACTAGAATTGATAATTAATACCAAAGACTATTTATCCAGCCAGTTTGATATGAAAGACCTAGGTGAAGCCAACTTGATTCTAGGCATGCAACTGTCCAAATACAAGGAGGGCTATACTCTATCCTTAGCACACTCTATCGAGAAAATGCTAAGAAAATTTGAGTATTTTGATAAGAAACGTGCCCTTACTCCTTATGACAGTAGTGTTATCCTCAAGAAGAATGAGGGTTCTCTTATGGAACAACACAGATATTCACAGATGATAGGTTCTCTTATGTATATATCAAACAGGACCAGACCTGATATTGCATTTGCTATTGGGAGACTAAGTAGATATACTAGTAACCCAAATCAGTTACATTGGACAACATTAGAAAGAGTATTTAGATATCTCAGGGGTACTCTAGATTATATGCTGAATTATTCTAGACACCCTGATATCATAGAAGGTTATTCAGATGCAAACTGGATAACTGACTCACATGATATAAAATCCACTACCGGATATATTTTCACTCTAGGAGGAGCTGCAATCTCCTGGGGGTTATGTAAACAAACTATCATAGATAGGAGTACAACGGACTCCGAAATGATGCCTTAGACACTACATGTACAGAAGTCGAATGTCACGTCCCGAGAAACTCAGGATCAGTAGCGGTAATCCAGCTAACCAATGACTCTTTTATCTGATGCTATTAGCAGCTGTGACTCATGGTTGTTCTTCACTATCATTAGCAGCCGGGACCAAGGTTCAGCTCTTCACTAATATCCATTGTTCGACCGATGCGAATGCATGAAACACTATCAGATAAACTCTATGATGTAGACGAAATAAACAAGCAGACCATCTATCTCTTCTCTTCTATCTCTGTGCGGACTGGCCACCCACTCTGAACAAGTTCAAGCATAATGTGGTTCTCTCAAAACACAAGCGATATGAAAACATGTTCAAGCAATCTCTTACTCTTCTTATTAGCATGGCAAGGTTCTCTATTGACAAGCATTCAAGATCTAGCTAAGCATGCAGTTCTATTACCAGGCAACAGAAATAATAATCTTCTTAGCAACAGGCATTATAAAACTAAGATTCATTATTAAGGCGTGCAAGAATCAGAGAATAAAGTTCTGCCCACTCACCTAGATCAATCGTCTTTGTGTTTCGATCGGGAACTCTCCGAGAAGGCTTCCGTTCGAGCCACAAAGCGATATCTCTTGTACATAGTACCTACGCGGAGCGGGACACTACACCGAATGGCTAAGAAACCTTATTATGCATATACCTATTTCTATTAGTCATATTTCTACAGTTTCTATATACTGTGATAATAAATCTGTTATAGAACTACTAAAGCATGATTATGTGAATGCTAAGATAAACAAGCACCTGCAGCTGCGCTTCAAGTCTATAAAGAGCCTATTGGGCAAATATGTGGTTCTTGACTATATAAAGTCAGAAAAGAACCTTGCAGACCACTTGACGAAGGGTCTGTCTAGGACTTTGTTCCTAAAATCATCGAGGGGGATAGGGTTAAGCCCATAAGTAAAGTCACCAGCAGTGGAAATCCAACCGAGTCTGACTGGAGATCCCAAGAAGCCGGTTCAATGGGTAGGAACAAGCTGGACTTAGGTGACTATTATGGAACACTGACTCGAGATTAAAATTCTATTACAATAATGCCCAAGTGGCTGTACATGCGTACAATGATTCCCCATCCCTATGGTGACAGTGTTCTTGAGTGATATGGTTAGGATGAGTTTTAAAACTCTTAATAGATCCAATCTTATATGCGGGGTTGACACCTATTACCAACCCTTAAGGACTTACCTATATGAGAGGTCGTGAAGGCCGCGACTATGGGACAGGGCGATCCCAGACAACTCTCATGAATTTGGAATAAGTGCGCATGGCCAACCAAAAGCGCCACCCGTTAGACCCAAAACCTCTAGCGTACTAGGTGTGTTATTTTCTGAATCTGGTACAAGAAGTCTGATTCAAGGCATAATCCATCGAGCACTTCTTCAGACAAAGACAATAGTTACTAAGTGAGATTCAAGGTTGTCGTCCATCTCATCTATGCATAGTATATACCTGCCGAGAAATTCTTCACTTTTAATTTCTTTGTCACTTCTATTTCGAAATTTGACCTTTTTTGGGGGGGGGGGGATTGTTGGCTGTGTAGATATTTTCATACACATGTGAGCAAAAGCTCAACTTTCTCATTTTACTTTAGTCCCACATCGGTTGGACCTCTTCCCCTTGTATGTATATATTAGTTCTTCTTCATTGCTCTCTTAAGATGTTGTGTGGGGAACCCCTTGGGCCACACACGCGCGCCGTCGCCGCCGCCCGGCCCGGCTCAGCTCGGTTCGGTTCGGCGCGCGTAACGGGTGCGGGTACGTGGCTACACCTGCGGGCGCCGAATGCCGATCCAATTTACTCTTCGGGTTCGGATTGGGACCCAAAAATCTTTTTGCTCCCCTTTATTTTTTGAACCGATTTGACTCATTCAAATTTTGAACGTTCGACATTTATTACTTCCTATGTCTAGGTTCATTTCCCACCTTTTAAACATGTGACATCTTCGTTTACATGCCAGAATTCTCTCCCAGAATTTTTTTTTCATTACTCATTAAACGCATGGATTAATAACATTTATTCTTTTGTCTGTAGTGAAGACTTGTTTCTCTCCCTATATATTTGTTGAGGTTCTCATCTCAAGACTTTTACACAGAAAATTCCCTACGCGAAATCTCTTTATCTCATTCTTCTCTCGAACCACATTCTGTTCTCTAAATCCTTGCTCTAGGCAGAGCTAAGTTCAGTCTCTCTCTCTCCGAGTTGTTAGCAACGAAGAGAACCCGGTAGTCAGGAGATTTTACCATTAGGAGCTTCCGAGAAACGTTTGCACATAGACCTCGGATACACTCTTAGGGCAGTGCTTCGTGCACGACTTCCTCGGAGGCCGGTAACACTTATTTTCTTTTTCTTTGCTTATCAAATTTCTGGAAAATATTATATATATATATATATATATATATATATATATATATATTAACAACATATTATAACATTAGTAAGTGATAATGAATTGATAACATGAAATAATAATCAAGTATTTTAATTAATAATATCAATTAAATATCTTAATTGTTTTCTGTTAATAACTAATTATCTAATAATATAATAATTATTATCTTAATTGCTTAATAATAGTAAAGCACTATTAGTTGCTTATAAAATCTTAATTGTTTTTGTGAATACTTACTAATATGAAATAATATTCATTATTTTATTATGAAATATTAATTAATCATCTTGATTACTTCCACTTTAATTAACCACTACCAATTTCTTAATATTAAGTGTCTTTATTAACTATTTTTTAATATAACCTAGTACTAATTACTAATACTTTTCACTAATTACTTAAGTAAAACTACTGCTATCATTTATTAATTACTTTCTCTTTGCTATTAATTTCTAGTTATCATAAATTAATTATTTAATACTATTCAGATATATAAAAAAAAAAATTCTAAATCATAGATCTACCCAAATTCAGTGGGCATGAGAATTGATTTTTCATGATTTCATCCAAGCAAACATTGGAAGTTCGTTTCATATTGCAAATGCATTCTAATATTATCTTTTACCTTCACTTCCAATGTACTTTTGGCTATCCAAACAACTCGAATTGTGCAAAATAAACACCTTAATTATATCGCGAGCCATCCTCCTCTTTGAGGGGATTATAGTATAAATTAGGAAAAGAGGGTAGAATATGCAAAATATACGGATTGTAGAAGCAAACGAAAGTGCAAATGGGAAAAATTTTGAACCTGACGTGAATCGAACACGCAACCTTCTGATCTGGAGTCAGACGCGCTACCATTGCGCCACAGATCCAATTGATAATTGGACGCAACATATTGTATAGGAATAGATATCTGTTGAATCAAGTTTGTAGCAATTTGTTGCCACCGTTCTCTTATTCGAACATACATCCGACTACTATATCCAATTTATCACCTACTAATCCTCTTGTATCTCTAGCTTAGCCCTTAATTTGTAACTTTAAATCATGATCTCACATCTTGAAATCCTCTCTATGCGAGAGGAATATGAAATTAAATATAAAAATATTATTTATTATTATAAAAAATTTACTGTAGTAAAATAAGTTTTAATAAAATTAATTGTAATGAAATAATTTCAAAAAATTAATTGCAGAGATACGTTCCGCCATTTTAGATGGCGGAAAAATCGTAAGCGAATTTCTGTGTTTAAAAAAAATAGGAGGCAAAATTCTGCAAACAGAGTTGGCAAAAAATTGTATTCAAAGAGAAAGTAATTAATATTTCATAAGCACTTTAATTAATATTTTATAAGCACTTTAATTAAAATTTGGTGTTGCAAAGAGAAAGTAATTAATTTCTGTTAATAACTAATAGTGCTTATAAATCTCAATTGTTTTGTTGTGAATACTTATTAATATTAAATAATTATTCATTATTTAATTATGAAATATTAATTAATCATCATGATTAGTTCCACATTAATTAACCATTACCCATTACTTAATATTAAGTCACTTTATTAGCTATTTTTAATATAACTTAGTACTAATACTTTTCACTAATTAGTTAAATAAAACTACTGCTATTAGTTATTAATTACTTTCTCTTTGCTATTATTTTCAAGTTATCATAAATAAATAAATAAATTAACTATATATATATATATATATATATATATATATATATATATATATATATATATATATATATATATATTAATTTCTATTTTCAATAGATTATTTGAGATGGACAATTATGAAAGAATCATTTTTTTTTGAACAAATAAATTCTAAATCACAAAAGAACGACTTTTAATGGATTTTCAATAACGTAACAAAATAAGTTACTAACCAAATATAAGCTATTTTGATGACTCGTGAAACGAATCAACAATATTGATTTTATTAATGGAGGATGTAAAAAGTCATACAACTACCAATATATATAGAGAGAAAGTATTCGTATCCGGATAGGAGTAGCAGAGGAGATATGTATCCATATAGGAGTAGGAGAAGAGATATGTATCCATATAGGAGTAGGAGAAGGAATCTAATCTTAACAATAACTATTCTTAACACACACACACACCCAATATACTGAGACTGAGCCACCTGTACAGCTGATACTAGGGCCGGTGGAGCTAATACTAACATGAACTGCTCGATTTAAGCTCATAAAAACCATTATTCAGAAGGATACGATCGCATGAGGATACATTTTGGGACCGACTAGACTTCCAGAGCAATAGCTGTGTTTTATTACTTTTGCAAAAAAAATATATGGAGCAAAAGAGCAACATAAAGATGTTATTACTTATTAACTGCTATATGGGTTTCTGTATAATGTATTACAAATATGATTGGAAAAAAAGGTTGCTATATGAGTTTCTGTACAACTTACTTTCCAATTTGGACCTACATATAAATCTCCTTTTTTTCAAGTTATAGTTTGAATATCAGTTGTGTTTTACAATTGACAGCTTCCTCCGATTATTATTATTATTATTTTTTCTTCTTTTTTTTGTGTTCTACTTGAAGTAATATATTTGAACCACACGGATCAAAATAGGAGAGAAAGGAATCCACGCGGATCAGAATAGGGGGGACAGCGAGGAAGCTCTTCCGATTCATAATAAGAGGGAGAGAGAAATCGGAGAGGAGAGAGAAGAAGATTTTCTAATTAAGTAGATAATCTCACATGTAATCTTATCCTTTATTTTTGATCCAAAAATTGTAAAAAAAAAGTTGGTTTCATATTATGAAATCAATTGGCTGGTTTTGAAACATATATATATATATATATATATATATATATATATATATATATATATAATTTTTTTATTTTTTTATTTTTTTATTTTATTATTTTTTTTTTGAAGAGGAAATTGTGTTACAGATTTCTGGTCCGAAAGCCTACAAACTCGGCCTGAATGTCCACCACATCCCGGCCTGAAGGTCCGCAACGCACTTGAACTGCACCTGCGCTGCACCCATCACCAACTCACCACTTAATAGGCCCGAAGGCCCACCACATCTCGGTCCGAAGGTCCGTACTTGAACTGGACCTGCACTGGACCTATCACCAACTCACCACTTAATTCATCCAAAGGAGAATTAAATGGCATCCAGGAGGCTCGAATCCGCAACCTCCTAGGTAATATGCATCGGTCTTAGCCATAGACTCATATTCCTATATGAGGCGTGCACATGTGGACCAAAAGGAATTGGTTCCTACATCCCATGTGTACTAGTACACTCCATTCATATTGGTCCACATATGCATTGGTCATGTAGGAATATGAGCCTATGACTAATATCCCTTTTTTCATATATATATATATATATATATATATATATATATATATAAAACCGTAGTTGTTTTCTTGAAAAAAAAATAAAAACATAAAATCCTCCTAACTATGAATATGTTTAAATCCTAGAATATTTTAAAATTTAAATTATATCTAAAATAACTAAATAATATTATCTAACTAAACATATATCCAAAAATTTAAAACATATTTATAATAAATCATAACTAAAATATATTCAAATTATATTTAAAATATTCTAACATAATTTAAAATTTTATATTTCAATAATATCATAGTTTTTTTTTCTCTTTTTTTTTCTTTACGTGAAAAATTATATAAAAACAGAAAAAAAATCCACGGTATTATTGAAATATAAAAATTTAAATTATGTTAGAATATTTTAAATATAATTTGAATATATTTTAGTTATGACTTATTATAAATATGTTTTAAAATTTTGGATATGTGTTTAGTTAGATAATATCATTTAGTTAGTTTAAATATAATTTAAATTTTAAAATATTCTAGAATTTACACATATTCAGGTAGTTAGGAGAATTTTAGGTTCTTATTTTTTTTTTTCAAAAAAACAACTAAGGTTACAGTAATTAATTTTTTTTTAAAATTTTAAATTAATTGGTGGATGATATACATACGACTTGAACGACTTAATTTGGAGTCGATTCTAAGCATTCTAATAGTAGAGATATATTCAGTGGGTTTGAGAATTGAGTTTCCATTCAAGAAAACATTGGAAGTCCATTTCATATTGCAAATAAATTCTAATATTCATTCTTTTACCTACACTTCCAATGTACTTTTGGCTATCCAAACAACTCAAATTCTGCAAAATAAACACGTTAATCATATAGCGAGCCATCCTCCCCTTTGAGGGGCTTGTAGTATAAATTAGGAAAAGAGAGGGTAGAATATGCAAAATATACGTGTCATACTGAGTAGAAGATAACGGAAGTGCAACATGCAAAAAAATTGAAGTTTAAGGGTTTAAAAGTTAGGTTACTCTGAATGCAACACGAAACCTTCTGATGAAGAGTCAGACGCGCTACCGTTGCGTCACAGATCCAATATACATTTAAAACAAATCATATATGGAAAGCAGATGTTTTTCTCTATAGCTTAGCCCTTACTCAAGGTCATGTTTCTTTGCAAGGAAGTGAATCAAAAGTGGGGAAAGTCACTATTTTGTTACATTTGCATCACTTGTGTTTAAATCAAAATCTCACATCTTGACATCCTCTCTAGAAATTAAATAAAAAAATTCTATTTATTTATTGTTATTATTTTGGATCGATGCTCTCAAGTAGAAGACAATTTTATAACAAAATAAAATATCGCTAAAACTCACTTAGAGAGAGAAAAAAAGTTTTTCTATTAAAGTAGTCATACGAGGGATCGGAACACATGCATTGTGTGTGCAATTTTCATTGAGAGAATAATATGACCATAGAGAAAAGAGGAAGATAAACAAATATAGTCCATATTTATATTATTTTAGTAGTGACATATAATCAAGTTATTATTTAATTCGATTATAGATCATAACCAATTAAATAATACCGTCTAATAAAATTTGATTAATTTTAAATTAAATTTAAACGATAAGTTATATTATATTCAAGTTATAAATAAATTTTGGATTAGATATAATCTTTTGTTTAGTGAATTTTAACTTAAAAAAAAATTGCTTAGGAGAAAACAAAATAGAATGTTACTATCTCATAAATATCTATGCTATTATCTCATAAATAACTCATTTATGTTTTAATCTAATATAGGTAACAATTTAGATTTCAAACAAAATTCAAGCATCATTTAATTAATATTATGTTTGATCTATTTTAACTTATAACTTTAAATTGGATTTGATTTAAAATATTAAAAATTAGATTATGTTGGATTTAATCTCATTCAACCAGTTAAGATATTAACCGTATGAGGATCCTCTCTTTCATCATAAATAAGTAAATGACATTTTTTTATCCCTAAATAATTTTATTTTTATGTAAAAAAATACTACATCAACAAATTAGTAATACCTACTATTTGGATAATATATTAGTATAGATATATCACTAAAAAAAAGTAATTTCGTCTTTATTATAAAAATGGTATCAAGTTGCCAAAGTTGACGGTATCAAGTTGAACAATTTGAATAATTGAGGGTATCAAGTTATAATTTAGCCCAAAATAAAATTACATTTCAATTGAATACAGTATATTGTTCAATAAGATGCACAAGTAAACAAATATATGTTAGCCTTAAGACAGATCAGAAGATGTAGGAACAGAGACCAGGGACAGGTTCAAGCAAACTTTACAGTTTACCCTTTGTTGATCCTGAAGTTGTAGTAAATAATCCAGAAGTTCTACAAACAAGTTTGTCCTCTGAATTATTCGATTCCAATGAAGACTGTAATAGCTTCCGATTACAACTTGCAGAATACAAATTACAAATTAATGAAAATAAACTTTGTTCTTTCTTGCTAATGCAATTGCAATAGGGACAGAATGAACTACATATTTAAAAGAAGAGAAGTAGAAGAAGAAGAAGAAGAAGAAGAAGACAAGAAGAAGGGCTTGCTGGGGGTGATAATGATCACCGTTGCTCAAAGCAAGATTCATTCCACACTGTAACTACCACATTTCTAGAATATGGGTATTGTTGTCATTTTGTATTATTACAATATTGTGTTTATATTTAATTTATAAATAAATGAGTATGTTGTATATATTGTAAGTAATATGGTTATTGGTAGTGATTAGACTATTTGATTAGATATGACACTAGTGGACCTAACTAGACATGACATGATATGACAACTTGAACCAATATTTTAGACTAGTCACTTTTGAACCCAAATTAGCCATTCCCTTTCATTAATTAGAGATTAGATTAAACTATCATTAGGCATGGAAGCTTCCATAATTAAATCCCTCTTCATGATAACCCAATAGGGGCAAATATGTCAATGTACATTGCTTGGACAAGGGATATTGGACGGCCCTATTTCAAGGGGGAGAACACTCTCTCTCTCATCTCATTCTTCATTCTAAAAAATTTCAATTAGTGTTCTTTCCCAAATAGCTTCACCCCTACACCATTTTCTCCACAAATTCCTCTCATCCTCACCATTTAAGGAGACTAGGAGCTTGAGGTTGGCAAGAGCACTTGGAGAGGAAGGCTTTCGACAAGAAGTTTGTGTCCAAATTATTTTCACTTGACTTTTCATTGGAAATCCATCTCCCAATAGGTAAATTCTGAGATTACTCCTTTAATTAGCTTCTAATTGATGTATTTGACCATTAGAAACCTACCCATGGCTAAGGACTACCCATAGGAAGAATAATTAGGTTCATAAGAGGCCTATTGTGAAAGTTACATCGAGTTTGGTGTCCATTTTAGGAAAAATCCGAGAATGGTGCACCAAGTGTTTATCATTAGGTTTATTAGGCCTAATTAGAATTCTATTAGTGTAGTGAGGCTAGCTACGTGTCCACAATTGGATACGGGAAGTGTGTACCATGATACGCCGTGATACGGTGGTGTAGGTTGGTAGTTTCAATGTATTGTGAGTCCTAGCATGTCAAATTCTTTTTATTGCATTAGAATAGCTATTTCTAGTTGTATTCATATTCTATTTGATATTTGAGATGTGTTCCATGAGGTTTAGTTGAGTAACTTAGTGTTTGGAGACAAAGGTATCATGAGTATCATGGGTATTCTGGTATGTGCACACCAAGTGTTCGAGAAATTACATATAGTGTGTTGTATGGTGCTAGTGTGTATAGTTGTGAGGCTTGGGAGTATTTGGTTGTGAAGAGACTTGTGTATCAAGGGTTGATAATAGAGCCTATAGCTTGATATCAATCAATTTGATATTCTATCATTATTGGTAGTGTGATTGTTAGTATGTGTATGGAAGAAGACTGAACTAGGTGTAAGGACTGAGAGCAATAGGTATCACCAGTGAAGGGTTGAGAGTATCTCAGAGGGGGGCAACAGTATGCACTTTTGTGCATTGGAGAGTGTGGCATTGCCCAGACTTGGGAAATTCAATTTGCATGAGCAACTGTGACGCTATGTTCAGATATGCAGGCACTGGGCAGGTAGTGCATTGGTGCACTGTCTAGGTTGTGCAAACCAGTGCACTGATGGATTGACAACAAGGTCTATGCAGTTATTTGGCAATTGGTGGTCTGCACAATAGGTATCAGTGGTATTGTAGCTGTGTGAGGGGTATCATGAGGCATGGAGTGCTAGATATATGTGTTTCTGTTTGGGGTTGTGATAAGGTGTGTTGTATGAGGTGAATTAGAGTTAGGAAAAAATACTTATTGTTGTCCATTGTGACTCACTGCAAATTTTGGATGGGATAACATCAGATGGTGTTATTAGACTGTTGCCATAGCAACAGTAGGTGGGGAGCAGTGCTCGTAGGAAAATAGTGTGCTGTGCACTGTCGAGGTTGTTCAGTGTGTGCATCCAGGTATGCAAGAGTAAGTGTAGGAGGGGTAATATCAGTGTATCAGATTCTGGAGGGGGGAGCTCGAGCAGGTTGAGACAGTGGGTAGGAGGAAGTTGCATACAACTTTTAGGCAACAGTTCAATTGTTGGACTGTTGGGGCCCGAGTAAGGCTTGGGTTTAGTTATGTAATAGTAATATGGGATAAGGTAATGTTAGAGTGGGTAAAAGGCATGTTAGTAGTGTTGTTAAGTAGAGCATGGTAAGTAATGCATGTGAATTAGTGTTATGTAGGTATGTTAGTATGTTAGTGTTAGATCAGTTAGCACTATTATTATCAGCTTGTAGGATTGGTTCAGTCGTTGTTAGTTAAATATATATTATGTTAGTTAGTTAATATATAAGTTAGTTGAGTTAGCATGTTAGGTGTTGTTGTTGGAGGAAAAACTAGATTACCTGGGGGGTCCGCACTCAAAGTGCAGTTGGTTGCACTTGGATTGAAGTTGTTACCTGAAATCTGATGCAATATTGAATACTGCATTGTGTATTAAGATCTGATACAGTGAGGTGCGATACTCTGAGTGCCAGAATGGGGAAGTGGTGGAGTAGTTCCTGGGAAGGGGGTGAATGAAGGAACACTTGATATTAGTTAAGAGGCAACAACTGGTAGAGCACTGTGCACTGGAGTTTTGGTTACCTGCACAGTCACTTGTAAGTGACTGCAAGTTAGTTGGGGTGCTAAGATTTATGTGCCTGAGAATTATTTTAGTATTAAGCTTTTGACATCAGTGCTCATACTGATGTGTATCAGTCTTTAGTTTGGTTGTGGCAGGTATCAATCACTGATAGTTAGTGTATCACTGAAGGGTCCAGATGTGAGGGTAATATCAATCCAACTAACAGTGAGAAAGTTGATATCAGTGTAATGTTTGATATGAGTATTGGTTCAACAATGCAAAATATGATATCAGTTAGTGAGAGTTAAAGGGGAGTATCAGTAAGGTTCTGTACCAGTTAAGTTGAGTGAAGTATATAGTTAAGCTTGAGGATGTCAATTGTCAGAAGGTTAGTTTAGTGTATCAGTTAGTGTATAGTTAATTAGTTAGTATAGTTAGTTGGTTATCAGTCAGTCTACTGATTAGTAATATAAGTTGATAGTTAAAGTATTAGATGGTTAGTAAGTCAGGATATATGTCAATTAGTGTAAATATGTAAGTATTTTTTTAGCAGTTAGTAGTATAAGTCAGTTTATGAGTATCGGTTAGCTATTACTAATTTGTGTGTGTGTGTGTGTGTATATATATATATATATATATATATATATATATATATATAGTAATTTAATGTTAAGTTATTAGCTAAGGTGAGACCTAGTATAATTAGTATAAGGTAATTAGTGACCAATATAGAGTAATAACCTTAGTTGGACCTAGTATGGCTTAGTTGAGCTATAATGATTTAGAAATTGATCTAGAACCATGCATTAGTATATTTTAACCCATTTCTGATTTATTACACCAATTAACATAATGTTTCTTAAATATGATTGTGTGACAACAGCTTGGGCATTGAGATACATCTTTTGCTCCGGACCAAAGGTGAGTACATTCTCTGATAGTTTCCATTATTTGATAATTATTATAATACAAGTATTTAGAAATATTTTACTTGATCCCGACACAGTGGTTACACAGACAGGTACTATACTGATCCTGTCAGGAGATGCTATTCCATTATCGTGTACTTTGGACACTCCTTCATATGTACTTTACCATGTGCATCGGGTATTCCTTGTTCTCATTGTAAACTCCCTCAAAATAAATTTTTTGGTAGACTGGATATGTTAAAAATTTTGGTTTAGTTTCAGGTTGTCTAAGGATTAGAAATTAGGGTTATGTAGACTGGTTCTTTAATTTAAACCCTTGGTTCACCTTATCATTGCTACAATAATTGGAGCATAACAATAGCCTTTACTTTCTAACAAATCTTTGCACTCTTGACCTGACAAGCCAACCTAGGCACTGGATATTTTTGTCACTCACAAACATACTCCCTTGTGCTCTATTTTAATTGCACAACTTTCCAGTCACGAAAATTAATTCTTTAATCCTATGTCTTGTACCTATATCGTTGCCATCGATTTGGGGACACAAACTCAACCCGTTTTGCCTAACCAATTAAAGGGCTCAGGACTAACACCAAGCCTACACCGTCCATGACCTTTGTGTCACTCCCAATTGAGACCCCATGTACTCCCATTTTATTTAAGAGCACCTATAACACTTTGTTTAATTAAATTAGGAAAACCAACTTAACTTAACCCCAACTTAACCCAACACCCATTCATGAGGCTCATACAAAACATCCAATACCCTCCCATTCTACAAAATACTAAACACAACTTTCCACATCAAATTCTTACTCTTTTTCTTTCATGTGTAAACACCCAAATGTTAAGGGGCTAAAATACAAAGAGGGTGCTAGGTGTCACCCTCCAATTGGTGCAAACCAAATGAAGAAACACCTCCATCCTCATGACCCGTCACCTCACACTCTCTCACCCTTGCTTTTCTTTCATGTGAAATCCTAGCCATTGATTTAATTCCCCCCGATCACAATCACTCATCCCCCTATATTAACACACACACACACCCTCCCTATTGTGGCCGACCCTAATCCCAAGAGGAGACCTACAAATTTCCACCACTCTCTCTCTCCTCCCCCTCACTACACTTCAGCCAAAAACTCTCTTCTTCTTCTCTTCTTCTCATTTTTCTTCCTCACTCCTACACCACCACCTCCAACAACACACGACTTCACCACCATCACCACCGTCGGCCACTGCCACCATCACCGGCTACAGCTCCACCCAGCCATCGTTGAGTTTTCCTCAAGCCTGCCATATCAACCGTCATCCTCGTCGGAGCGCGACGAGCCCGCCCAATGTTGATCCCCTCCTTCACCGCTGCATCAAGCAGTGTTCATGACTTCGACGTTCCTTCCCGTGTCCATACCGTGCCTCCACCGTACAGCGTCCAAAGACGATGCCCCAATGCTTGTACTAGACGTCAACAACCGCCAACCTGTACAACATCCCCAGTCGGTGCAACCGACGAACCAGAGTCGGTCACACGTCGAGAACTCCAACCGGTTCAATGACGTTCGTGTTCCTGACCTGTCCATCACTTTGTTCTGCTGTACCCACCTCAGCCGCCACCTTCACCACGAACGCCACCTCCGCCGAGCACCACCACCCCCTCCTTCATACACTACCACAGCCGAGCACCACCACCATCGCCACCTCCGAGCACCGCTACTACTGCCATCACCATTACCTCCACCCCATTTTCATCACCCTGACCGCTGCCACCTCACGACTCCAGCACCACCACCACCACCGTCGTCCTCACCCTACCTCGACCACAGCCACTATCACCATGACTCCACCTCCACCGGAATACCACCACAGCCACTACCACCATCACGTCGGAGCACGTTTGCCTGACGTCGACGAGCAGTGGGTCGTGCACTGTGCCAGCACCCCGGCACTCGACGTCAGTTTCCAGCGCCCCGTCGGCCGACCCAAGGTTTCTCTTTTGCCGCTCATCCAGTGACCGCTGCTTAACAACGTGGTGGCCCATCTCGCATACAGAGAATTGATGGGTCACATAAGTGTGCTCAGGCCGTTCATCGTTCATGCCGCTAGATCCTAGACCGCCTATATCAGACCCTATTGTGTGTAGTACGTCGAGCATGGTCGAGACACTGTGCACGGTCGTCACCTTCGCACTATCATTTCATAGCAGAGCCAACCGCATGAACCTGCGGGCCGACGATTGAGCAACTGAGTGTCCCTGTCGTGCGATGTCACCGCTGCACCCATCTTCTCAACCGCGAGTTGTCGAAGTTCTTCGACCAAGCAATATGAAGCTCATGGAAGCGTACACACGAAAACCCCTGGGTTCTCGACCGAGTCACTGTACCACAGTCTAGTGTTGCTGATGCTTCGACCGCTTTGCACCATGCTGCGACCCAGTTCACCGTCAACGATCGAGCTCGTCCATACAAGGAGTTCCTGCTCGATTTCAGAGGAAGTTCAACAAGGTTAGTTTGGTACTTTGGGATCCTTGGACTTGGACATTGTACCGGAGCCCCGCCTTCAGCATCCTGATCTAGGCAAGTGTACCTTGCCATTCTGTATCTCAGTTCCATATTTACTGTTTATTTCATTTATACATAGTGTACGCTTTGGATCGGAATCGATACTTAGCCTCTGGGTCATATTCGGGTGCAGGCGTTCGTTGGTAACGTCTAGTATCGATTGTTAGATATTTTTCGATACTTTGATGTACCTACTTGGTTACATCGGAACCCTATGACACATTCAGACATTGTCATCATGCCAGACTTCATGTAT
Organism: Iris macrosiphon; assembly: GCA_036927795.1. NCBI lineage: Eukaryota > Viridiplantae > Streptophyta > Magnoliopsida > Asparagales > Iridaceae > Iris > Iris macrosiphon. The sequence continues at coordinate 67,673,928 of JAYESA010000010.1, read as the reverse complement.
CCTGACAGTGTCAGCATGACTAGAATCTGTGATGACTATAGGATCGTGATTGTTGCTAGTTACTTCAGTATGACGAGATTGTTAGATAGAGGTTCAGGCTCAGTGAGTAGCGGATGCGTCTTATTGACCGCATTGGGAGGGAAAGACAGTTACTAGATGCTTGGGCTACTTTGCACGCTATATATATATATATATATATATATATTCTTATTTATGTAGAGATAGTGTATCCAAAGTCGTAGTATTATCCGTGTGACTCTGTGCTCGGAGCTACGGTATGCACCGTATGTCTCTGTGCCTCGGAGCTTACGAATTTATATTTGGAAAGCCCACGTGTCGAACATTATCTTCAAGTTGTGTCTCACTTTGGTGGTTATTCTAGATTACACTGGCATATCACATGTTTTCCTTTCTGTTTTACTATGGCATGCTATTTTTGTACCTTGTTACGTCCCTCCGAGGACTTGGTTCCCTGCCAGATTGTAGGGTCGATTGCTGACTGGAGGCTGGAGCTGCTGATGAGTATTATACCGGTATATAGATATTGTTACTCGATATTTGTATCACTTCTTTATTATTCTGCTATTATGATCTTTGCTTATTTTCTGCTAGTATAGCCCAATATTTGTAGACTCATATTATTTCCTTCGAGTCTATTCAGATGAGTATAGTGTGGGGTGCATACCAGGATACATGTTATCCCTTCTTTATTACATATCCTTGTGGATTAAGACATAGACATGTATATCGTGTTATCTAGATAGTGACCCTCATTTACATCTTATACATATTGGAGTCGGACTGGAGTAACCTTGGTACGTAGCTGGCCATTGCTACGTGGCTCAGTTCCTTATATTTGGAACTGGGGTATGACATCGTTTTTGTGGTGGCCCATGCAGGTCTGAGCATATCATTTCAGTTACGTTACTGTACCGAACGAGCCTACAATTTAGGATTATTGTTGAATAAGATCTCAATCCATAACCGATTTTAAAACTCCCTTTGTATTTGATTATCGCCCTTGGACTTCAAAATTGTATTCGTTCCTTTTTCATCAATATCGTTATCATTGTTTCTTATCTCCCTTTATTTTGGAGAGACGAATGCTTGTGCTTGGTGGTTCCCTCCAGAAGAAGATCGTAGTCTAGACGAAAGAAGGCATGATTAATTTAATATTTTGTGAGAAGATTGTTACCCTTAGTAGGTAGGTTGAAAGGTTCTTTTTAGATTCTAGAACTAGTGTAGATTATTAGCAAGAGAATTGGACCTAGTAGTGTGTTTCTAGAAATGATAAAACCTCACCCTTACTTAAGATAATAGTAATTTAGGAAGTACTGGAAGCTAGAAATATTGTTGATCCTAACCTTGTAGAATGATTTATGAAAATGCATAGCTAGATGCTAGGAATTAGTTGTAGCCCATGATAGCGATACCAGAAAAGGTATTATGAACTTGAGAAGATAAAATTTTAGGCTCTCACTTGAAAAATGATTATCTGATAGCAAGAATTCTAGCATGTGCTTAGGTGATACCATTATTATAATTATAGTATGGTGACTCGGAGAAATAAATAACATAAAGAAAAAATTTGAGGAATATAATTTTAGGGGGAATAAGCTGTTATTTGATACTGTATGTGGAGGATTTACTTAACGAAATAGTAGATTATATTATATACCTTGGAAATTTTGAGCCCAAAAGTAGGTATGAACTATTACAAGGATAACACTGGTTATGACAGTTTAATTAGAGGATTACACCTGGAGGATATGAAGAAATTAATACCTAAAGAATTATGTTTAAGACAAAGGAATGATGAATATATCGATAGAAGAATTTAGGAATATCAGATTAGCTAAACAAAAATTTGATTATGGATAAAGAAATGATACCATTAAAACTGAGGTATGAAATGGAACATGAATGAGAACAAAACTCGAGGAAAAATTTTGAGGAGAAAAGTATTTATACATTAAGAGAGAGAAAACACAAAAAGGAATTTTTAAGGAGGAATAGTATTTATAAATAGAATGAGAGAATTTATTATGAGGTTAAGTCTATACTATGACATTGTCCTAGGCATGGATTGGTTGAGCCAATACCATGCGGCGCTAGATTGTCGACGTGGTTGCCTTATATTTAGACCACCAGATTACTCTGAGTTTGAGTTTCTTCAGGGAGCCCGAGAGCAAGGTGTCCAACCTACCTTAGCGGCACACATTGCAGAAGATGAACCGGTGTGCCCCCGCATTATATCAGAGATTGAGAATATATTTCCCGAGGATCTTCCAGACCTGCCACCTAACAGAGAGATAGAATTTATTATAGAGTTGACTCCCGGAGCTGAGCCAATTACTTCCTCCGTCTACAGACTAGCACCAAAAGAGTTAGTTTAGTTGAAGGTCCAGGTAGATGATCTCTTAGACAAGGGTTTCATTCGGGCTAGTATTTCTCCATGGGGAGCATCCATCTTATTTGTGCCAAATAAGGAAGGGACGGTACGTTTGTGTATCGATTACAGGGCGATAAATACTGTAACGATAAAGAACAAGTACCCTCTGCCGCGCATCGACGATTTATTTGATCAACTGAGCGGTGCATGTGTATTCTCGAAGATCAATCTCAGATCCGGCTATCATCAGATCAAGGTGAGAAAGGAGGACATTTTGAAGACACCTTTTCGGACGAAGTACGGGCACTATGAGTTTTTAGTCATGCCGTTTGGTTTAACCAACGCGCCAACTGTATTTATGAGCCTGATGAACAAGGTTTTCCACCAATACTCGGATAAGTTTATGGTGGTATTTATCGATGATATCTTGGTATATTCCAAGAGCCAGAAGGAGCACGAGGAGCATCTCAAGATCGTGTTAGAGACGCTGAGGAAGGAGAGGCTGTATGCCAAGCTCAGCAAGTGCGAGTTCTGCTTGGATAGGGTACCATTCCTGGGTCACATAATTACTGGAGATGGACTATCAGTTAACCCGGAGAAGATCACCGCAGTGGAGATGTGGCCTACCCTTACATCAGTTACGGAGGTTAGGAGTTTTCTCGGACTTGCCTAATATTATCGGAGGTTTGTGGAAAACTTCTTGAGGATTGTTGTGCCTATGACGCGGTTGACGCATAAAGAAGATGAGTTTATCTGGACTGAGGAGTGTCAAATGACTTTCGATGAGCTGAAGAAGCGTTTGATGACAACACCAATCTTGACACTTCCTTCTGGATCTGGAGGATTTGTGGTGTATAGCGATGCATCTGGGAGACGAATAGGATGTGTAATGATGCAGCATGACAAGGTGATAGCTTACGCATTGAGACAACTGAGGGTTCATGAGAAGAATTATCCGACACATGATCTAGAGCTAGTTGTGGTGATATTTGCACTAAAGCTATGACGGCACTACCTTTATGGAGAGCGGGTTGATATTTACACAGATCACAAAAGTCTGAAGTATGTCTGCACTCAGAAAGAGCTCAACATGAGACAAATGAGTTGGCTAGTGTTGATGACAGACTATGATATTGAGTTATAGTACCACCCTGACAAGTCGAATGTTGTAGCAGATGCCTTAAGCAGGAAGCTCATGGCATACTTTTTGACGACTCATCAATAATCGTTAGAGGATCTTCAGGATCTTGGGATAGAGGTTGTATTACTGGCATGGATAGACAGTTAGCCAGTCTAGATGTTCAGTCTACATTGGTTGAGAGGATCAAGGCAGCCTTACCTACCGATACGAGATTCTGGCGACTGCAAGAGAGGACGGAGGCCGGCATGCAGACGTGACTCCGAATTCATGAAGACGAAACGTTAAGGTATGAAGATCGCCTATATGTTCTGAGTGGCGAGCTACGCCAGGAGTTGATGACCAAGTCCTATAGTTCGATTTATTCTATTCATCCCGGGGGTACGAAGATGTACCGAGATTTGAGACAACACTACTTCTGGCATGTGATGAAGAAAGAGATTGCGAGATTCATGGCGAGATATTTGGTCTGTCAGCAAGTCAAGGCTGAACATCAGAGGATTGCAGGACTATTGCAGCCGCTTCCCATTCCTGAGTGAAAGTGGGAGCATATTACCATGTACTTCTTTACGGGATTTCCAAGGAGCCCTAGCGAGAAGGATGCAGTCTGAGTTATCGTGGACCGACTTACTAAGTCGGTACATTCTTGCCCTTCAGAGTTGGGCAGTCCACGGAGATATTGGCTAAAATATACATGAGGCAGATAGTACGACTACATGGAGTGCCTGTCAGCATTGTATCAGATCGTGATTCTAGATTCATGTCATATTTCTGGCGGAGAGTCTAGGAAGTCACCTCAAGTTCAACACTGCATATCATCCATAGACTGATGGTCAGTCAGAGCGCATGATTCAGATATTAGAGGATATGTTGAGAACGTACATAATCGACTTTGGAGGATCTTGGGAGGACCATCTACACTTGGTGGAATTCTTCTACAACAACAGCTACCAAGCAAGAATGTAGATGGCACCTTATGAGGCATTGTACGGCAGGAAGTGCAGGTCGCCGGTATATTGGAGTGACATGGGAGAGCGTCAGATACTTGTTCCAGAGTTGGTGACACAGACAATAAAGAAAGTAAAGCAGATTCAGGGCCACCTGCGTGCAGCACAGGACATGCAGAAGCATTGGGCAGATGCACACCTTAGACCTTTGGAATTCAAGGAAGGTGATCATGTATCTTTGAAGATATCGCCTGCTCGTGGTACCATCAAATTTGGGGGCAGAGGCAAGCTGAGTCCGAGGTTCATCGGACCTTTTAACATCTTGGAGCGTGTTGGCGAAGTGGCTTATCGTCTTGCATTGCCTCCGTCATTAGAAGGCGTGCACGATATATTTCATGTATCGCAGTTGAGGAGATATATGGCAGACCCTAGCCATGTTCTCGATCATTCAGAGATTATAGTCGGGCCCAGTTTATCATATGTGGAGCATCCAGTAGGGATACTCGATCACAGTTAGAAGGTTTTGAGGGGACAGACTATTCGACTGGTCAGGGTTGCATGGAAGCATCATTCATAGGGCGAGTCTACCTAGGAGCGCGAGGATTCCATTCGATAGCGTTTACCGTATTTATTTGAGAACCGAGGTACGAATTTACGTACTGCATTTCGATTACCTGTTAACTTTTTAATTCTCGTAACTCTTAATCGTGCTTTACTTTTAATTTTAGGGACAAAATTCTTCTAAGTTGGGAAGGATGTAAACCCCTCAAAATAATTTTTTTGGTAGACTGGATATGGTAAGAATTTTGGTTTAGTTTCAGGTTGTCTAAGGATTAGAAATTAGGGTTGTGTAGACTGGTTCTTTAATTTAAATCCTTGGTGCAACTTACCGTTGCTACAATAATTGGAGCACAACAATAGCCTTTACTTTCCAACAAATTTTTGCACTCTTGACCTGACAAGCCAACCTAGGCACTAGATATTTCTATCACTCACAAACATACTCCCTTGTGCTCTATTTTAATTGCACAACTTTTCAGTCACAAAAATTAATTCTTTAATACTATGTCTTATACCTATGTCGTTGCCATCAATTTGGGGACACAAACTCAATCCGTTTTGCCTAACCAATTAAAGGATCCAAGACTAACATCAAGCCTACACCGTCCATGACCTTTGTGTCACTCCCAAATGAGACCCCATGTACTCTAATTTTATTTAAGAGCACCTATGACACTTTATTTAATTAAATTGGGGAAACCAACTTAACCTAACCCCAACTTAACCCAACACCTATTCACGAGGCTTATACAAAACACCCAACACCCTCCCATCCTACAAAATACCAAACAAAACTTCCCACATCAAATCTTTACTCTTTTTTCTTCATGTGTAAAAACCCAAATGTTAAGGTGCTAAAATGCAAAAAGGGTGATAGGTGTCACCCTCCTATTGGTGCAAACCAAATAAAGAAACACCCCCATCCTCATGACCCGTCACCTCACACTCTCTCACCCTTGCTTTTCTTTTATGTGAAATCTTAGCCATTAATTCAAATTCTCCTCCATCACAACCACGCATCCCCCTATATTAACACACACACACACCCTCCCCATTGTGGCCGGCCCTAATCCCCAGAGGAGATCTAAAAATTCTCACCACTCTCTCTCTCCTCCCCCTCACTACACTTCAGCCAAAAACTCTCTTCTTCTTCTCTTCTTCTTCTCTTCTTCTCCTTCTTCTTTCTCACTACTACACTACCACCTCCAACACCAAACGACTTCACCACCGTCGGCTACTGCCACCATCACCAGCTACAGCTCCACCCAGCCATCATCGAGGTTTCCTCAAGCCCGCCATATCAAACCTCATCCTCATCGGACTGCGACGAGCCCGCACAACGTTGATCCCTTCCTTCACCGCTGCGTCGAGCAGTATTCGTGACTTCGACGTTCTTTCTCGCGTCCAAAGCCGATGTCGCAATGCCTGTACTAAACGTCAGCAACTGCCAACCTATGCAACATCCACAGTTGGTTCAATCGCCGAACCGGAGCCGGTCATACGCCGAGAACTCCAACCGGTTCAACGACATATTCATGTTCCTGACCTGTCCACCGCTTTGTTCCGCTGCACCCACCTCAGCCTCCACCTTCACCACGAATGCCACCTCCGCCGAGCACCACCACCCCCTCCTGCCTACACCATCACAGCCGAGCACCACCACCATCGCCACCTCCGAGCACCACTACCACTACCATCACCATTACCTCCACCCCATTTTTATCACCTCGACCGCTGCCACCTCACGACTCCAGCACCACCACCACCGTCGTCCTCACCCCACCTCGACTACAGCCACCATCACCATGACTCCACCTCCGCCGGAATACCATCGCAGCCACTGCCACCATTACAGTTGGAGCACGTTCGCTTGGCGTCGACGACCATTGCATCGTGCACTGCGCCAGTGCCCGGGCACTCGACGTCAGTCCCTAGTGCCCCGTCGGCCGACCCAAGGTTTCTCTTTTGACGCTCATCTAGTGACCACTGCTTATCAGTTCGGTGGCACATCTCACATACAGAGAATTGATGGGTCACGTAAGTGTGCTCGGGCCGTTCATCGTTCATGCCTGCAGATCCCAGACCGCTTATATCAGACCCTGTAGTATGTAGTGCACCGAGCGTGGTTGAGACGCTTTTCACGGTCGTCACCTTCGCACTATCACGGTCGTCACCTTCGCACTATCATTTTGGAGCGGAGCCGACCGCATGAACCTGCGGACCGACTATCGAGCAACTGATTGTCCCTGTCGTGTGATGTTACCGCAGCACCCATCTCCTCAACCGTGAGTTATCGGAGTTATTCGACCAAGCGATATGAAGCTCATGGAAGCGTACACCCGGACACCCCCGGGTTCCTGGTCGAGGTACTGTACCACAGACTAGTGCTGCCAACGCTTCGACCGCTCTGTACCATGCTGCGACCTAGTCCACCGTCAACGATCGAGCTCGTCCGTACAAGGAGTTCCCACTAAATTTTAGAGGAAGTTCAACATGGTTAGTTTGGTACTTTCGGATCCTCGGACTTGGACGTTGTACCGGAGCCCCGCCTTCAGCATCCTGATCCAGGCAAGTGTACCTTGCCATTCTGTATCTCAGTTCCAGATTTACTGTTTATTTCATCTATACATTATGTGCGCTTTGAATCAGAATCGATACTTAGCGTCCGAGTCATATCTGGGTGCAGATGTTCGTCGGCAACGTCTAGTATCGATTGTTAGATGTTTTCCGATACCTTGATGTACCTACTTGGTTATATCAGAACCCTATGACACATTCAAATACTTTCATCGTGCCAGACTTCCTATATCCTGATAGTGTCATCATGACCGGAATCTGTGATGACTATAGGATTGTGATTGTTGCTAGTTACTTCAGTATTATGAGATTATTAGATAGATGTTCAGGCTCACAGAGCAGCGGATGCGTCTCATTAACCACATTGGGAGGAAAAGACAGTTACTAGACGCTTGGGCTACTTTGCACGCACTATATATATATATATTCTTATTTATATAGAGATCTTGTATCCGGAGTCGTAGTATTACCCGTGTGACTCTGTGCTCGGAGCTACGGTATGCACCGTGTGTCTCTGTGCCTTGGAGCTACGAATTTATATTTGGAAAGCCCACGTATCGAATATTGTCTTCAAGTTGTGTCTCACTTAGGTAGTTATTCTAGATTACACCGGCATATCACATGTTTTTCTTTATGTTTTACTATGGCATGCTGTTTTTGTACCTTGTTACGTTCCTCTGAGGACCTGATTCCCTGCCAGATTATAGGGTTAATTGCTGACGGGAGGCTGGAGCTGCTGATGAGTATTATGCCGGTATGCAGATATTATTACTTGATATTTGTATCACTTTTTTATTGTTCAGCTATTATGATCTTTGCTTATTTTCTGCTAGTATAGCCCAGTATTTGTACAAATTATTTGTAGATCTACATTTCCATTATATATATATATATATATATATATATATATATATATATATATATATATATATATATATGTGTGTGTGTGTGTGTGTGTGTGTGTGTGTGTGTGTGTGTAGCTATACTTCTACATATGTAATAGCTATTAATTATATATATATATATATATATTAGTGTATTTATATTAAGTTATATGTATATGTATATATGTTTTATATATGTATCTGTATATATGTTATATATATATATATATATATATATATATATATATATACTTGCATGATTATATCTATACGTGTACATATATGTGATGTTATGAGTAAATATGTATATGATACAAAAATATGTGTATGTTATACTATATGTATTATTGTGGAGATGTATATATATATGGATGAGCATGTATATATATAAATAGATATAGTTGATATATATTGGTGGTATATGTGTTAGAATAGATATATATATATATATAACTAGATGTGTGTGAGGGTGGAGAGTTGCATATATATGTATGTAGATGTATATAGGAGTGGTGTTAGTTGTGCTTGTGTGTGTGTGTGAGAAAGTGTTGTGATGTATATATGTATAGATATATATGTTGATAGTTATATATATATATATATATATATATATATATATATATATATATATATATATATATATATATATGTATGTATATTTATGTGTTAATATATATAAGAGTGAGAGAGAAGAGGGCTCAGGGTTTTATCGACAGCAGCCACAGTTTTAGCAACAGCAGCAGCAATAGCAACGGCAGCAGCTTCAGCCACAGCAACAGCAGCGCTTCAGCGACAGCAGCAGCAACAGTACTAGCGACAGCAGCAGGAACCGTAGCAACAGCAGCGGTAACAGCAGCCGTATCAGCAGCATTAGCGATGGCAGCAGCGGCTTTAGGTGACAGTTTTGCGGTTATAAATATAAATATATATTATTATAGCTTTTTAATATATATATATATATATATATATATATATATATATATAAAATTCATAATTGGTATTTATGTATTAGTATACTATATTTTAGTAGTTGTAAGTTAGCTAGTTGGTTATTGATAAGTTAGTTTCTTGAGTTATTTAGCTAATAGTTAGTGGTTAGTAGTAGTCAGCTAGTATTTACTAGTAGCTTGATATTTATCTAGTTAATTGATTATATATATATATATATATATATATATATATATATATATATATATATATATATATATATATATATATATATATATATATATACTTGTATCTCTAGTTAAGTACTATATATGTAGATATGTGCATATGAACTAGTAGTGGGTAGTTAGTTATATACTTGTTATTTAAATAGTTAGATATATATATATATACACCTATTAGTTAGACTCTTAACTATATGTAACTATTCATATTATAGATATTGGTAGTAAGTTATTATGTAGGTATTATAGGTATTATATGTGTGTAGTTGTAGTATTTAATAGTTAGTTATGTTAGCATATGCTTTAGTTATGTTAGTATATGTTTGGCATATAGTTAGTATTTGGAGGTTTATATGTGTATTAGCTATACTCATGGATTTTAAATTTACCTTGAGATACCAAGGTAAATGCCAAGGTATTGAGGATACCCAAGGTATTGGGTTTGGGTATCAAGATAGAGGTTTAGTGTTGCGATACCAAGTTGGTTCAAAACCAAAGTATCCATTTAATATTTATAATTAGGATTTATATATTTAATATTGCTTTATTATAGTTATGTGATATTTATCTATTGTTTGCATATCCTGAGATACGGTATCTTAGTATCCTAAGATATAGCTTGTATAACCTAGATTCATAATGTATGAACCCAATATCATTGAGATAGACTCATGCAACCTAGAAATAGGTAGTTTGACCAAGTTGGACCAGTTTGACTTAGAGTTGACCTAGTTTGACTATTTTGACTTAGAAATGGCTCTTTGACTTAGATGTGACTAGTTTAACTTATTTCTTTCCAGAATATTGTATTGATGCAATATTCCATATCTAGGTCTTCGAGGCACCGTATCAGACATATGTGAGACTATTCACCGGACTTAAGGCAAGTACATTCTCTAGTAGTTTCTCATTTATGATATCCTCTATGTTCATTGTATCTAGTGTAGATATCTGTATTTTCTTGACACGGTGGTTACAAGGATTGGTATATCCGGATCTCGTCATGAGATGTTATTCCTTGGTATATGGTGTATCTTATGCAAGCCTTGTTTCATTGATTATCTTGTACATGTACAGACACTGATTCTCGGGAAGAGTCGTTATCTTCTTGGGGAATCCCGTGCCATAGTGTACCATGGTTGGATTCCCTATACCAGTCGGGAGTGGAGAGTATTTTAGTGTAGATATATGATCATACCCTTCTTGTGCAAGTCTTGTTTTCCTGTGAGTGTTGGTCATACACCGCACGTATGACTAACCAGACCATTATTTTCTGTGCAAGTTTTCTTGTACAAGTTCCCAAGTCGATCACATGTTAAAGCTAGTACTCACACACTTAGTCATTAGTATTCTTTTCATTATCATATTGTTTATTCTCGTATTTATTTACAGTATTTCCCTTATTGTATATCTCTTGTATCTGTTGTTGCATCTTGTATATTCATATCTATTTATTGTTACATAGTTTATATCATTGATTAAAACTGCTATTATAGATGTACTTCGCTCCATTCCTGACTGAAAAATATTTTTCAGAGGATCCGAGTGTTTGGTGTCCGACATACTATGGACTTCGACTTATAGATGGTGCAGACTTGGACCCACTAGTTCCGGAGTGATTGTCGAAAGGTTTATCTGGATCACTAGTTTTTCATAGTTAGTTTTTTTAGCATTTTGGTACCGGATTTATTTCTGGCATATGGTATGAGATTGGATATTGTTTCTATTGTTGATAATATATATTTTGAATGTATAGTTAGACTTCCTTCATATCTTCTCGTGCTTTGGAATTGTGATTGAGTTTTGTGTGAGATATTGTTAGCAGAATTTATATTATTGTGAGATATTTAGATAGTATAATTGACCAAGACAGCGTTCTACCGCCGATGCTGTAGCGTAGGCTGGATGTTGTTCCCGACTTGCATCCCTACACTGGGTGCGGGTCGTGACACATTTTTAGTGGTGGCACATGCAGGTCAGGCTTTGCAAGTTGTGCGATGTCGTGGTAGTGCGACGACTTAGTTGTATTACTGCGAGCCTGCGATAGGATATGAGATATAGGCTATAGGATATAAGATATTAGGATGAGAGGATACTCAATCACAAATTTCTTGAGAGATTCTTGGGACGACCCTTGAGAATCTTATTACAATTCTCATTTCAAATCTTTCTCTTATTTTTCGTCCGCTCCCACTTGTTGTTATTTTGATTCCTGGTGTTCGGTTATTAAATTTAAATTCTTGGTGTCATTGTTGAGTTTGATTTCATATCGAGAGGAATTTTACGGACTAAATTATGGTATCATCTGATGACATATGAGGACAGTAAAAAAGGTGAAACGTCTGCTTTGGTTATGGAGCATAGAGTTTATCGCAGCCATATTAGCTGGAGTAGCAAAAACGTAGGGACCTGACTTCTGATGTACATATCTTAGTTATAAAATTTAGAATTTCTCGCAGCTATACTAGTTGGCACAGCGAGGATTCTAGACAACATGATTATAGAGGTGCATACCTAAGTTATGGGATCTATCGTTTATCATAGCTATGCTTACTGGCGTGACGAAGATTCTAAGTGTCATAATTTCGGACAGACATGTATGATTATCAGGTTGTATCTTAAATTGGTTCTTAAAGTATCATCTCAAAACTTTTAACTCCTGTTATTATAGGACTTTGTTCCATCATTCCTTAGCTTAGCAGTAGAGATACCTTCAGTTCTCTAGTCCAGTTCCATATAGAGCTTCATTCTATTAGGGTTCCTCGTTAGTGTGATAATTAGTGAATTACAATTAGGTTTGTATCTTGAGTATCAGTATTGACTGTTGGGAGTGTGGCTTGTGAGTCTGTAAGTGGTTCTTGGTTGGGCATGTGAGCAATAGGCATCAATCTAGAGATAACCCATAGCGTAGTACCATGTAGCAATAGTTCTATGATAGGTGTCATTATAGTTAGTGTTGGTACTATAGGAAGAAGGGAGAGTAGAGAGTATCAATAGTGGTTCCATGAGTTAGTATCAGAGTCAGTATACCAGTTCTGGATAGTCATGAATTCATGTAGTTGGGTGAGCCATGTAAATAATTAAGTATCAAGAAAATTATATTAAAAATCAATGGAGCATGATATTCAATTGGGTGGTTGATACTTGGGTGTGTCAAGAGTAGAGAAATGTATATACATCAAGGGTATTAGTGAGTGTGCCATAGTAGAAGGGTACCCATAAGTGTATGGAGAGTGTGAGGGAATAATAATACATTGTGCTAAAGTAGTAGGACTTGTTATACAGGTTGATGTGAGTAGATAGGAGTGTACCAGTATATGACTAGTGATAGGTATATCACCTGATATTAAGGCTAGTGATGTGTTTGAAGCAATAGGTGGAAGAGTGTCTAGAAATTTTGTGCATGATGCACAATGGGTTATAAATGTCAGCGTGGAAGTTCATGAGTATCAGAAAGTGGAAGCTGGAGTGTTAATATTATGTCATGGGTTGAGAAATATTAAGATTGGTCATGGAAGATATGTAGTGCATCACTGATTTGTGTATCCGTCTGTAAGGTTTGAGGAGAGATACATATATATCAATAGAGATATGGAGCCATATGTCTGCCTTTGAGAGTGAAGTGAAATATGTGTATTATAGAAGTTAATAACTAGTGCATTGGATGCAAGTGATCATAATTTCTAGTGAGTATAATGAGGTGATCTAATGATGAAGCTAGTATCCTAGAACCTTAAGGACATATATTATATAGTTAGGAAGCTAGTTTTACTATATCAAGTGTGCTAGTGTTTCTATATCAGGGATTAGTTGAGTAATGTGCTAGTAACAGTAAGTACCTTGTATAATGACATTGGATTGGTGTATCAGTTAATATGGATAGGAAAAACATTTGGGAGTAATAGTACAACTGATCCAAGCAGTAGGGGAGGGAGACAATATATATATATATATATATATATATATATATATATATATATAGAGAGAGAGAGAGAGAGAGAAGTAAGTAAGTATAGTACCTTGCTAAATTTGATTATAGAGGTCGTATGTATCAAAGAATAGTCCGAGGGGTATAAGGATACCTGTGAGATGTCATGGTGTTGTAATGACTAGAAGATAATTGTGTATGTATTGTGATACTAATATACAGATGAGAACTTTAAGATGATTAACAAATATTAAAGGATGAGTTGCACCAAGTATCAGATAGAAAGAGATACCCTAGTAACAAGAGACGGAGTACCTCAAGTATTATGAAAGTTTAGGCAAGCATTTTAGTAACTAGTATAATAATATAGAGGAGAGACACGAGTAACTTGGTATGAGGATGTCATCTAAAAATACATATGAGAGCTGGTGCCTTGTGTAGACAGTAACAAGATTTAAGTAAGGCATCCTATTAGGAGTATTAAAATTGGACGAGGGTGTGCAAATAAAACACATGATTGAAAAGGTATATAAGTGTTCCTTGCTAGAGAATGATTGAGAAATTTTGGTGATTGAAACAGAACAAGGAGGTAGTATCTTAGCAGTGTTTTGTATAGTATCCTAAGTAGCAAGTGCCAGTGAGTTAAGCATGTCCATGACCTAGAATTATAGTATATCACTAGTATTTGGTAACCATCAGTATTAAGATTATCTTGACTAGGTTGATGATCAGTGAATGCTTAGTGTGTGATGGAATAGGCCACAGGTGGCATAGCAGGTTATCCCGTACCAGTAGAGGGAGACACCCCAGCAGGGCAGAGACTGATTTCATGATAGTTAAGAGACTATATCCAAGTATGATTTCTCTTTCAGTAGAATGCTAGGATTGTATGTTATAGGATATATACTATTTTAGACTGTGATTGATGGGGTTTGACCATAGTAAGATTTGTATGAATAGGATATGACTGGCCTAAGAGAGAGGGGTGAGAGTTTTAATTTCGAGGACAAAATTCTTCTAAGGGGGGTAGATTTGTCACTACCATATTTTCTAGAAAAGGATATTTTAGTCATTTGGCAATTAATTAAATATTGTGCATGTTGAATATTTATTTATTGTATTATTTATTTATTGTTAGAATGTTAGATTTATTTTTGGACTTGTGTTAGTGGACCTAACTAGTTTAGTTTAGACTCATGGACCAATATTTAATTCTAGTTAGAATTGAGCCCAATAATTAGAAGCCCAATCATTAGGAGGATGATTGATTATGTTAAACCCATTAGACTAGAACCTTCCCTCCTTAATTAATTTCTTCATGAGAGGCCCCAAGGGGTATTTTAGACTTTACATAGTAGTTTGAGGGAGGGGGCAAGTGAGGCCTATATAAAGGGGATGAAAACTTTGTCTCTCTTTATTTTTTATTCCAAATCTAGATCTAGAATTTCCCTCAACCAAATTCCATTAAATACCTACCAAATTTCCACCCAATTCCTTCCCAAATCACCATTGGAGACTAGTAGAGAAATGATCTACAAGGAGAAAGTATGGATCTACAAAGAGGAGCAATGATCTACAAGTTGAAGGCTTATTTTACCAATTTTGGAGGTTTCATTGGGAATCCATCTCCCAATAGGTACAATTCAGTTTTTTCCTTAATTTAGGTTCTAAATCTGAGATTTAACCATGAGAAATTAACCCATATGCATAGGCTACCCATAGGATTTGGTTTTGTGTTCATAGGAGGCCTATTGAGAAAGTTATGGTACTTTTTGTGTCAATTTTGGGGGAATTTTGAGATTGACACTTGTTGTGTGTATCAATTGCTCCTATAGAATAATTTGGCATGTGCTTGTGTGTATGGGGCTAGTATCGTGTCCAAAATTGGGTACGTGGAGGTCGTATTCCAACAATTTGGTAATACGTGTTGATTTGGGAGTTTTTTCTCCGACACGTGACTTTGTGCATGTCACATTTTGACACGGACATGTAGATTTGTGTTTGACTCTTTGTATTGTTCATAAATAATATATTAGACTTGCTCGTGTCCTTCGGGGTACGTTTGGATGTGTGGTGGACTCGTGTCGCAAGCGTATCCTAGATCTAGTGGGATACGGGTGTGATATGCTCCATGTGTTATGCAATTTATTTTTATATCTACTTTTCCATTATTTTAGTCATTACAATATGTAATTTTATATATATATATATATATATATATATATATATATATATATATATATACGAAAATTTTTGTTCATATCAACAAAAATACTAAAAACTCCACTCAAAGCATAAAATTTTGAAAATTTGCAAAAATAGCATCAAAATGCCCTTTCTAAGGTCGTTTTACGCTTTTCAATAACATTTCCATCCAACTCCGTTAAAAATATATATATATTTAAAATAAAAAGAATAGGAAAACGCCCTTTGGAAGGGCGTTTTTCCTAGGAAAAATGCCCTTCCTAGGGGCATTTTCCTTTTTTTTAAAATATCTCTCCTCTCTCTGTCTCACTCTCTCTCTCCTTCTCTCACTCGCACTCTATCTCTTCTCTCTTCTCTCTCTGTTCACTCTCTCACTCACTCACTCACTCTCTCTCTCTTCTCTCACTCTCTTCTCTTTCTCTCTCTCTCTCTCTCTCTCTCTCTCACTCTCTCTCTAATCTTGGTGTGCTCTCTCTCTCTCTCTCTCACTCTCGTTCCCTCTCATCTCTCTCTCTACTCTCTGTCTCTATGTGCTAACTCTCTCTCTCACTCTCGTTTTTGCTCTCTCTCACTCTTGTTCCTGCTCTCTCTCCCACTCACTCTCTGCTCTCTCTCTCTCCCTAACACTCTCTCTCTCCCCCCCTAATACTCTCTCTCATGTTTCGTTCTCTCTCTCTCACTCTCTCTCTCTCTCTCTTTCTCACCCTTGCTCTCTCTCTCTCTCTCCCTTTGACCCTTGCTAGATCTTCCCGCAACGATCCCGTAAAAAATTGGGACCCATTGCTTAAGAGTTGTATTTTTTTACTCCCACTCTCTCTCTCTTCCTAACATTTGCTCTCACTCAGGTTCGCTTTATCGCTCCCTAACACCCCTAGCAGACTATCTCTCTCTCTTTACTCTTGTATCACTCTCATGCCTCTCTTTTCTCTCTCCTTCACTTTTTCTTCTGTTATCATTTTTTTCTTTATGCTAGGAAACTTGGTAGTACTAGTCTATGTATAATAGGTAACGTTAAATTTATAACCTTAAATTTATAACGTTTATATTTTAACGGTTAAATTTAGCTTATATATATATATATATGACTCATGCATATTTTTGTATATCTCATTCACTCTCTCTCTTTACCATATTTATCTCATACAGAAAATAGCTTACAATCGGTGAATTAAGAAGTCAAATTGAAGTCAGAAGATACTTTCATCCATTATCTTCTACCATTTTCGTCTAAGCTTTTTCCTGGCATACTTCTATAAGTCTCAATTCAGACGACAGTTTTTAACTATGGATCAAAATTTAGTATTAATTTGTTACCATGGAGGTATACTAGATGGATTATCTTACCATGGGGGTAATACTCATCTTATAACCACTTATCAAAATATCACTTTAGCTAGTTTGCGTAGTATTATTTCTGATCATTTTTGCATAAGTTATGAATTTACAATAAGGTAGTTTTATGAAGATGCGTTGATAATAGTATATTGTGAAGAAACATAAAATTTTATTGTTCAAAGTAATTTAGTTTCATCTTGTATTCAAATTTACATCATCCCATCACAAGCAAATATCGATACAACTATCATTTCAAGTAGTGAACATTTTAATGATAACCAAGATTTTAATATTGGTCCTAGTTGTATAAATCACACTGAAAGTAACTCTGATACAGAAAAAAATGATGTTGACGATGAAAATTGTGATAATTTGGTTAAAAATTTAGATTACTATTTAGATGATAATGATGTTAATGTAGCTGGTTGCATTCCCGGATTATTTGTTGGCAGACATTTTGATTCTCCTAAGGATTTTTGTAATTTTATTAGCGACCTAGCAATTACATATAAATTTAGTTGTTCATCTAAACATAACAATTATCAAAGAATTATGTATACTTTTGATTCTCCAAACTGTTGTTGGAGAGTATACGCTAAAGCTAATGGTGATGGTAGTACATTTAAAATTCGTACATTTGAAGGTAGACATTCATGTTTAGGTGAATTTACAGGAGGGCATCATCCACTAGCCACCACTGCATGGGTAAGAAATAAAATAATTGGTAAAATTAGAGATAATAACTCGTATAGTCTGGCACACATTGTACACGATATACTTAGAGAACATCGGATACATATTACATATTCCAAAGCTTGGAGAGCTAGGGAACTTGCATTATCTGATATTAATGGCAGTTACGTTGATGCATATGGTAGTCTTGAGAAATATTATTTTACAATTATGGAAACAAATTCCGGTAGCAAATGTTTTTTAAAAACAGTAGAAAATAATGTCTTACAAAGAATATTTATTTGTTTCAAGGCTTGTATGGATGGTTTCTTAAGTGGTTGTTTACCTGTTATTAGTATTGATGCTACTTTTCTTATATCTAGATTCCAAGGTAATTTATTTGTTGCTTGTGCTCACGATCCAAACTATCAACTATATCATATTGCTTATTGTGTTGCTGAGAATGAAAAAAACTAAGTCGTGGACATAGTTTTTAAACTGTTTGAAAATGTCTTTCAAAACTTATTTTGAACGTTGGGATAGTATTTCATTTATATCTGATAAACAGAAAGGATTAATTCGTGGAATGCGAACAGTTTTTCCAAACTCTTTCCACTTTTTTTGTATTCAACATTTTAAACAAAATTTAAAAAATCAGTGTCCTCGTACACCGACATATCTACAATGGTTAGACAAACTTGTCCGGTCTTATAATGAGGTTGATGCCAATGGTTGGTTGGAAACAATAAAATCTGCAGATATAAATGTTTTCAATTGGATTATAGGGTCAAGCGATAAAAATCATAATTTTTCTCACTGGATAATAGCTTATGCACCGTGTCCACGATTAGATATTAATGCATCGAACATTGCTGAATGTTTTAACAATTGGATTAAAAGTTTGTGTGACAAACCTATATCAACATTGCTTGATGGTATTAGAGCAAAAATAATAACACTTCACGACAAGCATCGAACAAATGCTGAAAAGATAGAAACAGAGTTTTGTCCAAGGATGATGAACACTATAGCACGTAATAGGCGAGAGTCACACCATTTTCAGTTATTACATTTTAATAACAATAAATTTAAAATATGGGATCATGAAACAAGTATATGTTATGTGGTTGAACTAGACCGTAAATGTTGTACATGTGGTCGGTGGCAACATACTCTATTACCATGTGAACATGCTTGCTTTACATGTCATTCTTCAAACGTACCAGTTGAAAGTTATTATCCTGTTGAATTTTCTGTTACAACACTTAGAGCTATATACATGCCATGTATGGAAGCGATTCCAGTCCCCTATACTCCTCAAAGTGAACCGGTAAGAGGTCAAATTGGAGTACCACTTCTTGGGCGTAGAGCTGGCAGACAGAAAAAGAATCGTATAATGACAAGAGAACCGTCGACAAGAGATCTTTGTTGCAGTAATTGTGGCGGGTTGGGACACAACAAAAGGAGTTGTAGAAACCAACCGAGGCAGTGAATATTATTATTGTATCTTTTTAGAGTAATTATGATTTTAATTTAACGTTGTTATAATGTTGTAATTGAAGTTGCTGAACTTTTGAATAAAATAAATATCATATTACTGAAATTTAAAGACCAACAAAATATTGTCATACATTTATTTATGGAGACCAACAAAATTACTAGCCCCCTCTGTCATCCCTTCTATAATCTCTACGATCAACTCGCCTAAGACCTAGCCTATCTCTCCTTTCCTCTGTACCCTCCGGTGGTGGCAAATATAAATGGGAGTCTGGATCAAGGCTGGCTGAGCCAAACAACGAAGTGCCAATCTCCTGCAGGTAATAATTCCAATCCCATTCTTGAGAAGCACCCTGTGGCGTGGCATCGTTGCTCTGGGATGTGGTCTCGTAACTCTGGGATATATCATTGTCATGCTGTGGCCTACCCTCGTAAGGTTGTAATATGCTAGCGTAAGGCTGGAAATATCCCTCGTAATGTTGTGGCATGCCAACATAAGGTTGTGACATGCCAGCGCAAGGCTGCGAAGTGCCCTTGTATTCCCTCACTAACCTGTAAAATTTGTGCCTCTGTATTGCTCGAACCAGCTCCTTGATCACGTGTCCTATGAGGATGTGCCTGCCTCTATCTCAAGAAGCCTACCGGATGGCTGTCTGGTATATCGAGTGGAGTAAAATGGGGACTCAGTGGTGCACGCAGATATTGTACAGTCGTCCCTAAAATTCCTTCTGGATCTCTTTCGGGGTCCTTAGCTATATTAGCTAGTGTCTCCGCCTGAATATTTAAATCCACACTCAATGAATATAAAAGTAACATATATAAAGATAATAGTTTATGCAAATAAGAACACATACCACTAGAGCATCGTGTGCCCTCCTGTCACGCAAGCTCAGATCGTCTAAAGCTTGTGGCTGGAACCGAGGTTTTTAAATTTATATATCCTATTTTGCACTAGCGGGCATCCATACCAACGTAAAAAATTGGCAGTACCCTCCACTGTAAAATGTTAACACAAAAGGATATGTAAGATCTAATACCGTATAATTTATTTGAAATACCCCTTAACTTATAATCTGCCACCGATGTCATCAATTCGGACATGTGTTCCACGCCATGCATGATAAATCTGGAATGCCAACCAATCATATATGTACGAAACTACTCTTCCATATTTTATTTGGTACTGCTAGAAGCCAAAGGCTCAAGGAGTATCATCTGTTTCAGTCCGAACCGTCGCATAACACGATCCGCTGGATGAAACATGATAGATCTGTTGTACATGATATAATACCTATGGAGACTGCAGACACGTTCACCATCTCTCACTTCTTGTGGCACACTTAGGGGTTGCCAAACAACCTATTTGATATTCAGCAAGTAATAAATAGTAGGCACAACAATATATTTTAAAATTTTAATTAAATAATTATATTCTAACCTCATAGGCGGTTAATGTGTCAAATCGATGTCGCTAAAGAGATACCACTTTGGTCATACAATACACATAATCTGTATTTCCAGTAATCCAGCGAATGCCTGCTGGCCATATTGTTTGTTCAGCGCTATATTTACTAACTGGTCTACCAATCTCGAAGTGATCGTAACACCAGAACTACAAAGAAGAAAACAAATAAGATCCAAATAAATATAGCAGATATTATTCATTTTTATTCATACCTGTATAAGTGATAGACATCCACTTATATTTTTTGTTTTTCTACCCTGTGATACCTTACTCACAAAAGACGTCATAGAGCGGTATAAATTTGCTAACACTGCTTCACTCCATACGTGTTTTGTGTTGGAATGGATGTTCGCAAAAAATGGTAGCAGTCGCACGTTGATCATATTTCCCGTAGCGTCGGGGAATAAAAAAGCACCGCATAGACACAGCAAGTAAGCTCTAGTGCAATATATCACCTGAAAATATAATTGAATATTCATACCATTTACATTAAATAAATATTAACAATAATTAATACATGTAAATAATTACCCGCGAATAATCGACAGAAACTGTTGTAGAGCCGATATGATCAACATGCATGAAAGTAGATCGGAGCCAAGTGAGTTTGACAGTGCTGGTTTCTCCCATGTCAGAGGGGGGCTCCACACCGAGGTATTCTCTAATGAGATGTTTTGCTTCCAATTTTTTATCGAAATATATAGGATTACCCTCGATAGGTAATCCCAGAATCTGTGCCACATCCGCTAATGTGATCGCCATCTCCCCGAAGGGTAACTAAAATATGTTGCGTGTTGGCCACCATCGCTCAACGATACTTAATATCAGGTCTCTATCGTGACGCTTAATTCATATAGCGTCAACAAAGTAAAAACCAAAAGCCTCCACCAAGACCTTTTGGCCTTCAGTCAACTCCCATGATGACCGCCACTCACCATGCTCTCATAATTTTGCATCTGGATAATCATAACGCTATATAATATATGTATAGATATCGTTAGTACAATATAATACGATTAATAACAATAATATTAATTATCTAAAAATTACATTACTGGTCCTACGAAAACCAGACTAGAAATGTGAGACTCTCGGTCACGTTCAATGGCTGGAGTTGTAGGTCCACCGGGTATGCGTCCGTCATTTTGAAAGCCATATGTATTTATGATTAGAATATTACATGAAAAATTCGTAATTAAATTACTATTTAACTTATTTCAAACTTTTGAACTCTTTTACCTGTTTTTTTCTTTTGTATCTTCTTCCTCTTGAACTCTTTCAGCCTTCAGCTTCTCCTATTGAGTTCTCTGGAGAAACTCTCACAAATCATTTCTTTCTTCTCCTTCTGTAAACGGATTTCTCATTCTTATAGATGCATTCTAATGCATTAAAATCAAAAAAAATTATTTTCCAATATATGCATTCATTCTAATACATATGAGTGGTCACGGACTAATATTAGAGAGAGAGATAGAAGAGTATAGGAGAATGGTCACCGGCTAATATTAAAGATAGGGAGAGAAGAGGACAAGAAAGTGGTCACGAGAACATTAGAGAGAGGGAGAGAAGAGGACAAGAGAGTGGTCACGAGAAAAAAGGAAAAGAAAGTGGTCACGGATTAGAGAGAGAAAATGACAGGAGAGGAAAAAAGAATTAGAGAGAGAGAAAAGGACAGGACAGGACAGGACAGGACAGGACATGAGAGGAGAGGAGAGAGAGAGAGAGAGGAGATGAGAGAGGAGAGAGGAGAACAGGAGAGGAGAGAAGAATAGGAGAGGAGAAGAGAAGAGGAGAGAGGAGAGAAGAACAGGACAGGAGAACAGAGAGGAGAACAGGAGAGGGACGAGCGGGAATAGAAGAGGAGAGAGAGAGAGAAAGAAAGAGAAGAGAGTGAGTGAGAGAATGCGTGAGAGAAGAGAGAGAGTGAGTGAGATAGAGAAGAGAGAGAGAGTGGACGGGTAAGTGAGTGAGAGAGAGAAGAGAGAGAGAGAGTGGACGGGTGAGTGAGTGAGAGAGAGAAGAGAGAGAGAGAGTGGACGGGTGAGTGAGTGAGAGAGAGAAGAGAGAGAGAGAGTGGACGGGTGAGAGAAGAGTGAGTGGGTGAGAGAGAGAGAGAGAGAGAGAGATGAGAGAGAGTGAGAGAGAGGAAAGAGAATAAAAAAATAAAAACAAATGGAAAACGTCCTTTGGAAGGGCGTTTTCCATTTGTTTTTATTTTTTTATTTCTTTTTTATTTTTGGTTTTAACGGAGGTTTTTTCCCTAAACGGCATCGGACGGAAAAGCGTAAAACGCCCTTCGTAAGGGCATTATGTTGCTATTCTTAAAAATTTTCAAAATTGTATGCTCTGAGTGAAATTTTTTGTATTTTCGTTGCTCTGAACGGAATTTTTCGATATATATATATATATATATATATATATATATATATATATATATATATACACTTGTATGTTATAATTATATATATATACTTGCATGATTATATATATACGTGTACATATATGTGATGTTATGAGTAAATATGTATATGATACTAAAATATGTGTATGTTATACTATATGTATTATTGTGGAGATATATATATATATATATATATATATATATATATATATATATATATATATATATATATATATATATATGGATGAGCATGTATATATATAAATAGATATAGTTGATATATATTGGTGGTATATGTGTTAGCATAAATATATATATATATATATATATAACTAGATGTGTGTGAGGGTGGAGAGTTGCATATATATGTATGTAGATGTATATAGGAGTGGTGTTAGTTGTGCTTGTGTGTGTGTGAGAGAGTGTTGTGATGTACATATGTATAGATTATATGTTGATAGTTATGTATATATATATATATATATGTGTGTGTGTGTTAATATATAAGAGTGAGAGAGAAGAGGGCTCAGGGTTTTAGCGATAGCAGCCACGGTTTCAGCAACAGCAGCAGCAGTGATTGCAATAGCAGCAGTGGCTATAGCAACAACAGCAATAGTAGCATTAACGACAGCAGCAGCAATAGCAACGGCATCAGCTTCAGCCACAGCAACAACAGCGCTTCAGCGACAGCAGCAGAAGCAGTATTAGCGACAGCAGCAGGAACCGTAGCAACAGCAGCAGTAATAGTAACCGTATCAGCAGCATTACCGACGGCAGCAGCGGCTTTAGGTGACAGTTTTATGGTTATAAATATAAATATGTATTATTATAGCTATTTAATATATGTATGGTATTAGTATATATATATATATATATATATATAATTCATAATTGGTATTTATGTATTAGTATACTATATTTTAGTATTTGTAAGTTAGCTAGTTGGTTATTGATAAGTTAGTTTCTTGAGTTATTTAGTTAATAGTTAGTGGTTAGTAGTAGTTAGCTAGTATTTACTAGTAGCTTGATATTTATCTAGTTAATTGATTATATATATATATATATATATATATATATATATATATATATATATATATATATATGTACTTGTATCTCTAGTTAAGTACTATATATGTAGATATGTGCATATGAACTAGTAGTGGGTAGTTAGTTATATACTTGTTATTTAAATAGTTAGATATATATACACCTATTAGTTAGACTCTTAACTATATGTTGTAACACCACATTCCGTTCCAGCGGACTGCCGATTCAAACGGCAAAGTGCAACTGTCCCGACCCGCTTTGCTCAGGCGAGAATACTCGTTTGAGGCAAAGGATATCCAGACTTGTCCCTACAGGATTCGGCTTAGGCTTTCAGAGGCTCGCTTGACGTATCGCTCTACCGAGACGAATCATCGCTAAGGTGGGTGGCTACGGTGAACTTGTCTTTGCTTAGCCAGCACACTTAAAATCTGGAATGATACATGCTAGACGCTAGGTGAATCACACCCTGCATGCTAATAAGAATACAACGCACCTAGCTAAGAGAATAATCCCAACTTGTATTGCTTATGCTAGAACATGGAAATGAAATATTACTTATATTCAGACCCTCGCATGCGAAGTCCCTTACAGTTTCATCTCTCGGCTTACCTTCGGGTCCGAGCAAACGTGTCTGCTTATGTTCCTTAGAAACGCATGTTTGCCTGCTTACGAATGTATAACGTTATTGTATTGTGCATGCATTCTTGTTGGCCAGGAGACTATCAAATAGTCCTTCTGTGCAATTGAACCTGCAAGTATCCGGGACCGTTGGGTCGCCAAGGCAATCCCCGAACCAGGGGCACGCATCAGGGCAAGTGAATACTGAACGAGAATCCTGTCACGTTACAATTGAATGATAATCCCATCAAGTATACCTCTGAACGAGAATCATGTTAACGAATCCACGAATCTCAGCTCTTGGAGCAAACACTCGATTCAGAACAAAAAATCATGGATTATCATATCAAGTTATGGAAATTGGATAGACCCTGACCTGCATGTCGCGGACAACTTGGAAACAAGTTCATTAGGTTCCACGGACGGTTTCTGGGGCACCGGGGCTGATTCGATCCGGATGGAGCTTCACGATAGTCTCACGCATCTGGACAGGATGGTCTGCAGCCACCAACGAATCTTTGTTTCTTTCCATCCTTGTTCAAGACTATAAACGGTCCTTTATGGCTATGCCAGCGACTCATGTTCATATAGATAAGTCATCCTCGCTTAGCGGCTATCCACGTGCGAGTCATTGTATCGCATCAATGAACAACTGAACACCTGAACGATCATGATACAACGACTCTCGTATTGCATATGCTATTTCCTTGGTTTTCATTATGAATGACCCTGAATATTTATACTTGCCCGTGCTTGAATTAATAATGTTTGCCTTGGACAGGGAAGGCCAATTGGTAAGTTGGTAAGTCTCGCCGTGTTTCCTCTCATGTCGCACGGCGCACTGCCACACGAGTTAGGCTATTCAAATCTTGCATGAAACTGATCCTAAGGCTATTCAAATCTTGCATGAAACTGATCCTAAGGCAGCGGGCGAGTAGCCTCCCCACCAGTGTATTCAATGTACTGATAATCCACCAGGTTGTATGCAGGGTACGAGAGAACCTCGTTCGGTGCGGATGCCTCCTTCGTGCGTGCTAAGGCCAGGAGTTCCTTCTGAAGCCTTGGGGCACTACGTTCGGAACTGAAACACATATACAAGACATAATGTTGGAACGTTGCCTGAATATCGCCTGTACAATCATTCCACAATTGTAGCCATTTGGCATGCTTTTGTTGTTTCAGAGAGAGAGGCTTGAGCGACTTATAATCTCGGCTATACGCCGCCTGTAACACTTGTTTATATCAATTAAAGAGTTGCTTTACTTCAACTTGTGTTATTCAATGCTTCCGTTATTGTCGACTCAGTGAACTTGTTACCGATCGCCTATGCGTTCATGACTCCTCTGTACTCGGACTATCTGTACGACTCTGTGGCTTAGAACTCTTACCGCCAGCCAATGAACCACGGCCTTGCACGGGCGTGGCTCACGCTCGTGCGGCATCACATTCAGATGGGTCAAAGCGATCGTTCTGAGGGAGCGCTGGCGCGGTGATTCTCGCCTAGCGGGAACGGTCAATTTGCCTGCGGGAGATCGGGGCGTGACATATGTAACTATGCATATTATAGATATTGGTAGTAAGTTATTATGTAGGTATTGTAGGTATTATATGTGAGTAGTTGTAGTATTTAATAGTTAGTTATGTTAGCATATGCTTTAGTTATGTTAGTATATGTTTGGCATATAGTTGATATTTGGAGGTTTATATGTGTATTAGCTATACTCATGGATTTTGAATTTACCTTGAGATACCAAGGTAAATGCCAAGGTATTGAGGATACCCAAGGTATTGGGTTTGGGTATCAAGATAGAGGTTTAGTGTTGCGATACCAAGTTGATTCAAAACCAAAGTATCCATTTAATATTTATAATTAGGATTTATATATTTAATATTGCTTTATTATAGATATGTGATATTTATCTATTGTTTGCGTATCCTGAGATACGGTATCTTAGTATCCTAAGATATAGCTTGTATGACCTAGATTCATAGTGTATGAACCCAATATCATTGAGATAGACTCATACAACCTAGAAATAGGTAGTTTGACCAAGTTGGACCAATTTGACTTAGTGTTTACCTAGTTTGACTGTTTTAACTTAGAAATGGCTCTTTGACTTAGATGTGACTAGTTTAACTTATTTCTTTCCAGAACCTTGTATTGATGCAATATTCCATATCTATGTCTTCGAGGCACCGTATCAGACGTCTGTGAGACTATTCACCGGACTTCAGGCGAGTACATTCTCTGATAGTTTCTTATTTATGATATCCTCTATGTTCATTGTATCTAGTGTAGATATCCATGTTTTTTTGACACGATGGTTACACGGATTGGTATATCCGGATCTCGTCATGAGATGTTATTCCTTGGTATATGGTGTATCTTGTGCAAGTCTTGTTTTATTGATTATTTTGTACATGTACAGACACTGATTCTCGGGAAGAGTCGTTATCTTCTTGGGGAATCCCGTGCCATAGTGTACCATGGTTGGTGTAACGCCCCGCTCCGCGTCGGCGTTATATATCAAGGTGAGTGGGCAGAACTTCGTTCTCTGATTCTTGCACGCCTTAATAATAACTTGAGTTTTTGCTTGCAATGTTTTCTTAAGAGAATGATAGAACCTGCCTTGCATGTTAATGAACGAACTCACCTAGCTGGTCTTTGAAACAATAAGTCTGCTAAACGAGAATCCTGATCGCTTGCTTAGAGTGCATGAACATGTTCACTATCGTCTATGCTTCGAGAGAACCATAATGTGCCTGAATGTGTTCAAGTGATAAGTCGGATTTGCCCCGCAACAAGGATTTGCGTTATGATGGTTCGTCTCGTCTGCATACTAAGAGTTTGTTGATAGTGTTCCATGCATTCGCACGCGGTCGGACAATGGCTTTTGGTGCAGAGCTGAACTGCATGTGTCACGGCTGCTACAGAGATAGTGGAAAGCAACCATGAGTCACAGCTGCCATTAGCATCAGATAAAAGAGTCATTGGTATGCTGTTCCCCCAGCTGCCGATCCTGAGATACTCGGGGACCGCCCTGCATATAGCTAAGTCATTGAGTTGGCTTGGATAGATGGCTGCCCCTAAGAATGTGCATTGTGTGTCTAGCTTTGCATCTGACCCTGGAGTCGCACGAGACACGCTGCGCACACCCTGAAACATGAACGGATTGCTTGCCTGCTTAGTATATGAAACTCTGTTTCCAACATGTTTCCAAACAAGTAATCTGACTCTGCTAGAACTGCATGAAACGAACCTAGGTAAAACTAGAAAGATCACTAGTAATGTAATGTTTTATAACATGATTACTTAGTGTTGGTTTGAGTGAATGCTTGTTTCTGTTCAGTTGATTTATCTCACCAGTACTTATAAAAGTGCTGACCCCCCAACAGTTTACTTGCTTGCAGGTACTGGATCGTCCGAGGGAGCGATAGGCGTGCCACAGTCCCTAAGACCCGGAATCCTGGTTTCGATTGTTGCCCCGAGAATGCTATCGTATAAGGGGGCATAATGTATGGAACGAGAGAGAACCCGAGTTGCCTTGATTGTCCCGAATACTCAGTTGGCTAATGCATTGCATTGCAACAAGTCCCTTTCCGCTGCTTACTCGATAGATGCGATGATAGCCAACTATAAACTTAAACGATTGGCCTTGCACGGGCGCAACCCCAGGCCCGTGCGACATCACGTCCCCCGAAAGCCCGAACGGGCCATTCGACTAGCTCCCCTCCTTCCTCGCATCACCGCGGGACGGGCGCGGTGATTCGCGTCCGGCGCGCCGAGGCACGGTGATTCGTGCCCGGTTCGTTCAAATCCCGGCCGTACGGGGCGGGGCAGGGCGGAGCGGCGGCCCGGGCGGGACCGGGGCGTGACAGAATGGTATCAGAGCGGAATCGATCTTCTGGCCCAAAATCCGTTGCTATGACTCTGAGATATTATCGATATGGTTTTGCAAAGAGCGTTCCATACAATAAGTCCATAGATATTCTCAAAGTGCAAATGTTTTCTGAACTTGAATTGCTTGATTGTTTCGATTGAGTACGGCGAGGGACGGCACTATCGCTACTCGGAATATCGAGAAGTTTATCCTTGAAGTTTCGAGGACGAAACTTTTTGTTGGTTGGTAAGTATGTAACGCCCCACTCCGCGTCGGCGTTATATATCAAGGTGAGTGGGCAGAACTTCGTTCTCTGATTCTTGCACGCCTTAATAATAACTTGAGTTTTTGCTTGCAATGTTTTCTTAAGAGAATGATAGAACCTGCCTTGCATGTTAATGAACGAACTCACCTAGCTGGTCTTTGAAACAATAAGTCTGCTAAACGAGAATCCTGATCGCTTGCTTAGAGTGCATGAACATGTTCACTATCGTCTATGCTTCGAGAGAACCATAATGTGCCTGAATGTGTTCAAGTGATAAGTCGGATTTGCCCCGCAACAAGGATTTGCGTTATGATGGTTCGTCTCGTCTGCATACTAAGAGTTTGTTGATAGTGTTCCATGCATTCGCACGCGGTCGGACAATGGCTTTTGGTGCAGAGCTGAACTGCATGTGTCACGGCTGCTACAGAGATAGTGGAAAGCAACCATGAGTCACAGCTGCCATTAGCATCAGATAAAAGAGTCATTGGTATGCTGTTCCCCCAGCTGCCGATCCTGAGATACTCGGGGACCGCCCTGCATATAGCTAAGTCATTGAGTTGGCTTGGATAGATGGCTGCCCCTAAGAATGTGCATTGTGTGTCTAGCTTTGCATCTGACCCTGGAGTCGCACGAGACACGCTGCGCACACCCTGAAACATGAACGGATTGCTTGCCTGCTTAGTATATGAAACTCTGTTTCCAACATGTTTCCAAACAAGTAATCTGACTCTGCTAGAACTGCATGAAACGAACCTAGGTAAAACTAGAAAGATCACTAGTAATGTAATGTTTTATAACATGATTACTTAGTGTTGGTTTGAGTGAATGCTTGTTTCTGTTCAGTTGATTTATCTCACCAGTACTTATAAAAGTGCTGACCCCCCAACAGTTTACTTGCTTGCAGGTACTGGATCGTCCGAGGGAGCGATAGGCGTGCCACAGTCCCTAAGACCCGGAATCCTGGTTTCGATTGTTGCCCCGAGAATGCTATCGTATAAGGGGGCATAATGTATGGAACGAGAGAGAACCCGAGTTGCCTTGATTGTCCCGAATACTCAGTTGGCTAATGCATTGCATTGCAACAAGTCCCTTTCCGCTGCTTACTCGATAGATGCGATGATAGCCAACTATAAACTTAAACGATTGGCCTTGCACGGGCGCAACCCCAGGCCCGTGCGGCATCACGTCCCCCGAAAGCCCGAACGGGCCATTCGACTAGCTCCCCTCCTTCCTCGCATCACCGCGGGACGGGCGCGGTGATTCGCGTCCGGCGCGCCGAGGCACGGTGATTCGTGCCCGGTTCATTCAAATCCCGGCCGTACGGGGCGGGGCAGGGCGGAGCGGCGGCCCGGGCGGGACCGGGGCGTGACAGTTGGATTCCCTATACCAGTCGGGAGTGGGGAGTATTTTAGTGTAGATATGTGATCATACCCTTCTTGTGCAAGTCTTATTTTCCTGTGAGTGGTGGTCATACACCGCACGTATGACTAACCAAGCCATTATTTCCTGTGCAAGTTTTCTTGTGCAAGTTTCCAAGCCGATCACATATTAAAGCTAGTACTCACACACTTAGTCATTAGTATTCTTGTTTATTGTCATATTGTTCATTCTAGTATTTATTTACAGTATTTCCTTTATTATATATCTCTTGTATCTATTGTTGTATCTTGTATATTTACATCTATTTACTGTTACATAGTTTATATCAATGATTAGAACTGATGTTAGAGATGTACTTTGCTCCATTCCTGACTGGAAAATATTTTTCAAAGGATTCGAGAGATTGGTGTCCGACATACTATGGACTTCAACTTATAGATGGTGCAAACTTGGACCCACTAGTTCTGGAGTGATTGCCAGAAGTTTATCCGGATCACTAGTTTTTCATAGTTAGTTTTTTTAGCATTTTGGTACCGGATTTGTTTTTGGCATATGGTATGAGATTGGATATTGTTTCTATTGTTGATAATATATATTTTGAATGTATAGTTAGACTACCTTCATATCTTCTCGTGCTTTGGAATTATAATTGAGTTTTGTGTGAGATATTGTTGGCAAAATTTATATTATTGTGAGATATTTAGATAGTATAGTTGACCAAGACAGGGTTCAACCGCCGATGCTGCAACGTAGGCTGGGCATTGTTCCCGACTTGCATCCCTACACTGGGTGCGGTTCGTGACAAAGGCGCTAGTTTCAGAGAGCCGCAGAAGGAGCAATAGCAGGGGTCCAGGTGGTGGCAGAGAAAAGAGCAGGGGCAAGTCCAAGGGTCGGTACAATGACTCAAAGTGTCATCATTGTGGCAAGAAGGGCCACATCAAGCGGAACTGTTTCGCTTGAAAGAGAGAGAAGAAGGGCGACAAGGGAAAGCAAAGTGAGAACACTACAGTGGCACCCTCGACACATGGAGGCGACTTGATCATTGTAGGTTGTGAGGTAGTTATGAACCTCGCCTACGATAATAACTCTTGGCTAGTGGACTTAGGTTATTCAACGCACGTATCTCACAACAGGCACTATTTGCTACTTACACAACAGTCGACTGTGGAGTGGTGAAGATGGACAACGGAGATGTGTCGAAAGTTGTTGCTGTTGGAGATGTGCATTTGAGGACAAATACGGGTGTAGTTCTTATTCTCAAAGATGTCCCTTATGTCCCTGATATATGTTTCAACCTGGTGTCGGTTAGAAGGTTGGATGAAGAGGGTTTCTTCAACCTCTTCTGGAATGGTCAGTGGAAGCTTTCCAGAGGTTCGATGGTGATTGCCAGAGGAAGCAAGAAGTTCGGACTCTATTATATGGAAGGGAGCGCACATGGGGCACAAGAGGTGAATGCAGCAACTGATGCGTCTACTAAGCTATGGCACAAGCGGCTCAGCCATATCAAAGAGAAGGGGATGAGCTACTTGGTGAACAGGAAAGTTATTCTAGGGCTAAAGTCTACAAAATTAGAAAGACGTATGCATTGTTTGGCGGGAAAGCAAAATAGGGTATCTTTCCAAAGTCACACAAGTTCAAGAAAGTCGGCGTTGCTCGAGTTGATTCACTCGGATGTCTACGGTCCTATGAAGGTAAATATATTGGTGGCGCTTCTTATTTGTAACATTTATTGATGACTGTTCCAAGAGGGTTTGGGTCTATGCCGTAAAGATTAAGGATCAGGTGTTGTCTACTTTCAAAGAGTTTCAGGCCTTTGTTGAAATAGAGACGGGCAAGAAGCTGCTATGTGTTCGGTCGGATAATGGCGGCGAGTATATCGGTCCCTTTGATACTTATTGCAGAGAGCAAAGGATATGACACTAGAAGACTCTACCAAAGACACCGCATCTCAACGGTGTAGCGGAGCGCATGAATAGGACGCTGATAGAGAGGGTGCGGTGTTTGCTGTCAGAAGCAAACTTATTAGGAAGCTATTGGGGTGAGGCACATTATACAGCTTCTTATGTTATTAATTTATCTTCTAGTGCTCCTTTGTAGGGTGATGTGCCTGACAAAGTATGTATCACTACCACATTCTGAAATAGGGATAATTTTGTCTTTTTATTTATTAAAAAGTATTGTGTATATTTATTTTTAAATAATTGCATGATATATATATATATATATATATATATAGAGAGAGAGAATAAGGGAGGTGAGGTGGCACCTCACTCCCAAAATAAGGGTGGCGGTGATGTGGCACAATCCCAACCACACAAACGAGGGGAGGGGGTTAAGTGCAATTTGCCAATTATGAAATGTGTGGTTGAAATTGTGCCACGTCACCGCCACCCTTGTTTTGGGAGTGAGGTGCCATCTCACCTCCCTTATTCTCTCTCTCTCTATATATATATATATATATATATATATATATTATATACATATATAGTGTTCTTTAATGCATGGGTTAGTGGACTAGATCTAAAAGCCCACTAGATGAACCCCTGACCAAAAAATAGGATTATGGATTTTAATTTGTATTATTCGAGATCAAATATTGAGAATTATAATTAATTATCGTGATTTTATTTAATTGTTGTGCCTTACCGTTACTTCGATATTTGGAGCGCTACCCTAGCTTTTGCCTTCCAACAAATTTTATACCCTTATCCTAGATGTGCCCGTCCTCCATTCTGACAATTGTGTAACTTATAAATATGCTCTCTTGTGCTTCATTTTAGTCGCACAATATTCGTTACGGACGTTTATTTTAATTCCAAATAAATTCAACTTTGTATCTTTGTGCGTTCCAATCAAAATTGGAGACACAATCTCGACCCATTTTGTGCAACCCAAATTAGGACAATATTCTATTCTGAGTCCTCTATGTCCATGATATTTGGGTCCCACTTAATTTTAATCCCATGTACTTCCAATTAATTTTAGAACACCATTTACATTAATTTTAATGAAATTGGTGTAAGGACCCAACTTAACCCAAAACTAGACCCAACACCAAACCAAACCCCCATTCACACCCTCAAGACTCATACTAAATACCACACACCCTTGCTAGCCACTACATCATACCAAACATGGTGTTTTCCCTCATCCAATCCAAATTTCTACTTTCTGTGCAATTTTCCAATTGTTGGGGACTTTATTGCAAAAATGCAATGAGGTGTCATCATCCTATTGGTCAAGGCACATAAAGAACTAACCCCCTCCCTCATTGACCGGTCCACTCTTTCCCTCTCTCCTCTTTTTGTTTGTGTATTTTTCTTCATCTTTAATCATGGCCATCCATTCAAATGGAGCAACATCCTCACCACACACCCTCTCATATATATATATATATATATATATATAATCCCTCATCATAAAGCCTTTCCCAATGCCAACCCCATCCCAATGAGGCACATGGCCGGCCCTAATATATATATATATATATATATATATATATATATATATATATATATATATATATATATATATATAATCCCTCATCATAAAGCCTTTCCCAATGCCAACCCCATCCCAATGAGGCACATGGCCGGCCCTAATCCCTAGGCTAGCATCATCATCTTCTCCTACATGCAAACTCTCCTCCTCCATTATATTTTCTTCACCATCACCAACATTAAACCCTAGACATTACCCTAAACCCTAAACCAACCCTACAGCAGCCCTTCCTCCGGCCACCTTCCCGCCGGAGTCAACTGAGCCGACCGTCGACCCGCTGCCAGTCACCCTCATCCCCGCCGTTCTCCTCCATCTACCCCGCTGAACTTCACCGTCGGCCCGACTCTCCTCCAACCGACTATACCTCGCCGGATCCATCCCCCTCGACGAACAGTACCACTCTCCTCGACGAACAACAGCCCTCTTCCGTTGACCCCGCCGAGCAGTACAGCCGGAAGCCCACCCGAGCCGTCGCCTGAACCGCCTACACCCCGACCTCCTTCACCCGAGCCCCCGACAGCACCACAACCACCAGCTCCACCACCATTAACACCTCACCTCCGTCCCCCTCTCCCCGACTTCCTTCTCCCCTCCGGCCACCATCCCGCCGGAGCCGCCTCCATCCACGCCGGACTCCCCTTGACCTCGCCTGAGTTCTCCTCTCCGGCCATCCCTAGTCCTCATCATCATTATCATCATCATCACCCTTATCATCATCATCATCATGATCACCTTCATCATCATAATCATCATCCACATCATCATCATCAACATCATCATCGTTGTCATCACCACCCTCGCCGGATCCCGAGCACCCTCTTCGATCATGCGTCCCCCCAAGGTTTGAACCTGTCCCCTCTTCTTTCATAGTTGTGTATATATGCTTGTGTGAATGCTAATAGGGATTATAATTTGCTTTATGACAGTTTAGTGACAGAGGACCCCGTGTCGATAAACCTAGTAACTCGTACGTGTGTGTGTATGCATATAATATTAGTTGATATATATAAATTATGGATATATATATATATATATATATATATATATATATAAGTAATCAATTGCTAGTAATAGTTATGACTATAATGTGTATATATGTTGTATGACCCTAGGTTAACTGTGGATTTTTCCGTATAATTGTATGAGACCATAAGTGTTAATTATGGATATCCCGTATTTACATTGACCATGTGACCCTGAATATTAGTGAACTACCTGCCTTGTGTACACTGACGTACTGGCTAGACGTGTTAGTGATTGACTGTCTGATTATGCATAGTAATCAAGGACATAACACCCGTGCATTTAGACTCACGTTTGACCCTGCTAGATGACCCGTATCACCCCTAGCGTAGCTTCTGAGTTCAGTGGAATTGGGTTTGTGTGTGTGCTAGTGTAATGGCTGATGCTATATTATATTATATGTATATAGGACCATTGGATTGTTCTGCGAGACTACCGGAGAAGGACATTGGTATTGCCCGCTCAGGACCCCAGGCGAGTACATTCTCTGATAGTTTCTTATTTATGATATCCTCTATGTTCATTGTATTTAGTGTGGATATCCATGTTTCTTGACACGATGGTTACACGGATTGGTATAATCGGATCTCGTCATAAAATGTTATTTCTTCTATATGGTGTATCTTGTGCAAGTCTTGTTTTATTTATTATCTTGTACATGTACAGACACTAATTCTTGGGAAGACTAGCTATCTTCTTGGGGAATCCCGTGCCATAGCGTACCATGGTTGGATCTACTATACCAGTCGGGGGTGGGGAGTATTTTAGTGTAGATATGTGATCATATCCTTCATGTACAAGTCTTGTTTTCATGTTAGTATTGGTCATACACCGCACGTATGACTAACCAGGCAATTATTCATGTACAAGTTCCCAAGCCGATCATATGTTAAAGCTAGTACTCACACACTTAGGCATTAGTATTCTTGTTCATTGTCATATTGTTCATTCTTCTATTAATTTCGAGTATTTCCTTTATTGTGTATCTCTTATACATGTATATGTATCTTGTATATTTACATCTATTTACTGCTACATAGTTTATATCATTGATTTAGAACTGCTATTAGAGATGTACTTCGTTCCATCCTGACTGGAAATATTTTTCCAGACTGCGAGTTAGAGGACTGGTGTCCGACATATTATGGACCACAGGGAGAGTAGCTGCAGCCTTGGACCTTGTAGCCAGGTGTGATTCCAGGAGGTCTAGCCGGGATCATTAGTTATTCAGTTAGTTTCTTTTAGCAGTTTATTGGTACCGGATTTGTTTTCGGCATACTTGAGACTTGGATGTTATTGTTTGAGTTAGATTATTTCTTTTTAGACTTGTGATGTATATCATTTATTTTCTTCTCTATCTTATCGTGCTTTAGTTATGTGGTTGAATATTTTTTATATTATATTGTGATATATGTGTCTCCTTATGGAGTTGGATATTCGTGTGAGATTGATTAGATAATTTTGTGACCTAGACAGTGTTCTACCATCGATGCTGCGGCGTAGGCTGGACGTACCCACATACTTGTGCCCCTATATCGGGTGCGGGTCGTGACACATTTTTAGTGGTGGCCCATGCAGGTCAGACTTCGCAAGTTGTGCGATATCGTGGTTGTGCGATGACTTAGTTGTACTACTGCGTGCCTGCGATAGGATCTAGGATATAGCATACTAGGATGAGAGCGAATACTCAATCATAACTAGGAACACTTCCAATCATAACTAGGAACACTTCCAATCTATCTATGTTATTATCCTTATTCCTTCTGAATATGCTTCCTTTAGAATTTTATTGTCCTTCCTTGATGATATCGTATTTATTGCCTAAATTGATTCTTTTCGGTCTGTCTTCAGGATGCCGCCAAAGACAAGATCTATGAGAGTGGGAGCATCAACTTCAGAGGGGTCTGCCACCTCTCGACCTGACGGACAGACATCTGGAGTTCCTCCTCTCCCACCTGTTCCGAGTATTGCCCCAGCTATGACGGAGAACCTTCCTCAACCACCTACTCCGTTTCCCGAAAGTATGCCCGTTAACGGGGCACAGATGTTTACTTTGATCCAGGGCATGGTAGATGCCTAGAGAGTGACGGCAGAAGCTCAGCGAGTTCAAGATGAGGCTCAGAGAGTGCAGGCAGAGGTACACCAAGCACAGACTGAACTAATAAGAGAGAGCATGGAGAACGCTCACCAGATGGCACTACAGGCAGTTGAGAGAGTTGTCCAGCAGTATCCTGGCCAGCAGCAACAGCAGAGACCAGGTACTATAATTGATTTCAAGAGGATGATGCCTCGAGAGTTCAAAGGCATCGAGGGGATACTCTACGCTGATGACTGGCTAGAGGATATAGAGAGGAGCCTGCGATTGGCCCAGATTTCGGAGAGCTTACAGATAGAGGCGGCCGGTAGTCAGATGTTCGATATCGCACTCACGTGGTATCGCACGGAGCCGAGACTTACTGCACAAGGACTTACTTGGGAGACCTTCAAGGAGCTTTTCAAGGAGAAGTTCTTTCCCGACGTGGCCCTAGGAGCTTTGGAGAGTCAGTTCCATGACTTTGTCCAAGAAACCATGTCAGTCGACGAGTATACCGCAGATCTCTATCGATTGAGCCATTTTGCATCGTCTATGATTCGGGACACAGGAGATCGAGCCCGAAAGTTTAGAAAGGGGTTGACGAGAGAGATTAGGTCACGCACTTCTGGTCGTCGTACCACTACCTTTGGGGATATCTTGATGGATGCCCAGATTGCATAAGAGGATCTGGATCTCAGGCCTAAGAGGAGTCACAATATTTCTGGAGATACGAGTGGTAGCGCAGGACCGGCCAAGCGTCCCTATATTCAGCAGCAGCCGAGGACGTTTTAGTATAACCACCAGCAGCACCAGGCATCGGTTCGTGTTCAGCAGGATCAGCAGACTTATCATTTCTGTAAGAAGCCAGGTCACCTTTGGGAGAGCTGTAGATTGAGACTAGGACTTTGTTTGCGATGTGGCGATGCGGGACATCAAATGAGGGATTATCTTCTAGTTCCTTATCTTCCCGGATAGCGCGCAGCTCCAAATTATAAAGATCCAGTTAGGCCACCTGTAGAACCGCAAATTGCTCAGCACCTGCGGAGGGAGCCACCCCAGCAGGGCAGAGCATTTGCGATACCGATCGAGGAGACCGATACTGCAGGTGATGTGTTAGCAGGTTCTGTTCTGTTCTTTTCCTTCCTTCTGTTCCTTTTCCGTCTGTTGATTGATTGATTCCTTAGTACCGTAGCTTGTATCAGTAATTTTCTTCCTAACATAGTTAGTAGTACACCCTGGCAGAGACTACAATACCATGACAAAACAAACCATAAACCACACATATTTTTCTAGATTGTATGTTGTATGACTGTAGGTAGGATTTTCTTAGACTTTGATTGTTGGGGGTTGACTGTAGTGAAGATTAATGAAGAGGTTATGACTGGACAGAGAGAGACAAGGTGTCTTAAATTTCGAGGATGAACATTAATTTAAATAAAGAGCTGAGAATTTAATATAGCAGAATTGACGATTTTGTTAAATCATAGATTTTTATGAAGATTATGATATGATTGAATTTGTCATTAAATTTTGAGAAATTTAAGAAGATTATCATTATATTTATTTGACGGCAAGATATAAATTTATATTTATATTTAAACGTAGTATTTGAAGATTTTATAAGTATTACATCATTGAGTATTGTGTGAAAAAAAATCGAGGAATAAGATCACTAATGGATTAGAGCTTGGATTCAAATTTTGGGAGGAGATTTTAAATTTTCTAAATTATATTGATTGGATTTAAATTAGAGGATTGGATATTAAATTTTTGAGTATTTAGTTCTTAGCTTAAAAATTTTGGAGGAGATTGTAATAAGAATAGAATTTGATTTTAATTTTGAAGATTTTCAGGAATATGATATTTTTTTAGAATTTTGAAATTACAATATGGATTTACTTCATGATTATATGGGTTGCTGAATTTAAATTTTGATGGTAAAAAAAAAGAAGGTAAATACAACCATTGAGGATTTTAAATTTCGAGAACGAAATTTTTCTAACGAGGGTAGACTTGTCACTACCATATTCTGAAATAGGGGTAATTTTGTCTTTTTATTTATTAATAAGTATTGTGTATATTTATTTTTAAATAATTTCATGATATGTATATATATATATATATATATATATATATATATATATATATATATATATATATAATGTTCTTTAATGCATGGGTTAGTGGACTAGACCTAGAAGCCCACTAGATGAACCCCTAACCGAAAAATAGGATTATGGATTTTAATTTGTATTATTCGGGATTTAATATTGAGGATTATAATTAATTATCGTGATTTTATTTAATTGTTGTGCCTTACCGCTGCTTCGATATTTGGAGCGCTACCCTAGCTTTTGTCTTCCAACAAATTTCATACCCTTATCCTAGACGTGTCCGTCCTCCATTCTGACATTTGTGTAACTCATAAATATGCTCTCTTGTGCTTTATTTTAGTCGCACAATATTCGTTATGGACATTTATTTTAATTCCAAATAAATTCAACTTTGTATCTTTGTGAGTTCCAATCGAAATTGGAGACACAATCTCGACCCATGTTGTGCAACCCAAATTATAACAATATTTTATTCTGAGTCCTCTATGTCCATGACATTTGTGTCCTACCTAATTTTAATCCCATGTACTTCGAATTAATTTTAGAACACCATTTACATTAATTTTAATTAAATTGGTGTAAGGACCCAACTTAACCCAAAACTAGATCCAACACCAAACCAAACCCCCCATTCACACCTTCAAGACTCATACTAAACAACACACACCCTTGCTAGCCACTACATCACACCAAATATGGTATTTTCCCTCATCCAATCCCAATTTATACTTTATGTACAATTTTTTAATTATTGGGGACTTTATTGCAAAAATGCAATGAGGTGTCACCATCCTATTGGTCAAGGCACATGAAGAACCAACCTCCTCCCTCATTGACCGGTCCACTCTCTCCCTCTCTCCTCTTTTTGTTTGTGTATTTTCCTTCATCTTTAATCATGGCCATCCATTCAAATGGAGCCACATCCTCACCACACACCCTCTCCTATATATATATATATATAATCCCTCATCATAAACCCTTTCCCAATGCCAACCCCATCCCAATGAGGCACATGGCCGGCCCTAATCCCTAGGCTAGCATCATCATCTTCTCCTACATGCAAACTCTCCTTCTCTATTATATTTTCTTCACCATCACCAACATCAAACCCTAGACATCACCCTAAACCCTAAACCAACCCTACAGCAGCCCTTCCTCTGGACACCTTCCCACCGGAGTCGACTGAGCCAACCGTTGACCCGCTGCCAGTCACCCTCATCCCTGCCGCTCTCCTCCATCTACCCGCTGAACTTCACCGCCGGCCCGACTCTCCTCCACCCGACTACACCTCGCCAGATCCATCCCCTCGACGAACAGCACCACTCCCAACGACGAACAGCAGCCCTCTCCAGTCGACCCAGCCGAGCAATACAGCCAGAAGCCTGCCTGAGCCATCGTCTGAACCGCCTACACCCCGACCTCCTTTACCCGAGCCCCCGACAACACCACAACTACCAGCTTCACCACATTAACAACTCACCTCTTTCCCCCTCTCCCCGACTTCCTTCTCCCCTCCGGCCACCATCCCGCCGGAGCTGCCTCCATCCACATCGGACTCCCCTCGACCTCGCTTGAGTACTCCTCCCCGGCCATCCCTGGTCCTCATCATCATCATCATCATCATTACCTTCATCATCATCATCATCACCTTCATCATCATCATCATCACCTTCATCATCATCATCATCCACATCATCAACATCATCGTCATCATCACCACCCTCGCCGGAGCCCGAGCACCCTCTTCGATCACCCCCCCCCCCCGAGGTTCGAACATGTCCCCTCTTCTTTCATAGTTGTGTATAGCTTGTGTGAATGCTAATAGGGATTAGAATTTGCTTCATGACAGTTTAGTGACAGAGGACCCTGTGTCGATAAACCTAGTAACTCGTACGTGTGTGTGTATGCATATAATATTAGTTGATATATATATAAATTATGGATATATATATATATATATATATAAGTAATCAATTGCTAGTAATAGTTATGATTATAATGTATATATATGTTGTATGACTAGGTTAACTGTGGATTTTTCCGTATAATTACATGAGACCATAAGTGTTAATTATGTATCCCGTATTTACATTGACCATGTGACCTTGAATATTAGTGAACTGCCTGCCTTGTGTACACTGACGTACTGGCTAGACGTGTTAGTGATTGACTGTCTGATTATGCACAGTAATTAAGGACATGACACCCGTGCATTTAGACGCACGTTTGACCCTCCTAGATGACCCGTATCACCCCTAGCGTAGCTTCTGAGTTCAGTGAAATTGTGTTTGTGTGTGTGCTAGTGTAATGGCTGATGCTATATTATATTATATTATATATATATAGGACCATTGGATTGTTCTGCGAGACTACAGGAGCAGGACATTGGTACTGCCCGCTCAGGACCCCAGGCGAGTACATTATCTGATAGTTTCTTATTTATGATATCCTCTATGTTCATTGTATTTATTGTGGATATCCATGTTTCTTGACACGATGGTTACACGGATTGGTATATTCGGATCTCGTCATGAGATGTTATTCCTTGTATATGGTGTATCTTGTGCAAGTCTTGTTTTATTGATTATCTTGTACATGTACAGACACTGATTCTCGGGAAGACCAGCTATCTTCTTGGGAAATCCCGTGCCATAACGAACCATGGTTGTATCTACTATACCAGTCGGGGGTGGAGAGTATTTTAGTGTAGATATGTGATCATACCCTTCACGTACAAGTCTTGTTTTCATGTTAGTGTTGGTCATACACCACACGTATGACTAACCAGGCCATTATTCATGTAAAGTTCCCAAGCCGATCACATGTTAAAGCTAGTACTCACACATTTAGTCATTAGTATTCTTGTTTATTGTCATATTGTTTATTCTTGTATTTATTTTTAGTATTTCCTTTATTGTGTATCTTTTGTACATGTATATGCATCTTGTATATTTATATCTATTTACTGCTACATAGTTTATATCATTGATTTAGAACTGCTATTAGAGATGTACTTCGTTCCATCCTGACTGGAAATATTTTTCCAGACTGCGACTTAGAGGACCGGTGTCTGACATATTATGGACCACAGGGAGAGTCGTTGCAGCCTTGGACCTTGTAGCCAGGTGTGATTCCGGGAGGTCTAGCCAGGATCACTAGTTATTCAGTTAGTTTCTTTTAGCAGTTTATTGGTACCGGATTTGTTTTCGGCATACTTGAGACTTGGATGTTATTGTTTGAGTTAGATTATTTTTGTTTAGACTTGTGATGTATATCGTTTATTTTCTTCGCTATCTTATCGTGCTTTAGTTATGTGGTTGAGTATTTTTCATATTATATTGTGATATCTATGTCTCCTTATAGAGTTGGATATTCGTGTGAGATTGATTAGATAGTATTGTGACCTAGACAACGTTCTACCATCGATGCTGCGGCGTAGGCTGGACGTACCCACGTACTCGTGCCCCTATATCGGGTGCGGGTCATGACAGTATGGTACGACAAAGAGCCATCATGCAATCACCTGTGAGTGTTTGGTTGCAAGGCCTTTGTGCATGTACCGAAGGACGAGAGATCCAAACTTGAGCTGAAAATGATATGGTACATCTTTGTCAGCTACAGCCGGGATGAGTTTGGCTATAGACTCTACGAACCAGTAGAAAAAAAGCTCTACAGAAGCAGGGACATGGTATTCATCGAGGATCAGACCATGACCAACACTCAGGATTTTGAGATGCCTTATGAGGCTGATGAATTGCATGAGTTAGAGTCATTTCACTTCGAGCAGTTTTCAGAGGACATCACAGAGGATCCATTTATAGGGGAGCCAGTACATAGACTTTCTCCCAACCTTGATCATCAGCCTGCTGATGGTCGTTAGGGTGACCCTCAGGAGGATGAGCATGCCGAGGAGGCAGTTCCTGAAGGGGAGGAGGTTGTTGATATATAGCCATCACCAGTGGTTCTGTTGAGGAGGAGCGATAGAGAGCATTGACCATCTACAAGATACTCACCGGGTGAGTATGTGCTACTGACTGACGGGGAAGACCATGAAAGTTTTGCAAAGGCTATGGAAGACGAACACAGGCAGAATTAGATGGAGGCTATGCAGAAAAAGATGAGTTCTTAAAGTCCAACTCCACTTATGATATGGTGCGGTTGCCAAAGGGCAAGAAGGCTTTAAAAAATCGATGGGTGTTCAGAGTGAAACAGATAGATGATGCTACTCGCCCTCGATACAAAGTGAGGCTGGTAGTTAAAGGCTACGGTCAACGGAAGGGCATAGATTATGATGATATCTTTTCACCAGTTGTCAAGCAGTCGTCTATTCGAGTAGTGTTAGCATTGGCAGCCAGTTTTGACTTGGAGGTCGAGCAGATGGACGTGAAGACGGCATTCCTCCATGGTGATCTTGAGGATGAGTTGTACATGGAGCAGCTAGAGAAATTCTGTGAGAAGGGCAAGTCACACTTGGTCTGCCGGTTGAGGAAGAGATTGTATGGTCTAAAACAGGCTCTGAGGCAGTGGTACAGGAAGTTCGAGTTATTTATGGGGGAGCATGATTATGCACGGACGACGTCGGAACACTGTATATTTGTGAGATACATTATCGAGAATGATTTTATCATTTTACTGCTCTATGTTGATGATATGCTACTGGTGGGTCAGAATGCCACTAGGATAGCGGAGTTGAAGCGCCAAATGGGCGCGGCCTCTCTATGAAGAATTTGGGCGCAGCGATGACTATTCTTTGGATGGAGATCAGCCGAAAAAGAGAGAGTGTCCAAGCTGCTACATTTGTCCCAAAAGAAGTACATTCACCGGGTACTTCAGCATTTCGGGATGGATGGGTCAAAGAAATTGAGTAACTCCCTTGCGGCTCACTTTAAGTTCACTGAGGATCA
Organism: Iris macrosiphon; assembly: GCA_036927795.1. Classification (NCBI taxonomy): domain Eukaryota; kingdom Viridiplantae; phylum Streptophyta; class Magnoliopsida; order Asparagales; family Iridaceae; genus Iris; species Iris macrosiphon. The sequence goes on along the minus strand of JAYESA010000010.1, from coordinate 67,629,947 downwards.
TTGTCCATCTACCAAGGACGAGAAGAAAGATATGGAGCGGGTTCCATATGCCTCAGCTGTAGGTAGTCTCATGTATGTTATGGTGTGTACGAGACCTGACATCGCTTTCTATGTAGGCACAGTTAGCGGGTATACTTTCAATCATAGAAGGGTACATTGGAGTACGGTCAAGTTGATTCTACGATACCTTCAGGGCACTGCCGATTGGAGACTTTCTTTTGGTGGTAACGAGCCAAAGCTGGTTGGGTATACCGATCTGATATGGCTGAAGATGTAGACACGAGGCCATCGACTTCGGGCTATGTGATGATGTTTGACAGTGGAGCGGTATCGTGGCAGTCATGGTTTGCAAAAATATTTTGTCTTCTCGACGACAGAGGCAGAGTACATTGCGACGATGGAGGCTTGCAAGGAGTTGCTGTAGATGAAGAAGCTACTGTAGAAAATAGGGCTAAAGCAAGAGCAGTACCATTTGATTTGCGATATCCAGAGTGCAATTCACCTTGTGAAGAACCAGATATTTCATAGCCGTTCCAAGTACATTGATACCCGGTATCATTGGATACGGATGTGGTTGAAAAGAAGCAAGCAACGCTTGAGAATGTTCATACGGATGACAACGGAGCAGATATGTTGACAAAAATTCTTTCAATAAAAAAGTTTTAGTACTGCAGGCGGATCGTCGGGATGACGACCCCCTCCATATAGTTGTGAAGGGGGAATTTGTTGGAGTGGGTGGGGTTCCCAACCTAAGTGAAAAATACCCCGAAGTTAGATTCAGTATTCCTACATATAATAGGAATAACTCAATATATTTGGATTAGATAATCCTACATATAATAGGAATATGTCAATGTATTAGGATTTGGATTGGGTATTCCTATATATAATAGGAATACTAGTTGTGGGTTTGAGGCTATATATATTAGGTATCTCCTAGCCCTAAAATATATCTCATATCTCAAAAATATTGCAAAATGAGACAAGACTGCTTTTACAACATTGGAAGGAGAGGAAATGATTGAAGGATATTTCGAAGAGAAGATTGGCTTCGGGTAATTCTTTTCTCATTGTAGAAACATAAAAATTATGCAGGCCACATAAGAGCTCATGCACCCCCAAGATGAAAAGCAAGCCGCACGGAAGCCACACGGGACCTATGCGACTAGACTATTCAACCACATAGATGGCCTGCATAAGGTCTGAACATCCTCAGAGTATGGGGGCCGCCTAAAAGAGATATTGATCAAAACAAAACAAAAAATTTATTTGCAAAATGGGGGTTACAACATGCAGCCATCAAGGCCCATACAAAATAAAAACAAAAATAGGAAAACGCGATCAGTCAGATGAGCCACGAGCCTCATGAAGCACGACGGCAACCTCTTGGAGCGAATGTATGTCCGCGCAACAAAACTGACGGTGCAGTTCTTCCCTCTATTCCAACATCTCCCTCTCCTATGGAGCTATGGGCAGCAAGACAAAACTTGAAGTGGACTCCAGAGGCCTATTAAGAGCCTCCAAAGTTAACCCCAACGAGGACAGAAAATCCTCAGCGACGGATAACTCGTCCCCGACCCGTGCTCTCTTTATAGGAGGAGACACTACGACAGCCGACGGAAAACCGATAGCTCGTCCCTCACGAGACACCTCCAATTTTGGACCCTCCTATACCCGAGCACCAGGGGGAAGAAGGGAGGGGACGTCGAGGAAGTAAGGCGGGTGGCCAGGGTTCCCAACTAGAACCTCCCTTGGACGACATATTTCACAAAGTGGAACACGATGAACCACAGCAGTGGTATTTACATAAGAAAGCGACAGTTTGCATGACTGTAATAATTGGATAGATGGACCTAGAAGGGTGAATCTGACGGTTTAGCTTCCGAGAAGTCTGCATGCAACCGATGGTTTAGTTTCCAAAAATTATACATGCAAAAGGTGGATATGCTTCCTCAAAGGTTGAGCTAAGTCTTAAAAGTGCCATCTAGGTAGTACACATCCATGCGCCCAACAAACCATGTGTCCCCTAAGCAGACTAAGCAGAAATCAGGCCGCAGAGGCACCCTGCAGCCCAATAAGGCAACAGCCATGCATCCCACTCAGCCGAAGCAGCCTTGGCCGCAGATGGACCTGACATGGTGTCCCGTCAACTGGATCGTCTCTGACACAGAATTCTGACAAAAAGAATTTTTCTGATTGCCTCAAAATTCGTGAACACACTAAACGACAGAAGTCTCATATCAGCATAGAACTTAACTCTCGACGGATGTGCAGCGCCATGTGTACAGCACAACAAGGACCCCATGCATTCCACACTCCATGCATCTCTGGCCCCATGCATCCCAGACTCCATGCGTTCTATGCATCTCTGGCCCCATGCGTCCCAGACTCCATACGTTCCAAGCGTCTATGGCCTCGTGTGTCACATACTCCATGCGCCTCATACGTCTTTGGCCACATGCGTCTCAGACTCCATGAAGACCAAGTCTTACCGTTACAACTGAAGTAGCTCTCTCCAACCAAGTGCGGGCCACGTGTCAAAATTGACCAAGTCACGCCCGCAAAGGACAAGAATCATCCCGATCTTCAGCAACAAAAAATCCCAACAGGCACCCATGTGACAGCTTGGCCTGCTCACGGTTACAACTGCACCCTATTTGGAAGGTACATGTGGCACCCTCTAGCATCCATGCAGCCTAACATATGCGCGCCCAAGGATGACTATATATACCTGGGTGAGATGTCCAAAACACACAGACCGACAAGGACAGACAGAGAACAACAGAGGAGAGGAGATAAAGCAGAAGAAAGCTTTTTCACCCTGTGTCGGGTTGTCAACGGAGTAAAGGAGCCTCCATAGCACTCTTTGTCCATCGCCACACCCCAGAATCAAAATTTTGTACTCATATTGTCTGTCTAGGACCTCTTGGTACTTTCTTTTATTTTTATTGAACTAATCAATTTTAATGGCAAATACAGTGGCGACTCTGCTGGGGACTTCTTTCTTCTCTGATGAGAAAGTTGTGGCACAATCCGATGCAGCCAAGCTTGAGTCAACTCAAAGAATGCTGGTAGTCCGCATCGACTAGCAGGTTCTCAAGGACATGCTCTTTGGGGATTGCGCGAGTCCTTCTCCAAGGCTAGCAAAGCCTAAGAAGACCCGTGGGACATGGGTTGCAAAGGCCGTTGTGCCTCATCTAATTGTGGAGCAAGCGCTCCCCGTCTCTCTCTCTGTTGCAGGGACCGTACATCATGCATCCACTGCTTATGCGGTAGCCTCTTCCAACCAGAAGGGTACTCGGCACTTGAAGACCCGCAGGACGTGGGTAGCGAAGGCCGCTGTGCCTCACCCAACTGCGAAGCATGCTCTCCCCGTCTTTCTCTCTACCGCAGGGACCGCACATCATGCTTCCACTTCTTATGCGGTAGCCTTTTCCAACTAGAAGGGTAATCAGCACTTGAAGACACGCAAGACATGGGTAGCAAAGGCCGTTGCGCCTCACCCAGCTGTGAAGCGTGCTCTCCCTGTCTATCCCTCTCTCTCTAATACTGAAGACGCACAGCATGCGTCCGTTCAGGCTGTCCCTGCTCATGCGGCCTCCTTGCCTAAAAAGGAGAATGATCAGCACCCGAACTCTGGCAGAGGAAAACAATACAATGCCAAGAGTTTGGGGGTTGATACGCAGCTTATGCGGCCACAACGAAGGATGCAGAGAAGAAAGCAGTATGTGGCCTCCAACTCAGCTGCATGCGTCTCTGACACTCCCAGAAGCTTTGTCTTTAACAAAATCTTATCTGGTCGTGCTACCATGCGCTGCTTTAAGGAAAATTAGAACTTGGACTCTTCGTACTATGTGTCTGTGCGTGCTAAGTCGAAGAAGCCTGGGGCAATGCGAGATCATCAGGCTCAAACAACTGTCCATTTGGCTGACCGCCAGCGGGCACCGCTAACCGTTATGTGGTCCCCTGATGGAGAGTTATATAAGACTGACCCATGCGTCCAGCCTGCAGCAACAAATCGACATGGTCCATCTTAACAGTCTTCCACTGACGATCTGGGGAAAGTTCTTGTACGAACCCTAGATCAGGGAGCAAAAGCAACACCCACACACCCGTGCGCTCGGTCTACCTGTGTTCACGAAAAGGGTACAAAGGTGAATCAACCCTCGCTGGACTTGCGCAGCATGATCAATCGCAAGCGCAAGACGAGGGAGATAACTACTTCGCGTGAAGTTTCCTCCCCAGGACATCACTGCGCCAAAATCAAGGTCAAATGCTGCTACAACAAAGTGGCAGTACCCACAAACAGGAAGTCGGTATTCCAACGACTACATCCAAAGGCACCTCTCCAGCAACAACCCAGAGATCAAGTGCAAACACTAGAGGAGGATGAGCTACCATTCGCCTCATGTTATTCTACTCGGAAAGACCCTTCCACCTTGGGAGGAAGGAAGTCCAGCACCTCCAGTTGAATACTCTCAACTAGCGCATTGAGAAGGCGACTACCAGGAGGACCAGTAGCAGGACCTGCGGAAGGTGTTTTCCATGGAACCCGCTCGAAGAAAAAGCTATCAGCCACTGGGGGTAGTTCTTCCTCAAGACCCCTGAGGGTTACATGAGCTGGGGGTAGTAATCCGCTAGACCTGTACGACAATGCGGCATTCCGAGAGGGCGATGATTCCCAGGGGACAGTCTCTGATATCCCTGGGGGTGGCCACCCTCGTCAAAATGACGTAGCCTCCTACGTTAGGGGTAGTACTCTTTCCGAATTCGAGGAAGAGACGACGCTACCTGATGACTACTCCCGGCAAGAATCTGAGACAAAAAGTGCGACGTCTACTGTCCCGTCCATCTCTCCCTATATGAGGACTGTATACATGGCAGGGGATGATCACGAAGGCCCTAGAGACCGACAATGCCTCGAGGCTCTTGATTCCATGATGCATACAATGAGTTCATCAATGCAAGCCCTGACCCTGGCAATGCTGGAAATTAAAGCAAACATGGCTTCACAACCAGCAAGGACTTCTGGACAAGCAAGCTTGGACCCTGGGACAAATGCGGATTCCGATGCAACCTCTCTGCCCATAGGCAAAAATTACCCTTTGTCCGGCTCATCTGCTCCTTCCACAGGATACGAAGCCAAAGAAGCAATGAGGGAAGTCCGGAAACTCCGGGCTCGTCTAGATTCCATGGGTAGTCGGGATTTACTATGAAAGCTCGGGATACGACAACCATACCCCCGCGAGTGGAGGGATGTTCCGTACCCGCCAAAGTACAAGCCCTTTAACTTGAATCCATTCGACAGGAAGATATTCTCCTGTCAATAAATGAGTTATTTTGAGACTGCAATAGGACACCTACCTCATAGTGACGCACTCTTCACCATTCTCGTTGTGGGGGCATTGTCCGGGTAGCATTCGACTAGTTTTGCAGCCTATAAAAACTGCATCTCGTTGTTTGACGACTTCAAGGGTCTTTTCCTCAAAAGATTCTATGACGGAGGAAGCGACATAACGATGTCCTCCCTGATGGATGTTACCCAAGAGGAAAGAGAACTCATCCAAAATTATATCGAGTGTTTCCGACAAACAGTATTGAGGTTGCCTCCAGGCAATCCCGAGTCGACACTGATGGACATGTGCTGCAGAAACTTACTTCCGGCAGTCATCCTCTGGATGGGCGATGGTCAGTTCCAAGACTGGATGGCGTTCATCATAAGTGTTGTCAGCGCTGAAAAGAAGGTTAAAGACGCCCGGCCCTTGGGAATACAGATCCTTATCAGTGACGATAGGGGAAAACATCTCCAACAACAGTGTCCGCGAGGGAAAAGGAAAGCAGGCTCTGGTGGCCAACTTATACCAAGAAGCCCGAGCAAAAGCCGGCTGAGGTCCCGAAGTCCAGGAGACTTACTCATTCAAAGATGACGACATCATATCCATCTTCGATGTACTGATGAAGGGTGGTAAGCTTTGGCTCCCCGACGTCAAGCGTCTTGTAGAGGCAACCGAGATGAATAATCTAAAGTACTGTCACTACCATCGCTATGTCCACCATACGACGAAGGACTGCTACACCCTCAAGCGGTGCATCCAGTGTTTCCTCGACACCAAGGCCTCCACCTTGGATATCGATGACAAGACAGTTGCCGCAAATATGGTGTCTTTCCAGTTCGGCAACTTTCCGGCGACGGAGGCCCAAAACGGAGTAATCCATATCCCCCGGGAAACGATAGAAGTCGTCAACCTTCCACCGGCTCGTGACCAAACGGCTGGGCTGATATCTCTCACCATGCCGCGTGGGGAGGTTATGTGGGTTCACCCCGATCTTGCTCCAGAATTGATGCAGCAAGCAATACCATCTACCACCAAGAATAAGGGCAATAAATCCAAACCCTGCTACACAGTTTTCCTTCCATCTGAGAAAGCTATAGAAGGAATAACAAGGTCAGGCCTAGCGTATCAATAAGAGTAAAACATCCCTAACGATGGTGCACTTCCAACAGTTGTACCCGCAATATCAGATCTTGGTTCATCCCAGCCTCCAGCAGCGGACAAGTCTAAGCGGAAAGACACTCGCTTTGACAAGCCGCTGAGCAAAGATTCAGCTTAGGGGCTGGAAAAGCCCTACAACTTCAATATCTTGGCTCAACTCACCAACACTCCAGCGAAGTTGTCTTTATTCGAGCTTCTCCGACTCTCCAAAGATACTTGGGTCGCTCTTTGTGAGATATTACAAAATGCTGAAACTTACCTGGTACAGGTCAAGCCGTCAGCTAAATATCCTACTGCTTGCCCCCACTGCAATAACATCATGGAGGCGATACCCAACATCACGTTCTCACAACAGGATATATTGTTGAAGAATAACCGGCATGATCGTCTCCTGTATTACACAGGGTACATTGGTTCTATTAAGGTGGACCAGATGCACATCGACCCCGGTTCATCAATCAGCATCATCCCGCAGAGTCTGCTTCAGACCCTGGGCATTCCAATGCATCTCCTGGCAGCCACCAATACTTCCATCACTGACTTCAACGCAGAAAGGAGCTACCCTCTGGGCAAGATTCGCCTGAAAATCCAGATCGGTGACTTGAAAAAAGAGGTCATCTGCTACGTCATTAACGTAGATGTATCCTACAATATCTTGCTAGGAGGTCCATGGATATATGAATATATGATCATGTTGTCGACCCTACACTAGTGCCTGAAGTACATCGACGAATACTGCACGATCAAAACGGAGTTTGCTGATGTCGATCCGTTCAAAGGGGTCGAAGCCTATTACTCCGACTCGATCCTTTACAAACAGGTCTACCTAGATGAAGGTAGCAATAATTCCAATGATGAGGTAGAGGATGGGACAACACCAGAAGATCCCTTAAGAGTTCGTCTAAAGACATGCGCTCCCAACACAACCTCTTCTCTCGTCGTAAAACTACGCAGGAAGGCACCCGAACCTATGGTCGTCCGACTTCGTAGGATGGATCGACCGTCGAAGGGAGATCCGGCACCATCTACCACGTTCGAACCTTTGGTCGTTCGCCTTCGCAGGCCGAATCAACCTCCGAAGGATGCTCCATTGTCTTCTTCAATGTCTGAACCTTTGGTAGTAAAGCTGCACAGAAAACCAGATATAAGCTCTGCGCATGAAGCGAGAGAAGATCTCATCCATGCGGCCAAACCAGAGATAAGATCTACGTGCATGAAGCAGATGATCCCTTACCCATGCGGCCATGCCAAAGCTCGACGCGCTTGTTACAAAGGAGTGTTCATCCACACGACAGAGCTCTGAGAAGAAGTCTGCGCATGTCCAAGACGAGTCTCCATCCACATGGCAGAACTTCGTGAAGGGTCTGCACACATCCCTGCAACAGAATTGTGTAGTGGTGCCTTTGTGTCCTTCACAGCCCAGTATGAGAAGTGCAGTACTGCCCTACCACAAAGAAAAATATCAAGATCAGGGGGCCACGGATCGAAACTGCCCATGATAAACTCTCCGACGACAAGAGTCACAGCCATCGGCATCCCTCACAGAGAAAAGAAAAAGAAGCGAAGGGATAAAAGTTCTCTCTCTCTCTCTCTCTCTCTCTCTCTCTCTCTTGGCCGCCTATTTATAGGCCGTTAGACCGCGTGAGGAGATCGAGGTGAAGAACCCAACGGTTAATGAGGATGAACCTGACGCCTCGATACCCGTGATCTATCTCAATTTCCTTGGAAACCGATGCCCCGAGTCCCGTATCAAGGGATGGCTCAAAATCCGGGGAGACCCGGTCAAAGATTAAGAAAATCCACTTGGTTAATGATCTGACAGTCTGCCAGGACTGGCTATGCAGCATGTCGCTCATATGCGGCCAAAACTCAACCATGCTTCCAATTCAAAGTATTCTAAAATTATAATTTTGGAAACTTTGAAGGGGGTCTTATAGAAGCATAAAAATTATGCAGGCCGCATAAGAGCTCATGCCCAACATGAAAAGCAAGCCGCATGGGACCTATGCGACCAGACTAGCCAACCGCATAGATGGCATGCATGCGGTCTGAACATCCTCAGAGTACGGGATCCACATAAAAGAGATATTGATAAAAACAAAACAAAACAAATTATTTGCAAAGGGGGAGTTACAACATGCATCCATCAAGGCCCATACAAAATAAAACAAAAAATAGAAAAATGTGCTCAGTCAGATGAGCCACAAGCCTCACGAAGCATGGCCGCAACTTCCTGGAGCGAACGTATGCCCGTACGACAAAACTGGCGTCGCAGTCCTTCCCTCCATTCCAACGTCTCCCTCTCCTCTGGAGTTATGGGCAACAAGGCAAAACTCGGAGTGGACTCCAGAGGCCTAGCAAGAGCCTCCAAAGTTAACCCTAATTAGGACAAAAAATTCTCAGCGGCGGATAACTCGTCCCCGACCCGTGCTCTCTTTATAGGAGGAGACACTATGACAGTCGGCAGAGAACCGATAGCTCGTCCCTCACGGGACCCTCCAATTCTGGACCCTCCTATACCCGAGCACCGGGGCGAAGCAGGGAGGGGACGTCGAGGAAGTAAGGCGGGTGGCCAGGGTTCCTAACTAGAACCTCCCTTGGACGACATATTTCATAAAGTGGAACACGATGAACCATGACAGTGGTATTTACAAAAGAGAGCGACGGTTTACATGACTACAATAATTGGATAGATGAACCTAGAAGGGTGAATTCGACGGTCTAGCTTCCGAGAAGTCTGCATGCAACCGACGGTTTAGTTTCCAAGAAGTCTGCATGCAAAAGGTGGACAGGCTTCCTCAAAGGTTGAGCCAAGTCTTAAAAGTGCCAGTTCGGTAGTACGCGTCCATGCGTCCAACAAACCATGCGCCCCTTAGCAGACTTAGCAGAAATCAGGCCGCAAAGGCACCCTGCGGCCCAATAAGGCAACACACATGCGTCCAAATTAGCCAAAGCAGCATTGGCCGCAAATGGACCTGACATGGCGTCCCGTCAACAGGATCGTCTCTGACACAGAATTTTGACAAAAATAAATTTTATGATTGCCTCAAAAGACGTGAACACACTAAACGACAGAAGTCTCACGTCAGCACAGAACTTCACTCTCGACGGGTGTGCAGCGCCACGTGTACAGCACAACAAGGACCCCATGCGTCCCACACTCCATGCGTCTCTGGCCCCATGCATCCTAGACTCCATGCGTTCCATGCGTCTCTGGTCCCATGCGTCACAGACTCCAAGCGTTCCATGCATCTCTGGCCCCATGCGTCCCAGACTCCATGCGTTCCACGCGTCTATAGCCTCGTGCATCCCAAACTCCATGCGCCTCATGCATCTATGGCTACATGCGTCTCAGACTCCATGAAGACCAAGTCTTACCGTTACAACTGAAATAGCCCTCTCCAACCAACTGCGGATCACGTGTCAAAATTGACCAAGTCACGCCCGCAAAGGACGTGAACCTCCTGATCTTCAGCAACGAAAAATCCCAACAAGCGCCCACGTGGCAGCTTGGCCTACTCACGGTTACAGCTGCACCCTGTTAGGAATGTACATGTGGCACCCTTAAGCATCCATGCGGCCTAACATATGCACGCCCTAGGATGACTATATATACCTAGATGACATGCCCAAAATACACAGACAGACAGGGACAGACAGAGAACAACAGAGGAGAAGAGATAGAGAGAAGAAGAGAGTTTGTTCACCCTGGGTCGGATCGTCAACGGAGTAAAGGAGCCGTGATAGCGCTCTTTGTCCATCACCACATCCCAGAATCAAAAATTTGTACTTAAATTGTCTGTCTAGGATCTCTTTGTACTTTCTTTTGTTTGTTATTAAACCAATCAATTTTAATGGCAAACACTCGTCATCTCCGTTCTTCGTTTGTCTATGATCTATTTTCTATTCTAAAGAGTTGTGGTGATCCGTTTGGATCGGTGAGAAGTTTGTAAGGAGTCGGTGTATTTCTTATTACATTAGTGGAGGTTTTTCAAGGTTGGACTCCGATCGTCCTGTGATTTTTTTTATTTGAATTTTTCACGTAAAAATCTCTATGTATGCGATTTGTGTTTGTCATTTTTTAGTTTTTGTGCTTTTGTTAAATTTTTTTTGTAGGACTTTTTGGTTTGAAAAACGATTTCTGCGCTTTCGTTTCCAACAAAAAAAATGTGTTGGCGGTAGAGTATCTGGAATTGAATAAGTTTGTGTATGGGACTGAAGTGGTGTGTATATGCTGGTTTAGGTTATATTAAAAATAGTCAAGGATTAAGGGATCGAGATATTTCGAAGTGTAGTTACATTTCTCAAATTTGGAGGCTGGACGCAATTAATAGCCGTTTGGCTAAGTGAGAGTAATGTCTCTCTTGTTCACTCACTCTAAAATGGAAAGGTTTGAAAGAAAATAAATAATTAAAAGATATATCATAACATTAGTAAGTGATGATGAATTGGTAACATGAAATAATAATCAAGTATTTTAATTTATAATATTAATTAAATATCTTAATTGTTTATATTTATAACTAATTATCTAATAACATAACTATCTTACTTGCATAATAATAATAGTAAAGCACTATTAGTTGCTTATAAAATCTTAATTGTTTTTTTGTGAATACTTATTAATATAAAGTAATTATTTATTATTTTATTATGAAATATTAATTAATCATCTTGAATAGTTTCACATTAATTAACCCTTATCCATTACTTAATATAGCAGTCCTTCTCTCACTTCCCTCACTTCCCGGAGTATTTATTAACTATTTTTAACATAACCTAGTACTAATTACTAATACTTGTCACTAATTAGCTAAATAAAACTACAGCTATTAGCTATTAGTTACTTTCTCTTTGCTATTAATTTCTAGTTATCATAAATTAATTAATTATTTAGATCTACCCAAATTCAATGGGTTTGAGAATTGAGTTTCATCCAAGGAAACATTGGAAGTCCATTTCATATTGCAAATAAATTCTAATATTCATTCTTTTACCTCCACTTCCAATGCACTATTGGCTAACCAAACAACTCAAATTGTGCAAAATAAACACGTTAATTATATAGCCAGCCATCCTCCTCTTTAAGGGGCTTATAGTATAAATTAGAAAAAGAGAGGGTAGAGTATGCAAAATACACGGGTTGTAGAAGAAAACAAAAGTGCAACATGCACAAATGTTAAATTTTAAGGGTTTCTAGTGTAAATAAAAAAATAAAAAAACTTGAACCTGACGTGAATCGAACACGCAACCTTCTGATCTGGAGTCAGACGCGCTACCATTGCGCCACAGATCCAACTGAAAGTTAATTAACAACATAATTATAAATCTAGCAAAGTAAATATTTTTCAATCAAAGTTTGTATGAATTTGTTGCCACCGCTCTCTTATTCGAACACAATCCGAAAACTCTCATCCAATTTATCAACTACTAAGCCTCGTGTATCTCTAGCTTAGCCCTTACTTAGGTCATGTTTGTTTACAAGGAAGTCCATCAGAAGTGGTGAAAGTCACTATTTTGTTACACTTGTGTGGTTTTATTAGAAGCAAGTGGAGTTTGATTTTTTATTTTTTTTCCTTTCATTTCTAATATAAAGTTGGTTTTGTAACTTTAAATCAAGATCTCTCATCTTGACATCCTCTATGCGAGATGAATATGGAATTAAATAAATAAAAAAAAAATTTGTTTAATGTTATTATTTTGGATTGATGCTCTCAAATGAAAGACAATTTTGTTTAAATTTTTGGGATGAGATTTCAAAATTTATAAATATGCATTAATTGGATTTAAAATTAGAGGATTGGATATTAAATTTTTGTGTTTAGTTATTAACTTAAATTTTGGAGGAGATTGTGATAAGAATGGAATTTGATTTTAAACTTGAAGATTTTAAGGAATATGATATTTTGAAAATTTTGTGAAACAACAATATGGATTTACTTCATGATTATATGGTTTGATGGTAAAATAAATAAATAAATAAATAAATAAATACAACTATTGAGGATCTTAAATTTTGAGGACAAAATTTTTCTAAGGAGGGTAGACTTGTCACTACCACATTCTAAAATAGGGATAATTTTGTCATTTTATTTATTATAAGTATTGTGTGTATTTATTTTAAATAATTGCATGATATGTGTATAGATATATAATATATATATATATATATATATATATATATATATATATATATATATATATATATATATATATATATATAGTGTGTTCTTTAATGCATGAGATAGTAGACTGGACCTAGAAACCCACTAGTAGAACCCCTGACCAAATATAGGATTATGGATTTTTGTTTGTATTATTTCGGGATTAATTATTGAGGTTGTATTTTATTACCGTGATTTTTATTCATTGTTGTACCTTACCGTTGCTTCGATATTTGGAGCGATACTCTAGCTTTTGCCTTCCAACAAATTTTACACCTTTGCCCTAGACGTGCCCATCTTCCATTCTGACCCTTGTGTAACTCATAAACACCCTCTCTTGTGCTTCATTTTAGTCGCACAATATTCGTCGCAGATGTTATTTTTAAATTCCAAATAAATTCGACTTTACATCTTTGTCCGTTCCAATCGAAATTGGAGACAGAATCTTGACCCATTTTGTGCAACCCAAATTGTGACAATATTCTATTCTGAGTCTTCTATGTCCATGACACTTGTGTCCCACCTAATTTTAATCCCATGTACTTCCAATTAATTTTAGAATACCACTTACATTAATTTTAATTAAATTGGTGTAAGGACCCAACTTAACCCAAAACTAGACCCAACACCAAACTAAACCCCCATTCACACCCTCAAGACTCATACTAAATACCACACACCCTCTTTAACCACTATATCACACCAAACATGGTATTTTTTCTCATTAAATCCAATTTCCACTTTTTGTGCTATTTTCTAATTGTTGAGGACTTTTATGCAAAAGTGCAATGAGGTATCACCATCATATTGGTCAAGGCCAATGAAGAATCAACTCCCTCCCTCATTGACCGGTCCAACTCTCTTTCTCTCTCCCCTTTGGTTTGTGCACTTTCCTCCATATTAAATCTTGGCCATTTATTCAAATGGAGCACCATCCTCACCACACACACCATCCTATATAATCCCTCATCCTAACCCTTTTCCCAAAAAGCCATCCCCTATCTCAATGAACACACGGCTGGCCCTAATCCCTAGGCTAGCACCCATCTTCTTCCTCATGCAAACTACCACCTCATTATTTTTCTACATCACCATCCTTCAAACCTCAACCGAAACCTAAAACCCTAGACTTCATCCTCACCAACTCCGGCCTCTACCCTGGCCATATCCTCCGGTCAGGACCACCGTAGTCCCATCCCTCTCCATTCACGACCTCCCTCCGGTGATCACCCGCTGGATCCCCCGCTGTCAGCGGCCGCAACTCCTCCGCCTGAGCTCTCCTCAGCCGTTCACTGCACCACCCTCTCCCTCTCTTCTCCGATCTCCTCCGCCTGAGAGCAACGTCCACCCCGACTTCCCACGCGGCCTCACCGCCGAGCACGACCGACTCACCATGCCATTCCCCGACCGCCCGATCATCCCAACTGAACTGCCTCCACATCACCATCACCATCGTTATCACCATCTCCTACACCCCTTGCCATCACGCCGGACGGCCATGACCCCGACTTCACACCACAGCCGACCACCCACATCCATCTCCTCCCCAATATCTCGCCGGAACCATCACCATTAATATCATCTCCACCACCACGACCTCCCACCGAGCCCTCATCCCGACCGTCCTTCGCCTGGGCACACCGCCACTCGCCCCAGTCATCTTCCCCACGTCGACCTTGCCTCTTCACTAGCACCGGCCGATACCCATCACCATCACCGACTTCCTCGACTCCCCCGAGCAGCGTCGACCCCGCCTGAGCCCTGAGCAACCGACTGACCGCCACCATCCCGCCGGACGACCTGTTCACCATCCTGACCCGATTGCCCGAGGACACCGCACCACCACCACCACTGTCTCGACCACCCTCTTCTTCTTCTTCATCTCCTCCTCACCGCCGGCGTCCTCCGCTGAGCACCACCCCGGCAGCAGCAGTCACACAACCACCGCAGTCCCCTCTTCCCTGTTCTCCTCCTCCCACATCCGGTCATCCATCCGCCTGAGCCTCCACCGGCGCTGACCATCATCATCATCAACATCATCATCATCATCATCACCATCACCATCATCATCATCACCATTAACACCTCACCGGAGCACGACCCGACTCCCTCGACCTCTCCACGACGAAGCTCCTCACCGCCGTGCACGCAGGACCACACTCCGCCATCTTCATCAGACCCTCGACCCCATGCACGCACAGGTTCGAACTGCCTTCCCTCGTGATTTTATGTGTACTTGTGTGAATGCTATTAGTGATTAGCGTATTGTTTCATGATAAGTTTTGGTTAATAGGATTGCAAGACCAGTGTTGGTAAACCTAAAAACTAGTATGCGTGTGCGTGCGTGTGTGTGTATAATAATTAGTTTAATATATATATATATATATATATATATATATATATATATATATATATATATATATTGTATGACCATAAGTGATAATTGTGGGTGTCCCGTATTTATATGTATTTGCATGACCATAGGTGTTAGTGAGTAGACTAGTTAGCACCCTTGCGTAGTTTCCGAGTGCAGTATAATTGTGTTTGTATGTGTGCTAGTGTAACGACTGATGCTGTATTATTATTAAATGATGTCTATAGGACTGTTGGATTATTCAGACAAGACTTCGGAAACAGGATATTGGTATTGCCAGCAGAGGACCACAGGCGAGTACATTCTCTGACAGTTTTTATTATGTTGATCATCTCTATGATTCTAGTTGTATAGCGTACATGATTCTGACATTATGGACACATGAGTTTGCATCATCGAGCCCTGTCACGAGGAGTCGTGATTGGAATCCATCGTGCTAGCTAGGGACGGGGAGATATTAGTAGATTATGTGATCATACCCAACTCTACATGAATCATAGCTCACCCCACACCTCACATAGGGTGCAGCCTGACCATTACATGCCTCATAGCCTGTTATGTATGATTAGCCTGACTATTGTTCGCATCATAGCTAACTGGATGGTTAGCCTGACCTTACATGAATCATAGCTAATCATATGTAACAAGCCTGATCAGTCCCAAGCCAATCACATGATATACTGATGTTTCACATACTTAGCTAGATATTCTATTCATGTATTTCCAGTTTATTGTTCTAGCATTCACTTATATTCCAGTTTATTGTTCTAGCATTCACTTATATTCTAGTTCATTGTTCTAGCAGGCACTTGTATTTATGTTCATTGCTAGTTGTACCATTGATGATGATATGCTCTCCAGTATTTCTTATTTTCAGTATTTATATCCATCTTGTATTTCTTTACACTGTATTATAGTTTTTGTCAATATACATGGAACTGCTGTTAGTGCTTGTACTTCGCTCCATCCTGACTGGAAATATTTTTCCAGACTGCGACTTAGAGGACTTGTTTCCGGCATACTTGGAGATTTGGATGTTATTGTTTGCAGGTTAGACTATTTTTGTTGTTTAGACTTGTGTTGTATTTCATTTATTTTCTTCGATATCTTATCGTGCTTTAGTTTTTGTGATTGAGTATTTTCATATTATATTGTGATATCTGTGTCTCCTTATGGAGTTGAATACTCGTGTGAGATTGATTAGTTAGTATTGTGACCTAGACAGCGTTCTACCGCCGATGCTGCGGCGTAGGCTGGACGTACCCACGCACTCGTGCCCCAAATTTTGGGTGCGGGTCGTGACACCTTTGGTCGTTTGCCTTCGCAGGCCGAGTCAACCTCCGAAGGATGCTCCATTGTCTCCTTCTACGTCCGAACCTCTGGTAGTAAAGCTGTGCAGAAAACCAGAGATAAGCTCTACGCACATGAAGTGAGAGGAGATCTCATTCATGCGGCCAAACCAGAGATAAGCTCTGCGCGCATGAAGCAGATGATCCCTCACCCATGCGGCCATGCCAAATCTTGACGCGCATGTTACAGAGGAGTGTTCGTCCACACGACAGAGCTCTGAGAAGAGGTTTGCGCATGTCCAAGACGAGTCTCCATCCACATGGAAGAACTTCGTGAAGGGTCTGCACACATCCCTGCAACATAATTGTGTACTGGTGCCTTTGTGTCCTTCACAGCCCAGTATGAGAAGTACAGTACTGCCCTACCACCAAGAAAAACATCAAGATCAGGGGGCCACGGATCGAGACTGCCCATGATAAACTCTCCAGCAAGAAGAGTCACAGCCATCGGCATCCCTCATAGAGAAAAGAAAAAGAAGTGAAGGGATAAAGTTCTCTCTCTCTCTCTCTCTTGGTCGCCTATTTATAGGCCGTTAGACCGCGTAAGGAGATCGAGGTGAAGAACCCAACGGTTAATAAGGATGAACCTGATGCCTCGATACCCATGATCTATCTCAATCTCCTTGGAAACCGACGCCCCGAGTCCCGTATCAAGGGATGGCTCAAAATTCGGGGAGACCCGATCAAAGATTGAGCAAATCCACTTGGTTAATGATCCGACAGTCTGCCAGGACTAGCTATGCGGCATGTCGCTCATATGCGGCCAAAACTTAACCATGCTTCCAATTCAAAGTATTCCAAAATTGTCATTTTGGAAACTTTGAAAGGGGTCTTATAGAAGCATGAAAATCATGCAGGCCGCATAAGAGCTCATGCACCCCAACATGAAAAAGCAAGCCGCATGGGAGCCGCACGGGACCTATGCGACCAGACTAGCCAACTGCATAGATGGCATGCATGCGGTCTGAATATCCTCAGAGTATGGGGTCTACATAAAAGAGATATTGATAAAAACAAAACAAAATAAATTATTTACAAAAGGGGGGTTACAACATGCAGCCATCAAGGCCCATACAAAATAAAAACAAAAATAGAAAAATGTGATCAGTCAGATGAGCCACGAGCCTCACGAAGCACGACCGCAACCTCCTGGAGCGAACGTATGCCCGTGCGACAAAACTGGCGGCGCAGTCCTTCCCTCCATTCCAACGTCTCCTCTCCTCTGGAGTTATGGGCAGCAAGACGAAACTCGGAGTGGACTCCAGAGGCCTAGCAAGAGCCTCCAAAGTTAACCCCAACGAGGACAAAAAATTCTCAGCGGCGGATAACTCCTCCCCGGCCCGTGCTCTCTTTATAGGAGGAGACACTGTGACAGCCGACAGAGAACTGATAGCTCGTCCCTCATGAGACCCTCCAATTCCGGACCCTCCTATACCCGAGCACCGAGGCGAAGCAGGGAGGGGACGTCGAGGAAGTAAGGCGGGTGGCCAGGGTTCCCAACTAGAACCTCTCTTGGATGACATATTTCACAAAGTGGAACACGATGAACCATGACAGTGGTATTTACAAAAGAGAGCGTCAGTTTACATGACTGCAATAATTGGATAGATGAACCTAGAAGGGTGAATCCGACGGTTTAGCTTCCGAGAAGTCTGCATGCAACCGACGGTTTAGTTTCCAAGAAGTCTGCATGCAAAAGGTGGATAGGCTTCCACAAAGGTTGAGCCAAGTCTTAAAAGTGTGCCAGCTTGGTAGTACGCGTTCATGCGTCCAACAAACCATGCGCCCCCTTAGCAGACTCAGCAGAAATCAGGCCGCAAAGGCACCCTGCGGCCCAATAAGGTAATACACATGCGTCCAAATCAGCCGAAGTAGCCTTGGCCACAAATGGACCTGATATGGCGTCCTGTCAACAGGAACGTCTTTGACACGGAATCTTGACAAAAAAAAATTTCTGATTGCCTCAAAAGACGTGAACACACTAAACGACAGAAGTCTCACGTCGGCATAGAACTTCACTCTCGACGGGTGTGCAGCGCCACGTGTACAGCACAACAAGGACCCCATGCGTCCCACACTCCATGAGTCTCTGGTCTCATGCGTCATAGATTCCATGCGTTCCATGTGTCTCTGGTCCCAGACTTCATGTATTCCATGCATCTCTGGTCCCATGAGTCCCAGACTCCATGAGTTCCACGTGTCTCTAGCCTCGTGCGTCCCAGACTCCATGCGCCTCATGCATCTCTGGCCACATGCGTCTCAGACTCCATGAAGACCAAGTCTTGTCGTTACAACTGAAGTAGCTCTCTCCAACCAAATGCGGATCATGTGTCAAAATTGACTAAGTTACGCCCGCAAATGACGTGAAACGTCCTGATCTTCAGCAACGAAAATACCCAACAAGCGCCCACGTGACAGCTTGGCCTACTCACGGTTACAACTACACCATGTTAGGAATGTACATGTGGCACCCTCTAGCATCCATGCAGCCTAACATATGCGCGCCCAAGGATGACTATATATACCTAGGTGACATGCCCAAAACACACAGACAGACAGGGACAAACAGAGAACAACAGAGGAGAGGAGAGAGAGAGAGCAGAAGAGAGCTTCTTCACCCTGCATCGGATCGTCAACGGAGTAAATGAGCCGTCATAGCGCTCTTTGTCCATCGCCACACCCCAGAATCAAAAATTTGTACTTAGATTGTCTGTCTACGACCTCTTTGTTCTTTCTTTTGTTTGTTATTGAACTAATCAATTTTAATGGCAAACACTCGTAATCTTCATTCTTCGTTTGTCTGTGATCTATTTTCTATTCTAAAGAGTTGTGGTGATCCGTTTGGATCGGTGAGAAGTTTGTAAAGAGTCGGTGTATTTCTTATTACAATAGTGGAGGCTTTTCAAGGTTGGACTCTGATCGTCCTGTGGTTTTTTCTATTTGAATTTTTCACGTAAAAATTTCTGTGTATGCGATTTGTGTTTGGCATTTTTTTATTTGTTTGCTTTTGCTCGATTTTTTTTTGGGTTTGTGTGTTTTTGTTCGATTTTTTTGCAGGACTTTTTGATTTGGAAAACGATTTCTGCGCTTTTGTTCCCAACAAAAAAAATGTGTTGGCGGTAGAGTATCTGGAATTGAATAAGTTTGTGTATGGGACTGAAGTGGTGTATATATGCGGATTTAGGTTATATTAAAAATAGTTAAGGATTAAGGGATCGAGATATTTCGAAGTGTAGTTACATTTCTTAAATTTGGAGGCTGGACGCAATTAATAGCCGTTTGGCTAAGTGAGAGTAATCTCTCTCTTGTTCACTCACTCTAAAATGGAAAGGTTTGAAAGAAAAATAAATAATTAAAAGATATATCATAACATTAGTAAGTGATGATGAATTGGTAACATGAAATAATAATCAAGTATTTTAATTTATAATATTAATTAAATATCTTAATTTTTTATATTTATAACTAATTATCTAATAACATATTAACTATCTTACTTGCATAATAATTATAGTAAAGCACTATTAGTTGCTTATAAAATCTTTCTTTTTTTTGTGAATACTTATTAATATAAAGTAATTATTTATTATTTTATTATGAAATATTAATTAATCATCTTGAATAGTTTCACATTAATTAACCCTTATCCATTACTTATTATAGCAGTCCTTCTCTCACTTCCCTCACTTCCCGGAGTATTTATTAACTATTTTTAACATAACCTAGTACTAATTACTAATACTTGTCACTAATTAGCTAATAAAACTACTGCTATTAGCTATTAGCTACTTTCTCTTTGCTATTAATTTCTAGTTATCATAAATTAATTAATTATTTAGATCTACCCAAATTCAATGGGTTTGAGAATTGAGTTTCATCCAAGGCAACATTGGAAGTCCATTTCATATTGCAAATAAATTCTAATATTCATTCTTTTACCTCCACTTCCAATGCACTTTTCGCTATCCAAAAAACTCAAATTGTGCAAAATAAACACGTTAATTATATAGCCAGCCATCCTCCTCTTTAAGGGGCTTATAGTATAAATTAGAAAAAGAGAGGGTAGAGTATGCAAAATACACGGGTTGTAGAAGAAAACAAAAGTGCAACATGCACAAATGTTAAATTTTAAGGGTTTCTAGTGTAAATAAAAAAATAAAAAAACTTGAACCTGACGTGAATCGAACACGCAACCTTCTGATCTGGAGTCAGACGCGCTACCATTGCGCCACAGATCCAACTGAAAGTTAATTAACAACATAATTATAAATCTAGCAAAGTAAATATTTTTCAATCAAAGTTTGTATGAATTTGTTGCCACCGCTCTCTTATTCGAACACAATCCGAAAACTCTCATCCAATTTATCAACTACTAAGCCTCGTGTATCTCTAGCTTAGCCCTTACTTAGGTCATGTTTGTTTACAAGGAAGTCCATCAGAAGTGGTGAAAGTCACTATTTTGTTACACTTGTGTGGTTTTATTAGAAGCAAGTGGAGTTTGATTTTTTATTTTTTTTCCTTTCATTTCTAATATAAAGTTGGTTTTGTAACTTTTAAATCAAGATCTCTCATCTTGACATCCTCTATGCGAGATGAATATGGAATTAAATAATAAAAAATTTATTTGTTTAATGTTATTATTTTGGATTGATGCTCTCAAATGAAAGACAATTTTATAAACAAATAAAATATCGCTAAAACTCACTAAGGGAAAGGGGGAAAAAAAAACTTTCCTATTAAAGTCATAGGAGGGATCGGAAGACAAGCATTGTGTGTACAATTTTTATTGAAAGAAGAATAGGACCACATGAAGAAAAGAAAAAAAAAAACAAATATGTCCATATTTATATTATTTTAATAGTGACATGTAATCATATTATTATTTAATTTGATTATATGTTATAACCAATTAAATAATACTCTATTATCAAATTTGATTAATTTTAAATTAAATTTTAAGGATAAGTTTTATTATCTATTTGATTTTATCCCCCTGTTAGATTAGGTATATTGATATTACCCCCACGTTAGATTAAAAGTTGAGAATACTTCTTGAAAGTGTCGTTAAAAATTTATTAACGACACTTCCAAAACTTTAACGACACTTTGAAAACTTTTAACGACACTTTCAGGAGGGTATTCTCAACTTTTAATCTAACATGGAAGATAAAATCAAATAGCCCTATTATATTCAAGTTATTATATAAATTTTGGATAAGAAATTTTGACTTACCCTCCACTTTATTTACTCATATTCAGGGTGCACCCCCACTGTTTTTTTCATAATCTACAGGACCCCCAACTTTTGATGGAATCAGTCCAAAACTAACAGTCAACCCATTTGACAAAAAAAAATTGGACGAAAATACCCTTGTCTTTTCTATCTTTCCTCTCACCTCATCCCCCCTCTCCCTACCGCGGCAACCGTCGTCGATCCCCCTCCCCCCCCCCCCCCACCCCAGCTCCCCCCCTCTCCCAGCCACCGTCCCCGTTCCCGTTCCCCCTCCCTGCCACAGCCCCCACTCTCCCTAGCAGCAGCAACAACAACAACAGCGATGACGCGCGAGCGACGATGGGGGCGCACGAGCAGCGGCGGCGGCAGTTGCTGCTGCTACTACTTTTGTTGCTACTGTTGGCTATAAGGAGCGGGGGCGGGGAGGGGGGAGGGGGGAGCGGGATCGACGGCGGCTATCGCGGGAGAGGAGGGGGGGCCGGTGGCTGGGAGGGGCAGGGTAGGGGGAGCGGGATCGACGGCGGCTATCACGGAAGAGGAGGGGGGGGGCGGAGGGGGGAGGGTAGCCGGGGTAGACTGCGGTGGTCGTGGTGGGGTGTTGGCGGGGAGGGGGACGGGAAGGGAAGCGGGAGAGCGGGGGCCTACAGCAAGGAGGGGGAAAGAAGACGGAGATATTTTTGTCCAAAAAATTGAGTCAAAAGAGTTGATCGTTAGTAAGAGACGGATTCCGTCAAAAGGGGAAGTCTTGTAGGTTATGGAAAAACAATGAGATACACCCTGAATATGGATAAATAAAATGGAGGATAAGTCAAAATTTCTTATTTTGGATTAGATATAATCTTTTGTTTAACTAAGAATTCTTACCTAGAAGAAAATAAACTAGAATATTACTAATCTCTTAAAAATATATGTTACTATCTGTAAGTATCTAATCTATGTTCTAATCTTATATAGTTAACAATTTAGATCTCAACAAAAAAATCAAGCATTCTTTAATTAACATTCTTTATGATCTATTTAAACTTATAAATTTTAATTGAATTTGATTTAAAATATTAAAATTAGATTCTATTGGTTAATCTTATTCAACCAGTTAAGATATTAAATGTACGAAAATCCTTTCTTTCATCATAAATGAGTAAATAATATTTTTATTCCTAAATAATTTTATTTTTAAGTAAAAAATACTACATCAAAAAATTAATAATACGCATATTATTTAGGTTATATATTAGTATAGATATACATATTAATCTTCTTTCTTTTTTCTATATCGAGCGGCGTTAAGGCCAAGAGCAATAAGCTCACTGATATAGCAACAG
This sequence comes from Iris macrosiphon, assembly GCA_036927795.1. NCBI lineage: Eukaryota > Viridiplantae > Streptophyta > Magnoliopsida > Asparagales > Iridaceae > Iris > Iris macrosiphon. The sequence continues at coordinate 67,607,011 of JAYESA010000010.1, read as the reverse complement.
GTTCACAGATACAAAAGCATTACACCAAAAAGCTAATAAATTTGGAGTTCAGTTCCAAGAGTTTCATTAAAAATGGAGGCGCATCAATTGCATTAGAAATTAGACCTTCGAATATAGATAAGTTCCAAAATGACATGGTTGGCTCCCCTATTTATAGTTTGCGTTTTTGCACATAGATTGAACATAATACAAAAGAGAAAAGAGTGAGCACCAACAGCAGCAACCAAGTGGTCTATTGGTCTATTCTATGTCTAATGTCAAACGAGGTGACAAGGAACGTTCCAAAAATTCCTCCAAAATTGGTGATTACTGGAAGCAGATCAATGACAAGTGTTGAATCCCGCTTTGGACAATGCTAATCTTCATCACCCTAGTAGCGGAGGCAACAACTATCTTCTAGCAATGTTCTGCGGTTGAGAGCTTTGCTCTATTTTCTAGCAGCTCAGTTGCGATAAAGAGATTTGCTCTATTTATTAGCAATTCATTTGTTTTTTTTTCAGCTGTCATAGCGTTTATTAGCAATTCATTTGTTTTTTTTTCAGCTGTCATAGCGGGTAGGGGCCACCAACTCCTGCCGTTGAAATTGATCAAAAGCAAGCGCACTTGCTATTGCGCCACTTTCGTGGTTTTAGACTTACAAAATAGTCCTGATTTACCACTTATGTGGTATGAAGTCTTCAAGAATTGTGCAGAATTTCCATAAATTCAACAATAATCTCAAAGTGCAATTTTGTATCTTTAAAGATTGCAAGAAACTCATCAAAATTCAAAATGGAAAATCGTAATTGTATATTGGATATCATTAAAACCTTTCTCAAACTCGAGAAGTTTGATAAAGAGTATTATAATAGCTAGAATAGGAATATTAGTCTGAATCTTCAGCTTGTCAATATGGAATATGCTTTGACTAGAGTGGAACATGTGCTTCCCCAGACAACTAACAGCCAAGATATTGTTACTGCAATAGTAGAAAAGAGAGAACAACCTTTGCAAGTTGTTAATTTTTAATTCCTTAGAAGATTCACTAGTCAATTTCTACAAGGTGAAATCAAGAGGCAATTGGGAGTCTATGAAAAAACAATACAAGGAGGATGAAAATATATCCAAAGTATAACTCGTCAATAAATTAATGAAAATGGAGTTTAAAGACGACAACAACAACAACAACAACAACAATGTTGCCACAGGTCAATAAACTTGTGAAGCTGGAGCAGAAGCCAGAACTCTACAGGTTAAATTCATGGTAGGAGTTACTCTTCCCACCATGTTAGTAGAGATATAGACCAACATTTTGTAGGTGGATGTGTGTTGTCTTGTTGAAAGGGACTAGAGTTATAGATAAATACTTCCAACATAAGCAGAGATATTGATTATTTTTCAAGTACTAAGCTTGATTATGAGAGGGCTTTTCGGTAGTAGATGACAGTGGAGTCAAATTCTACTACCTTCGTCTGCACAACATTCTCATCTCATCCATTAAAAAAAAACTCTTCTGTCATTCCTTGTAGGAACGAGTGGAAATATTTGGAGGGAGGAGTATGAACTAGCACGTCTTGAATTTCTACAGTATTCTGTAATAACAGTTCCTTTTAGGGATCATGTTGTATCCTTTGCTCAAAGTGCACTGTATCTACTATCACTGAAGTGAACATTAACCAATAATGGAAACCCAGGAAACTACAGGGAAATATCAAAAACCAACATGGTGAAAGCTGCTACTCTACTGCAAATAAACGGATACAGAATCCAACATTCAAAAACACTAGGAAGTACCTCAAAAGCATTCTGCCATAAGATTTACATATCAAGGAATCACCATACAGCCATCAAATATGTCATAGCCTTGAAGTATACCTTTTCGAAGTTTCACATGCATTCATGAAACGGCCATCCAACATTACAGCCCATTTCGCAGCCACTCAGACATATGCTTAAGTCAGGTCGTGCCGTCGAGAGTTCAACCAGTTTTTCTTTGCCTTTACCTGACAACCTTGTATTTCCCACACCAAGCCAGCGCAGTCGACGAAAAGAAGGACGAGCAAGAAAAACAAATGACTCAATCGATAACCCACAACAGTTATAGAGATCAAGCTTTCTAATTTGCCTTCTTTCACCTTGAAACAGTGATCCCAGAGTTTTAAGAGATGCATCACCGATAAAGAAACAATGACGGACACAGAGGTCTGTGAGTTGTGTACAGAATTCCGCTATTGTAGTAATAGCTCTATCTGATATCCCTGGAAGGTAACCAAGGTCGAGCTTTGTTAAACTTCTACAGATGACACCATTTCCATGCAGCAATAGCAACAAGCCTCTGTCAGTAATCCTTTTGCAGCCTCTTAGGCACAAAGAAGCAATTGGAGAATTGCCCGTGCCAAGGGATGATAAACCACTATCAGTAATATTAGCTCCAGCCAAATCAAGTGTAGTCAACTTACAGAGGTCTGTAATTGCCACTAACCCAGAGTTTGAGATGCTTCTGCAACCTGAAAGGTCCATTACTTTCAAATTTTGACATAAAGAGAGGGATTTTACAGTATCACTCGTTAGAAGTTTGCATGATATCAATCGCACATCAAGCAGGGAGGCATTGCCAACATCAGGTAATGCCAAATTTGACAAGAAGGGTGCATTGACAATTTCTAATCTTTTTAGGTTTATGCAAAAATAAGAAATAGATGAATATCCAGCATTAGTCACTTTCGAGAACCCAGCAAGTCTTACTGATTCAAGTCCTTTGCATCTCTCAGCTAGAAGTAACATTCCAACATCATTTACCCTTCTGAAAGTGGCTGGGCAATTTTCTTTACTTCTTGTTAGAGAGAGGACTGTCAAATTACCGCAAAGGCATAAACATTGAAGTCCTGTGTTGGTTAAGTCTCTATGCATCGGTGGCTCTTGTAGTGGTCTGTCTTCAAGGCATAGCTCAGCAAGAACAGGAAGCTTATAAGTGATCAAGGCCAACAGTATATCTGTTATTTCAGTCAGAACAAGGGAAAGTGATCGCAGACTGGAAGCCATGGGAATCAGGACCATTGCTTGCCGAATAGAAATAGGCTGTAATATCAAACTTTTGATGTTATTTGGCAGGACAATTCCAGTAAATTCATAATCACCTGGACTAGCATACTGGTCTGGGAATTTTATGCACAGAGACTGCACAATCACAGACACAAATTAGACTGTTAAGGAAATCACTACTTTCCTACAGGCAGTTTCTGTAGATAACAAACTTGTCAAGTGACATTACCTCCAAGTGCAGGCATCCCTTAGCTATGAGATCCAAGGCTACCTTGCAGGCATCAGGTGATTCAAGCTCAGAATGATTGACCACTTCCAATGTCAGCAGTCTGCCATAAAACCAAAAGGAAGATTTTCAGGTTATTTCAAGCTGTCCTCGTGGTTGGAGTTCATGCAAAAGCCAGCACTTAGTTAAATGCAGCAAACTTCTTAATATGGATACTGCAATCCATCAAAGAAGTCTTCATAAACTTACGCTTCAATTACATATAAAATATGCCTTATAATTGAAAGGGAATGTTGAAAACAAGAGGTAAGTATCTAACCATCAAACCCCAAGAAGTAGAATGTTAGATTCAGCTATAATGGCATGAGCTATGATGGGCTCACAGGCATTTTGAATCAAAAAAATTACTAATCAATTTCCATTAATGTTCCAATAAATACATGAAAGGGACTTGGGCAAACTGTTATATGCAAACATTCTCTATAGTTAGGTTGTCAACTAGCAAGTAGCGATACATATCGATTTGCTCGTGTATCATATCGCATGATAAGATAATCCTAGGTCTATACTTCATAAATCCATACAGAGAGAAAATTTACTATAATTTACTGAAAATTTTCTCATGTGTTTGGCAAGTGCAACAGGATAACAGTCGCAAGAAAAACTGAATATTAAGTTATTAACTTCAAACCATCACTAAAAAGATTCTACTTGTTGCTGATCCAAACATAGTAAAAAAATTGTGTCGCACTAGTTGACCAAACAGAATGCCATCAAATCCTATTTGTTCTTGAATCCTGACCCAAACAACAACAGTAGTAACATCACCAAATTCTATTTATTCTATCAAAACCACAACAACAACAAAAAGCATAGCTATCAGAACCAAAAACAAAAAATATATTGAAAATAACTCTTTGTTGTTGCCAGATATGCTATCGGAGGATAGCTTGAAGGGATGGAGGAGAGGGTCGCCACTCGCCGGGCGTTTGGAGGGTTGTCAAAGGGCTAGAGAATGCCTAGAGGTCTGAAGGTGTCTGGTCTAGAGGTCTGGTCATGAGGCATTTGGTCTAAAGACATAGGAGAGACATGGACGATATCTGGAAATGGACCAAAGCTACAGAGGACAGCAAGTGGAGGAGATGCTACGATTTGGTGGATTCAGGGAAGAAGAAAGGACAAAAAAGTTTAGGGTTTCCTGACACAAATAAGTGAGTTAGGTCTAAGGGTTTACAGCCGTGGGTATAACCTGATAAGTAACCATTTTAACTTAAGTTTTATGTATCGGACGATATTACATACCAGAAGATATGCACTGTATTTAACAGTACGAAATGCATACCATAGGAAGTTTTGACCATCTTATCAACCAACTGATACAATATCAAATGGTAGCATATCGTACCGTATGACAAGTATCATGTTTTGTATATGACAAGTATCATGTTTTGTACAATACTAATAACAAAGCCTGTATATTCAACTGGTACACATGATGTTTTCATTATAGTGAATTTCTCTGACCATATTACACCATTAACTATTCCATGCTACACGAGCATATGATAAATTACATCAATACTTTATTTGGCATTTAATAAGTTGATGATTTCAGTTTACCATACAGCCAAAACAATCTCTTTGTATATGGTCAATCATATGCATACATTGAAATTAAAAGCTAGCTTGTCAACTCGCTTATCATATCGTGTATCAATTTTCTCGCATATTGTACTGTGTATCATGTATCGTATCATGTATCATACATACAATAACTCTAGGAGTTTAGGTTTATAATACTGAGTCCATATTAGACCATGATTTAATATAATTTCCTCATAAATTTTATTTGTTTCATCTTTACTGGTCAATATAGTTCCAGAATCCATATTCTGAAGTATATATTACATGACTCGGGTAAACCAATCGATACTACCTATCAGCCTACATGTATCATATAGATCAACCGATATGTAAAGAAATGGTAGTATATTGTATCGTAGGATATGTATCATGTATTGTAAGATACAACATAGATTAGAAATTAACAAATATCAAAGAGGAGGATATTAACCATGACAAATGTTTCAAGTCAGCAGTTAGGAAACAAATAATAGATAGAAAAGGTCTGTGAATCTATGGAGGGAGTCTAGAAATCTTTTTTTACCTTACTTGAGATCAGAAACCCTATTACATATTGTGGCAAATAGCAAAAATCTGTGCGCCTTTTAAGATGTACTGTCAGGTTCCACTTCAACGGATGAGTATTAAGTTGCAAAGAAGAGCCTGGGTATTATTGAATTTGGGCCAAATCCAAACTTCAAAGTTCTAACAAGGATCTTAATAGAAAGTATTGGTGGAACTGCTAACAAACCTTATAACAATAAACATTAGACAATACAATCCCTGAAACAAGAGGTAAAGAAAAATAACTGATGTTATTGCAGTAGGATTAGCAAATAAAGTGGGTAAGATGGTAGTGAAGTTTGGAGATGGAGGAGAGAAGGAAAAATGTAGGAGAAAAGAGAATATGAGAAAGGAGATTGCAAGGGCCTCAAACCCTAGGTTGCATCTCATGTCTATTTATATTGATATGCAATACACTCACAATTACTATTATACCCTCATATGATAAATAACAAAATAAAATAACTCTAACACCCTCCCTCTAGCAGGAGCATATAGATCAGACATGCCCAGCTTGCTACATAAATCAGAAAATGGACCACGAGCAAGTGGTTTGGTGAAGATATCACCTAATTGATCCTCTGACCGAACATAAGGAGTGACAATCTGTTTCTTCAGCAACTAATCACGAACAAAATGACAATCCACCTCGATATGCTTCGTGCGTTCATGAAACACCGGATTACTAACGATAAACATTGCCAACTAATTATCACAATACATCTCCATCGGAATAGGAATCATAATCCCTATTTCATGAAGAAGAGACTGCACCCACATCATCTCAGAAGTTGTATGAGCTATTGCACGATACTCCGCCTCTGCACTAGAACGAGCCACAACATTCTGCTTCTTACTACGCCACGTGACAAGATTGACACCCATAAACGTACAATAGCCAAAAGTAGACCTATCACTGCGACTTGCGACTGCCTGCCCAATCAGCATCACTGAACCCCGTCACCGTAAGCAACTGGGAAGGTTTGTACAACAAACCCTTTCCAAATGCACCCTTCAAGTATCGAAAAATACGAGAGATAGCCTCCCAATGTTGTTGTCGAGGGACACGCATAAACTGACTAACTACCCCAACTGCATATATGATGTCTGGTTGAGTAACAGTAAGATATATAAGTTTGCCAACCAAATGTCTATAATATCCAACATCCTCAAATAACTCTCCTCTATCAGCATCAAACTTGTCATGATAATCCATAGGAGTCTCAACTGGCCGACACTCCAACATCCCAGTCTCGGAGAACAAGTCTATAACATACTTGCGTTGTGACATATACACACCCTTCTTAGATCGAGCAACCTCGATTCCAAAAAAATATCGAAGAAGACCAAAATCCTTAGTATAAAACTGACGACTAAGGTAGGCCTTCAAGTCCACAATCCCAGCATGATCAATCCCAGATATAATGATATCATCAACATAAACAATCAACACGATAATACCTGCTGAGGAAGAATGTCAAAATACTGAATGATCTGATGTGGCGCGCCGAAAGCCATACTGAATGAGAACTGAACTGAACTTGTCAAACCAAGCACGGGGTGACTGTCTCAGTCCATATAATGCTTTCTTCAATCGACATACGAGTTTTTCATTTCCTGCTATAACATATCCCGGTGGTTAATCCATATAAACCTCCCCATGTAAGTCACCATGCAAGAAAGCATTCTTTATGTCCAACTGATATATAGGCCATTGGCGATTAACCGCCACAAAAATAAGAATCCGAACTGAATTCAGCCAAGCCACTGGAAAGAAATCTCCTTATAATCCATACTATATGTCTGAGTATACCCTTTGGCAACAAACCGTGCCTAGAGGCGCTCAACAGAACCATCGGGATGATACTTAACAGTGTACACCCATCTACAAGCCACTGTCTGCTTTCCAACAAGAAGTGATGTAAGATCATGTCTGATTTTGATGTAAAGTATACATCTCATCCATTGCACTTTTTCAACCAGAAGATGACATAGCCTGCTTGTAAGTTTTGGAAATGGAAATAGAAGACAATGAAATAGCAAATGCATGAAAAGATGATGAAGCACAGTGTAATAAAACATAATTAGAAATGTGTTGCTTATTCTTTGTGGTACAAAGGCGTTTTCTTTTTCTGATAGCAATAGGAAGATCATCTGGATCTGTGGTGAAGGGAGTAGAAATCTTAGGCACGGAAGCTGATTGGTTGAGGGCTGAATTCTGCAGAACCACTGGCTAGTCCTTGAATCTCTGATAAACCTGTAAAGGGAGAATGGAGACAGATTGATTCAGGAATGACCGAAAGTGATATGGAAAATATCATATATGTTGTAAAAGGAATACAACGGTGTCCTGAAGGAAAGAAAAGGATAGACTCAAAGAATGTAACATCCGCACTGATATAATATTTGCGTCACTGTGGACTGTAACAACAATAACCTTTTTGAGTACGGGGATAACCAAGAAAGACATACTTCAGAGATCTAGGAGCCAACTTATCTCGATTAGGTTCCAAGTTATGAATAAAAGTGAAACACCCAAACACTCGAGGTAAGAAAAAAGGTGCAAGTGCAACATATGTATGTAATATGGTAAATGAAACTTTGTTATTTAATACAGATGATGGCATGCGATTAATTAGATAACATGCAGTAAGAACGGCATCTGTCCAATACTGTTTAGGGGCATGCATATTGAACATTAAGAGTTCGAACCACATCTAAAATGTGTCGATGTTTGCGTTCAGCTATACCATTTTGTTGAGAGGTGTGGACACAACTGGTTTAATGAATCATACCACGATCAACACAAAAACTGTTCACAGAAGATTGAGTATACTCCAAAGCATTATCAGAACGCAAAATTTTGATACGTTTATCAAACTGAACATAGACTTCATTATAAAAGACAGATAACACATTTGAAAACTCAGATCTTTCTTTAATTAAATAACACCAAGTCATTCTGGAATAATCATCATAAAAATAACAAAATACTAGAATCTTTTCAGACTTTTGACTCAAGACGGATCCCAAATATCATAATGAACAAGATCAAAAGACTCTAATTGACGACTCTCACTACGACGAGGGAAGGAACTATGGTGATGCTTGCCTAACTGACAAAAGCCTCACATTCAAAACTAGAAACATGACTCAAACAAGGAACAACTTGACGCAACTTAGCCAAAGACGGATGTCCCAAACGATAATGTCACTGCAACGGAGAAGTAGAAACAGAAGTGAAGGCCTTTCCAGGTAGATCCAAGTAGTACAGTCCATCTTTTTCATGCCCCGAACCAATCATCTTCTTCGTCCTGAGGTCCTGAAAAACACATGAATTGGAAGAAAATATACATTGAAGAGATTTGGTTAACTGGCTCACAGATAACAAATTAAATAGAAAATTAGGCACATATAATGAATCAAATAAATATAGTGATTGAGTAGGGTGAATGACACATTTTCCAATCACGGGACGAGTAGACCCATCAGCCAAGATAATATTATGTTTCATGGGATTACGATTATAAAAGAAATATATTATACCAGACATGTAAGAGCTTGCTCCTGAGTCGATGACCCAAGAGGTGGATGGTGACTGGGTTGCCACAAAAGCAGGATTACCTATATATGTCATGGTTGCAGTAGGTTGGGAGGTGGTACTAGCAAGTGCGTTCAACTTCTGGAGGGTCAATTCAAATGTAGATGAGGTATCGGACGTTGAAGTCTGATTGAAATCCGAAGTATCATCTCTGGGAGCAAAAGTGGTGACCTGGGACTGCATATTTTCATCATGCACTTGATGTGCATATTCTGGTTTGCCCTACTTGTCCCAACAATAGTCTTCCACATGACCGAGCATTCCACAATAGTTACACTTCCGTGGTTGACCACGGCCACCACCACCACCGCGGCCACCACGACCATTGTCTCTACCACCATGGCCTCCTCCTCGATCAAAACTACGACCACCACCTCTACCGCCACGTCCACTACCACGTCCACGACCAACAACACTAGAAACTAGGGCAGAAGAGTCAGTACTCGGCGGCACCACAGAACTGTCCCAGAAAGGGACGATTGAGACGGGAGAAAGTATATGCCACCATAGGTAGCAGCGATATGTGGCTCCATACTATGCCACAACCACGACATAACGTATGCATCTGCACTCATCCAATCTTCATACTCAACGGAAGTTTCAGGCGGGGGTTCTTCTGTCAAAAACTTCAACTTCTTCTTCGCCCTTTAACACCACTTTGATAGATTTGGAACAGGCAAGGTAGTTCGCACCATTGAGTTTCACCGCTGTAATCGACTTTTCCAATTCATCATTATGAATAACAGTAAAAGAAGAACCACCTCCGCTACCACCACCACTATTAACCTCACCAGGAGATTCGGTCCCCACCATACTTGCAGATGCAACAGAAAGACGAGATCTTTGAAATCCTAGATCACACAACGAACCTCAACCAACGACGAACAACCAACGGAGATCTGTAGAAACTCTAGATCTCATAAACGAACCATGAACGACCACGAACAACGAACGACGAACGACGAAAAACAAATCATGAAAATTCGATCGGCCCTGTCGTGGATGGGATGTACAATACTTTCAAATATATGCTTTGATACCAAGTGAAGTTTGGAGATGGAGATGAAAGAATGAAAAAAGTAGAAGAAGAGAGAATATGAGAAAGGAGATTGCAAGAGACTCGAACCCTAGGTTGCATCTCATGTCTATTTATATTGATATGCAATACACCCACAATTACTATTATACCCTCATATGATAAATAACAAAATAAAATAACTCTAACAATGGTTAATATTTCTTTCAGATCATTTCCACCAATTAGGAGACTGCATTTGGGGATGTTCATTATAAACATGGAACAAACAGAAACGTTCCACCTGAATATAAATTCAAATGTCCATATAAGAGCTACAATAAAACTTACATATGGATCACTCCATCACAAATCATCTATGTTGCATCTTAGAAGCCAGAAGCGGGAGCGGGGACGGAAGCGGGGGCAGGAGCGGGTGCGGGGAAGCGCGACTACTTAGAAGATTCTAAATTTGGGAGCGTGATGGGAGCGTGCGCTAATAAATTTTTAATGTTTATTAATTATTGTTATCAAAATTTATAAATATCTCAAAATTTATTAGAATTTATAAAGTTCAGTTCAAAGTTACAGAGAGATCTTTGGCATGTTAATTTTTTATGACGTCAAAGTCAGAAATCTTTAGTTTCTTGGTACTTTGATAAATGTGTTGAAAATATTCCAATTTCTCTCACAAAATTTATGTCATCTTCTAAAATTATGGTCATATTATGGGAAGCGGTCACGTCGTCGGGGAAACGAGCTTCCGTCCCCGGAGAAACGAAGCTCCCGTCATCGGGAAAACGAGCTCCAAACGAGCTCCCAAGTAAGAAACGTCGAATCGAAGGTTCTTACTGAGATTCGTTGACCTCCTAGGAGTTTCTGGCTTCTAAGTGTTGCATATACACGAAGATGTATTTTGATATGGGCACAATACAGTTTTGAAATATGGCTATATTAGGAAAACTAAGGACATGAGTACCACATGGATACAATATATACATTTGAAAACAGATATGTATACACGTTTGTTTATATTAGAACTTACTACTACCTATACTTAATCATGTTTTGGATAGTGTTTTGGCCCAAAGAAAAAAAAGGATAGTCATTTAATAATTTCAATAAACGTCGCTTAATTCGATTAAACTTCCAAGTGACTGCGAAATTGCGATTAATCAACCGATTATTAGTAGCCACCACCTATAGACCAAGCGCATAACAAAAACCATTTAATGCGACCTATCTAAAAATCTAGAAAGGATCCACATGAGAGAGAACTTACTTTATCATATCTCAATTATGTTTGGCAAAGTCATAGATAGCTATGCCAAATTCTAGGAAGTTTACTTTGGATCCCTACATGGGTAACCCATATCCAAGCATGCTTGGGGTCCCTACATGGGCAACCCATATCCAGCCTGAGTCGATGAAGTAAGTGTGGCTGTGGTAGATACGGATATGGACATGGATAAGATCCACTGGAGGAGTATCCATGCAACCTAGAAAATGATAAACAGTAACATTTTTTTTGCACTAACAAATCATAAAGGATGACACTTTTTATAAATCAATATTCTTCTCCATTTATTTAGCCCCGGAGGAGTGGACAAATGATCTGACAGATTTGTATTTCAAACAGATTTTTATTTTAAAACTCCAAACCATGTAAATGTGTCATAAATTACAAAAGGTATATTCATTCATACAAATTTGATATTCGTAGACCACAAGCTTGAGCCCCCAAGCAGAAGAATTTGAGAATATGAGATCATAGCTATCATATCAGTAATCTATAGTTCAAGCCTACAAATTCTTGATAGCATAATACAGCTTAAACTTAAAGCATAATCTAGATATCACAAGGAGTGGAGATCATAGGCTATAATATCAGCAGTCCAAATTTCAAGCCTATACTTCCTTGACAGCATAATACACAGCTAAAAACTTAGCATCTTAGCACAAAGAACATCCAAGAAAGCAATTCAATGATGCATTTTATAGCTTCGAGATCTACCACCTGACAGTTGAGAATTGGGGTGGGGGTGGGGATCTGCAAGTAACCTTTTTCCATATAACATATTGCCCTGGAATTCCAGTGGACAAGAAGTACAGCAAAGTGTAATCACATTATACGCATTGATATTTTAATTCACTTATGTTCTAATGTCAATACAATAACAAAGCAGCAAAAAAACTTGAGTTTCAAGTATTTAGGGTCAGCTACATGAATCTTTCTTTATACTCAAGGTTCACAGTATCTATATCGGAATCAGTATTGGACCCTTCCTATGAGTATCGGGATCGGCGGTATCGGCAGTATCGACGGTTATAGATCGGAAGATTGGATTTTTTTTGTATCGAAAAACAAATAATTATCAATAAATTATTAAATTTTAGAAAAAAATATTGTATACATTTAGGCATAATTGTAAGTATTTCCTGTGTTGTTTCTTAGTAGTTTTAAAATTGAATTAAATAGTAGTCACCCTTGCCAATTGGTTTACCTGTGATTGATAAGTTTTCTTCTTTTACATGCTTCTACAACTTTACTATATTTTTACACCCTTGTTGATTGGTCTTATTCGTTCAATTTTCTTTGCTGAATTGACTAGAAAGAGACCCCAATTGTCAGTATCGATCAGTATCATTATCGGTCGGTATCGGATCGAGACATGCCAAACCGTATCGATGGCCGAATCAGATCGGTTTCGGCCGATACTGTAAACTATGTTTATACTCTCATTACGTCATTCCAGATGTCAATAAACCATTGAACCTTTCTACTCCGATCCATAGAACAATTTTCCCTAAGCTTATCCTCATTTTATATATTTGTATATGCAACAGATACAATATCAGCCTCTCAAGCTTTATAATCTAGTTTTCGTACTTCACAAATATCTATACAGTTGAAATTCAGTTTCTCGAGAATAATAGAAGGGTGTGCCAAGCCACGAGCCCCCCGCTTATACAGAATCTGGGGAGGGTTAAGATGTACGCAGTCTTACCCCATATATGGATAGCCTTTTTTTGTCGAACCCTTCAGGATGCTAGGAACAAACCTTACGACGCCCTCACTTTCTCAAGAATAATAATAGACATTAATGACCTTGCAATTGCTCATAAAGTGTTTTTTTTTTTTTTTTTTGGTGGGTTGGGGTGGGTGGGGGGGGGGGGGGGGGGTGGTGTCTAGAAAAACAGGTAGTCAACCAGGAGAAAATCCAACATAGAAAATCATGATATAAAAGGACTGCAAACAGATTTGAAATCCTAACTGCAGCTAATACAACTAACAAATAAAACTTCATGTACTTATTAACACGAGTTGTGCCTACTATACTTTACCTCAACTCTGGGCACCTTTCTCTGATTGCACTGAAAAGGTGTGAAGAGAAATGGGAGCATTTCAACAACACTAGCTCTTGGAGATGATCTTTGAGGAAATATTGGATCGAAGTATCATTCAGCCGACTACAATCGAGTGTGAGAATTCGAAGGATTCTATTATCTCTAATAACACTGTTAAGAATATTTGTGCTAAAAGAAAAGCCCTGCAAGAAAGAAAGATTAGCCGAACTCCATACCAACTTCTCAACGACAACCACATAAAAAGAAGAAAATAGCTAAACAAAAAAAAATACCAAAAGTAGCTTAGAGAGCAATTATCAAGTACGATACATTTCAAGTTAGAAAGCTTGTGACTAAAAGATGAAAAAAATACAAAGAAGACCCATAACACCAAGAGATAGGAAAATCATATTGTTTCACTTTTGGCTTTTATGTGTCGTAGAGATGAACGCAATTTCCTATAGCAAATTATATCTTACCATTTTATGTATACTTTTTATAGTCTAAGGGAACTTCGGGGGATGCTCATTGGTTGCATGAGCTTAAACTGCATCCAAAAGGCAGGTCTACCTACCAGCTTACTAGACAATGGTCATCTAGGTTTTATGGCATGACCCTCCCATGCTTGTAGCTACCTTGGCTAGAAATTTAGCACCAATGTAGATGGTTGACGTAGTATTAGGCAATTAAAAATATGTCAAGTAAATTAGTGTAACTGAACTAAGAATTCTAAGATGGATTAGTGACAATACATTAAAAGACAGGATACGAAACGAGTGTGTTGGTGAGAAGTTAGATTGCGCAATTAAGGACAAGATAAAAAAATCGTCTTTGACATGTGCAACACACACCAATCAATGCTCTGATAAGGTGGAGCAATAAGATAGTCGTTAAAGGAGCCACTAGGACTAGAGGTAGGCCTAAAAGAACATGGATAAAAATTTTACATGGCCCTTAAGGCTGTGTTTGGTTTGAAAAAAATGGGAGAAATAGAATGAAAAAGAAAGAAAAAGGAAAATGTTGAGTGGTAATAAGATTTTAAGAAGAAATAGAAAAGGAAAGAGAGAGAGAGAGAAAGAGAGAGTTGGGAGAGGGAGAAAAATTGGGAGGGATTGAGGGAGAGAGTTGAGGGGGAGAAATAAAATATAATCTCACCATTTTTGGAAAGAAAAGGAGGAAAATCTATAATAATTAGGATGTGTGTGGTTTGAAGGGAAGTGAGGGAAAGAAAAAGAAAAAAGAAAAGTTTTCGTGTTTGGTTAGTGAAGAAAAGGGAACTGAAAGAATCCTTGCTATTATTAACTTTTCCTTCATTTTCTTTCCAAATCAGCAAAGAAAGATGTCTCTCTACGCATCAAATAAATAATAATAATAAATCGATTCTTTCCATATCAACAAAGAATGAAGTTTCTCTACGCACCAAATAAATAATAACAATAAATCAAGACACAACTTGACCTCCTCCCCTTTCCCCTTGAGGCAACCATCGGCTCCACTGCCTTCGTCTCTACCTTGTCTCCTTTACCTAGATCGCCGTTGCCATCTGAGCCTACATGCGACAGATCTTGCGTGTCCGTGGCGTTGCGGACCGTCCTTGCAACCTTAGCCTACATGCGACCAAGCTTGTGTGTCAGTGGCATCGTCGTCGCCAACGTCACCTCCTCCTGCGGCCACATGCGTCGGTGGCTACCCCTTCCTCATACGCTCTCGCATCGATGAGCAGCCAAATTCACCGATTGTGGAGAAGAGGAGCTGATTGAAGAGTTGGATAGTAGATGATTGGGTTGTAATTGACATGAAAAAATACAAGAGGTTTTTTGGAAATAAATTAATTTACAAATAATTAAAACTATTTGGAGGACATTTATGTAAAGTTGGAGTTTAGTTTTTTCTTTCCAACTTTCTTGTGAACCAAACATACAAATATTTTCAACCTGGTTTTCTTTCTTTTCTTTTCTTTTCTTCTCTTTCCTTTTTTTTGAGATGTCCGACGCAACGCTCGAAAATCTGTACACGCTGCATTGCATACATTTTGGGCCCTGCCCCCAACTCCCACCATTTATAAATGGAATGAACAATACGTCCTCGTGACTCGATCCACTGATCTTCCGCCACCTAGCCAGGGACTCATGTCTCTCCCCGGTAACCATAAGGGTCACTCGAGTTCGGCTTCTCTCTTTCCGTTTATTTCTCTCTTTTTCCTTTTCCTTTCATTTTCCTTTTCCTTTTCCTTTTCCTTTTTCCTCTCTCTCATTTTCTTATAAACCAAATATGGCCTTAGGATTCTTTCACTTTCCCTTAATTTCCTTTTCCTTTTATCTTTCCTTCCTAACCAAACACCAAACACCATAAATTGAGTTTCCTTCTATTTTTCTTTTCTTCCATTTTCTTTCAAACCAAACACAGCCTAACAAAGCCAAATGGAAGAAAATTATTCAATTAGCCGACCGACACCAGAAATTTGGGATGATGGCTTTATTGGCTTTGTTATAATTGTATGGTTGATGATAGATCAACTGACGGTCATAAAAACTTTATCAAATCCTATTTACCACCATCCATTCATATCAAAGGCGAAATATGGAGCTAAAACCAAAGGTGAAATGTCCAAAACGATCATTTTGAGGCATAAATTGTTGAGAAAAGGGGTACATTTACTAACAATGGGTGAAAATGAAGGAAAGTATGTTAAAATTACACACAAAAAGAAACATTTTTTTTTCTCTATGAATCAAATAGTCCAAAGCGAAAACGTCGAGAGATGCCCAAAATGAGAGCATTAAGTTCAAACCAAGTGCGAATCGCGCAAACGTTACTAAATTTGTTAAGAATAGACAGAAAGGAATAATCTTTTTCCCTAAACCCTAAACATTACAGTAAAAGACTATTAATTATGTATAAATTGATGAGAAAGAAAGAAAGAGAGGTGGGAGGATGTACTAACGGAGAGATCGAGGGAGGAGATGAGAGCTAGGGTTTGCGCGACCGAGGAGCGGAGGACTCTGCAGACCGGAGCCGCGGAGCACAGGGATTCGAGGTCGAGCCTCGAGAGTATTTCGATAAGGACTGCTTGCGGAAGCCTCTCTACTAAACCGTCGCCACCATTTCCTTCCACTCCGCACTTGGACTCCATGGTCGATTGCGGTGATAAGAGAGAAGCGTTTGGTTCAAGTTTTGAATGCTTAGGAATGGGTTAGGATTGGGAATTATTAGGAAATACGATGGGCTTTCATATTTTCATGGGATTTTTTATATTACCCATGTTACATCAGAGATATTGATATTATTTTATGTTAGATTAAAAGTTAAGAACACCCTCCTATAAGTGTTGTTAAAAATTTATTAGCGACACTTTCAATTTTTATTGTTGATGTTGTTTGAATATTTTGTTTAGTCGATAACATACTTCATTTACTTTCAAAATTTTAACTTTTATCCCAAATTTGTAAATTTAGGTAATAGAAGTATAAGAGGATATTTATGAAAAACTAAATAAATTAATATTTCGTTTCCATATTCTCATCCTAACATAATCAAATATGGGTATGGAAATGTTGAATTCATTTCTCATGGGAAAGGAATATAAAATAAATTTCTAGGAATACAAAATCTTCTTCCAAACGTTAATTGGAATTTTTAGATAGTGCATTTTTATTTTTGTGTTT
This sequence comes from Iris macrosiphon, assembly GCA_036927795.1. Classification (NCBI taxonomy): domain Eukaryota; kingdom Viridiplantae; phylum Streptophyta; class Magnoliopsida; order Asparagales; family Iridaceae; genus Iris; species Iris macrosiphon. Next base: position 67,589,948 of record JAYESA010000010.1, on the reverse strand, counting down.
GATTTTTTCCATCATACACTTCCTCCTATGTGTGACAATGAAACTTTTCCGTATAATGGGAAAAGAAAAACCAAAAATAAAATTCAGAGTCCAAACTTTTTAATTGGACACGTAGGAACTTAAACTCTAACCTAGTATAAAATCTAGGGTCTAAATGCTAATTAGCCCTTAGGGTACAGTACAATTTTTTTAAATATTTATTACCAAATTGCCATTATCAAAACAGAAAAATTCATATAGAATGGAGAAGCTCCTAGTATTTGCAATGAAGAGGAGAATTTTTAAATTTGCAATTGGGGGATGAAATTTCAACGTGTATGACATCTCATAGGAGGATGGAGTCAGGCGTCACGGAAGTTGGCACCCCAAAGGGAGTATGGGATCAAGCGTTAACTCTCATGGCATTCCATTAGCATGGAGGAGTGAGACACCAACCAAGCTAGCCCCCCCCCCCCCTCGGAGAGGGGATGTGGGACGCCAACTCCATTGGCGCATATATTGTTATTGTTTTATTTTATTTTTAAATTAACAATTATTATTTTTATCGTTGAAGCAACGTTCTGATTTCCAAATGTTATATATTTTAAGGTATATAAAGGGGTGGGAGGAGCTATTTCATTCATACAACTCAACTGTTTCTCTCTATTTCACACAACTCAACTCTTCCTCTCAAGAAGTTATATACTCACAAGTTCTCCATTTAGAAGTTCTACAATCTCTAATCTCCATGGATCAAAGTCTAAAATTATTATGCTCGCATGGTTGTACAGTAAATAGACTATCTTATGATTGAGGTTTTACCCAACTTATTATAAGTGGTCACAATATTACGTTAGATAGTTTACGCAATCTGATTATTGAATATATTTTTACCCGGTATGAATTTATATTAAGACACATTTTTGCTTCTACTTGTTTATTATTTGATGGTGAACAAGCATAAAATTTTGTTCTTGAAGTTAATTTACAATAACTGTTTATAAGTATTTATATTACTCAGCTACTACTAAGACTTGATACTATAAGTACTAAATGTGCTTCTAATTATCAAACCGTTAATGTGGCTCCTAATTCTTCTCAACAAGTTATTCAATTTACTGTATAAGAACATATATTAGATGAAGGTGGTCCTAATTTCGAGGAGATAAAGAGATCAAATTCGTGGATTTTGATCCCAAAGTTTGTGGTTATGCGTATCGACATTCGTTTGGTATTCCATGTGCACATGAAATTAACGAATATCGAAGTCAATCAAGACCTATTACATTAGAAGTAGTTGATCAATGGTCGATACATCTGTCAATATTACCAATGAAAGACCACGACGATGTATTTTTTTCATGCCACAAATAAAACTCCTTCATGCAAGATGGTGTGTTGCACTAGAATCAGAGAGAACTCCATTGAGCTTAAATTACAAGAACTTGTTACACCGTCAACTACTCGATTGCATGAGCCTTTCATTGTTGCACATCCTAAGGGACAACCATAATTAAGAATAAATAAAGTAATGAAGAAGAAGTTATCGCCAACTAAGAGCGATCCATCATTGTTTGAGCATATTAAATGGAATTTAAAGCAAGTTGACTCCAATATGGTGGTCGGTTCGAAGTGGAAGAACAAGCTGACAATTATCACAAAAAAAGAAACACAAATTCTTGGGACATTAACGAGACGATAGACCAAATATCACGTAGACGGGTTATATGCATTAATTATTTTTTGAAATAGATGCATGCAAATATATGGTCTATCGTTGATACTCCAATGGATGTCACTGTGGATTTCATGCAATAGCAAGACATCTTGGATATTTCTATCATGACAGATGAAGACTGGATAGAGTAGAGTTATATCAGGAGTTAGAGACTACACCAATATACTTAGTAAAGATATTATTGGCCAGTTGTTGACTAGAATTCTATGCACGGAGCCTATTACCTTGTAGAAGAATAAAAAGCACGCCTCCAATGGATAATAAGCCTAGAAGAATGATAGCATACTTTCCTTCAAAATACAATGGGCTCAACAGCGTATAAGAAATCAACGGCGTATGCAATGTACATTGGACAGCCGCGTACAAAGAAGCAGTGGCGTACTCTGTGTATGCACATCCCAGAAGCGTACAAATGTCACTTAACACAGCGGCGTATAAACTCTGCATTTCCCTTCGCATTAAATACAACGAACCTGACAGTTAACAGGCATGCACAGTAGTCGAGGAGATAAGGGTATTTAATGTAGCAAATCTTCAGGCATGCAGACCCAGATTGTCGTGTAGTGACAGAATAGTATCGTTCTTCCTTCATACGTCAAGGATGTCACTTCCTCCTAGTACGCCAAGATGTTAATCCCCCTTCATACGCCAAGGTTATTATTCATCACAGTACGCTGAAAGTGCTATTTCATCTCCATACGCCAGCTAGCTAATTCTTAGCAGAATACGCTAGACATTGCCACGTCAAATTTTGCCTCATTCTGACACAATAGTCGAGAAGATCAAGGCATTAAATACAGAGGATATCTAGCATGTAGACTCAGGTTGTCATTTAGTGACTAAAACGGCTATCTCAGTCCAAGTATGCCATCATTTGCTACTTTTCTTTAGTACGCCAATAGAGCTATTTCAAATAGAGTACGTCATTGATGTTATCTCTTTTGAATACGCCAACATGACTACTATAGCAGCAGTACGCCAATAGTGTTACTATCTCGAGTATGCCAACATTATTCCTTCACCCTGAATGCCAGTATGGCCATCTCTTCAAATATACGCCGGTATGGTTATTGCTTTCAAATATTATGCCTATACCAATAACTGACAGTGAGCGGTTAAACCCATGTGTCATGCATGCCATATTTTTTGTGAGAGCTGTATAAATAACTACCCCCATGACTTGAGCCTTCCTCGCATGGGAGGCCACGTGTTAAGCCATTAGTAATCTGTGCACCCACAACTCATAACGTGGGTGGTTAGCCTTCAAAATATACACGTATGACATCAAACACAGTGGATATTGCTAGTCTATACACGGGATTTTTGATAACCGTTCCAGTGTTGGAACATTATAAATATAAGATCGTTGCCATATCTAAGGGGAGGTTCAAGTCTTTGACACTCAAGAACAGAAGGAGAGAGACAAAAGCTTGTTGTGTCGTTGCTGCCAAGGCTTTTTCGTTGCTCAATTCTCTGAGTTGTTCGTAACATTCTTGCATTTCTTCATCACCATCGTGTGGTCCAAGAAGTAAAGTGATCGATCGCAGATCAGATCTCTACAACTATACTTTCCTAGAACAATTGTACTTAGATTCTTGTTTAGGATATTTTGTACTCTTTTCTTTTAATAGTTTGTAATACAAAGTTTCATATAAAATTTGTTCATGGCAAACAAATGGCGACTCTAATGGAGACGGCTTTCTCCTCTGACGAAAAAGTGATAGCTCAACATGACGCTGCGTTGATCGACTCAACACAAAAGACTCCGATCATAAAGTTGACCAACTGGACTATGAAGAGATGCTTCACTCTGGGGGTAGTTGTAACGCCCCAATCCCAAAATAAGTAGAACTTGGAATATGTAACATGCCAGCTACGCATTCGACCAGACTCTAGTCCGACTTGAATATGTATAAGCTGTATAATAAAGGTAAATAAATACTGAAATCTCTATGTCTCAATCCACATAAAGAACAAAATATCAATAATGAGCTAAGTGTGCTAAAGTCGGCCACCAGTAACACATAAGCTCGAATAGACTCGAGAAAGAAATATAAGTTTATAAAACTAGGCTACATCAGCAGATGAATAGACAATAAGAATAAATAACCATAACTCCGGTAGAAATGATATAAGTACCTGGCATCAATGCCTGCAAGACAAAGTAACACACATCAGCAACTCCAGGAAAGATCCACAACGGTCTATGCTGCAAAACTGGCAAGGGACCAGGTCCTCAGAGGGACATAACAAGGTACAAGAAATATCATGCCAAAGTAAAATAGTATAATGCCACATACTCAAGGGTAAACTAATGTAACCATCTAAGTGAAATGCAAGTGAGAGCATCACTAGTACTCAGGATGAAACCACTACAAGCTCTGTGTCGGGGAGCCCGTAGCAGCAAAAATATCACGTAATGGGCCAAGCTCTGATATAGAGACTAAAGCACCTCAATAATAAAGTATATATATATATATATATATATATATATATATATATATATATATATATAATCAGCCTGTAGCCTGTGTGTCTCTCCCTACCCAATGTAATCACACTTCTCATGTCCACAACGTCTCATGTCCATAACACGCAAGATCATGACCTCTAACTAGTACAACGAGTCATAATGATATCTATGTATATGCAAGTCTCATGTCACGAATCCTGTAAGCCTATACAGAATCACCATGAATAACTCAGGAAAGATTCTGTCACATAAATAGTGTCAAGTGTCCTATGGTATGAAGTACTTGGTAAAGCAAGCACGAAAATATATAGGATTATGGTATCAACTCTCTAAGTGATGTTACACGACTCTGCGTACGGCGTCAACACCCGAATCTTGTTCGGACGCTAAGCAATATCTCACGGTCCTAGGTTGAGCAGGCACATCACAAGAATATATAAAATAAAACACAAGTCGATAATATAACATGATTTACTACAAGTTGGCAAGGTACACTTGCTTGGAACTCCAAGCTGATAATACAAAGAACCTGCTCTCGAATTCACGCTCGTGCGATCCTAAGAGCCTAAATATATAATATCATAAAATCAGTCACTATGACACGGTTCACTAAGCATGCACAAGAGTAAAACTACTCTACGTCATTAATCGTTAGACAATTAAGGTCTAAATTAATCAAGGATACAACTTATACAATGCCATCAATTATTTAGAGTCTAAAATAATTAGGGATTCTAACAAAGTAGGTTGGCTAAGTTTCACTAGTCAAGGACCAAGAAAGTATGTAAACACCAAGTCTACTAGTCACATAATATCATCAAGCCTCATAAGCATGGTTATAATAAAGGTTCATGTAGGTACTAGGTGTTCTCACACTAGATTTTCATATACAACATATCATCAACCTTGGTATTCACTAAGTGTTAAACTATGTTAACCAACCTAGGGTTAGTTTTGTCTATTAAAATATGCATATGAGCGTTAACAATAGGTCAAGTTAGGGTTATCACAAATAATCACATACTTTATTTCTCAAGTATATCCATTCATCCAACTATATACAACTTGTTCTACTACAAAATGTCAAGTATACATAGACAAGTCAAATCTAAATTTATAATAAGATCATGTCATATACCTCATTTCTAACTTGTATTTGTCATGAAACATGTGTGCAAATACTACTACAACTAGTGAACAACCTTAGCATGGCATATTCTACATTCCAACATAGTATTTATAAATAATAAAACTAGTTATCACAAAACCTAGGCAAAGTGCACTACTAGTTGCACAACATTTAATCATGTCTCAACCATGCATTTATTTATATATAACACCCTAAACAAAACTTATATATTCTAAAATTTAGTGACAATTAGAGTAAAAATTATGTTTTGCAAGTGGTTTCTTGGGTTTTAGATCATGGCAAAGTGAATAGGACAACAAGTGCATAAATAACATTCAAGTCTTGACATGAGAAGTAATAAGTGTTCTTGGTGAATATCATAAAAAATATGAATAAAAAGTTTGTGAAATTTAATAGGAATATGAAGTAAATATAGAAAGGGTTGAGTACGAGGAGTTGGAGCTCTTACCAAAGTGAAATGGGAAGGCAAAAGAGGGTTGTGCACTGCTTGCACAAATCTATCCAGATTTGGATACTTCATCTCGCAGCTGCTGTCCAGGGCTTCAAAATATTTCTCCAAGTACTTTGGGACTTAGAAAGATTAAGGAAGAGGTAGAGGATGAAGATAGGATGGTTGTTGAAGGGGTTTTGGTGCTGGAAGTGGTGGCAATAAGGTGTTGAAGTGGTGTTATTGCTGGCGGGTTCAGCAGGGTGTCTTCGTTTTGTAGGGGGTGTTTGGTGGAGTTGTGGGATGATTTAGGTGTTGAGTTATAAAATAAAACTTGTTAAGGAGAGGTAGGGGAAGGATATTTGGGTGCTTTGGTAGTGGTTTGGAGGCTATAGAGGTGGTGGAGTAGCCTGAGAAGAGGATACTATGAATTCGAATTTAGCTTAGACACCTCTGATGGAGGGCTATTTTGAGTAACTTAGAGTGAATTTTAATGGAAGGTTTGTGAATAGAAAGTGATAAGGACAGAGATAGAAAGAAGCATAAAAAAATTTAAGAGAAAGATACTTTATGTGGAGGGAGATAGGGCCGGATTGGTGGGGGTATTACTGAATTCAGATTCAGCCTGGGTAGGATTGGATCGATGGAGGTGTGGAGGGAGATAGAGAAGGAATTTGGAGATAGTTTGTGAAGAAAAAATGTGAGGAAGAGAGTTAAAAAAAAGTTTGCTTCAGGTGGTTTGAATGGGGGAGGTGAAGAAAGGGAGTTTATGGACAGCCTAGTGGGGAGGGGAAGGGTTTGGAGTTACCAATGGGGTAAGGAAAGGTCACAAGTTATAACCCTTTCCCTTTCACATTCCACACTAATGATTTAATAAACCCATGGCTGTCCAAAACTGAAATGATATTTAATATGGATGGTCAAACCTAGCTTAGTCAACCTAGGTTAAGTCCAACTACTTCTAGTTGGGTCAGGTTTGGGTCGTTGCGGTTTAGTTTGACTAGGTTGGTCCGATTTACTAGAAAATTGATCATTTGTGACTATTGAGGGTTGGTAGAACATAGAGGTTCAATAGAGTGAGAAACAGGTATCATGTGTGTCTTAGACCTAGTTTAGATCATGATCATGCATTAGGTCAAAATAATTGGTTAAAATTGGATCTCCAATTTAAATTGGAATGGTCAACGGTTGCACTATAGGTGCTAGAAATTGAGTTTTTGACCCGAATGTTTTACATTAAAAATAGAGCATAAGGGATGTGTTTGAGTGGGATATGATAATCATAAATTAAGGTGGGCTAGTCTAGATCATATATATATATATATATATATATATATATATATATATTATTTGGAGATAATGGCTAATGTTGTGCTCCTAAAAATTAAAGCTACGAAAAATATTTTTAAATGATACTTTTGTTTACTGAATCCTAATTAATAATAAAAATAATAATTCTACAGCTATACTTCCCCAGAATAATTGTACTTAGATTCTTGTTTAGGATCTTTTGTACTCTTTTTTTTAATAGTTTGTAATACAAAGTTTCGTATAAAAAATTGTTCATGCCAAACAAATGGCAACTCTGTTGGGGACAGCTTTCTCCTCTAACGAGAAAGTGATAGTGTAAACCCCCTCACCCAAAATTTGGTCCACTTAGCTTAGATAGTGAAATTAGGGCTAGTTTAAAACCAATTAGAAATAGAACACGGCATTTGATTTAACTATACAATATTTTATATCGCTTAGCGCACCTTACCGTTGCTTCGATAATTGGAGCACCTCACTACCATTGCCTTTATACAAAATTCACAACCTTGTCCTAGACGTGCCCGCCTACCTTTCTGACCTTTGTGTAACTTATAATCATGCTCTCTGGTGCTACATTTTAGTCGCACAATAAACATCGCGGACGTTATTTCTTAATTCTAAATATAATACGACTTTGTACCCTTGTGCGTTCCAATCGAAATTGGGAACACAATCTTGACCGTTTTATACAACCAAAAATTTGTAAATATTCTACTCAGTATCCTCTACGTCCCAGACACTTTGTCCCACCTAATTTTATTCCCATGTACTTCCAATTAATTTCAGAACATCGTGCGCACTAATTTTAATTAATTAAATCCAATTTCTGTCTTTGTGCAATTTTCTAATTGTTGGGCGCTTCTATGCAAAAACGTATTGAGGTGTCCCCACCATTGGACAATACATGAAGAAATCTAACTTTCCCCTTCATAGGAAATTTTCCCATAATTTTTCGGAATGTACAGTGCGCAACATCGCCCCCGTATATTAAACCTATCCTTGCATTTAAACAATGCAATTATGACCCTCCAAACATCCTCATGTGAGCCCAAGGCCCAACTCCAAGGAGGTGTTGACCAAGCCCACCCCTAGGTCAACAAAACCCTAGCTCACATGTATAAATTTACAACATTATTCCTTTTTCCTTTCCTTTTTCTATTTACATCAAAACAAAACCTAAAACCTAGAAGCAGCCGACCACTTCCCTTCCCTGTTCATCTTCCTCCTCCTACTGGAGTTCACGCCGGAGCTACCAGCACTACTTCTCCGTCTTCTCGTCCTCCTCCCAATCATCCTCCTACAGCCATCACCACCACTGGCCGCCAAGTCCTCCCCTCCACCGCAGCCAAGTCCAGATTTCACCGGACTCCAACACCCCGCGACCACCCCGTTCCTCCAATCGATCCCAACCGTCGACTCGACTTCGACCACCCGCCATCCTCTTCCACCCTCGACACGACTTGCCGCCACCTTCATCATCTTCCCCATCGCCACTCGCCACAGCCCCTTCCTCCTGCTGCCATCGACTCGACCTCGTCGGAGACACCTTCGTCCCCGACCTCCTCTTCTCTCCTCCTCGTCCCCGAGATCCACTCCCCGCCGGCCTCGACCACTGTCCTCGTACACCTCGCCGCCAGCAGCACCACCCTCTTCCTCTCCGACCACTCGCCGGATCTCCCCGAGCCTCCGCTGGCCTCGACCACCCCCACAGCCCCCTGAGCTCCTCCTTCTCTTCCCCTTCCCTTCCCTGGCCTGAGCTCCTCCTCCTTGGCCGGACCCCTGGCCGGAATTCAGTCACCACCACCTACATTATCACCACCACCACCTACACTATCAACACCACCACCATTACAAACATCAACACCATTATCATCATCGTCATCATCACCATCGCCATCGTCGTCTTCGTCATCACCATCGCCATCGTCGTCGACATCGTCATCATCCCCATCATCATGATCATCAACATTATCATCATCCCTATCGTCCTCATCCATGTAATCATCATCATCTCATTATCGTCATCATCATCATCTCATCATTGTAATCATCATCATCTCATTATTGTCATCATCATCAACTCATCCTTGTCGTCATCATTATCATTAGTCATTGTCACCCTTAACCATCACCCTTAGCAACCTCAATCATCATCATTGACCTAATCACCCTCGTCATCGTCGTCATCATAAACCCATTACCCTTGCCAGATAACCCGCAGCAGTCACCCCCGATTTCTGTACCTGTGCACGCTGACCCCGAAGACCTGTTAGCTTTATCCGCGTGACTTCTGGAGCAGGTTATTGGTGCTACGCAGCCTTCTGGCCAGGCAAGTATACCTTACCTTTGTTGTACTATTTAAATTTTGTATTATTAGTTGCATGTTTATATTATATAACTGTGCGCGTCCGAGAGAGACTCGGGTGCAGTCAACGAATGCGTTGACGTTAGGACTTGTGTCTGACCTAGTGTCTAGTAGACCCACCTAAAGTTGTGGAGTTATCGGTATGACTCCCCAGGCCTTGACACATTCTTACACGTGATCTGAGTCTCATGTAGGGCACGGACTTGCGTACGTGGTCGGCCACCTGTACGTGTAGGTCGTGCAACGGATAGGGTATAGCTGCTAATAGTGATGCATGTTAGAAGACTTAGCAGTTATTAGTAGGCAGAACATAGACTAGCGTGGTACTATGGTCCCATCCTTGTCCTTGTTTGGTTGTAAGGTTGGGCGATTGTTCTAACGATAGACTATGAGCCAGAGTTACGACGCCGAGGCGTAGTAGCTACAGCATGTTGTGGATACAACATACATAGATCATTGGGCGGGGAGGACGACTAGTAGGCGTATGGGACACCCCGCTTCCTTTACACTGCTGCCACACTCGACGGAGTGATATGGACGATATATACTATACTACTGCCACGTTCTTCGGAGCGATATGGACGATATACTACACTATTGCCACGTTCTTCGGAGCGGTATAGACGATATATTATACAGATGCCATGCTCTTAGGAGATGGACGTTATTACTGAGCGCCCTCCTATGGGGGCATATGTGGCATATACTAGCCAGTTGTCACGATTGGTGAATTACGTCAGCATATGTCTAGTCTACACTTTCTCATACACTCAAAGTTGTCCTCAAGTTGCATTTCACTTAGATGGTTAGGTCACCCTGGAGTTTTTATAGTATTTACTTTATGGCATGCTTTTATGTATCTTGTTATGTCCCTCTAAGGACCTGGTCCCTTTTCAGGTGTATTATTCATGAGTATTTGCAGAAGCGCAGATCCGGACTGGCTACTGCGAGAGGTCTACTCTTCGAGCCTCGTGATTGTTAGAGGTTGCATTTATATTATTTGTCTTGATTATTCTTCATTCTAGTTCGGCAGTGGATTTGTTTCCATCCGACTGTCATCTTTAGATACTTCATTTTGGGATCTGGTTATAGATATTGGTTATTCATTTATATATGATTTCTGTGGATGAGATCTAGATTATGCCTGTGACTTGAGATATATTTATACCACTTGTGAATTATTGTTCATGATACAACGTACGCATGTGTTATGGTTTCCATATATTGGAGTTGCCATACACATGCGGCTGGCATGCTTACATGTTCTAGTCCTACGTATTTTGGGACTGGGGCATGACATGTTTTTGTGGTGGCCCATGCAGGTCAAGAGCATATTGTCTCGGTTACGTTACTGTACCGAGCAAGCCTGTACCTAGGATTAGAGTATAGGACCTCATCCATAATTGACTATGATTCACCTTTCTTCCAATCTGTTTTATTTGAATAACTGCATCCTGCTTGATTCATGTGCTTCCCTAATAGTTCCTCGAGTATAGCCCCTCCTAGAATATAGAAGTCCCTGTTGTTAGATAATAAGTAGGGTAACCTTCCTATTAAGAGTACAACTAGAATATTGACACATCACTGAGTTAGAATACCTAAGGAACCCTAGCAACCCTTACCTGTAGAATGGTTGACCATTATCCTTTGATAATTAGGGATGACTCAAGAGTGGTATAGGCACTACTAGGGCTAGCTATAAATCTGACCATATTGCTTGACCCTAGCATTGAGGAACCCGTAGAAATCCAAGGTTGAATAATAGGACCAAACTTAACTCTTATAGTAAGATAGTATTATAGAACCATACATTAGATTCTTTCTCTTGATATTAGCAGACCGTACCTTAGGAAGCCAAGAGGAATGAATATAATATTCCCTCGATCATTCCTCAAACACAGAGATTAGCATACCACCCTCCCCGTAGAAACCATGATCTTATCTAGAGTCTTTCTATTTCTAATTTTACATCTTGTTCTCTGCAAACTTAGCGCTCGCTATAATTGTGCGACGACTAATTATGTTATTCTATTCTTCATATTCCAATTCGTGCCACCTAACCTTTCTGATTTTAGGCCAAGTGATATCCCTTTATGTTAAGGATATATAGTTTGCTAGGATGATAATTATAATCTTGAACTTTAAATTTTGTGCTTGGTAGTTAGAATTTGATAGTTTGAGTTATTCCTTTAGATTGTGATCTAATTATTCTTAGTTTTAAATCATGTAACATGTATCCCACCCCAATATAGATTATATCCTCTTTTCCCTTGAAGACCAGTAACTTTTCCATTCATACTATTGACACTTGTTCTATAAGCACTATGATTAAAACTTAAGATGGTCATTACCTATATAATGCAATATGAGACCCTAATAAGTACCAAGTTCTTTTTCGTATATACCCCAATAAGAGTTTATACCTTATTATTTTGCAGGATCCCCTTAAGACTATCACAATATTAGTTAATATTTTTTTTGTTGGGTAGTATGCCTCATAAACTAGTAACACATAGTCCTCTTGCCTCATTAATGTAGTGTAACTGAATGACATAAACTGTAGAGTTGCATAAGAAGACAATGTTTATTCAGACTGTAGGACTTAGAGGCCCATACCCCTATTTTGTCGACTAGCGACTTAGACAGGGAGTTGGTATGACGACTGTAGAGATTGTAGAGTCTTACTTGTTGTTGTTTTATTTTGTTTTTGTGAACTTGAATTATTTTGTACCTCCTTTCATCAAAATCCAGCGTATTTATATTTTCTAAACTACCGTGACTTATGCTACTATTTTATAGCCTAGTTTTGCAAGCTTATTCTTTTAGCAAGCTTATTCATGACATATATGTTATTGGGGATGCCTACTAATACATTGTCTAAATCAGAATCAGTGTATTAGGGTCTGGACAACCTTAGTGCGCTTGGTTCGCTCTTCGCATGACTACTTTACGTGGATTGAGATATATAGTTGACTAGTAGATGAATATATCTACCTCTAGATATGTCGGAGCATATCGCATTGGGTACATAACTGTTCCAATATGAACGTACAAATAGGAATTTACCAAAATAGAATTTCAATCCACAACTGCCCTGACAACTCTCCTTTTTGAATTCTTTAATCTCCTTGAACCTCGTACTTGTATTATATTACCATTCCCTTGAACTCTTTATTATTGTTCTCCGTCTTCCCTTATTACGGAAAGACGAAATCTCATGCTTAGTATAAGTTGGATATACAGAGAGTACTAGATATACGCCATAGGCCAATCATATTACTAGATGACTGCCTTTTATAATTGACTAAGGGTATATCATAGGTACTATATTTGGTGTTGAAATTTTTGAAGATTGAGTAACATGATTAAGTAAATTTGAGGAATAAGTATTCTTAAATGTAAGAGCCTTATGTGATAGATGGGTAAATTCTAAGTTGGATAGCAGTTGCATTGTCAACTTTAGAGGAATTTCTTTTAGATTGTGATCGAATAAAATTTGATTGAGAGGTTCAAGTCATTTTTAATTTTTAGAATTTTGGAAGAAGGAGTAAGATGATGATTATCAATGAATTTCAAAAACTGGGATATGATGAACCAAATATTTATGCTTTGAGCACTTGACTTAAATTTGGAGTATTGAAGGTTGAATCATCGATTTAAATCTGGAGAAAAATAAAATAGAACTCTAAATATGAACATGGTCGGATCGAATTCCAAATTCGATAATTTGAATTAAGAATTAAACTTTTGAGTGTTGGATCACCTATTTGAAATATTGAGGATGTAAATTGAAAGGAAAATCTGAAGATTACGGAATTTACAAGTTGAACATAGAAATAAAATGTGGTTATAATCATTTTTGAGGAGATTATGATAATTGGAGATTGCGGTATAAATTTTTAATATGGGATGCCATATAAATTTGAATTAGATTTGGATGTGGATTATTTAATTTAAAAATCGAGAAGATAGTGTAATGTGTCAAAGTTGATCTGGATTAATGGTTAATCTAATTTAAAAGTTATCGCGATGGATTTGGATAAATTTTAAATTTTTAGAAGAGATCACGATTGACTTGCCTGATGTACACATGTGAAGGATTTAAACCAAATTATGCCTTATTTTAATTTCGAGGACGAAATTATTTTTAAGTTGGGTAGATTGTAAACCCCCTCACCCAAAATTTGGTCCACTTGGCTTAGATAGTGAAATTAGGGCTAGTTTAAAACCAATTAGAAATAGAACACGGAATTTGATTTAACTATACAATATTTTATATCGCTTAGCGCACCTTACCGTTGCTTCGATAATTGGAGCACCTCACTACCATTGACTTTATACAAATTTTATAACCTTGTCCTAGACGTGCCCGCCTACCTTTCTGACCTTTGTGTAACTTATAATCATGCTCTCTGGTGCTACATTTTAGTCGCACAATAAACGTCGCGGACGTTATTTCTTAATTCTAAATATAATACGACTTTGTACTCTTATGCGTTCCAATCGAAATTGGGAACACAATCTTGACCGTTTTGTACAACCAAAAATTTGTAAATATTCTACTATGTATCCTCTATGTCCCAGATACTTTGTCCCACCTAATTTTATTCCCATGTACTTCTAATTAATTCCAGAACATCGTGCGCACTAATTTTAATTAATTAAATCCAATTTCCGTCTTTGTGCAATTTTCCAATTGTTGGGCGCTTCTATGCAAAAATGTATTGAGGTGTCCCCACCATTGGACAATACATGAAGAAATCTAACTTTCCCCTTCATAGGAAATTTTCCCATAATTTTTCAGAATGTACAGCGCGCAACATCGCTCCCGTATATTAAACCTATCCTTGCATTTAAACAATGCAATTATGACCCTCCAAACATCCTCATGTGAGCCCAAGGCCCAACTCCAAGGAGGTGTTGACCAAGCCCACCCCTAGGTCAACAAAACCCTAGCTCACATGTATAAATTTACAACATTATTCCTTTTTCCTTTCGTTTTTCTATTTACATCAAAACAAAACCTAAAACCTAGAAGCAGCCGACCACTTCCCTTCCCAGTTCATCTTCCTCCTCCCGCCGGAGTTTATGCCGGAGCTACCAGCACTACTTCTCCGTCTTCTTGTCCTCCTCCCAATCATCCTCTTACAGCCGTCACCACCACTGGCCGCCGAGTTCTCCTCTCCACCGCAGCCGAGTCCAAATTTCACCGGACTCAAACACCCCGCGGCCACCCCGTTCCTCCAGTCGATCCCAACTGTCGACTCGACTTCGATCACCCGCCGTCTCTTCCACCCTCGACATGACTTGCCTCCACCTTCATCATCTTCCCCATCGCCACTCGCCACAGCCCCTTCCTCCTGCTTCCATCGACTCGACCTCGCCGGAGACACCTTCGTCCCCGACCTCCTCTTCTCTCCTCCTCGTCCCCGAGATCCACTCCCCGTCGGCCTCGACCACTTTCCTTGTACACCTCACCACCAGCAGCACCACCCTCTTCCTCTCCGACCACTCGCCGGATCTCCCTGAGCCTCCGCTGTCCTCGACCACCCCCTGAGCTCCTCCTTCTCTTCCGCTTCCCTTCCCTGGCCTGAGCTCCTCCTCCTTGGCCGGACCCCTGTCCGGAGTTCAGTCACCACCACCTACATTATCACCACCACCACCTATATTATCATCACCACCACCTACATTATCACCACCACCACCTACATTATCACCACCACCACCTACACTATCAACACCACCACCATTACAAACATCAACACCATTATCATCATCGTCATCATCACCATCGCCATCGTCGTCTTCTTCATCACCATCGCCATCATCGCCGACATCGTCATCATCCCCATCGTCATAATCATCAACATTATCATCATCCCTATCGTCCTTATCCATGTAATCATTATCATCTCATTATCGTCATCATCATCATCTCATCATTGTAATCATCATCATCTCATTATCGTCATCATCATCATCTCATCATTGTAATCATCATCATCTCATTATTGTCATCATCATTATCTCATCCTTGTCGTCATCATCATCATTAGTCATTGTCACCCTTAACCATCACCCTTAGCAACCTCAATCATCATCATTGAACTAATCACCCTCGTCATCGTCGTCATCATAAACCCGTCACCCTTGCCAGACAACCCGCAGCAGTCACCCCCGATTTTCGTACCTGTGTACGCTGACCCCGAAGACTTGTTGGCTTTATCTACGCGACTTCTGGAGGAGGTTATTGGTGCTACATAGCCTTCTGGCCAGGCAAGTATACCTTGCCTTTGTTGTACTGTTTAAATTCTGTATTATTAGTTGCATGTTTATATTATATAACTGTGCGCGTCTGAGAGAGACTCGGGTGCAGTCAATGAATGCGTTGATGTTAGGACTTGTGTCTGACCTAGTGTCTAGTAGACCCACCTAAAGTTGTGGAGTTATCGGTATGACTTCCCAGGCCTTGACACATTCTTATACGTGATGTGAGTCTCATGTAGGGCACGGACTTGCGTACGTGGTTGGCCACCTGTACGTGTAGGTCGTGCAACAGATAGGGTATAGCTGGTAATAGTGATACATGTTAGAAGACTTAACAGTTATTAGTAGGCGGAACATAGACTAGCGTGGTACTATGGTCCCATCCTTGTCCTTGTTTGGTTGTAAGGTTGGGCTATTATTCTAACGATAGACTATGAGCCAGAGTTACGATGCCAAAGCATAGTAGCTACAGCGTGTTGTGGATACAACATGCATAGATCATTGGGCGGGGAGGACGACTAGTAGGCGTATGGGATACCCCGCTTCCTATACACTGCTGCCAAACTCGACGGAGTGATATGGACGATATATACTATACTGCTGCCACGTTCTTCAGAGCGATATGGACGATATACTACACTACTGCCACGTTCTTCGAAGCGGTATAGACGATATATTATACAGATGCCATGCTCTTAGGAGATGGACGTTATTACTGAGCGCCCTCCTATGGGGGCATATGTGGCATATACTAGCCAGTTGTCACGATTGGTGAATTACGTCAGCATATGTCTAGCCTACACTTTCCCATACACTCAAAGTTGTCCTCAAGTTGCATTTCACTTAGATGGTTAGGTCACCCTGGAGTTTTTACAGTATTTACTTTATGGCATGCTTTTATGTATCTTGTTATGTCCCTCTAAGGACCTGGTCCCTTTCTAGGTGTATTGTTCATGAGTATTTGCAGGAGCACAGATCCGGATTGGCTACTGCGAGAGGTCTACTCTTCGAGCCTCGTGATTGTTAGAGGTTGCATTTATATTATTTGTCTTGATTATTCTTCATTCTAGTTCGGCAGTGGATTTGTTTCCATCCGACTGTCATATTTAGATACTTCATTTTGGGATCTGGTATTAGATATTGGTTATTCTTTTATATATGATTTCTGTGGATGAGATCTAGATTATGCCTGTAACTTGAGATATATTTATACCACTTGTGAATTATTGTTCATGATACAGCGTACGCATGTGTTATGGTTTCCATATATTGGAGTTGCCATACACATGCGGCTGGCATGCTTACATGTCCTAGTCCTACGTATTTTGGGACTGGGGCATGACAGATAGTTCAACATGACGCTGCATTGATCGGCTCAACACAAAAGACTCTGGTCGTAAAGTTCGACCAACTGATCTATGAAGAGATGCTTCACTTTGGGGGTAGTGATCACCCCTCGTCTGCACCCAAGTCGAGGAAAATCATCAAGATGTGGATACCCAAACCTCGCGTTACTTGTCCTGAAGTTGCTGCCATCAAAGGAAAAGGCATTATGTTCGCCCCCGATGAGGATTCTCTGGACAACATCGTTAATTCGTCTCTAGTCTGTGACTTGGTAGACAAAACCCTTAGCCACACCATTGTGCTAACTAAAGGGATTAAACCGTACAACTCGCATAATAATAAGCGAAGGATAAACCATTCGTTTCTTGGCAGAGGCAATCATCATAATGCCAAGGAAATGGTTTACGCTCAAGCTTCCAAATCCTCATACAATTCTCCTAATATATCAGGCCAGGAGCCCATAGACACTGTTGTCCAGACAAATTCGTGCCCAATCACACTCTCTGTCTCCATAAATCTTGATAAAATTCTTCAAAATCCATACCAAAAGTAGAGAAAAATCCACATGCGTACAAACAAGAAGTTTGCCAGGGAGGATCCTCTCCCCAATATCAAGATTATGCTCATAATTGAAGACAAATTATGTGTTGTTCATTTTGGAGAACCGACTGTACGCCAGTGAAAGACTTGCGTGTAAAACTGAACGCACGAAAAAGTACACCAGCTACTTCTTCTACACAGAATATACGCTAGATGGGCCCGACTGCTTCATGACATGCGACTTGTATGTGCATATGCGAAAAGATAGTACAGAATAATCTCCTTCTCTCCACGAAGAATAAGAATTCGAGATATGAAAGTTCATACGCCAATCAAGTCAACACCCTACTTTATACGCAAGGAAGTAAAAATATATGTAGAAAGTTTAAAATGCCAAATGTAAAAAGGCAGAGTCTGCCTTCCTCTTCTTCTACTCCTCATCCTCCTTCTGACTTTCGTGAAATCATTGTACAAAAGCGTAAGGATAGGGAACCTTCCGGCCTCGCAATAACGCTTCCTAGTGAGCATCATTGCGATTGCCACAAGATTGTAATCAATTATTGCTGTGCGTCAGCAAAACGATATGTGTTTGATCGGTTAACCTCCTAAAAACTGACCTGTAAAGTAAACTGATAATCAGGAGCATGAAGATGAACTACTCTGCCCTGGTGTACATGGACTATCATCTTCCCCGTGGAGGGAGACATTTAAGACAGAACTCTTCAAGGACTCCCAATCGGAGGAGATTTGATCAACTTGTTGACTCTTTTGAAGGTGTATACCGGAACACCCGTTCCAGAAGACATGGGCCCTCTATTCACGGGAATCTTCATTCCTCAGAACTGAGACTGGGGGTAGCAATCCCCCTGAATCTGAAACTGATAGTGTAGATTCCAGCTACACAATGCTTTCCACCAACCCCTATGTTGTATATAGAAAGGTTAGTGTCTACGCCATTAGTAACGAACAAGACACTTCCCTATCAGAAAGTATGGAGCAACACCTTAACTCATTAGAGCCTGCACTCAAAGACATTCATACTATGATGCAGAATATATATCGGATAATAATGGCCCAATATTCTGCTATACCAGCACCTATCCAAATAGATGCACCCGTTCCTGCACAGCCTACTTCGGGGGTGGAAATTACCCCAGGTAAAGCAAATCCAGAGGTAGTTCTGTGACTCCTCGTTCCCAAAATACGTATTTTGGGATATATTTATTTCTTGCTTGTATTTATTCCTTCTTAGAGTATTTCTTGCTCATATGATTATTAGGTTGCATGTATAGGGACTAGACCCATTCTTTGGTTTAGCATGGTTCATGGTTTATTTATGGGTTGGTTTATTCATGAATTTGAACCCATAGCCTAAACCTCAAACCTTAGCTATATAAGCTAACTTGTTTCTTTCTCTTCCCTTATCTTCATTTCTCCTCTTTCTTTCATTTCTAGGCAAGTACATATTGCACTACATGTAAAAACCTTTTGATTTTCATATTTTGTTATTTTCTTCCATTTTATTAGTCTATTTTGTGCTTATGATGATTCTGACCATTTTTAATACTTGGAGTTCTCGGTTTTGATGGATAGATTTGCTTAGATCTACTTTTCTAACTTAGGGTTTCATGAGTTCCTTGAGTTTTGGGTAGTTTTGTTCTACTAAAACATAGTTTTTATGAAGAAAATAAGATTTCAGTTTTTGAGAGTTTTCGCCATGGAGCACTTCATTTCGAACGTTTTGGCTTTTGGTTCACTCAATTCGGAGTTAAAATATAGTTTTTATGAAGAAAACGAGATTTTAGTTTTTGAGAGTTTTCGCCATGGTCGAACCCGCTGTTGGTGAAGACGAAGGCTTCATGCGGCCAGCGAGCTATGGGGCTGAGAAGTGTTATGCGGTCCGAGAGGGCTATACGGTTGAAATCTTGTCGCATACTGACAATATGCGTCCATCTTGTTGGACGCATGACTGATGATCTATACAAGTGTCCTTGAACACTTTTGTGCATTCACTCACTGAATGAATGAGAAATTCGCTAAGTCCAAAGACACTCCATGCGGCATCAAACTTCATGCGACATCGAACTTATGTGGCAAGTAGAGCATGCAGCCACCTTCCCTGGGACGCATGACTCTGAACTTTTGCGCATCTTTGTCGCATCTTTCTATGGTTTTATCTTTTCTTCCTGACACATTTATGTTATATCACACTTTATGTCACATCATTGACACTTTATTTATTTACCATCACTTAATTACTTATCCCGAGGAGTAAACTTTGACTTACTCTATGCGGCAGCTGATCCTATGCGGCAACTGATCTTATGCGGCTGTTGATTCCCATATGGCCTTGATCCTTTTGAGCGCATGCGGCCCCTTGCACATATTTTATTGGACTAGTTTTGGTTGAATGTTTCCTTGGACTTTATGAGTTGTATGTGTGACTTTGATGACCACAAAAGTATTAGACCCATCAATGTGTCATGACCCGACCACTTGTATCTGTACTGATACACTTACTACGTGCTATGTGTTTCTACGTGCTAAGTGTTTCTACATGATTATATTACATGTTTACACTGCGGTGTACCTATGCACTACGTGGCATATGATATGACTCAATCTCCAGCATGGACATAAGGGTTAGTCAATGACCAAGCGTGGCTAGGATCTGTTGATTGGTGCAACACGCTAGGGTGAATCCAAATTGAACTATCAAGTGACAAAGCGGATTTGTATCTAGCGTGGTTGTACTATGGTATGTCATATAAGGGGAATACCATATGACTACGCCATGAGATTCCAGTTAACATTAGGGTTAACTAATCAACTAAACTTGTAGAGCATTGGAAGGGAATGGAATCTCGAGATCGTGCCTAACTAGCCACCTCCAGTCATCTGAATTTGGGTGTGCAGGCTAGTCCCCATGGATATTGTTTAAATCCTCATTAGTGGATGGCAATATCCGACTATTATATGATACTATGTGTTCTATGCGATCTTAGCACGATGGCCTTACGAGGGACCGGTGCATACTACTATTATGTGCTATGCGACGATTTGTGGCTCGGCTAACCCTGCTAATACCTGGTTTGATCTGTGGATTCCTATATGCATAACATCTCTGGGATAACTAGACTTCATCTAGTAAGTCGTACAAATAATTGGTCGATTATATAATTGAGCGTGTTTATGTATTGTATCTACTGTAAAATAGTCTAGGGACATGGACTATCATGGTGCGATAGTTTAACTCTTGTCCTTGTTTGGTTGTAGGGTTAGATTGTTGTGTCACGATAGACTATGAACCAAAACTACGAGACAAAACTTATATATATATATATATATATATATATATATATATATATATTTCATAACCTGGTTTTATTTCTGCATTCGTGCTTCCTTTGTGGTACTTTCTATTTGGGGTCTAACCCCACTGGTTTTATATGGCTAGGTTTAGAGCCAGCACCTGAGGACCAAGCGTACTTTTTGGCCCCTAAACAATGGCTCGCACCAGGCGAATGGCCACTGAGAAAAATGAGTGGGTTCCTTCTTCCCTACTCGTTATTTCATATTTTACTCATTTTGGGCATTTAGCCACCGGCACTTGTTAGCTGTGAATCTGGATATTTAGTTCCCTACATGATTATAATTAATCAGACTGCAGCTGATCATGGTCATGTTCTCTTATTACTCTTCCAACCTTTTTATTTTTGTACAATTAGTTTCTTGAATATTGTGGCAGGGCGTTTGGGACGCCTTACTTTCTTGTCATATATGTTCTATGTTTACTGTTCTTATTTGACTGACTGAGACAATAGATGTTCTATGTGACCCTAAGTGACTTACTTATAGTATGCACCCCCTTGTCTAGTTACAACCGTGATCGTCACACGACGTTCTATACCTTGTATGGGGGAGCTGACCATGTCCGTCTCCGTATTTCGGTACTGGGGCTTGACAAGATTTTAGTGGTGGACCATACATGTCTGTGTTTTTTGACTTGTGAGGTGTTATGATCATAGGAGTCTCAATCAAAATTTGTTCCCTTGATACCTTGCTTCATCTTCCTCGATACCACCTCTTGAACTGTTAAACTGCTTGCCTACTTGATCTTTTCCATCCTATTCTTAATGGTTCTTGTCCTTTTCTTTAGGACTTCTTCAGTTTCTGGAGCAGCATGCATGGCAGGACAGGGTTCCCTTGGGCAACAATGGGAGGTAGCACCTGTTCAGAGTCAAATTTGAATAGATCCATAAATTGAACATGCTGGCACAGTGGAACCAGAAGTGGGACATAACGAGCAACCAGCCCCTGAAATACCCGTACCCCCAGCAGTACCAGTGGTACTTGACACCCTGACATTGCTGGAGATCCTCCGGGGAATGATGGCTACACAGCAACACCAGATGGTAGTGCAACAACATCAGCAGTTTCAACAGTAAGAACAAAATGTCTTGTTGAGCCAGGGTTTGCAGACGACCCTGTAAAGAGGAGGAAGGATTGATTCAGGGGCATCGTTTAGATTTTGCCAACTTAACCCAAGGTAATTCGATGGCATGGAGGATGCCATCATAACAGATGCCTAGTTACAGGATATTGAGGTCATTATGGCAGCAGCAAGGGTTCCGGTTGATGAACAAGTTGATCAAGTTTGATTAGAGCTTCAAGACCTTGCCCATGACTGGTGGGCGTCAGTAGATGTTGGCTTGAGACATCATATCTCTTGGGATAGTTTCAGGGCTCGATTCAGGGCTAAATATTTTGGAGTCGTAGTGCAGTATGATCTCCAACAGATATTTATCGGTCTCAAGCAGGCCGGTAGAAAAGTGGATGGATATGCAGCCGAGTTTTGCAGGATGAGTAGATTCGCTCCAACTATGGTGACTACAGAGTCGGATAGAGCAATGGGGTTCCAGCAAACACTTTATTCAGAAATTTTACAACTAGTAAAGGATCACGACTACCAGACTTATGAAGAAGTACTGATAGTATCTCGGAGGCACGAGCTTACCCTACAAAGGTTATCGGCAAGGACAGGCGCCAAAAAAGGTCTTATGCTCAGAGTGGATGAGGAGAAGGAGGAGTATCTAGGATTTCAGCACCATCACCTGGCGTTTGCATCCATGATTCAGCGTTGAGGATGGCGATAGTTTTGACGGTGACAATACCGGCTCGGCAACAGCCGAGACAACAACAACAGCAACAACGTCAGGGAGCACCTGTGGGTTGTACTTACTGTGGCAAGGAAGGCCATATTAGAGATGTATGTAGGGCAGCCAATGGGTTGTGTATGAGGTATCACAGTCCAGATCACCAGATTGCCAATTGCCCGATGATGCATAGGCCAGGAGGGCCAGCAGAGGCCACAACAGCGTCATCAAGGGAGACAGCAGCACGGAGCACAGTAGGGCCAAGGGCAGGCATTCACCTTGTCCTTGGATGAGGCTTTAACATCGGGCAATGTGGTGGCAAGTAACGTTTCTGTCGCATCCTTTCTTATTATAACATTGTTTAATTCAGGCACATCTTATTCATTTATATCTGCACGATTCGTGACACGTATTGGATTAGAGTTTGAGGCATTGTCAGAGAGGTTAAATATACTCACTGGTAATGGGCTCATAGGAGTTAGTAGAATATGTATAGCGTGTCCGATCGTAGTGTGCGGGCGTTCACTACTAGCTCGGTTGATCGAGTTTTCTATGGATAACCTTGAAGTTATCTTAGGCATGGACTGGCTGAGAGACAGTCATGTTACGATATTGCCATAAGGGTAATGTATTATTTAGTATCCCGGACACGGATGGTTTCACCTTCGACAGATCTGTGGAAGACCAATATGAAGAGAGGATTGCAGTGATAGTGTTAGTAGAAGAACAACTCCCCGAGATAGTTAAGGAGTTCTTAGACGTCTTCCCGGAAGAACCACCAGGGTTACCCCCAGTAAGAGACATTGAGTTTTGTATATAATTGATCCCTGGGACAGGGCTAGTATCTTTTAAAGTTTACCAAATGGCACCATCAGAGCTAGACATACTATACCAACATATAGAGGAACTGAAGTCAAAGAAGTTTATTCGAGCTAGTGGATCACCTTAGGGAGCGCAGTGGTTCTAGTAAAGAAGAAGGATGGGTCATCACGGTTATGTATCGACTACAAACAGTTGAACACTGTAACAATGAAGAACAAGTATCTATTAGCAAGGATCGATGATTTGTTTGATCAGCTGAGTAAAGCCAAGGTTTTCTCCAAGGTCGATCTTCGATCAGGGTATCATCAAGTAAGAGTTCGGGAGCAAGACATACCCAAGACAACATTTAGGTCACGATATGGGCATTATGAATTCTTAGTTATTCCATTCAGACTAACTAATGCTCCAGCTATATTTATGGATTTAATGAACCGCATTTTTATGCCATACCTAGATTATTTTGTGGTGGTTTTCATAGATGACATTCTTGTTTATTCCAGTAGCGAAGAGGAACATGAGAGGAATCTTCGGAAGGTCTTACAGATTCTAAGAGATTACCAGTTATTTGCAAAGCTCAGCAAGTGTGAGTTTTGGTTGGATCATATGTCATTCTTAGGTCACATCATCTCTGGAGCAGGAGTCGCAGTAGATCCGAAGAAGGTTGAGTCCGTAGAGAGTTAGCCAGTTCCTAAGACAGTAGCTGAAGTGCGTAGTTTCCTGGGATTGGCAGGGTACTAAAGAAGGTTCGTAGAAGACTTTGCAAGAATTTCAGCACTGCTGACTCGATTAACGCACAAGAAGGCTAAGTTCGACTGGTCAGCAGAGTGCCAGACATTATTTGAAGAATTGAAGAAGAGATTGATTTCAGCTCCGATTCTCACACTTCCAATAGGTTCTGGAGGGTTTACAGTATATTGCGATGCGTCAGACAAAGGACTTTGGTGTGTATTGATGCAACACAGAAGAGTGATAGCTTATGCATCGCGGCAGCTTCGAGATCACGAAAAAAATTATTCGACTCACGATTTGGATTTGGAGGTGGTAGTATTTGCACTTAAGCTATGGAGGCATTACATGTATGGTGATCGGATAAAAATATTTACAGATCACAATAGCTTAAAATATGTATTCACCCAGAAGGACTTGAACATGAGGCAGATGAGGTGGCTAGAATTTGTCACGCCCCAGTCCCAAAAATACGTAGGACTAGGACACGTAATCATGCCAGCCGCATGGATATGGCAACTCCAATATATGGAAACCAAATCCATACGTACGCTGTAATATGAATGTAAAATCCACAAGTGGTATAAACTGTAATACAAGTCACAGGGTAAAATCTAAATCTCATCCACCAAAATCATATAGAAATAAATAACCAGTATCTATGAAACTAGATCTCAACAAGAAGTATCTAAAGATGATAGTTGGATGGAAACAAATCCACTACCAACTCGAATGGGAAAAGTAAATACAATATAAGTACAACTCACTCAAACAATATAAGTACCAACTAATCACGGCTCGAAGAGAAGACATCCACGAAGCATCTATATCCTTCCAAATCTGCGCTCCTGCAAATACTCAAGAACAAATACACCTGGCAGGGGACCAGGTCCTCAGAGGGACATAACAAGTATACTTAAACACATGCCAATAAAGTACTGAAATAAATATCCAATGGGTCGCCTAACCGTCTAAGTGAATGCAGTTAAGAACAACTTTCCCACAAGTGAGCTATCTGGCTGAGAACTGGGATTGGCATGACTCTCTCGGAGAACCAGGGGCCTCAAAGGCATGTCGTCTTTTGAACGGCAGAGGCCCGCCAAGTAGTAAAGGGGTCATCACCGCCCGTATCTCCAGCGGAGCTTCCGGGTGACAGAAGGAAAAGTGTAAAGGAGCTCAAATGTGATACTTGTTGTTCTCCCCACCCCATGCTCTAAGCATGTCACATCCATGACACGATTTGGTCCATAGCCTATCCTTAGTACCCTAGCCCAATCCTGCAACCAAACAAGGACAAGGATGGGACCACCGTACTATAATAGGCTACGTCCATCGACCTCTAATAACTACTAAGTCTTCTAGCATGCAAAGTTTCTAACAGCAGTTATTCCTAACGCACGGCCCACACGTACAAGAGGCCAACCCTGCACGCAAGTCCGTGATCTCTATATGAGACTCACACTCGTGTAACAACTGTGTCACGGCCAATGAACCTAATGATGCTACATGATAATGGGGTAGTCTCATGAACAAGGTCAATGCAAAGACATAAATAAAAACATATCGCGACGTCACCGTCGCGCGCATTTTATATAACAGTTAAAATATATGAACTAAAGACAGAAAATAAAGATGCATGCAACATATGGAATATGAATAACAGTACAATGGCAAGGTATACTTGCCTGGCAAGAAGCTGCAAAATGTCACGTCCAGATGTCTAGTACACAGGACCAGAAGCTATGGCCACAGAACAAATGTCTCCGGATGCTGAAATAAATATCACCAACGTTTTCGGAATGAGCAAAATAGCTAAAAAGCACATCCCTTTCGTCCAATTTGGACACAGGGGCAAAACGGTAATTTCGGGTAAAAGTGGGGTCCACGTGTGGCCCACTTTGCACCGAAAAGCGTGCCGGGGGTAACAGTCTCTAAATGGGACAACTATGGGTCAAACAACTCTAGATGTCAATACGAACTCAACGGTATGTCCAAATTTGGATTCCGATGAGCCGAACAGAATTTGGTCCAAAAAGTCAACTGTGGGGCCCGCCAATTGGCGATCTGGTCAACCGTCTCAGAAATGCGTGAAAATTGGGTCACAGAACCAGCGCGTTACCACGAGTCCAGTGGCGCAAGTTTCGTCGCATTCTGACAAGCGTGCACAAAATACGCGCGAGTTCCACAAAAGTTGCGACACGAAATGTGTCCGCAGATACGGTCTGATTCCGGCGCGCACACGCGTCCGAATCAGTCCCCACGAATTTTCACGTGTCCGATTATGCTGCGTGCACCATTCGGTACACTTGGCACACGGCGGGGCGGTCCCGTTTGGCGGGGCGCGCTCCGATCTCCAACTTTTGGAAAACCAGAAAAAGTGGGTGCGCGCAGTTTTGTGACGAATATATTTTTGTCCACAGCAACTAATAGCACAAAGTTATAATACAGAAAATAAACTAGGTCTTGTAATCTACAGGTATCAAAAAGAATCATCGAATTTGGATCTCTGTGGTGGGAGATACGAACTCGACAATATGTGTGGTCGTTCTGGAATTCTGCGATTGCAGAATTCTGTCTGCTCGCGCTGACTTGGGCGCTGTTTTTCACCTAGGGGCACACGTTTTCCGAGGTTGACTATAAAACAAATATTGGAGAGGGTTGAGGGAAGATCATACCTATGAAAACGGAACATCGTTTGGATGAGCGAGTCAACGGGAAAACACGCCGGAGCGAAGGTGCTTCGAGTGGGAAACTGCAGTTCGCGATGTCGGCGTCGACGGGATGGTTGGATGGCTTGGTGGGGCTTCTCTGGCTGCGATGACGGCTCTAGATGGGAAGAGGAGGTCTGGAAATTAGGTTAGGGTTTTAGAGAGCTATTATATATATATATATATATCATATATTAAGAGAGAGAGAGAGATGGGATATAGGATCCGCGGGTTTGAACTATCCGCGTTGTTTAAATCGGCTGAAGGGTTGCTAAGTGGCGGTCAATGGCTCTAAAGTGGCCGGTCAAGCAAGCAAGTTGCTGGAGAGCAACTTTATCATTAAGTTGCTGGCAAGGAGTCCTAAGTAGCTAATGGTATTAATACTATTATTATCATATTATTATTATTATTATTATATTAATTCTTTTTCTTTCTTTTCTTTTCTTTTCCTTTCTTCTTTAAATATATATATATACATATATATATTTGTATATATATATATATATATATATATATATATATTCACACATAAGAAAATTTATATATTAGGGTATTGCACATCGTTAGGCTAGCAACAGCTCAAGGGGTCTCCTACATGAAATAAATTCCGAAAAATTCCTGATGGTCCCATAAATCATCTAAGTGCCCGAACACCTAACATAAAAATTATTAAAAATCTATTTCTCCTATTTAGACCTAATTACTACAATTAATTTATTAATTAATAATAAAATATAATAAAATATAATAAATACGATTTTTAGAAATAGGGGTTTTACAGAATTGATAAAGGACTATGATGTGGAACATTAGTACCATCCAGGCAAGGCAAATGTGGTAGCGAATGCTCTTAGCAGGAGAGGTAGTACATTTATGTTGACATCGCAACAGTATATCTTAGAAGATCTTCGAGAATTAGGGATTGAGATAGTACTTCCACAAGGCGTAGGAGTATTGGCTAGTTTACAGGTGCAACCTACCATTATAGAGGGGAATAAGGAAGCTCAGGCAGAGGATCCAAAAGTTCAGAAGCTTCGGGCAAAATGTGAATATGGTCTTAGGAAAGAGTTGACTATTCACGAAGATGGAATTCTTAGGTTCAGAAACCATCTCTGGGTACCAAGTGGAGATATCCGGTAAGAATTAATGACCAAGACGCATAGTTCCCAATATTCAATTCATCCAGGAGGTACCAAGATGTATCAAGATATCAAACAACATTTCTGGTGGAATGGGATGAAGAGGGAGATAGCACGATTTATTTTTCGGTGTTTGGTATGTCAGCAAGTGAAGGCCGACCAGCAAAGACCAGCAGGATTATTACACCTACTTCCTATTCCGGAGTGGAAATGGGAATATATCATGCTGGACTTTATGACTGGTTTACCTAGATCGCTGACTGGTCGTGATGCAGTTTGGATAATAGTAGATTGTCTCACAAAAGTAGCTCACTTTCTTCCCTTACGAGTGGGGCAATCCACAGAGCAGTTAGCGGAGATGTACATGCGACAGATAGTAAGACAACATGACCTCCCAGTGAGTATCAGATCAGATCGAGACACTCGGTTTACTTCTAATTTTTGGAAGAGTTTGCACTAGAGTTTGGGCACTAAATTGAGATTTAGTACCACTTACCACCCTCAGACAGATGGGCAATCAGAGAGAACCATCCAGGTATTAGAGGATATGTTGCACGCTTGTACTTTGGACTTTGGTGGGTCTTGGGAAGATTACCTATATCTAGTCAAGTTCTCGTACAATAGCAGTTATCAGGCTAGCATCCAGATGGCACCCTTCGAAGCGTTATATGGAAGAAAGTGTAGGTCACCATTGGCATGGGATGACATTGGCGAGCGAAAGATATTAGGCCCTGAAATAATCACGCAGACAGTAGAAGTTTTCAAGCAAATCAAAGAGCGACTTTGGGTCGCGCAAGATAGGCATCGACATTGGTCAAATCAATATCATAGGCCATTAGAGTTTTGTGTCGGCGACCATGTGTTCTTGCGGATTTCTCCAGTCCATGGAGTCATTAGATTCGGAATTCACGGGAAGCTTAGTCCGCGATACGTTGTTCCGTTCGATATTCTCGAACGGGTAGGTGATGTTGCTTATCGTCTTGTCCTTTCGCCTTCACTAAATGATGTGCACGATGTATTTCATATATCTCAGTTGCGTAGGTATGTCCCAGATCCGAGTCACATCCTCGACCATTCCGAGCTAGTTGTTGGTACCGACTTCTCTTATGAGGAGTAGCCCATATCCATTTTGGGCCGAAGGAAGAAGTGCTCAAGAATCAGACTATTCATCTTGTCCGAGTTGCTTGGGGTCATCACCCTTTAGGAGAGTCGATGTGGGAGCGCGAGGATGATATCTGGTCTTGGTATCCTCACCTA
Organism: Iris macrosiphon; assembly: GCA_036927795.1. Taxonomy (NCBI): domain Eukaryota; kingdom Viridiplantae; phylum Streptophyta; class Magnoliopsida; order Asparagales; family Iridaceae; genus Iris; species Iris macrosiphon. The sequence goes on along the minus strand of JAYESA010000010.1, from coordinate 67,560,546 downwards.
TTCGACTCAGAAGGTATATTCATTCTTATGTCTTCGTATCTCGAATCTTGTGATTCGTTTATCCATACTATATGATAGTATTTCTTCATATGCTTGAATTTGATTGCATGATCTTGTAGTTAGCGTAGTGCTTGTTCTGATTTCTCTAGTTAGCCTTGGGTTTGAATTTCGAGGAAATTTTTTTTGTAAGGTGTGTAGAGATGCCACTCCCCATTCCCGAAATACGTATTTTGGGATATATTTATTTTTTGCTTGTATTTATTCCTACTTAGAGTATTTCTTGCTTATATAATCATTATGTTGCATCCATGGAGACTAGACCCATTCTTTGGTTTAGCATGGTTCATTATTTATTTGTGGGTTGGTTTATTCATGAATTTGAACCTATGGTCTAAACCTCAAACCCTAGCTATATTAGCTAACTTGTTTCTCTCTCTTCCCTCATTCTTCATTTTTTCTCTTTCTTTTATTTCTAGGCAAGTACACCTTGCACTACATGTAGAAACTTTTTGATTTTTATTTCTTGTTCTTTCCTTGCATTTTATTAGGCTATTCTGTGCTTATGATGATTCTGACCATTTTTAATACTTGGAGTTCTCGGTTTTGATGGATAGATTTGCTTAGATCTATTTTTCTAACTTAGGGTTTCATGGATTCCTTGAGTTTTTGGTGGTTTTGATCTACTAAAATATAGTATTTTCGAAAAATAGTTTTTGGGAAGGATGGAGCACTTTATTTCGAACGTTTTGGCTTTTGGTTCACTCAATTCGGAGTTAAAATGTAGTTTTTATAAAGAAAACGAGATTTTAGTTTTTTGGAGTTTTCGCCATGGCCGAACCTGATGTTGGAGAAGACAAAGTCTTCATGCGGCTGAGAAGTGCTATGTGGCCCGAGAGGGTTATACGGCTGAACACTTGTCGCATATTAACAGCATGCGTCAATCTTGTTGGACGCATGACTGCTAATCTACACATGTGTCCTTGAACACTTTTGTGCATTCACTCGTTGAACAAATGAGAAATTCGCTAAGTCAAAAGATACTCCATGGACATCGAACTTATGCGGCAAGCAGAGCATGCAGCCACCTTTCCTTGGATGCATGACTCTGAACTTTGGCGCATCTTTGGCGCATCCTTGGTGCATCTTTCTATGGTTTTGTCTTTTCTTCCTGACATACTTTATGTCACATTATACTTTATGTCATATCACACTTTATGTTACATCACTAATACTTTATTTATTTCCCGTCGCTTCATCACTTATCCCGAGGAGTAAACTTTGACTTACTCTATGCGACAGCTGATCCTATACGGCAACTGATCCTATGTGACAACTGACTCTATGCGGCAACTGATCATATGCGGTAGTTGATTCCCATGCGGCCTTAATCCTTCTGCGCGCATGCGGCCCCTTGCATATGTTTTATTGGACTAGTTTTAGTTGAATGTTCCCTTGGGCTTTATGAGTTGTATGTGTGACTTTGATGACCACAAAAGTATTAGACCCATCTATGTTTCATGACCCGACCACTTGTATCCGTGCTAATACACTTACTACGTGATATGTGTTCCTACGTGCTAAGTATTCCTACGCGATTATACTACATGTTTACATTGTGGTGTACCTATGCGCTACGTGACATGTAATATGACTCAATCTCCACCATGGACATAAGGGTTAGTCAATGACCAAGCGTGGCTAGGATCTGTTGATTATTGCATCACGCTGGGATGAATCTAAATTGAACTATCAAGTGACAAAGTGGATTCGTATCTAGCGGGGGTCGTACTATGGTATATTATATAAGGGGAATACCATATGACCACACCATGAGATTCCAGTTAACATTAGGATTAACTAGACAACTAAAATTGTAGAGCATTGGAAGGGAATGGAATCTCGAGATCGTGCCTAACTAGCCACCTCCAGTCATCTGAATTTGGGTGTGCAGTCTAGTCTCCATGGATATTGTTTAAATCCTCATTAGTGGATGGCAATATCCGACTATTATATGATACTATGTGTTCTATGCGATCTTAGCACGGTGGCCTTACGAGGGACCAGTACATACTACTATGTGCTATGCGGCAATTTGTGTCTCGGCTAACCCTACTAGTACTTGGTTCGATCTTAGGATTCCTATATGCATAACATCTCTGGGATAACCCAGACTCCATCTAGTAAGCCGTACACGTGATTGGCTGATTATGTAACTGAGCGTGTTTGTGTATTGTATCTGATGTCAAATAGTCTATGGACATGGACTATCATGGTGCGATGGTTTAACCCTTGTCCTTGTTTGGTTGTAGGGTTAGATTGTTGTGTCACAAAATTAATTTTGAACCAAAACTATAAGACAGAACTATATATATATATATATATATATATATATATATATATATATATATATATATTATAACCTAGTTTTATTTCTGCATTCGTGCTTCCTTTGTGGTACTTGCTATTTGGGGTGTTACTCCACTGGTTTTGCATGGCCAGGTTTAGAGCCAGCACCTGAGGACCAAGCGTACTTTCTCCTGAACAATGGCGTGCACCAGGCAGATGGCCACTGAGGGAAACAAGTGGGTCTCTTCTTCCCTACTCATTATTTCATATTTTATTCATTTTGGGCGTTTAGCCACCGATACTTGTTAGCCATGAATCTGGATATTTAGTTCCCTACATGATTGTAATTAATCAGACTGTAGCTGATCATGGTCATGTACTCTTGTTACTCTGTCAGCCTTTTTATTTTTGTATAGCTGGTTTCTTGAATGTTGTGGTAGGACATTTGGGATGCCTTACTTCTTTGTCATATATATTCTATGTTTACAGTTCTTATTTGACTGATTGAGACAACATATATTCTATGTGACCCTAAGTGACTTGCTTTTAATATTCACCCCCTTGTCTGGTTACAACTGTGGCCGCCGTATGAGGTTCTATACCTTGTACGGGGGAGATGGCCATGTTTGTCTCAGTATTCTGGTATTAGGGTATGACAAGTTCCCAATCAAGAGTCAGCAGCACCAACTCTTAATCCCCTCAATATTGGAGTTGGACCTCCTCTGCTAGTGGTACCCGTTCATCAAATCTCTCTCTAATCAGCCATACCACTTCAGCTTAAAGATCCTTTTGAAGCTATTCGACAATTGCGTACACAGTTCGACGCTTTAAAAATTAAAGATCAGCTTCAAAAACAAAGGGTAAAGCAACCTTATCCCCCTCATTGAAATAATGTTCCTTTTTCTCCTAAATACAAGCCTCAATCAATGGTCCTATTTGATGGGAAGGCATCGCCGAGTCAATACACCAACTACTTCGATATGATAATGGTGTATTTACAGAAGGATGCACTCTCCTCACCAGGTTGTTTATCGGGTGCTTGGCCGATATAGCCTATGATTGGTACCAAGGTCTACCTGATAACTGCATATCCTTATTTGATGACTTGAAGTGTATTTTCCTTTCCCAATTCTATGAGGGAGGCATGGACATTGTTTGCCATTAAATCAAAAGGAGAACTAAAAGAACTTGATTTGATTAACAAACTAAGAAAAAGTACAGAGAAGTCCTAGAAGATAATCTAAGTACAAATTTATTTTCTGGGGGTGACGATGGAGGGTTAGGAGTGTAGCAACTCTCTTTACTCCGTGGACGATCTGATATAGAAGCTATTCTCTCTTGTTCGAGTGTAGGTTTGCCAATAGTCAGCCGGGGAGGGGTTTTTTGTATGGGTGTGGTACCTTGCTATTTATAACCACCCTGTGGATGTGTTATAGATGCCGCATATGTTCCTACTTGGTGGTCGCTTAGGGCTACTTCAACAACATATGGTTATAACTGTGGCCGCATGTCACGGGAAAGTTGCCATGTCAGTTCGGTTCAGATATGTTGTTGATGAGATTTTGGGGTTATTATTAACTCGTTGTGGGCGTGACTTGGTCAGCTAGACACGTAGTCAGCACCAATTCAAGATTAAAACTATAACCTTAGCACTATATATCCTTAACATAAAGGGATATCACTCGGTCTACAATCAGAAGTGTCAGGTAGCACGAGTTGGAAGATGAAGAGAAGCATAATTAGTCATCGCACAATTTGCGAGTGCTAAGTTTTCAGGAGAACAAGATATAAACTAAATAGAAAGACTCTGGATAACCTCATGGTTTTCTAAGGGGAAGGTGGTAGCTAATCTCTGTGTTCGAGGTTTGATCGAGGAAAATATTCTAAGCATTGCTCTTGGCTTTCTAAAGTACTGCCTGCTAATCTCAAGGCAAGAGTCTAAATGTATAGTTCCATAATACTATCTTACCATGAAAATCTAGGTTAGCCCTAATATTTAACCTTATGTTTCTATTGGTTCCTCAATACTAGGGTCAAACCTCATGGTCAACTTTTTAACTACTCTAGTAGTGTCTATACCACTCTCAAGTCTTCATACATATATCGAGGGGTAATGGTTCATCAATCTATAGGTAAGGGGTGCTAGGGTTTCATTAAGTATTCTAACTCAGTGATGTGTCATTATCCTAGTTGCACTCTTAATAGGAGGGTTACCCTACTTATTATCTAACAACATGGACTTCTATATTCTAAGAGAAGGCTATAGTCAAGGAACTAATAGGGAAGCACATGAATCAAGCAGGATGCAATTATTCAAATAGAATGGATTGGAAAGAAGATGAGTCATAGTCAGATGTGGATGAGATCCTATACTCTAATCCTATTTGCAGGCTTGCTCGGTACAGTAACATAACCGAGACAATATGCTCTTGACCTGCATGGGCCACCACAAAAATATGTCACGCCCCAGTCCCAAAATACGTAGGACTAGGACACGTAAGCATGCCAGCCGCATGTATATGGCAACTCTAATGTATGGAACCATAACACATGCGTACGCTGTATAATGAACAATAATTCACCAGTGGTATAACTATCACAAGCCACAGGGTGCAATCTAAATCTCATCCACGAAAATCAAATAAGAATAAATACCAATGTCTATGAAGCTAGATCTTAATATAAAGTATCTAATGCTGGTAGTCGGATGGAAACAAATCCACTACCGAACTAGAATATAGAATGAACAAGGTAAGTACAATATGAGTACAACATCTAACCATCACGAGGCTCGAAGAGAGGACTCCTTAGAACGTACGCAACCAGTCCGGATCTGCGCTCCTACGAATACTCATGAACAATACACCTGGAAAGGGCCAGGTCCTCAGAGGGACATAACAAGATACATAAAAGCATGCCATAAAGTAAATACTGTGAAAACTCAAGGGTGACCTAACCAGCTAAGTGATATGCAAATTTGAGGACAACTTTGAGTGTATGGGAGAGTGTAGGCTAGACATATGCTGACGTAATTCACCAATCGTGACAACTGGCTAGTATATGCCACATATGCCCCCATAGGAGGGCACTGTATAATAATGTCCATCTCCAAAGAGCATGGCATCTGTATAATATATTGTCCATACCGCTCCGGAGAACGTGGCAGCAGTACAGTATATCGTCCATATCGCTCCGAAAAATGTGGCAGCAGTATAATATATATCGTCCATATCACTCCGTCGAGTGTGGCAGCAGTGTAAGGAAGTGGGGTGTCCCATACGCCTACTAGTCGTCCTCCCCGCCCAATGATCTATGCATGTTGTATCCACAACACGCCTTAGCTACTACGCCGCGGCATCGTAACTCTGGCTCATAGTCTAGCGCTAGAATAATAGCCCAACCTTACAACCAAACAAGGACGATGATGATGACAAGGACGATGATGATGATGATTAGGATGATGATGATGACGACGACGAGGGTGATGACGACGTTGTTGGAGACGACGTTGACGAGGATGAGATGGTGATGATGATGGAAGGATGATGGTAATGGTGTTTACTTTTGATGGTGGTGGGGTTGATACTCCGGCCAGTTGGGAAGGGAGGTCCGGCCAGAGGGAGGTCCGGTTAGTCGAAGGAGGAGGAGGAGAGGACAGGAAGGTGGAAGAGGAGGAGGAGTGGAGTTCAGGCCAGTGGGGGAGGTGCTGGCCGAGGTCAGGGGGAGAGCACATATGGCTCGGGAGGGAGGAGAAGAGGTGGTGGCGGTGCTGGTGGTGTACTGGTGTTTGGCCGGGGTGATGGGTCGATGACAGGGAGGAGGAAGGTCGATGTCAGCGGGCTGTGGTGGTCATGATGGGGAACTGACTGTGCTGTCGACGGAGGAGGCCGGGGAAGGTTAACGGTGGGCAGTGGTGGTCGCTCGGCGCTGCGGAGGGGGGGTTCAGCAACGGTCGAGGTCGGGATCTGCTGTGTCTCGGCGGAGGAGAAGCAGGCGGGGCTCCGGGCTCCGGCAGGTTCGAGGGAAAGGAGGAAGTCGGTCGGCTTGGTGAGGGTGAGCGCGGCGGTGATGGCTACGCCGGCGAGTTCTCCGGCGATGGCGTAGGCAGGGACGGCTCGAGAAGTTAGGGAGAAGCAGGATGAACAGTAGCAGAAGGGGGGGTCGGCTGATTTTAGGGTTGGGGATGGGGTTGGTGTTTTGGGGTTTGATTTTTAGGTGGAGAAAACTAGGAAAAGTATATTTATACATGTGGGATTTCTAGGTTTAGGGGTTGACCTAGGATTAGGGCTTGGTCAATATTCCTTGGAGTGGGCCTTGGCCTCATGTGAGGATGTTGGGGCTATAAATTTCATGGTTTAAAATACAAGGATGGGTTTAAACGAGGGGGCGATGTTTGTGCGTTGCACATTCCAAAAAATTATGGAAAAAATTCCTATAAAGGGGAAAGTTGGATTTCTTCATGTATTATCCAATGGTGGGGACACCTCAATACGTTTTTGCATAGAAGCGCCCAACAATTAGAAAATTGCACAAAGACAAAAATTGGATTTTAATTAATTAAAATTAGTGCGCACGATGTTCTTGAATTAATTAGTAGTACATGGGATTAAAATTAGGTGGGACAAAGTGTCTGGGATGTAGAGGATACAGAGTAGAATATTAACAAATTTTTGGGTTGTACAAAACGGTCAAAATTGTGTTCCCAATTTCGATTGGAACGCACAAGGGTACAAAGTCGTATTTTATTTAGAATTAATTATAAACGTCTGCGATGAATATTGTGCGACTAAAATGTAGCACAAGAGAGCATGATTATTAGTTACACAAAGGTCAGAATAGAAGGTGGTTATGTCTAGGGCAAGAGTGTGAAGTTTGTAGGAAGGCAATGACTAGTGAGGTGCTCTAATTATCGAAGCAATGGTAAGGTGTGCTACGCGATATAAATATTGTATAGTTAAATCGGATGCCGTGTCCTATTACCAATTTGGTTCTAATTAGCCCTGATTTCTTTGTCTAAGCCAAGTAGACCTAATTTTGGGTGAGGGGGTTTACATGTATCCTGGCCGCATATGAGCATTCATCTGACTGAGCCCGCCTATCATTGAGGCCGCATAGTATTAAAGTCGCATAGGCGGGACACGTGGCATGGCTCATCTGACAAGGTCATTAATTATTGGATAAAACTCTTTGTCTTTTTTCCTGTTGCCTTTTTGCGAGTCTCGAGGCCATCAGGCCTTTTTGTTAGGCGTTGGAGAGTGTGTCAAGGATCCTTTATGCGGCCTCTTGCTACTTGGTTTGTCTGGCCGCATGAAGGCTATTATGCGGCTTCTGTCTGGCCGTATCTATCATTTTTTATGCGGCATGAGTTCAATGCTGCCTGTAGTATTTTTATGCTTTTACAAACATGACTATGTCTTCGCTCATTGACAACAAGCAAAAGAAGAAAGAATTCGTTCGTGAATTCATAGAACATTTTAGGCAAGCAACTTTGAAGTTGCCCCCGGGTATTCCAGACTCCGCGTTCATTGACACTTGCAAGAAAAATCGGCTGCCAACAGTAGCACTCTGGACATGCCCTACTCAATTTCAAGACTGGACGACATTCATCATAGGAGCCAAAGCTGCCGAAGGTAGTGCGAAGGTTGCCCGTCAATGAGGGATACAACTGCCTAGTGCTGAAGATAAAGGGAAGCGTCCCTTCAACGAAAACAATGCCAATAACAACTGTAACAATCGGAACAACAAAGGAAAAGAAGCTCTTGTTGTGAATGTTTCCAAATGAGCTCCCTCCCTACCGAAGAAGAAAGCTCCTAAAGTTCCAAGACCTCCCGAAGTTCCAAGAGCTAAAGAGGAATATTCCTTTGATGAGGATGACATCCACATCATTTTTGATTGTTTGACAAAAAGCAACAAACTATAGTTGCCTGATATCAAACGGCCAGATGAGGCTGGTAAAACAAATGATCCAAAATATTATTTGTATCACCGATATGTACATCACCCTTCAAAGGTGTGTTATGTACTAAAGAGGAAGATCCAGCAGCTGATAGACTCTAAATCAATCACTCTTCGTAATGATGAGAAGACTATCACTGCTAACTTGGTATCTCTGTAATTTGATGACTTCCTACCTCAAGAAGTCCCCAATGACATTATTTTGATACCTAGAACAGTAATGGAAGTAGTCAATCTTCCACCAACTTAAAGTCAAACAGAAGGGATGGTACCTATTACCACACATCGAGGTGAAGTCATGTGGGTTCATCCGGACCTACTACCAGATCTAGAGCTGGGGGCAGCATCTTCCAATTTTAAATCCAAGAAGAACCAAAAAAATAGATCATGCAATATAATTTTACTGGACCATCACTCAGAGGGAGATCAAGATCGACCTTGGGAAGGCATTCCTCTCGAGACAAGATTTTAGGATCTAAATATACTTCCACCAAGTTCGGTTACTGCTACCAAACTTCGCATGACACACCAACAATGATGCATGATCGGCAGTGTTTCATTGTATAGGGCACAATAAATCTTTACTGCATATGAAGGTATTCCTATACACATTTCTCCTCCTCCTTCTGCAACAACATCAAATAATATAACATACGAAGAATTGCCTCAGTTCCATCAATACAGCCAATAATCTGTCCGTCTCATGCAAAAGATGGAATATGACTTCTAAAAATTTGGTCTGAATTATGGAAAAGGATTGTGTGTTCCTCTGCAACCCCAAGGGCATCCTGGTAAATCTCGCAGCAGATTAGGGTACGAAGACCCTAGCAAGCAGATTCATAACAAAAAGTGGTATACCAAGAAGAAAATCAAGTCCTGCAATATGGTCTTTCTTTCTCCAATGCCTGAAGAAAAAGCCATGACCAACACTAGGTCCGAAAAAGAATATCTCAAGAATTATGACGTTGCTCAAGAAGATGCTACTACTACTCCTCCCACCTCTTCGACTCCTAAAGATGCTGTCACTGCAGACCAGGTCCGTCAAAACCCATAGCAGCTGAGAAAGGAAAACAAAAAGAAGTTCGCTTCGACAAGTCTCTGAAGAAGAACCAACCTCAAGGACTTGAAAAGCCGTATAATTTGATATACTGGCATAGTTGGCCAATACTCCAGCCCGACTTTCCATATTTAAGTTACTTCGTCTATTGAAGGAAACTCACAAAGCCTTAAGTGAAGCACTGATACATGCAGATTCTTGGTTAGCTCAACTCAAAACCCCTGATGATGAGCCTATAGCATGTCCTCAATGCCACAACGTGATGGAGAAAATTTCTAACATTACCTTAACACAAGATGATATGCTGCTTAAAAGATAACTGACATGATAGACCTATGTAATATACCGGCTACGTCGGCTCTATTTTAGTGAGCCGGATCCATATTGATCCAGGATCATCACTCAACATCATTCCTAAGAGCATGTTATGAGCTCTTAAAATACCAACGCATAACTTGTCAGCTACCAACACTACTATCTTGGGCTTCAATGCTGGAAGAAGTCGACCGCTGGGAATGATATGCCAAAAAATTCAGATAATCAACCTTCGAACTGAAGTCACATGTTATGTGATTGACTCAGACGTATCATATAATGTCTTACTGGGACGATCATAGATACACGAGCATAAAATCATACCTTTTACCCTGTACCAGTGCTTTAAGTACGTGGACAGTCAAGGGGTGGACAAAACAGGGTTTGCCGACATTAATCTATTGAAGGGTGTTGAAGTATACTACTTCGACTCCATACTCTATACACCAGAGTACATGAAAGTGGAGGCTAATAAAACTGAAGATGAGCCCGAGAGCACCCCCAGTAAGGAACCTCTCATGATCCGAGTTAAAGGACGTACTACTCGTCTAACTACTTCAGAGTCTCTTGTTATTAACCTCCTCAGGCCAATGCGTGAAGAGAAAGCCAAGGAACTATTACTAATAAAATTGCCTCCTTTAGTCATCGATCTTCGACGCAATAAATAATTGACACCAATAAATTAACCCCTAGTCATTGATCTTACTAAATCTCCAATTAAAGTAGAAACTTATGTTGACTGTGTAGAGGAGGAAGAAATCTTATATTTTATGAATAAAGAAGACTCCCCTTCTATAAATCCCCTCACCCAAAATTAGGCCTACTTGGCTTAGATAGTGACACTAGGGCTAATTTGATCCCAATTAGAAATAGAACACGGTATTTGATTTAACTATACAATATTTATATCGCTTAGCGCACCTTACCGTTGCTTCGATAATTGGAGCACCTCGCTAGCCACTGCCTTCCTACAAACTTTACACCCTTGTCCTAGACGTGGCCGCCTACCATTCTGACCTTTGTGTAACTTATAATTAAGCTCTCTTATGCTACATTTTAGTCGCACAACATTTGTCGTGGACATTTATAATTAATTCTAAATAAATATGACTTTGTGTCATTGTGCGTTCCAATCAAAATTGGAGACACAATCTTGACCCGTTTTGTACAACCGAATTTATGATAAAATTTTACTCTGAGTCCCCTATGTCCATGACACTTGCGTCCCACCTAATTTTATCCCCATGTAATTCCAATTAATTCAAGAACATCGTGCGCACTAATTTTAATTAATTTAATCCAATTTCCGTCTTGTGCAATTTTTTAATTGTTGGGCACTTTTATGCAAAAGCGCATTGAGGTGTCCACACCATTGGACAATACATGAAGAAATCCAACTTTTCCCTTCATAGGAATTTTTCCATAATTTTCGGAATGTGCAACGCGCAACATCGCCCCCGTTATTTTAAACCCATCCTTGCATTTAAACAATGCAATTATGGCCCTCCAAACATCCTCATGTGAGCCCAAGGCCCAATCCCAAGGGTTGACCAAGTCAAACTTTTCTAGGTCAAACCAAACCCCCCTTTTTCCATGTGTATATAATATCTTTTCCTTACTTTTTTCTTTTTCTATTTTTCCAAACCCAATATACACAGCCCCTATTCATCTCCTTCAAACCATCCCTTCACCCGCCGGAGCCACCCCTTCCCCCGTCGACCGGAGCAGCCTGAACCGTCGCTGCTCAAGGCCGCAGCCACCTCTTCCTCTCTCCTCCTCCATCTCCTCCGCCTCGCCTCGACCAGTCCCCCTCCACCTGGGCAACAGTCCGCCGAGTCCACGTCCACCCGCACCATTAAGACCACCGCGGTTCCTCGACCTCCACCACCACTATCACTGGTCACCACCGCCGACCCATCAGTATCGACGACCTCCTCCTCTCCCCCGCTGCCTCAACCACCTCCAGCTACCGCCCTACGACCACCGTGACCGCCCCGACCACCACGGTTTCCTCTACACTACCACCACCATTAAACACCACCACCTCCCTCTTTCCTGAACCCGAGCCTCCTCCCTACTCGACCACCTCCTTGGCCGGACTCGACCACGATGCCACCCTGCTACTATCTCCCTCTCCACCATCGTCCAAGGCCAACCTCCGGCCACCCTGCCTGAGCAACCGCTGAACTCTTCCCCCTTCCTCCCTGTCCTCTCCTCCCGTCGACCAAACCATGTACCACACCACCAGCACGACCAGCAGCCCCTGTCCTCCTTCCTTCCTGCTCGACCTCCTTGCCGGACTCCGGTCATTACCACCAGTATCACCATTGCCATCATCATCATCCTCATCTCTTCATCTACCTCCATTACCTTCATCATCATCATCACCTTCACCATCATCATCGCCATCGTCGTTATCACCTAAACTACCATCGTCGTCGTCGTCATTATCATCGTCGTTAACGTCGTTATCACCCTCGTCGTCCTCATCATCATCGTAGTCAACCACATCGTCGTCATCATTATCTCCATGCATGTACCCCGAGGTACGAATGTGTTTCCCCCTTTTATATTTGTATGTGTGTGTATATGTATTATATATGTATCCCTATTATATGTTAATATATATAGTATAGATTCAATGAGGGTATATACAATATATATTGCATACGTATTTAATTAGTGTATATACATATATCTATTATATACGTATTTAATGAGTAATTAATGTTATATGCTAGTTAATAATAATAATATATTTTTATATAATTACTAGGTGACCCGAGTGTAACCATGGATATCCCGTAGTTACATTGACCTGTGACCATATAATATTGTTAGCAAACTGCCATTATGTACGCTGACATACTGGCGAGCCCCGTATCATTTGATTGTCTGTTTTGCACAGCAATTTCAGACACGACACCCGTGAGATTAGACGCACACTTGACCCTAGTTGACCAGTGACATACCTAGCTATGCCCTGAGTTCAAGGTATTTATGATTGTGTACGTGCTAGTGTAATGACTGATGTTATGTTATGTTGTATTATATTATATGTATATAGGACATATCGGATTGTTCTGCGCAACTTCAGGAGCAGGTTATTAGTACTTCGCAGCTTTCTTGCCAGGCAGGTATACCTTGCCTTGTTGTACTGTTTAAATATTATTTTAGTTGCATGTTTATTGTTCAGATTATATAACTGTGCGTGTCCGAGAGAGACTCGGGTGCGGTCAACGAATGAGTTGACGTTAGGACTTGTGTCTGACCTAGTGTCTAGTAGACCCACCTAAAGTTGTGGAGTTATTGGTATGACTTCCCAGGCCTTGACACGTATCATTACACGTCACAGAGTGAGTTCATGTAGGGACGCGTGCCTCATACTCGACTGGCCATCAGTGTGAGCAACACGTGTAACGGTATTTAGCTTAGTGTTTATTTTTATAGAGACTTGCATTATATTACGAGATGTCCACGTTGTGTTCACGACTTGTATATCTACATTGGGCGGGGAGGACGATTAGTAGGCGTATGGGACACCCACCTCCTTTATACATATACCGCACTCGACGGAATGATACGGACATATATATTTATACAGATACCACGTTCTTTAGAGTGTTGGACGTTACTTGGTGATTTTACAGATATCATACTCTATAGAACGTTGGACGTTATTATATTCCCGCGCCCGTGTTATAGGGGGCATATGTGGCATATACTAGCCAGTCATGACGATTGGTGAATTACGTCAGCATATGTCTAGCCTACACTTTCCCATACATACTAAGTTGTCCTCAAATTGCATTTCACTTAGATGGTTAGCACACCCCTTTATTTATTCAGTATTTACTTTATGGCATGCTTCTATGTATCTTGTTATGTCCCTCTAAGGACCTGGTCCCTTTCTAGGTGTAGATGTTCATGAGTATTCGCAGGAGCGCAGATCCAGACTGGTTACTTATATTTCGAGGAGGTCTTCCCTTCGAGCCTCGTGATTGTGGGTTGTTGTACTTATATTGTTGTGTTGCTTTTATATTCTAGTTCGGTAGTGGATTTGTTTCCATCCGACTGCCATCTTGAGATATTTTATATTGAGATCTAGTTTTATAAATATTGGTTATTTTCTTATATATGATTTTCGTGGATGAGATTTTAGATTATACCCTGTGACTTGTGATAGTTTTACCACTTGTGAATTATTATTCATTATACAGCGTACACACGTGTTATGGGTTCCATATATTGGAGTTGCCATATACATGCAGCTGGCATGCTTACGTGTCCTAGTCCTACGTATTTTGGGACTGGGGCATGGCATGTTTTTAGTGGTGGCCCATGCAGGTCAAGAGCATATTGTCTCGGTTACGTTACTGTACCGAGCAAGCCTGCACCTAGGAATAGAGTATAGGATCTCATCCACAATTGACTATGATTCACCTTCTTTCCAATCTGTTCTATTTGAATAGCTGCATCTTGCTTGATTCATGTGCTTCCCTAATAGTTTCTTGAGTATAGACTTCTCCTAGAATATAGAAGTCCCTGTTGTTAGATAATAAGTAGGGTAACCTTTCTATTAAGAGTACAACTAGGATAATGACACATCGCTAAGTTAGAATACTTAATGAACCCTAGCGTCCCTTACCTATAGAATAATTTACCATTATCCCTTGATAATTAGGGATGACTTGAGAGTAGTATAGACACAACTAGGGTGAGTTATAAATTTAACCATATTATTTGACCCTAGCATTGAGGGACCAATATAAATCCAAGGTTGAATATTAGGACCAAAACTTAACTTTTATAGGGAGATAGTATTATAGAACTATAAATTTAGGTTCTTGTCCTGATATTAGCAAACAGTGCCTTAGGAAGCCAAGATGAATGAATATAACATTTTCCTCGATCAAACCTCGAACATAGATATTAACATACCACCTTCTCATAGAAACCCATGAGATTATCTAGAGTCCCTCTATTTTTTCAATTCAAATCTTTCCTCTGAAAACTTAGCGCTCGCTATATTTGCGTGACGATTAATTATGTTCTTCTATTCTTTGTCTTTCAATTCGTGCCACCCAACCTTTCTGATTTTAGGCCAAGTAATTTTATCTTATGTTAAGGATATATAGTTTGCTAGGATTATAGTTGTAACCTTGAGCTTTGAATTATGTGCTTGGTAGTTAGAACTTGATAGTTTGAGTTGTTCCTTTGGATTGTGATCTAATTATTCTTAGTTTTATATCATGTAACATGTACACATCTCAATACAAGTTATATCCCCTTTTTCCTTGAAGGCCAGTAACTTTCCATACCTACTATTGACACCCTTGTTCTATGAGCACTATGATTAAGACTTAAGGTGACCATTACCTATATAATGCAATAGGATACCCTAATCAGTACCAAGATTGTTTCCTCGTATACCCTAACAATAGTTTCTACTTCATTTACAAGGGCCAAGTTATTTTATAGAATCTCCTTTAAGACAGTTGCAGTATTAGTTATTATTTTAAGATTGGGTAGTATGCCTCACAACCTAGTAACACATAGTCCTCTTGACTCATTATTGAAGTGTAACTGAATGACATTAACTGTATACTAACATAAGATGATAGTGTTGATTCAGGCTATAGAACTTAGAGGTCCATGCCCTATTTGGTCGACTAACGACTTAGACAAGGAATTAGTATGACAACTGTAGAGATTGTAGAGTATCATCTTTTTTGTGAACTTGAATTAATTTGTAATTTCTCTCATCATAATCTAGCGTACTTATATTTGCTGTACTACCTTGACTTATGCTGCTATTATAGCCTAGTTTTGCAAGCTTATTCTTTATCGAGCTTATTCATGACATATGTATTATTGGAGCGCTACACTAATACATTTCAGAATCAAGTGTATTATGGTCTGATCAACCATTGTGCGCTTGGTTCGCCCTTCGCATAACTACTTTACGTGGATTAAGATATATACTGATTAGTAGACGAATGTACTTGCCCTCTAGATATGTCTGAGCATATCGTATCAGTTACATAACTGTACTAATACGAGCATGTGTATAGGAATTACCAAAATAGGATTTCAATCCACAACTGCCTTGACAATTCCTATTTGAATTCTTTAAACGCCTTGATCCCTACACTTCTATTCTATTACCTTCCCCTTGAACACTTTATTATTATTTTCCGTCTTCCATTATTTCGGAAAGACAAAACCTCATGCTTAGTATAAGTTTGATATACAGAGAGTACTAGATATACCCATAGGCCAATCACATTACTAGACGACTGCCTTTTATAACTGATTAAGGGTATATCGTATGTGATATATTTGGTGTTTAAATTTTTGAGGATGGAGTAACATGATTAAGTAAATTTGAGGAATAAGTTTTCTTAATGTAAGAGCCTTATGTGATAGATGGGTAAATTCTAAGTTGGGTAGCAGTTGCATTGTCAACTTGAGAGGAATTTCTTTTAGATTATGATCGAGTAAAATTAGATTGAGAGGTTCAAGTCATTTTAAATTTGAGAATTTTAGAAGAATGATTAGAGGATGAGTATTTAATAAATTTTGAAACCATGATATGGCGAACCAAATAATTACAATTTGAGCAGGATTTAAATTTTGAGTATTCAAGGTTGAATCATTGATTTAAATCTTGAGGAAAATAAATAGAACTCTAAATATGAACATGGTCGGATTGAATTCCAAATTTGATGATTGAATTAAAAGAAATTTTTATTGTTGGATTACCTATTTGAAATATTGAGGATGTAAATTGAAAGTAAAATTTGAAGAGTACGGGATTCACAAGTTGAAAATAGAAGTAATATTTGATTAGAATTATTTTCTAAAGGAGATTATGATAGTTGGAGATCGTGATATAAAAATTGATGTAGGTTAATTAAATATTGAAGATGTTATATGGATTCAATTTAAATTTGGATGTTGATAACTTGGAAAAAAGTGAGAAGAGATTACGATAGGTTGAATGTTGGCTTGAACAGTGATTATCTTAATTTTGAAGTGATTGCGATAGATTTGATTATAATTTTAATTATCGCAAAGAGATTGCGATTGACTTGCCGTATGTAGGTGAAGGATTTAAACCAATTATACCTTAGTTTAATTTCGAGGACGAAATTATTTTTAAGTTGGGTAGATTGTAAACCCCCTCACCCAAAATTAGGCCTACTTGGCTTAGATAGTGACACTAGGGCTAATTTGAACCCAATTAGAAATAGAACACGGTATTTGATTTAACTATACAATATTTATATCGCTTAGCGCACCTTACCGTTGCTTCGATAATTGGAGCACCTCACTAGCCACGCCTTCCTACAAACTTTACACCCTTGTCCTAGATGTGGCCGCCTACCATTCTGACCTTTGCATAACTTATAATTATGCTCTCTTGTGCTATATTTTAGTCTCACAACATTCGTCGCGGACATTTATAATTAATTCTAAATAAATACGACTTTGTATCCTTGTGCGTTCCAATCGAAATTGGAGTCACAATCTTGACCCATTTTGTACAACCGAATTTATGATAAAATTCTACTATGAGTCCCCTATGTCCATGACACTTGCGTCCCACCTAATTTTATCCCCATGTACTTCCAATTAATTTAAGAACATTATGCGCACTTGCGTCCCATCCTCATCTCTTCATCAACCTCCATTACCTTCATCATCATCATCACCTTCACCATCATCATCGCCATCGTCGTCATCACCTTAACTACCATCGTCATCGTCGTCATTATCATCGTCGTTAACGTCATCATCACCCTCGTCGTCCTCGTCATCATCGTAGTCAACCACATCATCGTCATCATCATCTCCATGCACGTACCCCGAGGTACGAATGTGTTTCCCCCTTTTATATTTGTATGTGTGTGTATATGTATTATATATGTATCCCTATTATATGTTAATATATATATAGTATAGATTCAATGAGGGTATGTACAATATATATATTGCATACGTATTTAATTAGTGTATATACATATATCTATTATATACGTATTTAATGAGTAATTAATGTTATATGCTAGTTAATAATAATGTATATTTATATAATTACTAGGTGACCCGAGTGTAACCATGGATATCCCGTAGTTACGTTGACCTGTGACCATATAATATTGTTAGCAAACTGCCATTATGTACACTGACATACTGGCGAGCCCCGTATCATTTGACTGTCTGTCTTGCACAGCAATTTCAGATGCGACACCCGTGCGATTAGATGCACACTTGACCCTAGTTGACCAGTGACATACCTAGCTATGCCCTGAGTTCAAGGTATTTATGATTGTGTACGTGCTAGTGTAATGACTGATGTTGTGCTGTATTATATTATATGTATATAGGATATATCGGATTATTCTGCACAACTTCAGGAGCAGGTTATTGGTACTTCACAGCTTTCTTGCCAGGCAAGTATACCTTGCCTTGTTGTACTATTTAAATTCAGTTATTATTTTAGTTGCATGTTTATTGTTCAGATTATATAACTGTGCGCATCCGAGAGAGACTCGGGTGCAGTCAACGAATGAGTTGACGTTGGGACTTGTGTCTGACCTAGTGTCTAGTAGACCCACCTAAAGTTGTGGAGTTATTGGTATGACTCCCCAGGCCTTGACACGTATCATTACACATTACAGAGTGAGTTCATGTAGGGACGCGTGCCTCATACTCGACTGGCCATCGGTGTGAGCAACATGTGTAACGGTATTTAGCTTAGTATTTATTTCTATAGAGACTTGCATTATAGTACGAGATGTCCACGTCATGTTTACGACTTGTATATCTACATTGGGCGGGGAGGACGATTAGTAGGCGTATGGGACACCCACCTCCTTTATACAGATACCACACTCGACGGAGTGATACGGACGTATATATTTATACAGATACCACGTTCTTTAGAGTGTTGGACGTTACTTGGTGATTTTACAGATACCACACTCTATAGAACATTGGACGTTATTATATTCCCGCGCCCGTATTATAGGGGGCATATGTGGCATATACTAGCCAGTCATGACGATTGGTGAATTACGTCAGCATATGTCTAGCCTACACTTTCCCATACGTACTAAGTTGTCCTCAAATTGCATTTTACTTAGATGGTTAGCACACCCCTTTATTTATTCAGTATTTACTTTATGGCATGCTTCTATATATCTTGTTATGTCCCTCTGAGGACCTGGTCCCTTTTCAGGTGTAGATGTTCATGAGTATTCGCAGGAGCGCAGATCCAGACTGGTTACTTATATTTCGAGGAGGTCTTCCCTTCGAGCCTCGTGATTGTGGGTTGTTGTACTTATATTGTTGTGTTGCTTTTATATTCTAGTTCGGTAGTGGATTTGTTTCCATCCGACTGTCATCTTGAGATACTTTATATTGAGATCTAGTTTCATAGATATTGGTTATTTTCTTATATATGATTTCCGTGGATGAGATTTTAGATTATACCCTGTGACTTGTGATAGTTTTACCACTTGTGAATTATTATTCATTATACAGCGTACGCACGTGTTATGGGTTCCATATATTGGAGTTGCCATATACATGCGGCTGGCATGCTTACGTGTCCTAGTCCTACGTATTTTGGGACTGGGGCGTGACACCTTCGTACTATTTTGATGTTGATCATTTTGCACAAGAATTCCTAGAGGCTCTATATGCTTATGAACCTTTATCCATACCGGTGGCGTCGCCATTTCAAAATGGTGCAACATATGGTTTGCACGAAGATGCTTGCTTTATAATCCAAGCAAGACGAAACAGTCAACGTTAGATACTTTTTGGCAAAGTTAGGAATAAAAGGGTCACACAGACCAGTGATTCTGACGATGACAAAGGAAAAAAATACAAATCCATCGCTACAACCGACAAACCAAAAACATTATCCAAATGATGGGTTACAACTTGATGTATGGCGGAGGACTCAACTATAAAAAATATAGATATACCCCTATACGTCACTTCTCTTTAAAAGGAAAACTGGAGACATATTATCAGCAAACCGATCACGGTTTAGGGTATGTCATGCCGCCAACAACTAATGAAAGCTCAAAATCAGAAAAAAAGATGCATTCTCATTCTTCTGACACATCATTCTGGGATTCTGATGGAAGCATAGGTGAATTACATAAGCATGCCCTTTCTGTGAACATAGTGTCAGCCGATCCAGTAGATGAAGATGAGCAGATTTTAGAACCCTTTTAAAATAATCCATGGGCATAACAGATGGATACTCAATGGGAGCTTCGATTCGAGCAACGTGAACCACTTACAGAAGATAAAATTATTCAAATCAATGTAGGAAAAGAGTCTTCCCTAAAACCAATCTTCATTAGCAAGAACCTCTCTGAAGAGGATAAACAAGACTTGGTTCAGCTAATAAAAGAGTACATTGATATCTTCGCCTGGAGTTACGAAGATATACCTGGTCTGGATCCCCATATAGCTATACACAAGCTTAACATCCTTCATAACACCAAGCCAGTAAAATAACAATAGCAGCAGTTTCACCCAGTCATAATGGACGTAATTGAAGCTGAAGTCAAAAAGTTGATATCATGTAGCTTCGTTCGGGAAAACAATATCCTGATTGGGTTGCCAATGTCGTCCCAGTTATGAAGAAAAATGGGAAGGTCTGTGTCTGCATCGACTATCGTGATCGAAATTCATCATGCCCAAAAGATGAGTTTTCTTTTCCCATCACCGATGTCATGATCGACAACACATGCGGCTTCGAACGTATGTCTTTCATAGATGGATTCTCAGGGTATAATCAAATCAAGATGTGTCCCGAGGATGAAAAACACACCTCTTTCCATACACCACTCGGAGTATACTACTATACAGTCATTTCCTTTGGTTTGAAGAATGTAGGAGCGACATATTAACGAGCCATGAGCACTATCTTCCATGAACAACTACGAAAAATAGTGGAATGTTATGTGGATGATAACGCTGTTAGAATTTGTCTTAAAGATGACCATCTTCAAGTTCTGAAAATGGTGTTTGAATTAATGCTCTAGCACCAACTCAAAATAAACTCGATCAAATCCTTCCTAGGAGTATCCAGTAGAAAATTCCTCAGATTTGTTTTAACTTTTAAAGGCATCAATATTGACCCCGATAAGGTTAAATCCATCATTGAGATGCGTCCTCCACGTAATATCAAAGAACTCCGTGGACTGCAAGGTCAACTGGCATACATCATGAGGTTTATCTTAAATCTCTATGGACGATTCCGACCCTTCACTCAATTAATGAAGAAAGATGTGTTATTTGTCTGAAATGAAGCATCAAAAACTCGCCACTTCTAGTGCCTCAAATTGTAGGAAAACCATTTCTGGTGTATGTTCGATCAATGGATCATTCCTTAGGAGCTCTTCTCTCATTGAAGAGTAATGAAGGCCATGAACAAGCAATCTACTATATCAGTCGTATGATGGTCGGCGCCGAGCATAGATACAATCCTATGGAAAAAGAATGCTTAGCTATGATGTTCGCTATTCAAAAGATACGACATTATGTGATAGGTCAAACTATTCATGTCATCTCCAGAGTGAATCATCTCCGAGTATTGATGACCAAACCAAGTACGCTTAATTTTTGACTGGCTATATGGGCAATGTTGTTATCATCTTATGACATAGTGTATATCCCCAAAAAAGCAGTAAAGGGTCAAGCACTAGCCGATTTTCTAACAGCTCATCATATACAAGAAACCTCCAAGCTGTATGACGAAATTTCTTACGAAGTCTTGGAATCTAACATGGCGATGGGAGATAAAACCTGACAACTTTTCTTCGACGGCGCATCAAGAATAGGACCCAAAGGAAACATCATAGCCAGAGTAGGAATAGTCCTATTATCTCCTGAAAAACTATGCATTCATCGCGTGTATTCTTTCAGTGAACTATGTTCCAATAACGTGGCAAAATACAATGTTCTACTTATTAGCCTCCAATTAGCCAAATAATTGGATATAGAGTATCTTGAAGCCTACAGAGATTCTAAGCTAATAATCAATCAGATTAGGGGAGAGTATGAGGTTTGGCACGAAGACCTCATATTTTATCATTAAGCAGCAATTGAATTAACATTTACCTTCAAAGGGTTCTTCATTAAGCATATGCCTCGATCACAAAATATGGAAGAAGATGCTCTTGTCGGTTTAGTAGCATCATTAGTTATTCCTCTGAAAAGATAATATTCGATCATATAGATGAGTTGACAGTTTTTATGTGTC
Source organism: Iris macrosiphon (assembly GCA_036927795.1). Lineage (NCBI taxonomy): Eukaryota > Viridiplantae > Streptophyta > Magnoliopsida > Asparagales > Iridaceae > Iris > Iris macrosiphon. Next base: position 67,538,578 of record JAYESA010000010.1, on the reverse strand, counting down.
AAGAACAACCTATATATTGAACATAGCTACGTTATAATGTCAACCTCCATGATGAAGATTGGAGAAACCCTTTTATAGACTATGCTGCTTATGGGATCCTTCAAGAAGATACGAAAGAAGCTACTTCTATTAAGAGACGTTCACTCCGATTCTATTATGATGCCTCATCCAAGATTTTATATCGTTGTTCATACGACGGACTGCTATTGCGTTGTCTCTCTAACATTAAAGCAAGATAATCAGTTCGCGAAGATCATGACGACATCTGTGGAGCACATCAGCTAGGTCTTAAATTACAGGATTGTCTCAGGAGGATGGGTTACTACTAGCCTACCATAGTGGCCGATGTAGTAGATTATGCTCATAAATGTCGAGCATATCAGATCCATGCTGACTTCATACACCAGCCATAAAAATTCTTACATCCTACGACTGTATCCTGGCCTTTTGAAGCATGGAGAATGAACATTATTGGCCCTATCAGCCCACCTTCTTCCAGAGGACATCGGTTAATACTTGCAATAACTGAGTATTTCTCCAAATGGGCAGAAGTAGTTCCACTCATCGAGGTAAAGACGTCCAATATGATTAGTTTTGTCAAACACCATGTGATCTATCATTTTGGTGTTCCCCGAAGGATAATACACGAAAATAGACCTTAGTTTTCTAGTCAAGCATTCTATCAGTTCTATAACAAGAATCAAATTCAGAATGTGGATTCTATGGCCTATAATCCGGCAGCCAACGGCTTAGCGGAGGCCTTCAATAAAATTATAACCAAGTTACTTAAGAAGTTTGTCTCATCCAACAAGCGCGACAGAAATTAGAAGCTCGGAGAATGCTTGTGGGCGTATCATACGACAGTCCAAACTCCAACTGGTTGTACACCATTTTTTTGGGTCTATGGATGAGAAGCAGTTCTTCCACTCGAGATCCAGATCCCCTCTCTCAGAATAGCTATTGCTAATAAACTAACAGTAGAGAACAATGATCATTTTAGACTTCAATAGTTAGAAGTATTGGATGAAAAGTGTTTACATGCTCAACAACGTATTGAGTTATATCAAGCGCACATTTCCAAAGTTTTTAATCAAAAAAAAAAAATTAAGAATATTCCAAGTCGGTGAACTGGTCCTTATAGTGAGGAGACCTTTGGTTACAACGCACAAGAGCAAAGGCAAGTTCCAGGCTAAGTGGAAAGGTCCTTATGTGGTGGAAACAATATTCTCTAACGACGCCTACAGACTCGCTAAGCCTAATGGAGATTTGTTGATGATGCCCATTAACGACAAATTTCTCAAGAAATATTACGTCTAGATAAGACATACGCTTCTCCATCCCCAGCGGAGTAAATTAAGATATACCTAAAACTAGTGCCTTTATTAATTTTGGATTAAAAAATGTAATAGGTCCTCAAAGTTTCCTAACGGAACAGTCCTCAGATCTAATAAAACATTTCCATTGAGATTATCCAAACGACCATCTTCAACAAAGTATCCTATTTTTGAAGCCCAGTCGCTTTAAAGATATTTTATTTCTAATCCCCAGTTGGACTAGAAATAATCTCTCATGTTTCTTCACCAATCAAGATGAATGATGGGGTTCATGTCCATATTACCTCTGGATCACATTCAATTCATCATCCTTAACAGAGAAAATAATGGTTCATCTTTTTGAACCACCATTTTCTCCTTTATTCCTAGTGGAGTAGACTGGCAGTCTATTATGTCCATATTACCTCTGATAGTATTGCATACTAAAAATTGTCATCTATACTCAGTACGAGTACACTATGGGTAATAAATTCACCAAATATTCCTCACGAAATTATATTCTGGCATGTCCTTATTACCTCCAAACATATATATTCAGCGAGATCCTATTTGAAAACTTATCATATCCACATTCCCTCTAGTATTATTTTCACCTCCACATATTATTTGTGTCTAATATTAGATACATAATAAATAATGGGTCTATGACAAAAAAAGATTGTTCAAAAGCCAAAAGTTTTTATTCATTTTGTTAAGAAACTTACATATGCAAAAAGGAAAAAAAAAGGAGACAAAGAAAACTACAAAATAAATCCTTTTACTAAGACGGGGTAGAAAGATCAAGAATAATTTGCCTCAGCTGAGCATAATGTTGGTCTCTATTGGACGCTGCTTTTTCCTGTGCTATGAGCATTCTTGTATCGTCTGTTGCAAAATAAGCCATAGAAGTGTACGATTCTATCATTTTGTTTTGAGCCTGGTCAATTTCGCTCATGTTGTGCTCAATCTCTTAGAGTTGTTCATTTTCCAAATCATAGTGCACCAGCTCTTCCTGACACCGGTCTACAGTTATCTTCAACTCTTCTCGGGCTCTTTCAATTTGAGTTTCGAGCTCTCGGATCTGAGCTTGAATTTGTAACACCTTGACATTATATTCATCATGAGCAGAATGATAAAAATCCAGTGAGGAAGTAACGTCTTTCATCGAAACATTTATTTCGATAGTCTTCTCAGCATGAATCTTCATGCACTCTGAAAAATAGGTCTGACGATACATGAATTAGGCAGTGGTTGACTCATATTCAGCTTAGATTAAAATTGAAATATCTTCGCTGTCAAGTTGAAGATATTCATTGATAGGCTGCTCAAGTCCTGACAGAACATGCTCCAGTGCGACAGCCCTGTCTTCATCTCTAAAATTTTGGATGATCTAAATCATGGGAGAGATAGATTCCTTTACATTTTAAAAAGCTAAATCCTTTTCGAGTACTAGCCTTATTAACTCTTTCAACGTTGTATAGAAAGCAGTTGTATAAACTCCAACTAAAGCGTTTAAGTTATCACTCGAACTAGGAGTTGTAGCAACCTCGGCCAACCTCCTCCCATGAGGTGAAGGTACTAAAGTCATAACCGTTACAGCTTCAACACTAAGGGCCAAGGATGAAGCACCCACTACTTGTTCCCTTCAGCTAACAAAAGAAGCCGGGTCTTCAACACTGGTCGCTACTACTATAAGAGCAGTTGAAACCACTGGTGTTTCTGATGTAATACTTACAGTCGATTGGGTGATGTCATCAACAAAAATTCTTTCGGCTTATAAAGCGACTATCTCCTCCACATGTTCCCAAGGAACCTCTCCATGATCCTCGTTACCTACAAAGAAATATTAAAATTAACATGATTAGTATATAAAATATTATGACAAAGATGGCATTCAAGCCGAGCTCCAGGAATATATAACACCTTGACTTATGTTAGCCTGAGTTGCCACTGTAAAAAATTGTGACAACGAGGCCTGCAACGCGAGGATTTGCGGTATAGAGAGAACATATTGGCACATATTCGGGCCAGGAGGTATATATTCGTCTTCAGGAGTTTGGCCATCTAAAGGGTTTCTCAATCCCGCCAAAGAAGCCTCTACTGATGGAGTATTGACATTCAAGAGTATAGTGTCATGCCTCGATCCAGCAAGGGTCAATCTTTCTCACTTGGAAGCGATGCTATGCGAGCCTGGAGTTGTGCTCGTACAAGGCAAGAACGTGCAGTGATAGGAATCCATTTGAAACACAAGTTAGAAAACACATTTACAGATAGTTGAACATGAAGTATAGGAAGAAAACATACTTTTTATTGATAATTCAGAGTAATTTACATAGAGTTTACATTTGATACGCCTCTCGGCTACTTGGTTTGCATTACAAAAGAAAAACTCAAAAGTTAGGGCGCGCTCCATCAGATAAGCCTTGTCGTCCGTACATTAAGCCCTTGTATAGATTAAAAATCTACGCCTCCAAAATAAACTGGCTTCAACTATACTTCAAAAATAGAAGAGCTTCTAATGCCTTCTCGTCTATCCACTAGCGTTGCACACCCTGAGTGCCTAAAATATTTGCCCACAACGTGGGTTAGTACTCAGCTTGTACTGGTGAGCGGGACGAACCCACTCGCCTAAATCAACAATTGCTTATTAGGGGCGAGCATGCATTAAAATGATCTTGCTATTAAGAACTAAGTGAATTTAGTTCATATCAGTTGTATGGTTTTAGAGGAACAAGTATCGTTGAACCCATATAGCACATCAGTCACTTACTCAACCGATGCGTGCCTTCTCTGCAATGAAATACAAGTATACTTACCATATGCACAAGATAATAGATTAGTATGTGTTCTATCTATATGCGGTCATTGGTGCGATCGACACCATGGAGACTTATCCAAGGCATTATGGCATGCCCTATCAGCCCGGGTAGCAAGCTCTGTTGAAGGTCCCGTAATGCATCGCGGCTAGTATGATCAAATATTTTCCCCCGGGTCGATACAGTTCTAGTTCCTCGGAATACCATTTTGAGAAATGCCAAACCTTGTGTATAAGTTGTCCCAGACTATGCAAATGAGTGAACAGTTCAACTATAATACAATGCATGCGATAAAATAGAAGAAGTAAATTAGCAATATATATACTTATACAACAGTTCATATTTTCTCAAAGCCGTGTTCCCATTTTTGGTGTCCCGTGGGTCCAAACTTTTTGAGGCACCAGGCCGCAACCAATATTTCAGATGCCGTATTACATTAGGTAGTTCCTTGGTTTCGAACCACAACTGCCACTTCATTTCGGTGCTCATGTTTAGATCGTGTACATGAATATACAAGTTTGTCTACAATTTCCATGTTCCTTTCTTAGGGGCTGGCATGCATTGTGGCTAAGGATTTTTTAGGCGTTCAGCCAGGCATCATCGATTGAATGTTTGAATCATTAGAGAGGTGGACGTGAAGAAGTAGGAAAGAAGGGTCCAAACCACCCACCGATTAAGGAAAGTGCTGAAAGAAGGAGTCCCGTCTAGCGACGATCAAACGTCAGTTACGCGGACCTATTATAGAACAAGCACCGGGTTAGAATTCTTTGCCTATCCTTCCTCCCAAACTCCCCAAGAACCAAAGCTCCAACTAAAGAAGGTCAACATTGAAAACCAAGCTAATCGAAAGCAACACCAAAACAAAATTCCAAAGTGACATCAAGAAAACCAAGCAATAAAATATGAAAATTATTGGACTCGTTTCAATAGAGGCCTATCCATAAGTTGGAAAGGATCATCGCATTTTGTCCGTGGCAAGAGGATGCCGAAGATTTTAAACACCAAGCTATGACTCAGACAGACTAGCCACAATCCTAATTATATCGTGCGCATCCTGGTCGGATCGGGATTTGAGGCACTACATAATATACCACTAAGAAAAAGTTGTTCCGAAACTTAAGAATAAGGTCTTACCTTCGACTGAACGAACAATGAAGGGTGCTTCTCCTTTATCTTCGACTCCATCTCCCACGTTGATTCTTCTACCGAATGGTTCTGCCACAACACACGAACCAAGGGCATTGTACGGTTATGCAGCACATTCTTCTTGTGATCCAAGATCTGCTCAGGCTCCTCTGAGTACGATAAGTCCGTGCATAGTTCCAACTGATTAAAGCTAACCATATGACTCGAATTATGCACATACTTTCAAAGTTGAGAGACATGGAAGACATCTTGTACTTTAGCCAGGGCTGGAGGGGTAGTGCAATCCGATAGGCCACAGTTTCCACTCGCTCAAGTATTTTAAAGGGGCCAACAAATCTGGGACTTAATTTGCCCTTAATACTGAAGCGCATCACTCCACGCATTGATTTCACTTTCAAGAAGACGTAATCCCAGACCATAAACTCCAAGGGTCTTCGATGAGAATCGACATAGCTCTACTGTCGGCTCTGTGCAGTGCAGAGTCTTTCCCGAATTACACAAACTTTCTCAACGGCCTGATCCACCAGCTCTGGCCCGAGTACCTGTCGCTCTCCGACTTCGTCCCAGCAGATTGGAGATTAAAACTTTCGCCCATAGAGCGCTTCGTATGGTGTATCTGGATGCTCGATTGGTAACTGTTGTTGTTGTACACAAACTTCGCTAACAGAAGGTGCATGTCCCAACTAGTTTTTAGATCGATCGTACATAGTCGTAACATATCCTCAAGTATCTGATTCGTCCTTTCCGTCTGGCCGTCAGTCTGGCGGTGATATACAGTACTAAACTTTAGCTTGGTACCCAAAGCAGACTGTAGACTAGTCCAAAAATAAGATAAGAAATGTCCATCACGGTCCAAGATGATTAAGGCAGGTACTCCATGTAGTCGGACAGTCTCGTCAATATAAATCTATGCTAACCGATCGACGCTCCATGTGACTTTGATAGTGAGGAAGTGGGCAGATTTGGTCAAACGATCAACTATGACCCAAATTGCATCATGTCCATGCGACATCTTTGGAAAGCCCATGATAAAATCTATAGCGATGTTGTCCCATTTCCACTCAGAAATAGCGAGGTTCTGCAGCTCCCCGTCGGGCCTCTGATGTTCAGCTTTTACCTGTTGACAGGCCATACAGTGTGACACAAAGGTCGCCACATCCCGCTTCATACCGTGTCACCAGGAGGTCATGTGCAAGTCCTTGTACATCTTGGTGCTCCCCCGATGTAAGGAATACTTTACTTAGTGTACCTCTGTCATGATTTCCTTTCGGAGTTCTGGATCGCTAGGAACACATAATCTTTCTTTCATCTGTAAGGTCCCATCTTCGCCTTCCACGAAGTTGGATGTCTTTTTCGTCGAGATTAGCCCACGTATCTTTACTAGGAAATGATCGTTCCTCTGAGCAAACTTGATTCTATCACGCAAACTCGGCTTAAGATGGAGTGGAGCCAGCTAGCTGTATTCCTCGATGTCGAACTCAAAATTCGATGCCCATCTCCTCTAGATCCTGAAGTAGATGAATGCTTATGGATAGCGAGCCAACGTTCTTTCGACTCAAAGCATCAACAACTACATTTTCCTTGCCCGGCGTATATCCGATCGTCAGGTCGTAGTCCTTTATCAGTTCTAGCCAGCGCTGCTGTCGGAGGTTCAGTTCCCGTTGGGTGAATAGGTACTTAAGGCCCTTGTGGTCTGTGTAGATTTTGCAAGCAACACCATAAATATAATGCCGCCACAACTTCAGTGCGAACACAATTGTCGCCAATTCTAAATCATGTGTTGGGTAGTTTTTCTCGTACGGCTTCAATTATCTTGAGGTGTACGATATTACCTTATCCCTTTGCATGATAACACACCCTAAGTCGAGTCCCGAAGCATTGCTGTATATATGAAACTCTTCTACTCCATCCGAAAGTATAATTATTGGAGCTGAAATGAGCCGTTGATTTAGCTTTTGAAAGCTAGCTTCACAGTCGTCACTCCACTTGAATGAAATCCCTTTATGAGTAAAGAGAGTCAAAGGCGAGGCCAATTTAGAAAAATATTTCACGAAGCTACAGTAGTATTCCGCTAAGCCCAGAAAGCTACGAACTTCACTGGCTAACATAGGTTGCTTCCAATCCACCACCGCTTCTATCTTCTTTGGGTCTACAGTGACGCCTTCTATCGAGATGATATATCCAAGGAACGCTATGTTGTTCAACCAAAAATCACACTTGCTGAGCTTTATGAACAACCTATGCTCCCGCAACGTCTGCAACACGATAACACACCCTAAGCCGAGTCCCGAAGTATCGCTATATATATGAAACTCTTTTACTCCATCCAGAAGTACAATTATTGGAGTTGAAATGAGCCGTTGATTTAGCTCTTGAAAGCTAGCTTCACAGTCGTCACTCCACTTGAATAAAATCCCTTTATGAGTAAAGCGAGTCAAAGGTAAGGCCAATTTAGAAAAATATTTCACGAACCTACAGTAGTATCCCGCTAAGCCCAGAAAGCTACGAACTTCACTGCTAACGTAGGTTGCTTCCAATCCACCACCGCTTCTATCTTCTTTGGGTCTACAGTGACGCCTTCTATCGAGATGACATATCCAAGGAACGCCACGCTTTTCAACCAGAAATCACACTTGTTGATCTTTACGAATAACATATGCTCCCGCAATATCTGCAGCACGATCTTTAAGTGTTCCTTGTATTCTGTCTCATTCTTGGAATATATTAGTATGTCATCAATAAACATGACCATAAACTTGTCCATGAACGGCCGAAATACGTGGTTAATCAGATCTATGAAAGCTGCTAGGACGTTCGTCAAGCCGAACGATATTACAAGAAATTCATAGTGCCCATATCGAATTCGAAACCCTGACTTGAGGACGTCATCGGATTTGGTTTTCAACTGGTGATAGCCTGATCTGAGATCGATTTTAGAGAATACTATTGCACCTTTTAGTTGATCAAACAGGTCGTCTATCCTTAGTAACGGGTACTTGTTCCGCACGGTAGCCTTATTCAGTTCTTGGTAGTCTATGCACAGCCACATGGATCCATCCTTTTTCTTTACGAACAGCACCGGATCTCCCCATGGAGAAATGCTTGGGCAAATGTATCCTCGATCCAATAGATCTTGTAACTGCACCTTCAGTTCCTTTAGCTCTGCTGGGGCCATTCGATAGGGTGCCTTCGATATCGGTCGCGTATCCGAAAAGGTGTCAATGGCTATTCGATCTCTCGATCAGGAGGCATTCCAAGCAGCTCATCCGGGAACACGTCGAGGAAATCTGCTATGATATAAGCTTGAGCTGCATATACACCTTCCTGCCGGGTGTCTCGAACAAAGGCTAAGTACCCTTCATAGCCCGAATACAATATGCGGCTAGCCGTAATTGCTGATATCACCATCACTGTCTTCGGTGAAGCGCTGCACGAATAGTAGAAGTCTGCCTCGCCGGGTAGACGAAATACGACTCGCTTTTCCGCACACTCGATCGTTGCATGGCAAGCACCCTACCAGTCCATTCCGAGAATAATGTTGTATTCCTTAATATCTAGAACAATGACATCTAAGGAAAGCCTCTTGCCTCCGATACAAATATAGTCGTCCCTACAGATCGCATTGGCGGGCATGTCGACTCCCGAAGTGGTACTAACGCAAAGTTTCAAATTTAATAGAGCAAAAGCTAATTTATTCTCAACAATAAAATCATCAGATATGAAACTATGCGTAGCACCTGAATCAAATAAGACTCTAGTGGGCAAATCTTTAAAAAGTAAGGTACTTGTCACAACAATGTCTGTCATGACCCGCACCCAGAATAAGGGCATGAGTAGTGAGCGACGCCCAGTCTACGTCACAGAATCGATGGTAGAACGCTCTCTGGGTCAATTCTACTATCTAAACATCTCATACAATATATACATGGTACCTGTCAATCATCTCAACTCCAAACAGAGGAACAATATAGTATCTGATAAATGTTAACTATACTCAATCACAATGCAAACTAAGGAAGATAAAGCATGAGATGGAATAACGAAGGAAAATAGTCACAATACATCCACAAGTCCAAAATAATATATACATGCCAATAACCTCAGTAAAGTCTAAAATAAGTCTAAACAATGAGTCTAAGCCTTCTCAGCCTCTGGTACTAGGTCCTCCTGCTCTAAAGGACTATCCTCTAATGGTACACCGCCATGCGGCCCGTAGTAGGTGAGACACTGGTCCATAAGATAATCATCTGAAAAATATATCTAGTTAGGATTGGAGCAAAGTATATACCTCTGAAAGCAGTTTCAAATACATAATCGAGTATATATAACAGATAATAGAAAAGAATACAAGATAACTAAACATCAAAATGTAATAAACTAGAGTGAACATGTAATATACTGGAATAAAGAACAAACAATAGAATAACTGCAATAAAAAGAAAATATATAAAACTAGATAATGTTCCACGGAATACAAGTTTATCATGTGATCGGTTTGGGTTGAACACGAATACAATATGGCAACTCGATTACACGTATGATATGTAATCAACATGTACACGAATACACTTGGGCTTGATCACATAACCAACTCCTACTCCCCCATCCCCAACCAATACTTATGGATCCAATCACGACACGTTACGAACACGAATATGGGCACACTGAACACGAGCAGTGTGTGAACACGAAGTGCAATAAAATTAATACCCAATACACACGATGAAATATATGTGAAGGAGTACTCGCTGAACACGGTAAAGGATAACATCTCCTGACAGAATCCATATAGTACCATTCCATGAAACCACTGTGTTGGAATCAAGTATATAGTTCTAGAATATGTGATATATATACACTATCATGAAATAAAAACTAACATAGAAATGTACTCGCCTCTGGTCCTGAGCAATGAGTGTATCTTGATGCCCAAGCTGGTGTCACATAATCTTATTTAGGAAACATTATGTCAAATTATGTAATGAAGTGAATAAATGCTAAAATGATCTAAACATGCTTTTCTAAGTCCATTTCTAGCTCACTAGGTTCATACTAAGTCATGCTAGTTAATGGGTCTTCCCTTACTTAACAGCTTAACATTAACTATACAAATACATATACTAATAATTAATATTATCTAACTGTTATATTTACTGATAACTACTAGTATCATAGCTAAACTAACTATTAACAACTGATACTAACATAATTATTAATATGGACTGGTACTATACTAACTGAGTTCTAAACTAACTTAACTAAACAAGCTGCTACTGATCTTAATACTAACTCACTAGTATATACTAATGAGGTCTGAATTGATCATCACTAACTGATACTTATCTTAGTACACAACTTGACACACATTAGTGTGTATGACTGATACACTAACATAACACACTAACCATTAGCTAACACTTAAACCACTAGTACTAATACCTATTGCTGATACCTATCTGATACACCCATCAATGCAACCCTCCACTGTATCAAAAATACATGAATCAGTCTCTTACTTCAACTGAGAACACTACATACTAACTCAATCCTACTGGTACATACATCAGTGTACAACTCAACACACCCCAGTCTCCAGGTCCTTACCCGATACCCCCAATCAACTGATACTTCTACTAGATACACTGTTGCATAACAGTTACGTATTCACTGAACTTCCCTACACTTGTTGCTGCTATTGCCCAGGTTCTATCCAACAATCCCTACTGTCCAACACCAATCACCCAATCTATGTATACACATATCACTAATAACATATATAATTATACACCTAATACTATATATATATATATATATATATATATATATATATATATATATATATATATATATATATATAAAATTGTATCACTCTTATTAGGCTCACACCCTCTGCTACTGATACTTGGGCAATGGCTCTGTGCAATGCACAATTTTGTACTGCCTCCACTTCAAGTATTACCCGACCCCCAAGCTTAAAGTGTTGTTGTTACCAAGGGTTCATTGCTGATGCATTGCTATGCTCATGCTGCTGCTGAACTACTTGCTCATGTTGCTGCTGTACTACCTGCTCATGCTGCTGCTACCGATACTTCTAATGTTGCTACTTCTGATACTTCCTATACTGCTTAAAACCCAACACCCCTTTCTATTACAGCTGCACATGCGTGCACATCTGATACTGAGCTAACCCTTTCTCCTCTCTTGCTCGACACCTACACACACAATACCTAACTCATAACTGCACTAAACATTGACACTCACTGATACATAAGGGTGTACACAATCGGTCACAAAGATAACAACATCAATACATCTACAATAGCAGCAACAATAATAGTTAACATACTGCTCACTGCTAAATCAGTCCTCAAAATTGTTGTTGCTACCATCAAGCTTATGCAATCTATTGATAACAACAGTATCAGTTTTCCCCACACTCACAGTCACTTGATTTACTTCAAAACCAAACACACACACATATCTATCACACATACATACACACACACACATACACACACACACACACACACACACACACACACACACACACACATATATATATATATATATATATATATATATATCATATATTAGAGACATTAAAACAAACACCTAGAGTGTGTATTTGAGAAAATTTATGATACACACCTAAGTGAGAAACCACAATCCCAATTTCTCCACAATAACTATTTATATATATAATACATCATAATATAACTAAACTAACTTGATACAATGAGAATGGAGAAATAATTGTACAAAACACCCAAAATTGGGCCACGTGTCGTACCGTATCACAAAATACCATAATACGGCCTATACATATCCATTTGTGGACACGTACCTAGTCCCATAACCCCGATCTAAGTCTAATTAGATCTAATTGATCTCATGGCACAATATTGATGTGTCAACCTCGTAACTCCCCCAATATGCACACAAAATACTACCTAAAATTCATAATTCATAACCAATTAGCCTAAAACTTGTTCCTATATGTTGTCCTATGCCATGGAGTGATTCTTAGGGGTCAAATGCTTGATTAAGAAGCTACAATAAAGGAAAAATTCAGGAATTATCAATTGAGAGATGGATTCTCAATTAAAATACAACTGGACACGTTCCGTACACGATCTCTAGCTCCAAAGCTCCTCTACCTTGTGCTTCTTGCTTCTCCAAGCTCCTAGGCTCCAAGAGTGAAGAATTGAGAAGAAAATAGAGGTAAAATGATGGTGAATTGATGGAGAGAAGAAGGGATTGAGGATCTATGAAATTGGGAATAAAAAAAATGAATGAACAAATGAGAGAAGAGAGAGAAGAGAGGCTCTTATTGTCGGCCCCCCATTTCCCCCCTCTCCAAGTCATTGTCAATTGTCCAATATGCCCTCTAATGGTTTATTATGAATAGTAATTAAGGAGGGTATATTAGGAATGGTTCTAACTAATCTAAATTAGCTCTAATATACCTAATTAATTAATAGGAATGAGTTTATTGGGCTTGGTCTATGTTGGGCTCATGTTGTCATGACAAATCTAGTTGGGCCTACAAATGTCAAGTCTAATTATTGGGCTAGTCTCTCTAACCAAATAACTAACACAAGTCATATTTAATCTATAATATAATCATTCAATAATTTTTATAACATACCAATATAATTATTTATTCCTAAAATTTATTTACCCATGCCAATTTACCAAACTACCCATAGTTGGAAAAGTGAGGGTGACAGTGTCGAAGGCAGATGCCTCGGCCCTCGGCACCCTGGCATTATGGGTTCACTGGTAGAGCATTGGCGCCATATTTTAGAGGTCCCTTGTTTTGGTTTGACTGTTGTCTGACGATCGGCCTTCTGTCTCGACAGTAAAATACTTTATGGTCCAAGCGGCCATATTTGAAAACATCCTACGACTCGACACTCAATCACCCGATGTCCCATCTTGCCGCACCTATGGTAATGCAGTCCCTGAGGCGGACCCCTGTGCTCGAATGTATGCGGACGCTTTGGTGTTCCAGACCCTACCGTTTCATGAGAACGCTTGTTGAAATTAGTACGGGGAGTCTGTACATTTGTCTTTTAGGAATTGTGCCCAAAGATCCATTCGCTATTAAGGGCAGCTTCATAACATTCTCGGTAGGTCTGGCACTTTTGATTTATGACATCCCTACGCAGGTCATCATTCAAACCTTTCTGATAATGATAGAACCACACATGCTGGTTAGGAAAGAAGTGTCCGGCAAACTTGGCGAGTCTGGAAAGACTGAATCATAGTCATCAACGGACATACTTTCTTGTACTAGATTGCTGAAGTTGTCTTCCTTTTGTTGTCGCACTGCCCTTGAGATATATTATTCAATGAAGGCAGATTTGAATATCTTCCAGGTGATCTTACAGTTGGGATTGGCATCATAAATCCTATGCTTGGTGGCTTCCCACCAATCATGCATCCACAGTTCCATTTGCACCGATGCACAAGCCACTCGTTTGGACCCTTTAATGCCAACCAGGTTGAAGAGCCCTTCGTGTTTTTCAATCCATCCCATTACCACATCCGATTTTGCTCGCACGTTGGACGTTGGTGGGTGCATCTTAGTAAACTCAGCCGCTCTGCAGGAATTTTTAGTGGAAGGCTTTGTCTCCTCAGATTTATCTTCTTCCGCCACAGCTGGCGGTGCAACATGCGTCACCGTGGCTGCGTCGTTGCTGGTCACCAAAGATGCGATCAATTGCATTATGGTATCCATATGCTTTTGTTAAGCAGTGAACTACGCCTAAATCTGTGCCTGTTGAGTGGCAGTTTGCTGTTGCTGCACCTCCATTAGATGCATGAGCCTCTCTGTCATATCATTTGAACCCACTCCTTCGGATTCTCCAGAACTTGTCGAATCTTTCTGGACAGTCTGAGCACTGCTTGTAGTGACAGTATTTTTCTTCGCCATTACTACAAAAATAGTAGCTTGTCAACACTCCAAAAACAATAATTTTTTTTTATCTATGGGCTCATTGTATAGGGCGATTCATCTCATGCAGTGAATGCCGAATGCATTCAATCGAGAGGCGCATCAAACTTCTACAATATCTTTTTAAAAACACAAGGAAGTGAAGCCGTACTTTGATACCAACATGTAACGCTCCGATCCCGCAAGGGTCGATCGTCCTCGCTTGGACGTGATGCCATGTGAGCCTGGAGTTGCGCTCACACAAGGTAAGAACGTGCAGTCATAAAAATCTATTTACAACACAAGTTAGAAAACACATTCACAGATAGTTGAACACAAATTATAGAAAGAAAATATGCTTCTCATTGATAATTCAGAGTAATTTATATAGAGTTTATATTTGATGCGCCTCTCGGCTACTTGGTTTGTATTACAAAAGAAAAACTCAAAAGGTAGGGTGCGCTCCATCGGATAAGCCTTGTCGTCCGTACATTACGCTCTTGTATAGATTAAAAATCCACGCCTCCAAAATAAACTGGCTTTAACTATACTTCAAAAATAGAAGAGCTTCTAACGCCTTCTCGTCTATCCACTAGCATTGCACACCCTGAGTGCCTGAAATGTTTTCCCATAACGTGGGTCAGTACTCAACTTGTACTGGTGAGCGGGACGAACCCACTTGCCTAAATCAACACTTGCTTATTATGGGCGAGCATGCATTAAAATGATCTTGCTATTAAGAACTAAGTGAATTTAGTTCATATCATTTGCATGGTTTTAGAGGAACAAATAACGTTTGTAAACCCCCTGACCCAAATCTAGGATAAGGATTCATTTAGGGTTATTTTTGAATTATTTAATGGAGTTATTAATTTGCCTCTTTTAATTTAATTCACTTGGTGTACCTTTCCATTGCTTCGATGTTTGGAGCGCTACTCTAGCTTCTGCCTTCAAACAAATTTTACACACTTGATCTAGACGTGCAGTCTTCCATTCTGACCTTTGTGTAACTTATAAATATTCTCTCTTGTGCTTTATTTTATTCGCACAATATTCGTTACAAATATCTATTTTTAAATCCAAATAAATCCAAAGTTTTGCATCTTTGTCCGTTCTAATCAAAATTTGAGACACAATCTCGACCCGTTTCGTGCAACCCAATTTATGACAATAATCTATTCCGAGTTTACTACATCCAATGCACTTTTGTTCCACCCAATTTAAGTCCTATGTAATTCCAATTAATTAAAGAACACTATTGACACTAATTTTAACTAAATTGGTGCAATGACTCAACCTAACCCAAAACTAGACCCAACACCAACCCAAACCCCCACTCACACCCTCATGGTTCATACAAAACACCATACACCAATTTTCTCTACTACAACACACCAAACATGGTGATTTTCCTCATCCAATTCCAATTCTCCTTTTCTTCTGCAATTTTTAAAACTGTTGGGGGCCTTTGTGCAAATAAACAACTAGGTGTCCACCTTCCATTGGAGAAAAATAATAAAGAAAGCCCTTCTTCATGCTTTGACCGGTCACACCCACCATTTCCCTCAATTTTTGTATGTACTATGCAATACATTACACCCACACTTGATCCCAACCCTCCATTCAAATTTAAACTCTATCCCACCACTCATTCTCTCATGACAAGCCTTTCCACATCCCTAGAAATAGGGGGAGGTAGCCATCCCTAATCCCCATGCTCACTACTCTCTCTCTCCTTCATTAATACACTCTCTCTCTTCCTTAAATTTTAGCCAAAAATACCTCTCCCTCACATTAAAAACCGAACACCACCACCTTCATTCCATCAACACCATCATCATTCACCACCACCTCCTCCCCTTCCCCCATCCTGACCACCACCTCCATCCGCCACCCTCAACTCCATGACCACCCCACTGCCACTACCTCCTCAACCACCATCACCTCGACCTCCTCCCTCGCCCGCCGGACCACCCACGACCAGCATCACCATCTTTCCTTCAACTCTCAACCCGTCCTCCTCCATTAACCACTGAGCTCTACCCCTTCACCACTGCTACCGAGCTCCACCTCTATCACCACCACCATCACCTCGACCTCCTCCCTCGCCTGCCGGACTACCCACAACCACCTCTACCTCCTCCCAATCACAGCAGCCACCACCATCATTCACCACCATCATTCTCCACCACCATCATCCACCACCCGAGCTCCCTTCTCCTCTCTAATACTCGACCACCTCCACCCTTTCTACTTTAACCTCCACCACCATCACCTCACCACCACCACCACCACCTCCCTCACGACCATCAACCACCACTATCTCACCCCCACGAGCTGCTGTCGCTGCTACTACAAGCCGCCGCTGCTGTGCTACTTGGCCGGAGCACCCTACCAGCCGTCTGAGCAGGCCGACCATGGGCCAGCAGGCCAAGCAGTCCCCCTCCTAGTCGAGCACCCTCTCTCTTAGCTTCCCCTGCATTTCTTTGAACCCTAGGTAATGTTCTCCTCTTCCTCTTCATCTTATCTTCTTATATATATATATATATATACATATGTATATAATTTTCTTATCTTGTTGTTCTTCCTCTTGTATATATATACATATGTATTAATTTGTTATTCATCCTAATGTATATGTATATGCATGACCTTTTGTCCTTTTTCTAATATATATAATGATGCACTTGATCTTTTGTTCTTCCTCTAAAATTGTTGTATAAATATATATACATATGTATATATGTATATTTATATAAACACTTGCCTTGACAACTATCTACCGCATGTTTAACCAATTTTAACTCTAAATTTCAGATTATTATTTGATTAGATGATTAGTTTAAGTGTTGTATTTTGTACCAAGTCACTTGTTAGTGAACTACTAGTATATGTGGTTGTTGCCTAGGTTATACACTAGTTTGATATATGATTAGTGCCATGCTAGAGAATGATTTATACCATGATAGGAACAACATTTGTTTAGTACATGTATGGAATGAGAGTTTGAAATGTTGACATGCTAGTGTAACAAGTTAGAATAGATGTAAATTGTTATATGCACTTGTTGTTGTGTGCAAGTGTATAAGAATTAGGGTTGATGATGGTTTATATTTTAGAGGATGTGATGATGATTATATATATATAAAGTATACACCTTAACATAATAATTAGGACATGTGATTAGTGTTACACGATATTTTGAGTTATAAACACTTACTAGTAGCATAGTAGCTAGTTGACTTATTGTGCACAATATTTAAGGATATTTTATATACTTGTGCACGGAGACCTAGAGAGAGAACACTAGTAACCTATGTGTTAGAGGTGCAACTTAGCACCTACACAAATTCTAGTTGTGACCGCGATTGTGTCATATGAGAAATTATTCATTTAGAGGACTTATAAATTTTAGGTGACTAGTAAACTAAGTGTAGACATACTTCCTTGGTCTTTGACTAGTCAACATTAGCCAACCTACTTAGTTAGAACGCTTGTTTGGTCTAGACTCTACGTGACTCATGACGTTGCGTATGTTGAACTCTTGTGCATGCTTAGCGTAGTATAATATAGTGATTGATATTTATTATTATATATTTATAGGCACCCAAGACGGTTCTACCTTGGCTGCGGGTTCCGGATCCTTACCTGTTCACATCAGAGTTCTAGGCAAGTATACCTTGCCTTATTGTACTTTTAAAATCAGTTATTATAGTTCGTATATTTTATTTTTTTAATATTATATAACTGTGCGCGTCTGAGAATGACCCGGGTGTAGTCGACGAAGGCGTTGACGTTAGGACCTGTGTTTGACCTAGTATCTAGTAGACGCACCTAAAGTTGAGGAGTTATCATTATGACTCCCTGAGCCTTGTCACGTATCATTGCACGTCACAGAGTGAGTTCATGTAGGGACACGAGCTTCATACTTGACTGGCCATCGGTGTGAGCAGCACGTATGACGGTATTTAGTATAGTTGTATATTTATTTAGTGACTTACATTATAGTACGAGATGTCCACATCGTATTCGTGACTTGTACATTGGTATTGGGCGGGGAAGACAATTAGTAGGCGTACGGGACAGACATTTGGCTACCGTAGTTTCAGAGTAAACTACGGGGTCGTGAGCCTCAGTGTTACCCGGTTATAGGCTATGTCTTACCCGGTTATGGGATATGTGCTACCTGGTTATGGGCGTATATGCTTGTCGATACATCCGGCAGAGGTTACTAGCTGCGTGATATCATGATCGGTGATGTAGTCAATATATACTTCTGGCATCCAGTTTATAGCTAATGCCAGATACATAGTCTCTGGCTTGATGCTACACTTTATACCTTATACCTACCCATACGTACCAAGGTTGTCTTCAAGTATATTGCACTTAGCTGGTTAGTTCACCCTCGAGTTTACACAGTATTTACTTTATGGCATGTACCTTTTGTATCTTGTTACGTCCCACTGAGGACCTGGTTCCTTCAGATCCGGACGATCACTTGTACCCGACCATCTACAGAGTAGGAGTGGAGATCGGATTCGTGGCTGAGGACTTTGAGGCATTTCCAGAGGAGTTTCCGTGATTTGGGGTACACTGCTGCCTTGGGCTGGAGCATCTTTATCTAGCTAGTCGATGTTCTAGTCTAGTATTCTTATCTGTCCTTCTGTACTTTTATTTTAGCATTATATTCAGTGGGTTTGTTCCCATCAGACTTATTTATGTTGTATTATGACATCCAGACTTCATACTAATTTTTAGTATTTATTTCAGCACTTCTTATTTATATTATGTGGATGAGATTAGATATTTACCTTCTGCATGTTAGCATATTGGACTTGATAGTATTTTAGGACAGCGTAGTGCGCTTCGTCGGGTTCATTAAATTAGGAATTTTTTTGAAGTCGTATTAGTTGGCCATTGCTACGTGGCCTGGTCCCATGTATTTTGGGACTGGGGCGTGACAACATTGAACCCATATAGCACATCGATCGCGTACTCAACTCATGCGTGCCTTCTCTGCACAAAAACACAAGTATACTTACCATCTGCACACTATAATAGATTAGCATATTTTCTATCTATATGCGGTTATTTGTGCGATAGACACCATAGGGACTTATCCAAGGCATTACAGCGTGCCCTGTCAGCCCGGGTAGCAAGCCCTGCTGAAGGTCCCGCAATGCATCATGACTAGCATGATCAAATATTTCCCCCGGGTCGATACGATTCCAGTACCCCAAAATACTATTTCGAGGAAACGCCAAACCTTATATACAAGTTGCCCCAGACCATGCAAATGCGTGAACAGTTCAACTATCATACAATGCATGAGATAAAGCATAAGAAGTAAAGCAGCAATATATATACTTATGCAACAGTTCATATTTTCTCAAAGCCGTGTTCCCATTTTTGGTGTCCCGTGGGTCCAAACTTTTTGAGGCACCAGGCCGCAACCAATATTTCAGATGTCATATTCCATCAGGCAGTTCCTTGGTTTCGAACCACAATTGTCGCTTTATTTCGGAGCTCGTATTTAGATCATGTACATGATTACACAAGTTAGTCTATAATTTTCATGTTTCTTTCTTAGTGGCTGGCATGCATTGTGGCTAAAGATTTCCTAGGTGTTCAGCCGGATATCATCGATTGAACGTTTGAATCATTAGAGAGGTGGACATAAAGAAGTAGGAAAGAAGGGTCTAAACCATCCACCGATTAAGGAAAGTGCTGAAAGAATGAGTCCCTCCAAGAGACGATCAAGCGTCAGTTATGCGGACCTGCAATAGCATGAGCACCGGGTTAGAATTATTTGCCTATCCTTCCTCCCAAACTCTCCCAAGAACCAAAGCTCCAAGCGAGAAGGCCAACAGCAAAAACCAAGCAAATCGAAAGCAACACCAAAATAAAATTCCAAAGCGATATCAAAAAAACCAAGCAAAAAATAGGAAAACTATTGAACTCGTTTCAATAGAGGCCTATCCATGAGTTGGAAAGGATCATCGCATTTTGTCCATGGTAAGAGGATGCCGAAGATTCTAAACACCAAGCTGTGACTCAGACAGACTAGCCACAAGACCAATTATATAGTGTGCATCCCGGTCGGATCAGGATTTTAGGTACTACATATAGTGTCATATTCACTATGCCCCACCTCCATTTCTGACTCAGCAACATCCTTGTCACCACAGTAGAGTACAGCATCAGGCTTCCCTATAGTAAAATCATGCTACAACTCAACTTGATTGATCACCCCAGAAATATCAGCCGGAGGAGTAGTAAGTATTTCCCCCTCATTATCTTCTTCATCATGAGTGGCATAGGTATTATGAATCTCTGGAGTAGGTTTCGGCTGAGCGTGATTCTCCTTCATGAATATGTATGGTGCTGGGTCCAATGACGAAGAAGGCATAGAAGTAATCGACAAAATAAATTAAGATGCAACGTCAAGAGTGGGAGCAACAAAAGCTGCCTGAGACATTGAGACATCTGCACCCCGTGCAGTTGGTAACAGTACTGTCGAACTAGCTTCTTCGACGGCTGAAGCGACTACACTAGTGGTCACCACTGTGATAGTTGGAGGAGGGATAGAAGTGCTAATCCTCACTACAGCTGGTGAAACAGCTGACGGCCCAACATGGCTAGGAGAACGGGTTAGAGAGGTAAATAAACTTCTCCTTGAAGATACAAGGGACTGATTTTAATTTTTTTCTAGTTGCCTTCTTCAGAACCTGCTGGCGCTCTTTCGAAGACGAAGCCTTGTGTTTCTTTACAGATATAACTAGAGGCAGAACATGTAAATCCTCTGGCCCAGGTCCAACGAGCTCTAATAACTCGTCTATAGGAGTGTTGTCCACTTCCTCTACTAAAATATTGGTTTCCTCCGTCTCTGCCTTTGTTCCGAGACTGAAGCTACCCCTCATGTCAAAATTACTATGAAACGTGTTGGCTAAGGTAAAGAAATTAGCATATGTATGCAAGATATGCAATAGTGTTTCAATTGAGACAGATAGAACGCAGGGTGAATTGGGCACCAGTGCAACCCATATTGAAGTATTGCCATCCTCGGGCTTCGTCGATCAAACTCCCACTTGACCAAAAACAAGTGTTAGCATTGCCGACATAAAATGGTCATAACCAAACTGCCTAGCAAAGCGACTATGCATGTATGGTTTGAAGTAACAATTATCTTCGCATCTATAAATCAAATGAGAGGGCCTGATGCTGAGCAACCAAAATAAAACTTTGTAGGGCATGTCTGATATGTCTTTGCCTCTATCTTGAAAATGGCCACATGTATTCTCAATTAAAACCTCCAGACTGGTACAATAAAAGCTCCAACTTGTCCCTAAGTTTAATGCTCGTTTGGTAGCTAGATCGAACACTGGTGACATTCCACTTGGACTTACTGTACTTGCAAAGGAATCTTCCTTTAAGGGCGTCATCCCGCTCCAAGCCAGGAGCCATAAAGCAGTTATTATGAAGCAATAGACACCCATCAGATAGGAAAGAAGCATCTCTACCCTAGGGAATTCACCTCGACCTACATGATCTAGCAACAAGCCATCAATGAACGCACGAAGACCCGCATTTAATCGGCATATCTTACCTGACAGAAGAGCTAATCAATGCTTGAAGACTAAACGCACTGCAGGAAATAATATATTGCGATTGATACGATCCGCTGCACTGTTTCCAGGTACGACCCATCGTCGTAACCCCAATGATAGAAATCCAGCTAGCAGAGCTTCCCGGGAAATATCTCTACGAGATTTCCTTAGATAACCATAAGTCTTCGTCTCAGCTGGATAGCCACATACAGTGGTCTCCAGTTGCTTGTCAGGCACATTGCAATCTCGCATAAGCTCATCGATCAGGTTTGCATCTAAAGGTTGGAGGGGACGAACTGTTATATCTCTCTCTTCTTTAGCCTTCTCGTTTATGGGTCAACCCATGAAAAGATATGACAACCACTTGCTCGTATAATCCAAGCATGAGATGTTCTTGTAGTACTTATTACAAATTAAGTAATGGCACATCAACTCTTGATATACTTCAATAAGACAAGGGTTCTCCTTAGCCAGGTCTTGAAGTTCCCTATTGGTGGGAATGTATTCCTCGTAAGGCTTGTCTCCTATCGACAGGTCTGATATTATCTGCATATCATTCAATACAAACCCTAATTCATCGTGTGGTGTGGAGAAGGTTCAAGTTTGACCGTTATACCATTCCACCAAGGCAAAAAATAAATTATGGTTCGGGGCAATTCCGTAGCTGGTCGACAAAGCATCGTAAAGTCCTACCTGGTCGAGCTCTATTTCAAATCTCTCCAATGCCCACACAGGGAGTCATTTCCAATGTATAATATTGTCGGTAACCCATCTAGTAAGTCTGGGATTAACAGAAGGATATACCCCTCCAGCCCCAATAAAGAGATTGGCGAAAATCAATGATTGAACTTGTTGGATAAGTGACGAGTTTTTACTAGGCACAAATCTAGGCACTAGTCCCCGCATAGGAATTGCATGTCCATCCGGAGCGCTCTAGAAAACATTTCTTCCCTGATTATCCTGCTTATGACAAATTTTTTTGGGCCTCGCACCATGTTGGTACGGAGTTAAATCCCATTCCATTTTTCTTGGATGCGTGGCATGGGTAAAAGCGGACAAAGGGTAATCTCGAGACATCTCGGGCAAATACATCACTCTGTCACCAATTTTGAAAATCCACTCCTCCTTCCTGGGCTTTGTTTGAGATGACCTACTGATGGCATCTCTAAACAAGAAAGAAGGCTTGTCATGTTGTTGATTGTCCAGAGATGTGGGAGGTTTACCATTCATCAAAGATAGCATCATCCTATCACAATGGGAGGCTATTAAAGCCTGTCTACTCTCTGGAAGACTCCTGTCAAATTGAGGGAATTCTATGTGTGACAGATCCTCCAAATAATTTGAGTGTAACATCCCCGCAGTTGATCCCATCACATCAAAAAGAGGGTCCATCAGTAAGTCGACTGCAAACATTCATAAAAATCGGAGTTAATACATGAAAGAATAATGCACATAAACTTCTTATTTCTATAAAAAGAGTCTGCATATGCAAGCAGACTCTTTTAATCAGCACAGGGAAGAGTACGCGTACAAATTACAAGTTCGTCAAAACTTGTAAAAATTATGCGAACATGAATTTTCTATGTTGTATGAAGAGAAGTACGCGTACTACTGCAAGTCTACTAGAATTTGCAAAAGTAAGCGTGGAGTTCATTTTTACTCTGAAAGAGGAAACGTACGCGTACAGTCACAAATTTATTGAAACTTGGACAGTACACGGGGAGTTCATTTGCACTCTGAAAGAGAAAATGTACGCATACAGTCACAAATCAATTTGAGACTTGGACAGTACATGAAGAAAGGATTCCACTCTGAAAGAGGGAATATACGCGTGCACATGTGTTTTGATGCTCCTTGACATGTCATCCTCTTCTTCCTCTTTTCTCTTTTTCGTCTATTTCACAGACTGAAATATGTGTTCAGGTGTATGCTCGCCCATACCTATCATGGCTGGGTTGGCACTCTCGATGGTCTACGTCCTTCCTTGTGGCATGTTCAGGCGTTCACCCGCGGGCCTCACCGTCGATCGAGTCACGGTCACCCGAGAAGAAGAAGTCAATCCTTTCCCCTTACTGCCTTTCTTGGTCGCATGAGTTTGATTAGGGGCCATTATTGTTGCTCGAGGAAGAAGAAGAGAGGTTAGGATTTTGGAGAGAACACAGAGGGTTAGCAGAACTCGTAAAAGAAATTTCTCTCTCCTCCCAAGTCTATTTATAGATTTGGATCAAAAACTCTTCGACTGCTGAGTAACGCCTCAGTTTTCGCACATTAATTATGATATTCAGCTACGTCAGTAATCTGTTAGGATTTTGCACCAAATATGTGCGCCAAATCTGAACCACATTTTCATTATTCTAGTAAGTATTTCAAATTTATTTTTTTAATTTGAAAACTTTGAAGGGGGCCTTGTAGAAGCATAAAAAGTATGCCTCCAATGGATAATAAGCCTAGAATAATGATAGCGTACTTTCCTTCAAAATACAATGGGCTCAGCAGCGTACAAGAAAGCATCAGCGTATGTAATATACATTATACAACCGCATACAAAAAAGTTGTGGCATACTCTGTGTATGCACATCCCATAAGCGTACAAATGCCACTTAACATAGTGGAGTACAAACTCTGTATTTCCTTTCATATTAAATATAATGAACCTGACAGTTGACAGGCCTGCACAATAGTCGAGGAGATAAGGGCATTTAATGCAGCAAATCTTCAGGCACATAGACCCAGATTGTCGTATAGTGACAAAATAGTGCCATTCTTCCTTCATGCGCCAAGGATGTCACTTTCTCCTAGTATGCTAAGATGCTAATCCCCCTTCATACACCAAGATTATTGTTCATCACAGTACGCTGAAAGCGCTATTTCATCTCCATACGCCGGCTAGCTAATTCTTAGCAGAATACGCTAGACATTGCCACGTCAAAAGATGCCTCAGTCTGACATAATAGTCGATAAGATCAAGACATTAAATGAAGAGAATTTCTAGCACATAGGCCCAGGTTGTCATTTAGTAACTAAAATGACTATCTCAGTCCAAGTATACCACCATTTGCTACTTTGATTTAGTACGCAATGAGAGAGGTATGGGAAATGATACCCTATCCATATCTATTCCGAAAAGATTCTTTCACCGTGATAAGATTTCGGGGAGGGGAGCACCTGACATTCATTTAACCGGGGGCAGGTCAACCAACGAAGAGCAGGCTTACGGGATAGGTAATGGTTTTAGAGGGGCTACGTAGTGCAGCTTGGCTTAGGGCGCATCCAAGTCCAGTCATCTATATATATCTATATACGCTATATCACAACGACTTCTATCTAAGAATTATTCAAACTCAACCGCTTATGCTACGTGCCTCTAGCTCTGATACAACTGGTGTAGAGAGTTTCATACGCTCCTGCCCACGTGAGAGTGTCAGAAAAATCAATTGTATGCGATACACCCTCTCAGGACGTTGCATAAAGACTGTGAAAGTTTGCCCTGAATAAGAGACCAGCTCTAGCCTCCCATTCGGGCAGGCACCTGCCTTCCCTCATTCCACTCTGCTAGATAGAGTGGTCGTTTCAATCAGTCAGTTATGGTTACACTCGCTCTCACTAGGGAGAACCTTCCAGCCGGACCCTAAAGGTCTTCAACCCTGCCTTTAACAGAACCCTCAGTAGGGGCTTCCCTTCTTATTTTGAGTCATTTTATCCTCCGTCTGTGCTATTTTAAATAGAGTACGCCATTGATGCTATCTCTTTTGAATACTCCAACATGACTACTATAGCAGCAGTACACCAATAGTATTACTATTTTAAGTACACCAACATTAGTCCTTTATCCTGAATACGCCAGTATGGTCATCTCTCCAAATATACACCAACGTGGTTATTGCTTTCAAATATTATGCCTATAGCAATAACTGACAGTAAGCGGTTAAACCCATGTGTCATGTATGCCATATTTTTCGTGAGAGCTGTATAAATAACTACCCCCATGACTTGATCCTTCCTCGTATGGGACTTGATCCTTCCTCGTATGGGAGGCCACGTGTCAATCCATCAGTAATTCGTGCACCCACGACTCATAACGTGGGTGGTTAGCCCTCAAAATATACGCGTATGACAGCAAACACGATGGATATTGCTAGTCTATACGCGGGCTTTTTGATAACCATTCCAGTATTGGAACATTATAAATATGAGATTATTGCCATCTCTAAGGTGAGGTTCAAGTCTTTGACACTCAAGAACAGAAGGAGAGAGACAGAAGCTTGTTGTGCCATTTCTGTCTGTTTGCCATTTAATATCAAAACGAGAACTGGGAGAACTAGATTTGATTAACAAACTAAGAGATTACAAAGAAGAGTCCTAGGAGATAATCTAAGTACAAATTTATTTTCTAGGGGGTGATGATGGAGGGTTAGGAGTGAAGAAACTCTCTTTACTCCGTGGACGATCTGATGCAGAAGCTCTTCTCTATCTCTTGAGTATTGATTCGCAAATAGCCAACCCGCCTCTTTTTGTTTGGTCTCTCTGAAGCAGAAAAAGCCGACCTTTAGAACGTTCAAGTTGCTCCTATTTATAGCCATAGTGCCGATAGGCTATGGGTGCCGCATATGCCTCTGTTTGGTGGCCACATAAGGCTCCTCCAACAGAATACGGTTGCAACTGTTGCCGTAAGCCATGGTCAGATTGCCACGTGGCCTTTGTTGAGATATGCTATTGATGAGATCTCGGGGTTGTTATCAACCCGTTGTGGGCATGACTTAGTCAGCTGGACACGTAGTCAGCACCAACTATGCGAAGATCTCTGTAGTTGAAATAAAAAGATCTTTTGAGCTAGAGGCCACACAACAACTAGGCGGCATGTTGGCGAGGTCGCATAACAACTTCTCATTGCCGTATGGGTAGCTCGGTCGTATGGGAACTCGGCCGCATGACTACCTTTGCCACATAACTGACCAAGCCGCATGACCCATTATGTCGCATGGTTTATTCGGCTGCATGGGTGATTATGCCGCATGATTGACTGTGCCGCATGGTCTTCTCGGGAACATATGTATCTAGACCGCATATGCTGATTTTGATGATCTGACCGTGTTGCTTTGTTTGATTTGTAGTGACATTGCCCACTACACCCTCTGGTGAGCTGGTCCTAGGGCGGAACGTGCTACCCTTAAACATGAATCTGAGGAACCTTGTTACAACTGTCCAGGATCGGATTAATAATGATCTTTTGCCTGGGCAACAGCAGAAGATTGGCGAGCAGAGTCCTTCCTTCCTGCTGAACCAGATAAACGCAGGGGAGATCCCTTCGGGGATGGCAGCTACAATTTTAAGAAGTTGTACTTCTTGTTTGGCGATGCCTTGGAGTCTTCTCAGTCAGGCATGGGTGCGACCAGAGAGAACTTGTCATTTATGTTCTGCGAGACAGAGATGTCATTTCCCTTCTTTGAACATCACCTCTCTTTATCATACTTGAACGTTATGAGGGGTCAATGGCGGATAGATTGGAACTTGACCCCTGAACCACAATGAGCGCTCCTCGGCAATATCCGGTGTGGTAGCAGAAAGAACAAGGGGGAGTTTTATAGCACGAATGAGTCACCCTCGTACTCCTTCTTGGGACTGAAGCCTGGTCTTGTTGGAAGTGAACTAGGACAAAACCTCAGCATATACGCGGCGGACACCTTCCTTCATTGGGTCGCCAAGAAGGGAATTTACCCCCTGGGGCAGCTGCGGACTCTCAGCTGGGCTCATTATAACGTTTCATGGTGTCGTATGACCTAGTGGATTCTGAAGAAGTTTGAGTAGGAGCTCAGGGTTGCAGACTTATTTTTCTTTGTGAAGGGCACCTACTACGGTATGGAGATGAACCTTCCCCTATTTGTTGCCCTGATGGAGCTGTACAATCTTACGCGAACCTTTTTTACACCTGGCAGGGAGATAGGCCTGGATTTGCATGAGATATATGCCGTCTCAAATCTTCCTTGGGGCAACGAGCCCTACAAAGAGTTTACCCCGAGCAATAAAAAACTTAGGGAGTTAGAAGCAGAGAACCATGAGGTCGTACCAGGAACTGCTATGCTACCATGGCATTTGCTAGAGATCTTCGAAGAAGAGAAAGAAATCTACTGAGGGGCCTTCTGCCCATATCATAACTTGGACTCGCTACCTCTTTCCGGAGCAGAAGGAGTCCAATAAGGTTCATGTTTGGGCACCCCGGTCTAAGTAGGAAGTAGCTGATTTCATTCGGGAGCAGAGGGAGCTGGCCCTTGAGGGTAAGGAGGCTGGAGATTCCTTGGAGGAGAAAGATGAACCTATTGACGAGTTGAGTGGCCTCGAGGAGGAGCTCAGTTATTTTTACATGGATATCCACAAGTTGTCCTCAAAGGCCGTATTTTTGGGGTATCTGATGCTCTGGTTGCAGAATTGCGTAGTCCCGGGCAGGTCTGGCACGACAGAGATGATCAGTCACAACCACATTTTATCGGCTGTGAAGTTGGCCTTCGGCTACAAGCTGACCCTCCTACCTGCCATGGTGTGATGCATCCATCGCGGCCTCCGTACCTTTGCTGCGAGTTCGAAGATCACCCTAAAAAAGGTTACTTCAATCGCATTGAGCTTCCCTACCATTACTTGATAGGGTTGCTGCTCTTGCATCACGGGTCTTTAATGAGCCCGGGACTGACGAAGACATGGTGGATACTGACGCCTTGATCCGTAAGTACCGGCTGATGAAGTGGAGATTCGATACCGTCCCTGCTGGTAGGAGGGAGCTCTCTTTCATGAATGTCTGGACCTTCTTTACGTCTGAGCTAGAGTTTACCGACGACGAATGAAACGTCGTTCACTATGATGACGAGCCTCGAAGTATATCTGGCAGGCTCTTTCCCTGGCTCCAAGACATTTGTCCCTTCCATCTGGTGTACCAGAATAAGGCTGCTATTTTCGTGGAGCCCTACTTGTCCAACCGGTTCTGTAAATACCCTAATTTTTTAGAATTTAATTTTAGAATTTTAATTATTGGAATTATGAATTTTTGAGATTTAGGAAGTTTTTTTTGTAATTTTTAGCTAATTATAATAAATGTTCGTTCATAGATTTATAATTATGTGTATTTAATTAATTATTAAAATAGTAGAAAAAATATATTTTTGGGTGTACAATTATTAATAAAATATTGTATAATTTTTTTGAATTTATTGGGGTCTAAAACTATTTTTTTATAGCTAATTGCATATATATATATATATATATATATATATATATATATATATATATATATATATTGATTTATACTAAACCAACCCAAACCAACCAAACCAACCCAAACCAAACTAGACCGACCCGGACCTAAATCCCTACCCACTAACCCACTAACCCGACACAATAACCCTTCAGCTACAGTAACCGAAAACCCCTCACGTGACCCCTCGATTCCCCGAAACCACCCAGACCCCTCCTCTTCAGCTCCTTGTCATTCCCTCCCTGTCACACTATTTAAACCCTAGCCTAGCTGACCACCCCCACCATCATCTCCTCTTCCAACCTCGACCAAACCCGGCCGCCGACGACTGCTGGACAGTCTCCGCCGCACACCGTAAGACGCCTCCGCACAACTGCCAGAATTCCGAGCACAGCACACAACAAGGTACACTACTTCTAGCCCCTGTATCTCCCTGCACAGTTAACTAAATATCGACCCGTCGAATCCTATGCGAAGACCATATGACCCACTTGAACCCTGTGTAATTAGTTCGGTGTATTGTGTCCTGTGTCGATCATAATTCGCGATGCAAAACAGAAAAAAATAACCCAGTTTGTAGTTCAGAAATTGTTCCAATCACCCATGTTCATGTCTGATTTTCTTCTAACCTAGTTAATACTTTTAAATTCTACTTGAACAGTAATTTAGAGAACATAACCTTGTTTTAATTCATTTTATGCTGTGTTTTATTCGCTGTTGAATTTGACCGAAACACATGGTTTTCTAAACCCAAAATTTTCTGAAACGGGGTGCGACCCGCTAAACGAGGCAACTTTGTCGTGTGAGAATTGCACCAAAATGCGCGTATCGTCAACGTAGACGTGTGGGATTTCGTGAAAGTTGATTTGGATGTGCGTGCACACCGGAATCAACGCGTATCCATCAAAAAATCTCGTATCGGCCTATTCTGACACTCGTCATAATTTTGTGTGTACTTGTCGTTTCGCAAAGAAACTAGCGCCATCAAATTTATAGCATTACGCTGGTCCTGTCGCCCAAGTTTGGTTTGATTCTGAGAACGTTGACAAAACACCGTTTCGCGTGCCCCACGGTTCTACTTGACGGACAATTTCATGACCGGCTCATCGAAATCCAGTTCTGGAAGTTTCGTTGGGTGCATATCATTTTTCTGGACTCGTAGACACTAAGTTTGAAGAATTTGGAGAACTTTATCTTTGGCATATTTTTCGGTGCAAAGTGGGCCACATGTGGACCCTGCTTTGACCAAAAACTGTCAATTCTGCCCCTGTGTCCAAATTGGACTTATGGATAGTCAATCCTAGATATTTCAAGTATTCTAAGAGCAATGGTGATATCTATTTCAATATCTGAAGGCATACCTGGAGATTCCACTTATATCAGAGCAAGTGACGGAGCTCAGAACACAGGTAATTGTACTTTGCCAACTTGCAGTAGATCCTGTGACATTATTGTTTGAGTTCTTTTTATATACATATTATGTGATATACCTGTTCAACCTAGGACCGTGAGACGTTGATTAGCGTTCGAACAAGATTCGGGTGTCGACACCGTACGCGGAGTTGTGTAACGTCACTTAGAGAGTTGATACCACGATCCTATATTTTTACGTGCTTGTTTTATCAAGTACGTCATACTATAGGACACTTGACACTATTTTATGTGACATAATCTTTTCTAAGTTATTCATGGTGATTCTATATAGGCTTACATAATTCGTGACATGAGACTTGCGTATACATAGATATCATTATGACTCGCTGTACTAACTAGAGGTCATAATCTTGCGTGTTATGGACATGAGACGTTGTGGATATGAGACGTGAGATTACATTGGGTGGGAAGAGACAGACATGCTACAGGCTGATTATTATTGAGGTGCTTTAGTCTATGTTCCAAAGCTTGGCCCATTACGTGATATTCTTGCTGCTATGGGCTCCCCGACACAGAGATTGTAGTGGTCTCAGCCTGAGTACTAGTGATGCTCTCATTTACATTTTACTTAGCTGGTTACATAGCTTGACCTGAGGATCTATTTTTATATATAATATATTTTATTTGGCTTGAGTTATTCTTGTACCTTGCTATGTCCCCTGAGGATCTGGATCCAGATTACGTCCCCAGGTACAACAGAGAAGGAATACCCCGAGATATATGGGACATGAGCTGACGCTGGAGCAGTACTGGCACCAGAAGATGAGGTTGTGCCAGAGAATTTCTCCTGAGTATTTCAGTTTCATACTAAGTTATTTGTGCTCATTGTTATTTCATATCTGGACTCATAGACATATATATTGGTGATATTCTATTTTCTTATTTTATCGAGTTATTCCCCGAGACACTACATATGTTAACTTAATGATGGACTATTTCCTTTATCTATTATCTTGATTAGTCTATCTGTTTGAGTTATGTTTCTTTTTGTGGATGAGATTAGAATTATTCTGTGATAGACGGTGTAGACTTTATTTATATTTATTACAGCTTAAGTGCACTCTATCGGGTCCATTAAATTGGATTTGCCCATTGGAGTTATACTGCTGGCCATTTTTACGTGGCTAGTCCCTCGGTATTTTGGGACTGGGGCGTGACATGGTTTTTGTGGTGGCCTATGCAGGTCTACGGCTAGGATAGGATAAATTATAGGATCTCATCCACTTGTTGATCTGTTCTTGACCTCTATATCGACTTCAAAATAATTTCTTGACTTGCATCATGCCTTTATTCCTCTGTGCGCCTCTCAGTATTTACTTTGTATGCAGAGTAATGGATCCACGAGCCAGCGACGAGACTCCTATGGGTACACCATAAGGTGCTATGGTCACCTACGACGATGGGGTGACACCATTGCGTGGAGATCCATCCACTCAACAAAGCAATCAAGCAGATCAGCCCGCCTCGAGGTTCCGGCGAGACGATATTCCACCACCACCGTAGTTTACTCTACCGATGCCCATTTTTCCACCAGGACAGCCTATGGATGGACGACAGATGTTTCAAATATTCTATGCAATAATGCAAGCCCAACATCAGGTTCATCAAGAGGCTTAGCGTCACGAGGTAGAGAACCCGAGAAATAGTATAGTGACTGCACTGGAACAGGCGAACCCACCAGCTAGACGGCCATCGACGGGATCTATCACTAATTTGTTTTAGTCGCTTCGCCCCTACTCTGATTCCGACAGAAGAGGAGAAGGCGGAGAAGTTCTTCGACGGACTTAGCTTTGAGCTACAGAGATTAATCGACACTGTTGCACCTACTTCTTATACAGACGTCCTTGCTGCAGCCTGATGCATGGAGCGCGTCACTAGGAGAGTGTCAAGCCAGAAATGGCCGTTCACATCAGCACCAACCAGAGCACCACAGGAAGAAGCTGCAAAGAGACCTCACATGCACCAGCCACCCAGAACAGCTCCGTAAGCACTATCTACATGTCAATATTTTGGCAAGCGAGGTCATTACGAGAGCAAGTACAGAAACAAGTTGGGGTTATGCTTGATTTATGGATCCAGCCAATATTCAGCTAAGGATTGCCCTAAGCGTCGAGATGGAGCACCAATGGTAAACCGACTAGCTTTACCAACACCGGGAGGAAATCAGCCGAGGCCACCTTTGGCACCACAGGAAGCACTAATCCAGCAGGCCCAGCAACAGCAAAGGGCACCAACATAAGGACGTGGACAGGCTTTTGCGATGACAGTGGAGGAGGCACATACTCGAGGAGTAGCGAATATGAGTAAGATTTAGTTTTATCATAGCTAGCTATAATAGCGAATATTTCTAGTAATAATTTAGCATGTACCAGTTAGTTCCATTCCCTAGCCTTACCTAGTATTATGTTAACATGGACTTGTTAGTCTAGATTAGTAATATGTCAGTAGTACCAAAGTTTTCATAAGCTGTAGTTGATCTTCGTTCTAACCAGGATCCTTTACTCTTGAGTTACTTATCTCTCATTGCCCAGAAAAAAGTTTTTATTTCTTCCCTACGTATTCTGCTTGAACAAAACCCTCACCCTTCCTACCAAATTTTCCTTGTTCATGGTTCCTTATCTTTTGTGTCGTGCTTCAACAAACATGTCTTGCAACCGCGGTATCTCTTCTAGAGCAAACCTTTCTTGACCGGTTATGCTTCGTTTTCTTAATTATGAGGATACAATTCTTTTAAGGTGGGTAGATTGTAAATACCCTAATTTTTTAGAATTTAATTTTAGAATTTTAATTATTGGAATTATGAATTTTTGAGATTAAGGGAGATTTTTCTGTAATTTTTAGCTAATTATAATAAATATTCGTTCATAGATTTATAATTATGTGTATTTAATTAATTATTAAAATAGTACATAAAATATATTTTTGGGTGTAAAACTATTAATACAGTATTGTATAATTTTTTTGGAATTTATTGGGGTCTAAAACTATTTTTTTTGATAGCTAATTGCATATATATATATATATATATATATTGATTTATACTAAACCAACCCAAACCATCCCAAACCAACCAAACCAACCCAAACCAAACAAGACTGACCCGGACCTAAACCCGTACCCACTAACCCGCTAACCCGACCTAATAACCCTTCATCTACAGTAACAAAAAAACCCCGCGCGATCCCTCGATTCCCCGACCCTTCCTCTTCAGCTCCTTGTAACTCCCTCCCTGTCACCCTATCAAAACCCAGCTTAGCCGACCACCACCACCATCATCTCCTCTTCCAACCCCGCCCAACCCTGGCCGCCAACGACCGCTGGACAGTTCCCGCCGCACGCCGCAAGATGCCTCTGCACAATCGCCAGAATTCTGAGCACAACACACAGCGAGGTACACTACTTCTAGCCTCTGTATCTTCCTGCACAGTTAACTAAATATTGACCCATCGAATCCTATGCGAAGACCACATGACCCACTTGAATCCTGTGTAATTAGTTTGGTGTATCGTGTCCTGTGTCGATCATAATTCGCGACACAATACAGGAAAAAAATGACCCAGTTTGTAGTCCAAAAACTGTTCCAATCACCCATGTTCATGTCTAATTTTCTTCCAACCTAGTTAATATTTTTAAATTATACTTGAATAGTAATTTAGACAATATAACCGAGTTTTAATCTCTTTAATTAGTTTATTTTAATTTGTTGTATGTTGTGTTTTATTCGCTATTGAATTTGACCAAAAACTTGGTTTTCTAAACCCAAATTTTTTTGAAATGGGGTATGATCCGCTAAACGATGTGACTTCGTCATGTGCAAATTACACCAAAAGGTGCGTATCAACGCGGACGTGTAGGATTTTGCGAAAGTTGATTTAGATGTGCGTGCACACCGGAATTAACGTGTATCCGTCGAAAAACCATGTATCGACCTATTCTGACACTCGTCATAATTCCGAGTGTACATATTGTTTCGTAACGAAACTTATGCCATCAGATTCGTAGCATTACGCTGGTCCTGTGACCCAAGTTTGATTTTGAGAATATTGACGAAACACCATTTTGCGGGCCTCACGGATTAACTCTGCATTATACTCTTCTACCGTCATGTTGCCTTAAATGAGGCGGTTAAACTTATCCCTAAGTTCTGCTCTAGCAATGGCTAGAATATACATCTCCTGGAAAAGTCCAGGGAACTCCTCCTAAGTGACTCGGTCTGGTCCGAGCCGTCTCTCCTCAGATAGCCACCAGTGATGTGCATTGCCCGTCAACTGCATTCTGACCACAGTCATACAACGCTCCCTCGAAAGCTCAGCTGCTTCCAATTGGTGTTGAGTGTTTGTGAGCCACTCATGAACTTCAGTGGGCTCCTCCTTGCCTGAAAAGGTATGGGGCTTCAGCTGGCAAAAATCATTGATAGATCCCGTCAATGGTCGTCTAGCTGGTGGGTTCGCCTGCTCCAGTGCGATCACTATACTGTTTCTCATGTTCTCTGCCTTGTGACACTGAGCCTCTTGATGAACCTGCTGTTGGAATTGCATCATTGCGTAGAACATTTGGAATATCTGCTGTCCGTCTATAGGCTGTCATGGTAGAAAAATGGGCATCGGTGGAGTAAATTACGGTGGTGGTGGAATATTGTCTCATCGGAACCTCGAGGCGTGCTGATCTGCTTGATTGCTTTGTTGAGTGGATGGATCTCCACCCAATGGTGTTACCCCATCGTCATAGGTGACCACAGCACCTTGTGGTGTACCCATGGGAGTGTCGCACAGAGGAATCAAGGCAGGATGCAAGTCAATAAATTATTTTGAAGTCGATATAGAGGTCAAGAACAGATCAACAAGTGGATGCGATCCTATAATTTATCCTATCCTAATTGCAGGCTTGCTCTGTTCCTTAGTTGAAACCAAAGCAATATAGTCGTAGACCTGCATAGGCCACCACAAAAACCATGTTACGTCCTAGTCCCAAAATACCGAGGGACTAGCAACGTGGCAATGGCCAGCAGTACAACTCCAATGGGCAAATTCAATTTAATAGACCCGTTAGAGTGCACTTAAACTATAATAAATATAAATGCAGTCTACACCGTCTATCACAGAATAATTCTAATCTCATCCACAGAAAGAAACATAACTCAAACGGATAGACTAATTAAGATAATAGATAAAGGAAATCGTCCATCATTAAGTAAACATATGTAGTATCTCGGGGAACAACCCGATAAAATCAAAAAAAAGAATATCACCTGTCCTAGGTTGAATAGGTACATCGAATAATATATATATAGAAAGAACTCAAACAATAATGTCACAGGATCTAATGCAAGTTGGCAATGTACACTTGCCTGTGTTCTAAGCTCCGTCAATTGCTCCGATATAAGTGGAATCTCCAGGTACGCTTCCAGATGCTAAAATAAATATCACCATTGCTCTCAGAATACTTGAAATAGATAGGATTGACTACCCATAAGTCCAATTTGGACACAGGGACAGAATTGACAGTTTCTGGTCAAAGCGGGGTCCACATGTGGCCCACTTCGCACCAAAAAATGTGCCAGAGATAAAGTTCTCCAAATTTGGCAAACTTAATATCTACGAGTCTGTCATGCCCCAGTCCCAAAATATCGAAGGACTGGATGCGCGGCAATGGCCAGCAGCACGCACCGATGGACAAACCCAATTTAATGGATCCATCGGGGCATACTTAAGCTGTATTACAATAGTCAGGGTTTACTAATCTCATCCACAGAATAAAGATAGCAATATCAGTAAAAGAAATAAACAAATCCAGTCACAAGTAAATAAAATCGGGGAACAACCCGATATTAAGTCTGTTACAAATGTTCATTTAAACAGGAATTAAAGAGTTTATTGGCCATAAACACTGAGCATGGAAGAAGCAGATGTTCAGGAGAAGTCCTCAGCGATCACCTCGTCCTTAAGTTCCGGTGCTGCTCCGAGAAGTGCTCCTGTTTCGTACACCTCAGGGTAGATCTCGTCTGCTAAATCTGGGGACATAATCCGGATCCAGGTCCTCAGGGGACACAGGAAGGTACAAAATAACTCATGCCAAAATAAATGCAGTGAAATAGTAAATGAATTAAACAGGATGAATATATAACCATCTATGTGAAATGCAAGTTGAGAGCATCACTAAAACTAAGGCTGATACCACTACAAGCTCTGTGTCGGGGAGCCGGTAGCAGTTATACTATGCTATGTATTTTACTATGATATGGCCTATATATATAATCAGCCTGTAGCCTGTGTGTCTCTCCCCACCCAATGTAATCACACGTCTCATGTCCATGACACGCAAGATCAAAACTAATGCAGCAAGTCATAATAAGATCTAAGAATAATGTCTATGTCATAATCCTGCAACCTACACAGAATCACCTTGAATATTTCAGGAAGATTCTGTCTCATGATTAGTGTCAGGTGTCCTGGGTATAACGTACTTGATATGGCAAGTACGAGAATGTAAATGTCACGATATCCATCTCTAGGTGACGTTACACAACCTCGCGTACGGTGTTGGCACCCGACTATTAATCGGAAGCTAAGTAAGTCACACGGCCCTAGGGTTGAGCATGTACAACAGTCACAAGAATAAATCAAGAGAACAAAATGAATCATTATACAACAATTATGGCAAGGTACACTTGCCTGGGTTTTCGGCTCCAATTGTAGCTCTGGCTTCAGCGGGGATTGCAGGCAGTACTCCAGTTGCTGAAATAGATATCACCATCAGATCCAGAAAATATTAATCAGCTAAAAATGCCTGTCCTTGAGTCCAATTTGGAGACAAGGGCAAAAATGACATTTTCGGGTCAAGGTGGGGTCCAGATGTGGGCCGCTTTGCACCAAAAAACGCGTCAGGGTCAAAGGTCTCCAAATTCGTTCAACTTAGTGTCAACAAGTCAGGAACGATGATACGAACCCAACGGAACTTCCAGAATTGGATTCCGATGAGCCGATCACAAAATCGCCCGTCAAGTGGAGCTTGTGGGGCCCACGACACGCGATTTTGTCAACGTTCTCAGAATCGAACCAAACTTGGCTCACAGGACCAGCGTATTGCTACGAGTCCGATGGCACAAGTTTTGTCTCGATCCGACGTGTATACACTAAGTTACAGCGAGATTCAGAAAGGTCGGATACGGGGCGGTGTCCGCGGATACGCATTGATTCCGGTGTGCACGCACATCCGAATCAACTTCTGTGAAATCCCGCACATCCGTATCAACGACGCGCACGTATCGGTAAAGACCGCACGCGACCAAGTCGTCCCGTTTGGCGGGGCGTACTCAGTTCCGGGGTGAAACAGGGCGTTGGTTTTCCTGTTTTTGGATCGCGGTTCGCGATCACCACAGGACGCGATGCACCGAGCAGTTTACACGGGCACCGAGGGGGTCATACAGTCTACACGATGCAATAAACGGAATTGAAAATGGGGCAGCGAGGAGAAAGTTATGAGTACCTGAACAGGGCTCAAAAACCGAGATTCTTCATGTCCGACACGTGTCTGCCCTAGGGTTTGAGTCTGTGTCGTGTCTGAGTTTGCCGGAGTCGGTCTGAGTGGAGGCGGTGCCGGTGCTGTGTTGGAGAGTGGCCGGATCTGGTCGAGGAGGAAAGTCGGGCTCGGCCGGAGGGAGGCACTGCGCTGTGGTGGTCGGGTGACGGAGGAGGGAATGCGGGAGGCTAGGGCGAGTGTTGGAGGGGCGGGCTCGGGGTCTGCGGGAGGCGGAGGTTTCGCCGGCGAGGGTGGTGCGGCGAGGCGCTGCGGGGATCTGCGGAGGACGGCGGGGGCAGCCGGTGGCGGAGAGGGAATCGATGGGGAGGATGAAGGCGGAGGAGGGCTTTTATAGGCCGGGGAGGGGAGATGAACGGTGGCCGGTGAGGGAGAGGAGGCGGAGGGTCGGGGACGCGAGCGGGCGGCGGTTGCAGGGAGCCGGAGCGGCGCGGATGCCGGCGGCGGGAGATGAGGAGTCGTCGGGTTAGGGGAGAAAGAGATAGCGGGTTAATGGGTTCGGGCGGACGGGTCGGGTCCTAGCGGATCCGGCCCGAACCAAAACACTGCGGGTCGGGTCGGGCTAGTGGGTCGGGTCTGGGTTAGACCCGGATCCGACCCGCTAAGGAATTGGTTTAATTAAACTGGTTCAGAAATTGATTTGGTTTGGTTTATTTCAAATAAACCCGGTTTATTTTGGTTTAATTAATTAATTAGTTTTTAGGACTTTAAAATGATTCCGGGGTCCATTAAATTCCCGGAAAATTACCCTATGTCTAGTTTTTCATTTTACACCATAAAATATTATTTTCATAATATTTTAATATTATTTATTATCATTTAAAAATTATTTAATAATTAAAACACCTGAATTTAATTACAGAAAATTCTCAGAAAATTCCAGAAAATTGTGAAAAATCCAAATTTAAAAATTCTTGAAAATCAGGGGGTTTACAATCTACCCCCCTTAAGAGGATTGCGTCCTCGCAATCAAAGAATAACCGGTCAACAGAGATGACACGATTGCAAAATTTATTCGAATCAGAAAATCAAGGTTGAGGGTTTAACACATAGAGAAAATCATTTCCCTAAGAAATGCAAGTTTATGCAATTTCCCAAATAAAGGAAATCTAGAAAATTACAGTTTTTAGAAAAATAGGTTATTCTTAAAAAATATATCAGGTTAACATTTATAAAACATTCTAGGTTATTGGCAAGTTCAAAATTACTTAGGTTAACACTAGGTTATCAATTATTAACAAGTCAAAACTATCAGGTTAAGTCTAGGGTCACGAACCAGCAGGCACGAACTACAGAAATGCTAGAAACGGAACTACAAAAACTTACGCTCATTAGCTACTCCATGGTTCTGCGCGTCTCCCACAGTCATTGCGAAAGCTTGTCCGCATCCTTGAGGTGGTGCCCTCTGCTGCTGCTGAGCCTGCTAGAAAAGTGCTGCTTGTGGTATCCATTACTCTGCATCCAAAATAACCAATAAAAGGCGCACAGGAATCAAGGCAGGATGCAAGTCAAGAAATTGATTCGAATACGATATAGATATCAAGAACGATTCAAGCAAGTGGATGAGATCCTAAAACTTATTCTATTCTTATTGCAGGGCTGTTCGGTCCCTAAGTTGAAACCGAATAATTTAGTCGTTGACCTGCATGGGCCACCACAAAAACCATGTCATGCCCCAGTCCCAAAATATCGAAGGACTGGATGCGCGGCAATGGCCAACAGCACGCACCGATGGACAAACCCAATTTAATGGATCCATCGGGGCATACTTAAGCTGTATTACAATAGTCAGGGTTTACTAATCTCATCCACAGAATAAAGATAGCAATATCAGCAAAAGAAATAAACAAATCCAGTCACAAGTAAATAAAATCGGGGAACAACCCAATATTAAGTCTGTTATAAATGTTCATTTAAACAGGAATTAAAGAGTTTATTGGCCATAAACACTGAGCATGGAAGAAGCAGATGTTCAGGAGAAGTCCTCAGCGATCACCTCGTCCTCAAGTTTCGGTGCTGCTCCGAGAAGTGCTCCTGTTTCGTACACCTCAGGGTAGATCTCGTCTGCTAAATCTGGGGACATAATTCGGATCCAGGTCCTCAGGGGACACAGCAAGGTACAAAATAACTCATGCCAAAATAAATGCAGTGAAATAGTAAATGAATTAAAAAGGATGAATATGTAACCATCTATGTGAAATGCAAGTTGAGAGCATCACTAAAACTAAGGCTGATACCACTACAAGCTCTGTGTCGGGGAGCCGGTAGCAGTTATACTATGCTATGTATATTACTATGATATGGCCTATATATATATAATCAGCCTGTAGCCTGTGTGTCTCTCCCCACCCAATGTAATCACACGTCTCATGTCCATGACACGCAAGATCAAAACTAATGCAGCAAGTCATAATAAGATCTAAGAATAATGTCTATGTCATAATCCTGCAACCTACACAGAATCACCTTGAATATTTCAGGAAGATTCTGTCTCATGATTAGTGTCAGGTGTCCTGGGTATAACGTACTTGATATGGCAAGTACGAGAATGTAAATGTCACGATATCCATCTCTAGGTGACGTTACACAACCCCGCGTACGGTGTTGGCACCCGACTATTAATCGGAAGCTAAGTAAGTCACACGGCCCTAGGGTTGAGCATGTACAACAGTCACAGGAATAAATCAAGAGAACAAAATGAATCATTATACAGCAATTATGGCAAGGTACACTTGCCTGGGTTTTCGGCTCCAATTGTAGCTCTGGCTTCAGCGGGGATTGCAGGCAGTACTCCAGTTGCTAAAATAGATATCACCATCAGATCCAAAAAATATTAATCAGCTAGAAATGCCTGTCCTTGAGTCCAATTTGGAGACAAGGGCAAAAATAACATTTTCGGGTCAAGGCGGGGTCCAGATGTGGGCCGCTTTGCACCGAAAAATGCGTCAGGGTCAAAGGTCTCCAAATTCGTCCAACTTAGTGTCAACAAGTCAGGAACGATGATACGAACCCAACGGAACTTCCAGAATTGGATTCCGATGAGCCGATCACAAAATCGCCCGTCAAGTGGAGCCTGTGGGGCCCACGACACGTGATTTTGTCAACATTCTCAGAATCGAACCAAACTTGTCTCACAGGACCAGCGTATTGCTACGAGTCCGATGGCATAAGTTTCGTCTCGATCCGACGTGTATACACTAAGTTACAGCGAGATTCAGAAAGGTCGGATACGGGGCGGTGTCCGCGGATACGCATTGATTCCGGTGTGCACGCATATCCGAATCAACTTCTGCGAAATCCTGCACGTCCGTATCAACGACGCGCACGTATCGGTGAAGACCGCACGTGACCAAGTCGTCCCGTTTGGCGGGGCGTACTCAGTTCCGGGGTGAAACAGGACGTTGGTTTTCCTGTTTTTAGATCGCGGTTCGCGATCACCACAGGACGCGATGCACCGAGCGGTTTGCACGGGCACCGAGGGGGTCACACAGTCTACGCGATGAAACAAACGGAATTGAAAATGGGGCAGCGAGGAGAAAGTTATGAGTACCTAAACATGGCTCAAAAACCGAGATTCTTCGTGTCCGACACGTGTCTGCCTTAGGGTTTGAGTCTGTGTCGTGTCTGAGTTCGCCGGAGTCGGTCTGAGTGGAGGCGGTGCCGGTGCTGTGTTGGAGGGCGGCCGGATCTGGTCGAGGAGGAGATTCGGGCTCGGCCGGAGGGAGGCGCTGCGCTGTGGTGGTCGGGTGACGGAGGAGGGAAGGCGGGAGGCTAGGGCGAGTGCTGGAGGGGCGGGCTCGGGGTCTGCGGGAGGCGGAGGTTTCGCCGGCGAAGGTGGTGCGGCGAGGCGCTGCAGGGATCTGCGGAGGACGGCGGGGGCAGCCGGTGGTGGAGAGGGAATCGATGGGGAGGATGAAGGCGGAGGAGGGCTTTTATAGGCCGGGGAGGGGAGATGAACGGTGGCCGGTGAGGGAGAGGAGGCGGAGGGTCGGGGACGCGAGCGGGCGGCGGTTGCAGGCAGCCAGAGCGGCACGGCTGCCGGCAGGGGGAGATGAGGAGTCGTCGGGTTAGGGGAGAAAGAGATAGCGGGTTAATGGGTTCGGGCGGACGGGTCGGGTCCTAGCGGATCCGGCCCGAACCAAAACACTGCGGGTCGGGTCGGGCTAGTGGGTCGGGTCTGGGTTAGACCCGGATCCGACCTGCTAAGGAATTGGTTTGATTAAACCGGTTCAAAAATTGATTTGGTTTGGTTTATTTCAAATAAACCCGGTTTATTTTGGTTTAATTAATTAAATAGTTTTTAGGGCTTTAAAATGATTCTGGGGTCCATTAAATTCCCGGAAAATTACCCTATGTCTAGTTTTTCATTTTACACCATAAAATATTATTTTCATAATATTTTAATATTATTTATTATCATTTAAAAATCATTTAATAATTAAAACACCT
Source organism: Iris macrosiphon (assembly GCA_036927795.1). Taxonomy (NCBI): domain Eukaryota; kingdom Viridiplantae; phylum Streptophyta; class Magnoliopsida; order Asparagales; family Iridaceae; genus Iris; species Iris macrosiphon. The sequence continues at coordinate 67,496,099 of JAYESA010000010.1, read as the reverse complement.
GAATTTAATTACAGAAAATTCCCAGAAAATTCTAGAAAATTGTGAAAAATCCAAATTTAAAAATTCTTGAAAATCAGGGGGTTTACAGAGTCCAGAACAATGATATGAACCCAACGGAACGTCCAGAACTGGATTCCGATGAGCCGGTCACAAAATTGCCCGTCAAGTATAACCGTGAGGCTCACAAAACGGTGTTTCGTCAACGTTCTCAAAATCAAACTTGGGTCACAGGACCAGCGTAACGCTACGAATCCGATGGCATAAGTTTCGTTATAAAATGACATGCACACACGAAATTATGACGAGTGTCAGAATAGGTCGATACAGGATTTTTAGATGGATACGTGTTGATTCTGGTGTGCACGCACATCCAAATCAACTTACGCAAAATTTCACACGTCCGCGTTGATAATACGCGCCTTTTGGTGCAATTCGCACATGACGAAGTCACTCGTTTAGGGAAATTTTGGGTTTAGAAAACCAACTTTTCGGTCAAATTCAACAACAAATAAAACACAGCATACAAGGAATTAAAATAAACTAATTAAAGAGATTAAAACTCGGTTATATTGTTTAAATTATTGTTCAAGTAGAATTTAAAAATATTAACTAGGTTGAAAGAAAATCAGACATGGACATGGGTGATTGGAACAGTTTCTGGACTACAAACTGGGTTTTTTTTCTTGTTTTGCATCGCGAATTCGGATCGACACAGGATACGATACATCGAACTAATTACACAGGGTTCAAGTGGGTCATGTAGTCTTCGCGTAGGATTCGACGGGTCGATATTTAGTTAACTGTGCAGGGAGATACAGGGGCTAGAAGTAGTGTACCTCGCTATGTGCTGTGCTCAAAATTCTGGCGATTGTCCAGCGGTCGTAGGTGGCCGAGGTTGGAAGAGGAGATGATGGTCATGGTGGTCGGCTAGGCTAGGGTTTAAATAGGGTGACAGGAAGGGAGTTACAAGGAGCTGAAGATGAGGGGTCGGGAAGGTTTTGGGGAATCGAGGAGTCGCGCGGGGGTTGTCTGTTACTGTAGATGAAGGGTTATTGGGTCGGGTTAGCGGGTTAGTGGGTACAGGTTTAGGTCCGGGTCGGTCTAGTTTGGTTTGGGTTGGTTTAGTATAAATTTATATATATATATATATATATATATATATATATATATATATATATATATATATATATATATATATATATATGCAATTAGCTATAAAAAAAATAGTTTTAGACCCCAATAAATTCCAGAAAAATTATACAATACTCTATTAATAGTTTTACACCTAAAAATATATTTTCTGTACTATTTTAATAATTAATTAAAAACACATAATTATAACTCCATGAACGAACATTTATTATAATTAGCTAAAAATTACAAAAAATTCCCCTTAATCTCAAAAATTTATAATTCCAATAATTAAAATTCTAAATTTAAATTCTAAAAAATTAGGGTGTTTACAATCTACCCACCTTAAAAGAATTGCGTTCTTGTAATTAAGAAAATAAAACATAATCGGTCAAGAAAGGTTTGCTCCAGAAGAGAGGACGAGGTTAAAAGACATGTTTGTTGAAGCACGACACAAAGGATAAGTAACCATGAACAAGGAAAAATTGGGAGGAAGGGTGAGGGTTTTGTTCAAGCAGAACACGTAGGGAAGAAATAAAAACTTTTTTTTAGGCAATGAGAGATAAGTAACTCAAGTGTAAAGGAGCCTGGTTAGAACGAAGATCAACTATAACTTATAAAAACTTGGGTACTACTGACATATTACTAATCTAGACTAACAAGTTCATGTTAATATAATACTAGGCATAGGCTAGAGAATGGAACTAACTGGCACATGCTAAAGTATTACTAGAAATATTCACTATTATAGCTAGCTATGATAAAACTAAATCTTACTGATATTCGCTACTCCTCAAGTATGTGCCTCCTCCACTGTTATCGCAAAAGCCTGTCCACGTCCTTATGGTGGTGCCCTCTGCCGTTGTTGGGCTTGCTAGATTAGTGCTGCCTGTGGTGCCAAAGGTGGCCTCGGCTAATATCCTCCTGGTCCTGGTAAAGCTTGTTGGTTTACCATCGGTGCTCCATCTCGACACTCAGGGAAATCCTTGGTTGAATGTTGGCTGGATCCGTAAATCAAGCGTTACCCTAACTTGTGTCTGCACTCGCTCTCGTAATGACCTTGCTTGCCACAATATTGACATGTAGACAGTACCTGCGGAGCTGCTATGGGTGGCTGGTGCATGTGAGGTCTCTTTGCAACTTCTTCCTGTGGTGCTCTGGCTGGTGTTGATATGAACGACCTTTTCTGTCTTAACTCTCTCCTGGTGACGCGCTCCATGCGTCGGGCTGCAGCAAGGACGTCCATATAAGAAGTAGGTACAACGAGGCCGATTAATCTCTGTAGCTCAAAGCTAAGTCCGTCGAAGAATCAGAGTAGGGGCGAATCGACTCAAACGGATTAACTCTATATTGTACTCTTCTACTGTTATGTTGTCTTGAATGAGGCGGTTAAACTTTTTCCTAAGTTCTGCTCTGGCAATGGCTGGAATGTACATCTCCTAGAAAAGTCCAGAGAACTCCTCCTAAGTGACTCGGTCTGGTCTGAGCCGTCTCTCCTCAGATAGCCACCAGTGATGTGCATTGCCCGTCAACTGCATTCTGACATCAGTCATCCAACGCTCCCTCAAAAGCTCAGCTGCTTTTAATTGGTGTTGAGTGTTTGTGAGCCAATCATGAACTTCAGTGGGCTGCTCCTTGCTTGAAAAGGTACGGGGCTTCAGTTGGCAAAAATTAGTGATATATCTCGTCTATGGTTGTCTAGCTGGTGGGTTCGCCTGCTCCAATGCGATCACTATACTATTTCTCAGGTTCTTTGTCTCGTGACGCTGAGCCTCTTGATGAACCTGCTATTGGGCTTGCATCATTGTGTAGAACATTTGGAATATTTGCTGTCTGTCCATAGGCTGTCCTGGTGGAAAAATGGGCATCGGTGGAGTAAATTATGGTGGTGGTGGAATATCGTCTATCGGAACCTCGAGGCGTGCTGATCTTCTTGATTGCTTTGTTGAGTGGATGGATCTCCACCTAATGGTGTCACTCCATCATCGTATGTGACCATAACACCTTGTGGTGTATCCAAGGGAGTCTCATCGCTGGCTCGTGGATCCATTACTCTGCATATAAAGTAAACTATAAGAGGCGCACAGAGGAATCAAGGCATGATGCAAGTCAAGAAATGGTTTTTGTGGTGGCCTATGCAGGTCTACGACTATATTACTTTGGTTTCAACTAAGGAACCGAGCAAGCCTGCGATTAGGATAGGATAAATTATATGATCTTATCCACTTGTTGATCTGTTCTTGACCTCTATATCGACTTCAAAATAATTTCTTAACTTGCATCCTGCCTTGATTCCTCTATGCGCCTCTCATAGTTTACTTTGTATACAGAGTAATGGATCCACGAGCCAGCGATGAGACTCCATGGGTACACCACAAGGTGCTGTGGTCACCTACGAAGATGGGGTGACACCATTGGGTGGAAATCCATCCACTCAATAAAGCAGTCAAGCAGATCAGCACGCCTCGAGGTTCCGGCGAGACGATATTCTACCACCACCACAATTTTCTCTACCGATGCCCGTTTTGCCACCAGGACAGCCTATGGACGGACAAAAGATGTTCCAAATGTTCTATGTAATGATGCTAGCCCAATAGCAGGTTTATCAAGAGGTTCAGCGTCACGAGACAGAGAACCTAAGAAACAGTATAGTGACCGCACTGGAGTAGGCGAACCCACCAGCTAGACGGCCATCAACGGGATCTATCACTGATTTCAGCCAACTGAAGCCCCGTACCTTTTTAGGCAAGGAGGAGCCCACTGAAGTTCATGAGTGGCTCACAAATACTCAACACCAATTGGAAGCAGCTGAGCTTTCGAGAGAGCGTTGGATAACTGTGGTCAAAATGCATTTGACGGGTAATGTAAATCATTGGTGGCTATCTGAGGAGAGACGGCTCGGACAAGACCGAGTCACTTAGGAGGAGTTCTTTGGACTTTTCCAGGGGATGTATATTCTAGCCATTGCCAGAGCAGAACTTAGGGATAAGTTTAACTGCCTCATTTAAGGCAACATGACGGTAGAAGAGTATAATACGGAGTTAATCCGTTTGAGTCACTTTGCCCCTACTCTGATTCCGACAGAAGAGTAGAAGGCGGAAAAGTTCTTCGATGGACTTAGCTTTGAGCTACAGAGATTAATCGGCTCTGTTGTACCTACTTCTTATACGGACATCCTTGCTGCAGCCCGACGCATGGAGAGCATCACCAGGAGAGAGTCAAGCCAAAATTGGCCATTCACATCCGCACCAGCCAGATCACCACAGGGAGAAGCTGCAAAGAGACCTCACATGCACCAGTCACCCAGAGCAGCTCCGCAGGCACTGTCTACATGTCAATATTATGGCAAGCAAGGTCATTACGAGAGCGAGTGCAGAAGCAAGTTGGGGTTATGCTTGATTTATGGATCCATCCAGCATTCAACCAAGGATTGCCCTGAGTGAGCACCGATGGTAAACCGACAAGCTTTACCAGCACCGGGAGGATATCAGTCGAGGCCACCTTTGGCACCACAGGCAACACTAATCCAGCAGGCCCAACAACAACAGAGGGCACTACTATAAGCACGTGGACATGCTTTTGCGATGACTGTGGAGGAGGCACATACTCAAGGAGTAGCGAATATCAGTAAGATTTAGTTTTATCATAGCTAGCTATAATAGCAAATATTTCTAGTAATACTTTAGCATGTGCTAGTTAGTTCCGTTCCGTTCCCTAACCTATACCTAGTATTATGTTAACATGAACTTGTTAGTCTAGATTAGTAATATGTCAGTAGTACCCAAGTTTTCATAAGCTGTAGTTGATCTTTGTTCTAACCAGGCTCCTTTACTCTTGAGTTACTTATCTCTCATTGCCTAGGAAAAAGTTTTTATTTCTATCCTACGTGTTCTGCTTAAACAAAACCCTCACCCTTCCTCCCAATTTTGCCTTGTTTATGGTTCCTTATCCTTTGTGTCGTACATCAACAAACATGTCTTGCAACCGCATCATCTCTTCTGGAGCAAACCTTTCTTGACCGGTTATGTTTCGTTTTCTTAATTACGATGACACAATTCTTTTAAGGTAGGTAGATTGTAAATATCCTAATTTTTTAGAATTTAATTTTAGAATTTTAATTATTAGAATTTCGAATTTTTGAGATTAAGGGAGATTTTTCTGTAATTTTTAGCTAATTATAATAAATATTCGTTCATGGATTTATAATTATGTGTATTTAATTAATTATTAAAATAGTAAAAAAAAAATATTTTTGGGTGTAAAACTAATAATAGCGTATTGTATAATTTTTTTGGAATTTATTAGGGTCTAAAACTATTTTTTTTTATAGCTAATTGCATATATATATATATATATATATATATATATATATATATTGATTTATAATAAACCAACCCAAACCAAACTAGACCGACCCGGACCTAAACCCGTACCCACTAACCCGCTAACGCGACCCAATAACCCTTCATATACAGTAACAGAAAACCCCCCGCGCTACCCCTCGATTCCCCGAAACCTCCCCGACCCCTCCTCTTCAGCTCTTTGTAACTCCCTCCCTGTCACCCTATTTAAATCCTAGCCTAGCCGACCACAACCACCATCATCTCCTCTTCCAATCTCGGCCACCGACGACCGCTGGACAGTCGTCGCCGCACGCTGCAAGATGCCGCCGCACACCGCAAGACGCCTCCGCATAACCGCCAGAATTTCGAGCACAGCACACAGCAAGGTACACTACTTCTAGCCCCTGTATTTTCCTGCACAGTTAACTAAATATCAACCCGTCGAATCCTATGCAAAGACCACATGACCCACTTGAACCCTGTGTAATTAGTTCGGTGTATCGTGTCCTGTGTCGATCGTAATTCGCGACACAAAACAGGAAAAAAAACCCAGTTTGTAGTCCAAAAACTATTCCAATCACCCATGTTCATGTCTGATTTTCTTCCAACCTAGTTAATATTTTTAAATTTTACTTGAACAGTAATTTAGACAATATAATCGAGTTTTAATCTCTTTAATTAGTTTATTTTAATTCGTTGTATGTTGTGTTTTATTCGCTGTTGAATTTGACCAAAAAATTGGTTTTCTAAACCTAAAATTTCCCGAAATAGGGTATGATCCGCTAAACGAGGTGACTTAGTCATGTGCAAATTACACCGAAAGGCATGTATCGTCAACACGGACGTGTGATATTTTACGGAAGTTGATTTTGATGTGCGTACACACCGGAATCAACGCGTATCCGTCGAAAAACCCCGTATCGACCAATTCTTACACTCGTCATAATTTTGTGTGTGCATGTCATTTCGTAACGAAACTTATTCCATCCGATTCGTAGTGTTACGCTGGTCCTGTGACCCAAGTTTGGTTTGATTCTGAGAACGTTGGCAAAATACCGTTTCGCGGGCCTCACGGTTACACTTGACGGGCGATTTCGTGACCGACTCATCAAAATTCAGTTCTGGATGTTCTGTTGGGTTCATATCATCGTTCTGGACTCGTAGACATTAATTTTGCCAAATTTAGAGAACTTTATCTTTGGCACATTTTTTGGTGCAAAGTGGGCCACATGTGGACCCCACTTTGACCAGAAACTGTCAATTCTGCCCCTGTATCCAAATTGGACTTATGGGTAGTCAATCCTAGCTATTTCTAGTATTCTGAGAATAATAGTGATATTTGTTTTATCATCTGGAGGCATACCTAGAGATTCCACTTATATCAGAGCCATTGACGGAGCTCAGAACACAGGCAAGTGTACCTTGCCAACTTGCAGTAGATCCTGTGACATTATTGTTTGAGTTCATTCTATATATATATATATATATATATATATATATATATATATATATATATATATATATATTATGTGATGTACCTGTTCAACCTAGGACCGTGAGACATTGCTTAGCATCCGAACAAGATTTGGGTGTCGACGCCGTACGCGGAGTCGTATATTATCACTTAGAGAGTTGATACCATGATCCTATATTTTTACGTGGTTGCTTTATCAAGTATGTCATACCATAGGACACTTGACACTATTTTATGTGACATAATTTTTTCTGAGTTATTCATGGTAATTTTGTATAGGCTTATAGGATTCGTGACATGAGACTTGCATATACATAGATATCATTATGACTCGCTGTACTAGCTAAAGGTTATGATCTTGCGTGTTATTGGCATAAGATGTTGTGGATATGAGACATGAGATTACATTGGGTAGGAAAAGACACACATGCTACAGGCTAATTATATACATATATACTTTATTATTGAGGTAATTTAGTCTCTGTTCCAAAGCTTGGCCCATTACGTGATATTCTTGCTGCTACGGGCTCCCCGACACAGAGCTTGTAGTGGTCTCAGCCTGAGTACTAGTGATGCTCTCATTTGCATTTCACTTAGCTGGTTACATAGCTTGCTATGAGGATCTATTTTTATATACTGCATTTTATTTGGCTTGAGTTATTCTTGTACCTTGCTATGTCCCTTGAGGACCTGGATCTAGATTATGTCCCCGGGTACAACAAAGAAGGAATATCCAGAGATATACGGGAGATGAGCTGACGCTGGAGCAGTACTGACACCACAAGATGAGGTTATGCCAGAGGATTTTGCCTGAGTATTTCAGTTTCATACTCAGTTATTTATGCTCATTGTTATTTCATATCTGGACTCATGGACATATGTATTGGTGATATTCTCTTTTCTTATTTTATCGGGTTGTTCCCCAAGACACTACATATGTTTACTTAATGATGGACAATTTCCTTTATCTATTATCTTGATTAGTCTATCCGTTTGAGTTATGTTTCTTTGTGTGAATGAGATTAGAATTATTCTGTGATAGATGGTGTAGACTGTATTTATATTTATTACAGTTTAAGTGCACTCTAATGGGTCTATTAAATTGAATTTGCCCATTGGAGTTGTACTGTTGGCTTTTGCCACGTTGCTAGTCCCTCGGTATTTTGGGACTGGGCATGACATAGTTTTTGTGGTGGCCTATGCAGGTCTACGACTATATTGCTTTTGTTTCAACTAAGGAACCGAGCAATCCTACTATTAGGATAGGATAAATTATAGGATCTTATCCACTTGTTGATCTGTTTTTGACCTCTATATCGACTTCAAAATAATTTCTTGACTTGCTTCCTGCCTTGATTCCTCTGTGCGTCTCTCATAGTTTACTTTGTATCCAGAGTAATGGATCCACGAGCCAGCGACGAGACTCCCATGGGTACACCATAAGGTGCTGTGGTCACCTACGACGATGGGGTGACACTATTGGGTGGAGATCCATTTACTCAACAAAGCAATCAAGCAGATCATCACGTCTCGAGGTTCCGGTAAGACGATATTCTACCACCACTGCAATTTACTCCACCGATGCCAATTTTTCTACCAGGACAGCCTATGGACGGACAATAGTTGTTCCAAATGTTCTACGCAATGATGCAATCCCAATAACAGGTTCATCAAGAGGCTCAGCGTCACGAGGTAGAGAACCTGACAAACAGTATAGTGACCGCACGGGAGCAGGCGAACCCACCAGCTAGACGGCCATCGACGAGATCTATCACTGATTTCCGCCAGCTGAAGCCCAGTACCTTTTCAGGCAAGGAGAAGCCCACTGAAGTTCATGAGTGGCTCACAAACACTCAACACCAATTGGAAGCAGCTGAGATTTCGAGGGAGCGTTGTATGACTACTCTCAGAATGCAGTTGACGGGCAATGCATATCACGGGTGGCTATCTGAGGAGAGATGGCTCAGACCAGACCGAGTCACTTAGGAGGAGTTCTCTGGACTTTTCTAGCAGATGTATATTCCAGCCATTGCCAAAGCGAAACTTAGGGATAAGTTTAACCGCCTCATTCAAGGCAACATGACGGTAGAAGAGTATAATACAGTGTTTATCCGTTTGAGTCGCTTCGTCCTACTCTTATTTCGACAGAAGAGGAGAAGGCGGAGAAGTTCTTCGACGGACTTAGCTTTGAGCTACAAAGATTAATCGGCTCCGTTGCACCTACTTCTTATACGGACGTCCTTGCTGCATCCCGATGCATGGAGCGCGTCACCAGGAGAGAGACAAGTAAAAAATGGCCGTTCACATCTGCACCAGCCAGAGAACCACAGAGAGTAGCTGCAAAGAGACCTCACATGCACCAGCCACCCAGAGTAGCTCCGCAGGCATTGTCTACATGTCAATATTGTGGCAAGCGAGGTCATTACGAGAGCGAGTACAGACGCAAGTTGAGGTTATGCTTGATTTGCGGATCCAGCCAACATTCAGCTAAGGATTGCCCTAAGCGTCGAGATGGAGCACCGATGGTAAACCGACAAGCTTTACCAGCACCGGCAGAATATCAGCCGAGGCCACCTTTGGCACCACAAGCAGCATTAATCCAGCAGGCCCAACAACAGCAGAGGGCACCACCACAAGGACGTAGACAGACTTTTGCGATGGCAGTGGAGGAGGCACATACTCGAGGAGTAGCGAATATGAGTAAGATTTAGTTTTATCATAGCTAGCTATAATAGTAAAAAAATTTAGTAATACTTTAGCATGTGCCAGTTAGTTCCATTCCCTAGCCTATACCTAGTATTATGTTAACATGAACTTGTTAGTCTAGATTAGTAATATGTCAGTAGTACCCAAGTTTTCATAAGCTGTAGTTGATCTTCGTTCTAACCAGGCTCCTTTACTCTTGAGTTACTTATCTCTCATTGCCTAAGAATTTTTTTTTTTTTTCCCTACGTGTTTTGCTTGAACAAAACCCTTCCCCTTCCTCCCAATTTTTCCTTGTTCATGGTTCCTTATCCTTTGTGTCGTGCTTCAACAAATATGTCTTGCAACCGTGTCATCTCTTCTGGAGCAAACCTTTTTTGACCGGTTATATTTCATTTTCTTAATTATGAGGACGCAATTCTTTTAAGGTGGGTAGATTGTAAATACCCTGAATTTTTAGAATTTAATTTTAGAATTTTAATGATTGGAATTATAAATTTTTGAGATTATGGGAGATTTTTCTGTAATTTTTAGCTAATTATAATAAATATTCGTTCATGGATTTATAATTATGTGTATTTAATTAATTATTAAAATAGTACAAAAAATATATTTTTGTGTGTGAAACTATTAATAGAGTATTGTATAATTCTTGCCAACTTACAATAGATCCTGTGACATTATTGTTTGAGTTCTTTCTATATATATTATGTGATGTAATTGTTCAACCTAGGACCGTGAGACATTGCTTTGTGTCCGAATAAGATTTGGGTGTTGACGACATACGCGGAGTCGTGTAACGTCACTTAGAGAGTTGATACCATGATCCTATATTTTTACGTGCTTGCTTTATCAAGTACGTCATACCATAGGACACTTGAAACTATTTCATGTGACAGAATCTTTTCTGAGTTATTCATGGTGATTCTGTATAGGCTTACAGGATTTATGACATAAGACTTGCATATACATAGATATCATTATGACTCGCTGTACTAGCTAGAGGTCATGATCTTGCGTGTTATGGACATGAGACGTTATGGACATGAGACGTGAGTACATTGGATGGGGAGAGACACAAAAGCTACAGGCTGATTATATACATATATACTTTATTATTGAGGTAATTTAGTCTCTGTTCCAGAGCTTGGCCTATTACGTGATATTCTTGCTGTTACGGGCTCCCCGACACAGAGCTTGTAGTGGTATCAGCCTGAGTACTAGTGATGCTCTCATTTGCATTTCACTTAGCTGGTTACATAGCTTACCCTAAGGATCTATTTTTATATATTGTATTTCATTTGGCTTGAGTTATTCTTGTACCTTGCTATGTCCCCTGAGGATCTGGATCCAGATTATGTCCCCAGGTACAACAGAGGAGGAATACCCTGAGATATACGGGATATGAGCTGACGCTGGAGCAATACTAGCACCAGAAGACGAGGTTGTGCCAGAGGATTTCTCCTTTGTATTTCAGTTTCATACTCAGTTATTTATGCTCATTGTTATTTCATATCTGGACTCATGGACATATTTATTGGTGATATTATTTTTTCTTATTTTATCGGGTTGTTCCCCGAGACACTACATATATTGACTTAATGATGGACTATTTCCTTTATCTATTATCTTGATTAGTCTATCTGTTTGAGTTATGTTTATTTTTATGTATGGGATTAGAATTATTCTGTGATACACAGTGTAGACTGCATGTAGACTGCATTTATATTTATTACAGCTTAAGTGCACTCTAACGGGTCCACTAAATTGGATTTGTCTATTGGAGTTGTACTGCTGGCCATTGCCACGTGGCTAGTCCCTCGGTATTTTGGGACTGGGGCATGACTGGTTCGACTGTAATTTGGCTATGCTCAGCTTTTATTGGGCCACCCTAGTGCTTTTCTCGGATACAATGGCAGCTTACTTGATGGATCCAGGGCCTGGAGTTATTATAACAACCGGCACCAAAGTTCTGTTCCAATTGCCAACGGCCAGGGTCATGCCGAGAATACTGTATACGACGGCCAAGTATTATTGTACGGCCAATGCCTCGTCGCCTAACTTCGACCTGGAAATGAGTTATATCGAGGGCACCCCGTTGATGCCTCCCGAGGCAAAGGGCCACCGAATGCCCAAGAAGGGTAAGGGGATTGCTAGGCCCCTGCTTGTTGAGTTGGACACATCAACCGATAAAGGGGAGACGATGTCTCCTTATGATGATCCTCCGGTTGTGAAGAACAAACTGAAGGCTGGGACCCAGCATGCTCACTACTCCAAGAAGGCGATGACCGATGTGGTCCCAGAGAAGGGACCAGCGATGAAGGCCAAGCCCCCTTTGGAGGGGACTGCAAGCGGAGAGGTAGGAACCCTTGCACTAATGGTTCCTGGAGCAGGACCCTATTTAGATGTTGTGGCGGTATCCATAAATTCTCCTAGTTTAATTCTTCCTGGTCCTTTTTATAACTATCTCTCTTCTGGTATGTTTGGACATTTGCAAACACATGAGAAAAGGGGCCGTCCCCGGCGGGCAACCGCTTCGTTGGTTTCCTATGCCGAATCGGAAGAGGAATCTCTCCCGAAGTTCGATGTAGGTGTCTCAAAACCAGCACTTGAGGCTTTGGGGGCTCGGGACTTGGATACAGTTTTGGTGGAGCAGCCTTATACCCCTTTGGAGCACATATCCGTGGATGACATTGAAGCCATGGGGACGACTATGACATTAGTGGACGAGTCACAACCTACGTCGCCTCCCTCTGGTACGTTATTTTATAATTTTATGGGAGATCAGATTTTCTGCCTTCAACTCTCGATTCTTCGAGTAAAGCTGATTATCGGTTGCTCTGGTTCCGTAGACCCTATCTTTTCCTTGCAGATAGTGGATGTGGCCGTCGAGAAAGATGTCAAAGAAGAACAAGGTGGTGGGCTTGTTCGAAGGAGGTCTGGATCTCTCCCCTGTTCTTCTGGAACTAGAGGACACCTTGCGTGGTCTGTCCAAGACCCCTCAGACATTGCGGGTTCTTCTGATACGATGATTGTTCCTTCAGCTATTGTTTCCGGGGTCTCCATAGTTGAAGCTTCTCTAGATAGTGGGGAGGTGAACCATCATGATGAGGTTGTTCCCTCCTCTTGATTTTGCTATGTCATCTTCCGAAGTAGTCGCGACGCAATCTAGGGATGGCACACTGGAGGGATCCGATGTGGCGGGGCATCCCGCTATTCTGTTCCCAGTCTTGCTAATACTCCAGCATCTGCGGCTCAGCTGCCGGGCATCCAGGCTCTTCGGGCATCCATGGAAGATTGGCTCGCATACAGGACCGCTGGTTGCTCCTCTAATGTTGTTTCGCCTTCGAGATTTTTGAGCACCGTTGTACCGCCTGTTGTGCCTGTGGCCTCTTCTTCAATCTCGTTGCCCTTGACTCCGGCCACATTGGTGGAGATTGACGAGACCGTCAAACTTTTTATCCAAAGTTTCCACCTGTTCTTGAAGAAGGTGATCGAGGGAGTGTTGGAGCGCAATAAATCTTTTGCCTAGACAAGGCACTTTGCTGAGGGCCAGGTCCATTCTCTGAGGGGTATCCCTGGCTTTGAGAAGATGGCCAACTTTCTGGACCATAAACTGCAGGAGGTAGAGAAATGCCTAACAGAGCTACAACAATATTAACAGGCAGACATGGTGTCACGCCCCAGTCCCAAAATATTATGGAACCAGGCCACGTGGCATTAGCCAGCTGACACGACTCCGAGGATATTCCAATTTAATGGATCCTGACGAAGCGTGCTACGCTGTCCTAAATCTAACAAGTCTAATAACAACAACAGGCAATGTCTAATCTCATCCACAGGTAACAAGTAAATACTGAAATGAAAGACTGGAATATAAGGACATAGTCGAATGACATAATACAACTGAAATATGTCTGGTGGGAACAAACCCACTACAAAATGTACTGATAGTCTAAAATGAAAGTACTGATAAGGAGAGACTGGAACAACATCTAACTAGGTAAGAAGCTCCAGTCATAGGCGGAAGGCCTACCAATCTGATCAGGGGTACTCTGATGGAAGTACCTCCAGCTCCTCGTCCAGAGCAAACCTCGTCTCCACACCTGGCCCGTAAACTGTGGGATAAAAGGCCTCGTCCAGATCTGGAAGATAACCAGGTCCTCAGAGGGACGTAACAAGATACAATATGCAAGCTAGATAATGTACTGAATAAAAGTAAAGAGGGGTGTGCTAACCATCTATGTGAATGCAATATAAGGACAACCTAGGAACGTATAAGTAGGTGTAGGCATAACGTCCAACATCCTCTAGAGTGTGGTATCTGCAACGTCCATCATTCCGAAGAATGAGGTATCTGTATATATATAACGTCCAACACTCTAAGGGACGTGGTATCTGCAATAATATATACATCCGTACCACTCCGAAGAGTGGGGTATCTGCAATAATGGAGGTGGGTGTCCCATACGCCTATCAGTTGTCCTTCCCGCCCAATGTAGATACGCAAGTCGAATATACGACATGAGTGTACCGTATCTAGAATGCCAAGTCTCAACTAACTATGTTACTCTAGAATACATGCTAGTCCGTGATGCACGTCATACGTACCGATAGCGAATCGGGTACGCGGACCCGCATTCCAATATGAATGTACCATCGTGGTACGTGTATAGTGTCATGGTCTAGGAGGATATCAGAATATCCTCGCAGTAGTGGGTGAGTCAACTAGCAACTAGGTCAAGTACACTACTCATCGACGCAATGTCGACTGCACCCGAGTCAATCTCGGATGCGCACAGTTCATGTATATTTGCAACATTTAAACATTTAATTTTAAACAGAAATCCAGCAAGGTATACTTGCCTGTCCCGGGTAGCTGCGAAATCCAAAGCCCTGCTCCTGATGCCTCGGCAGTAGTGTCCAGCAATCCTATATAGGATATAGTAATGTCCAAATTAGTCGCTACAATAGCACGACTAGGACACACTGTCCGTATCTACAACTGACGCAGGGTCGGGGCTGTATGTATATATAGCTAACACTATTATTTATATATACACTAAAACATATTTAAATATATTAAATAATATATTTGTTTATTAGTACAAAAATAGTGCTTACGTATTAATTAGTATAGACTAATAATACACTTATAAAAACTCTGAACATAAATGGGGTAATATCATAAATTCACATATATATATACATATATATATTTAGATAGAAAATATATATATATATCAATTTATATAAAACATAACCAAGTATATAAAATATGTATACGTACACTGCAAGTATATATATATATACATATATATATATATATAAATATATTCATAGGCATATACATACTAGGGGGGGTCAATACGTAAGTATTTACTATATAATATACATATAATAATAATACTTGATTTTTCCAGAAATGTATTTAATACTATAAATATTAGATATTTAATATTCTTCGTATTTATTTTTAAAAAGAAAACATACATACATACATACATACATACATACATACATCCATTATACATAATATAAATAAAAAAAATGATTATAAATATATATTATGGAATTTATACTGGAATATTATAAATATACATACTGTTAATTACATAAAATACATTAAATAGTATAGAATACGTATTAAAATACAGGATATATGAGACTCATATATATATAAAACTTGCAACTAAAAATATATGTATAAATATTAATAATTACACATAAAATATTGTACCTAAGTGTTCGACAGGTCGAGGGGTGTCCGGTGGTGGGTCGTCGCCGGCGGGGGTGGCCGGACGGTGTTCCGGCAGCGCGCGGGGAGGAGGTGGGCAGCGGCAGCAGTTTGGTATAGATCTACGCTGCGGGTCCGGTAGCTCCTCGAGGCGGCGGCGGCGTCGGCTGAAACTCGGCGGGGTGGTGGAGGACTGGACGGGGGAGTCGTCGGCCAAGTCTGGTGGTCGGAGACGCGGTGGTGGCGGAGCACGAAGCTGAGGGGAGGTCGGCTATGCTGTGCGGGCAGGGAGACTCGGGTTGGTGTGGGGCTGTTGGGGGGTGGCTGCCGGCGGCGTAGTGGCCGGGTGGCGGTGGCCGAGGGTAGGGGAGGGTCCGGCGAAGGGGTCGGGTTAGGGTGGTGGCGACTGGTGGTGGCTGATGGCCGGCGTCGAGCTCGGGGAGAAGGAGTTGGGGTCGGCTGTGTGATGGGTTTGGTTGGGGGACTTTGGGTTTTGGGTATTTTTAGGGTTTTGTTTCTCTTTTAATGGGTACTAATGTATGTATATGTAGGAGAGAGAGAGTGAGGGGGGCTGCCTAGGGATTAGGGCCGGCTGTAGGTGGGGTTTGGGGAGTTGGGGAAACTTCTACAAGTTGAGGGGAGGGCTAGGATTTAGTCATTTGAAATGTAGGGCCATGATGTGCCCTACATAAAGTATGTAAGTACATAGGAAAGGGGGGGAAATCAAATGCCTACGGTTGGTCATGAGTATTACTTTTCTCCATGATGGTTTGGGCCAATGAGAGGGGGACACCACATTGCAATTTTGCAATTAGGCCCCTGAACAATTTGGTATTTGCACAATAATTGGAATTGGGAATTTAATGCAACCAAACACCATGTTTGGTGTTCCTCATTGGGCTATGATGGTGTTTGGTGTTTTGTATGAGGCTTGTGGGTGTGGATGTGGGTTTGGGTTGGAGTTGGGTCCAATTTAATAGAGGTTGGGTAGCCACATTAATTAATTCGTAATTATTGTGACGGGTGTTTCTAATTTAATTTAATTAAAAACCGGGAGCCTAAATTTGGCTGGACAAGGGTCATCTGTGTAGTAGGCTCAGTGTACAATTTTATCGTGATCTGGGTCGGTCAAAACTGGTTGAGGTTGGGTCTTAATTTCAATTGAAACGGGCAGCGAACGTAATTTACGCAATTTAATTAATTTGCGTACGGACGTTTGTAACGACTTTTGTGCGTCTAAAATCAGGCACAAAAATCGGTATCCGGGGTTTGTTCTAGGTTCAATATGATGGGTTTACAGGTCTAGGTCAAATATGTGGAATTTGTTCTAGGGCAACAGCTAGGGTAGTATCATAAAACAACCAATCATTGCACAAGTATTTATAATACTACAAATTAAATCAAAATAAATCTAGGTTAACCCTAATCATGCTAATTAAATTAGTTAACCCTAAATTCTGGTCGAGGGGGTTTACAACATACCCTCCTTAGAGCATTTCGTCCTCGAAATTAAAATAAGGCATAGTCCGTTCTCCCTTTACATACATGGGGCAAGTCAATCGCGATATCTTTGCGATTGTGAAAATTTTAACCCATCCTTCGTAGTCACTTCTAAATTAAGATGGCTATTTACCCAGCGTGCTTCCTCATCAACATCCAGTTTTAAATTTTTAATCCGTATAACATCTTCGCATATCAAACTTTATATCGCGATCTTCAACTAACAAAAATCTCTCTTAGAAATAAACTAAACAATATTTTCCCTCCTATGGACTTTTGTACTCTTCCAATTTAAATTCAATTTATATCCTTAATAGTTCAAATAGGAAATCCCGTCATAAAAATTTCTTTTAATTTAATCTGTCCATGTCCATGTTTAGGGTTCTATTTATTTTCCTCGAGGTTTAAATCGTTGATTCAATCCTCAATATTAAAATTTTAAATCATGCTCACGTATCAGTATTTGTTTTGTCATATCCCGATTTTTAAAATTCATAAATCCTTTATCATATTAATCATTCTTCTAGAATTTTCAATTTAATAATCCACATTCACTCTGATTCAAATCTCTATGACATCTCGTATCCGAATTTGCATCGCAATCTTCAACTGTTAAAGTTTCGTCTAGAAATTTTGATCAAATTTATTATTTCTATCCTCAACTTGTGAATTTCGTACTTTAAATCAAAACTTTATTCTCAATATTTTCTAATAGGAAATCCAACAATCAACATTTAAAGGTCTCCATTTGAAATTTGAATTCTAGTTCACCAATCGTCCGAATCTAGATTTTCACATTATTCCTCAAAATTTAAATCAATGATTTAATCCTTCAATATCCAAAATTTAAATCATGTGCTCAAGTATAAATATTTGGTCCGTAATTTCCAGATTCTAAAATTTATTGAATCATCATCATTTTAATCATCCTTCTAAAAATTCTCAAAATTTAAAATGACTTGAACCTCTACATCCAATCTTTCTCGATCCCAACTAAGAGGAGTCTCTCTTGAGTTGATAATGCAACTACTACCCAACTTAGGGTCTACCCCTCTATCACATAAGGCTCTTGCATTTCAGAAATCTCCTTCCACAATTTTACTTAATCCTGTTACTCAATCCTCAAAAAGTTTTAACCCAAATATTACATGGGATATGCCCTTGGTTACAAAATAATCATCAATTAATGTATTCGACCCATAGGGTACATCTAATACTATCTGTGTATCAACTTATGCTAAGCACGAGGTTTCATCTTTCCGAAACAAGGGAAGACGGAAAACAATAATAAGGAGTTCAAGGGGGAGCTAATAGATTAGAAGTATGGGGATCAAGGCGCTCTAAAGAATTCAATGGGAATTGTCAAGGCAGTTGTGGATTGAAATCCTATTTTGGTAATTCCTATTCACTTGCTCGTATCAGTACAGTTATGTAACGGATACGATATGCTCATGCATATCTAGAGGGTAAGTACATTCGTACTAAACACTATATATCTCAATCCACGTAAAATAGTTATGCGAAGGGCGAACCAAGCGCACTATGGTTGATCAGACCGTAGTACTCTGATTCTGAAATGTATTAGTGTACGCGTCCAATAATACATATGTCATGAACAAGCTTGATAAAAGACTGAGCTTGCAAAGCTAGGCTGTAACAGCAGCATAAGTCGAGGTATAAATATAAGTACGCTAGATTATGATGAAAGGAGGTACAAAAATAATTTAAGTTCACAAAACCAACAAGAACAAATTTAAGATTTTACAATCTCTACAGCAGTCATACTCACTCCTTATCTCAGTTGCTAGTCGGCCCAATAGGGGTTTGGGCCTATAATTTCTACCGTCTGAATAAACACTATCTTCTTATACAAGTCTTAAAGTTGTGCCACCCTATTATACTTCATCAATAGACACATAATAATCATTTTCAAGCAATGCAACGAACATACCTAGGACCGGTGGAGCTGGCCTTGCACTATCTGTTTGGCCCTAATGACGTACTGGGAACACTCCTGAGCCTGATGCTGGTTCGATCCACACCTAAAACACTGTCCTAACCTTCTTCTGCAATCTTTCTGAACATGTCCCTTCTTCCTACAATAGTGACATGTTGGCAGCTCTCTATGCGGATATGGCACAATCCTCTGTTGCGTCTGCACTCCTGGATGTCGGATCGGTCCTCCTGCTCCCGGTCGTGCCTGAGCTGGTGCAGCTACACTGGAATGCCTCGATCCTCTGCTAATATCCTCTTGGATCCTAGCCTCTGACAGAACCTTTTCGTAAGAGATCCTCGCCTGGGTGGTAGTGTACCTCTGTAGCTCATACGTTAGACCATGATGGAATCTTCTGGCGTTCTCTAGATCTGCCATCAAGCTCCGTCTCAAAGCCTCGGTCTGATGCCACTGCGCCTGCATCATCGTCTGAAAGAACTGCATCATCTGGGGCTGTCCCTCCGCTGGTGGCATCTGAGGTGGAACCGGTGGAGGTGGTCGAAGAGGTACCTCCGTCTGTCTCCTCGGTGTCTCCTCGGGTGCCGGCCTCTCGTACTGCGGCATCGGTGTCGCCCTCGAGGTCTGCCCCTCGAAGTACTGCCTCGGGATCGTCTGCGACGTCTGGCCCTCTGGCTGCTGCGTCCCTTCATCGGGAGAGATCTGATGCCAGTGCATCATCGGGGCCTGGGGGATCACCGGTGCCTATAGCTGAGGCTGCTCTCCGGGTGGTTCCTGGGACGTCTCCTCCCTCGGTGCGGTGGCGGATGGCACTATGGCACCATATGCCTTGCGTCCGCTGTGTAGGTTCATCTCGCTGTAAGAGATAGAACTACATTAAAAGAGTACGGAATCAAACAGGATGCAGATATTCAAATAATTAGATACGAAAGAGGTTCAAAGGAGATGATCAGGGTGGATGAGACCTAATAATTTTTATCCTATTGCAGGCTCGCTGGGCATGTTACCATACCACAAGCGATAAACCTGACCTACTTGGGCCACCACTAAAACCATGTCACGTCCCAGTCCCAAAATATTATGGAACCAGGCCACGTGGCATTAGCCAGCTGACACGACTCCGAGGATATCCCAATTTAATGGATCCTGACGAAGCGTGCTACGCTGTCCTAAATCTAACAAG
Source organism: Iris macrosiphon (assembly GCA_036927795.1). Classification (NCBI taxonomy): domain Eukaryota; kingdom Viridiplantae; phylum Streptophyta; class Magnoliopsida; order Asparagales; family Iridaceae; genus Iris; species Iris macrosiphon. Next base: position 67,476,077 of record JAYESA010000010.1, on the reverse strand, counting down.
TCTAATAACAACAACAGGCAATGTCTAATCTCATCCACAGGTAACAAGTAAAAACTGAAATAAAAGACTGGAATATAAGGACATAGTCGAATGACATAATACAACTGAAATATGTCTGGTGGGAACAAACCCACTACAAAATGTACTGATAGTCTAAAATGAAAGTACTGATAAGGAGAGACTGGAACAACATCTAACTAGGTAAGGAGCTCCAGTCATAGGCGGAAGGCCTACCAATCTGATCAGGGGTACTCTGATGGAAGTACCTCCAGCTCCTCGTCCAGAGCAAACCTCGTCTCCACACCTGGCCCATAAACTGTGGGATAAAAGGCCTCGTCCAGATCTGGAAGATAACCAGGTCCTCAGAGGGACGTAACAAGATACAATATGCAAGCTAGATAATGTACTGAATAAAAGTAAAGAGGGGTGTGCTAACCATCTATGTGAATGCAATGTAAGGACAACCTAGGAACGTATAAGTAGGTGTAGGCATAACGTCTAACATCCTCTAGAGTGTGGTATCTGCAACGTCCATCATTCCGAAAAATGAGGTATCTGTATATATATAACGTCCAACACTCTAAGGGACGTGGTATCTGCAATAATATATACATCCGTACCACTCCGAAGAGTGGGGTATCTGCAATAATGGAGGTGGGTGTCCCATACGCCTATCAGTTGTCCTTCCCGCCCAATGTAGATACGCAAGTCGAATATACGACATGAGTGTACCGTATCTAGAATGCCAAGTCTCAACTAACTATGTTACTCTAGAATACATGCTAGTCCGTGATGCACGTCATACGTACCGATAGTAAATCGGGTACGCGGACCCGCATCCCAATATGAATGTACCATCGTGGTACGTGTATAGTATCATGGTCTAGGAGGATATCAGAATATCCTCGCAGTAGTGGGTGAGTCAACTAGCAACTAGGTCAAGTACACTACTCATCGATGCAATGTCGACTGCACCCGAGTCAATCTCGGATGCGCACAGTTCATGTATATTTGCAACATTTAAACATTTAATTTTAAACAGAAATCCAGCAAGGTATACTTGCCTGTCCCGGGTAGCTGCGAAATCCAAAGCCCTGCTCCTGATGCCTCGGCAGTAGTGTCCAGCAATCCTATATAGGATATAGTAATGTCCAAATTAGTCGCTACAATAGCACGACTAGGACACACTGTCCGTATCTACAACTGACGCAGGGTCGGGGCTGTATGTATATATAGCTAACACTATTATTTATATATACACTAAAACATATTTAAATATATTAAATAATATATTTGTTTATTAGTACAAAAATAGTGCTTACGTATTAATTAGTATAGACTAATAATACACTTATAAAAACTCTGAACATAAATGGGGTAATATCATAAATTCACATATATATATACATATATATATTTAGATAGAAAATATATATATATCAATTTATATAAAACATAACCAAGTATATAAAATATGTATACGTACACTGCAAGTATATATATATACATATATATATATATAAATATATTCATAGGCATATACATACTGGGGGGGGGTCAATACGTAAGTATTTACTATATAATATACATATAATAATAATACTTGATTTTTCCAGAAATGTATTTAATACTATAAATATTAGATATTTAATATTCTTCGTATTTATTTTTAAAAAGAAAACATACATACATACATACATACTTACATACATACATACATCCATTATACATAATATAAATAAAAAAATGATTATAAATATATATTATGGAATTTATACTGGAATATTATAAATATACATACTGTTAATTACATAAAATACATTAAATAGTATAGAATACGTATTAAAATACAGGATATATGAGACTTATATATATATAAAACTTGCAACTAAAAATATATGTATAAATATTAATAATTACACATAAAATATTGTACCTAAGTGTTCGACAGGTCGAGGGGTGTCCGGTGGTGGGTCGTCGCCGGCGGGGGTGGCCGGACGGCGCTCCGGCAGCGCGCGGGGAGGAGGTGGGCAGCAGCAGCAGTTTGGTATAGATCTACCTTGCGGGTCCGGTAGCTCCTCGAGGCGGCGGCGGCGTCGGCTGAAACTCGGCGGGGTGGTGGAGGACTGGACGGGGGAGTCGTCGGCCAAGTCTGGTGGTCGGAGATGCGGTGGTGGCGGAGCACGAAGCTGAGGGGAGGTCGGCTATGCTGTGCGGGCAGGGAGACTCGGGTTGGTGTGGGGCTGTTGGGTGGTGGCTGCCGGCGGCGTAGTGGCCGGGTGGCGGTGGCCGAGAGTAGGGGAGGGTCCGGCGAAGGGGTCGGGTTAGGGTGGTGGCGACTGGTGGTGGCTGATGGCCGGCGTCGAGCTCGGGGAGAAGGAGTTGGGGTCGGCTGTGTGATGGGTTTGGTTGGGGGACTTTGGGTTTTGGGTATTTTTAGGGTTTTGTTTCTCTTTTAATGGGTACTAATGTATGTATATGTAGGAGAGAGAGAGTGAGGGGGGCTGCCTAGGGATTAGGGCCGACTGTAGGTGGGGTTTGGGGAGTTGGGGAAACTTCTACAAGTTGAGGGGAGGGCTAGGATTTAGTCATTTGAAATGTAGGGCCATGATGTGCCCTACATAAAGTATGTAAGTACATAGGAAAGGGGGGGAAATCAAATGCCTACGGTTGGTCATGAGCATTACTTTTCTCCATGATGGTTTGGGCCAATGAGAGGGGGACACCACATTGCAATTTTGTAATTAGGCCCCTGAATAATTTGGTATTTGCACAATAATTGGAATTGGGGATTTAATGCAACCAAACACCATGTTTGGTGTTCCTCATTGGGCTATGATGGTGTTTGGTGTTTTGTATGAGACTTGTGGGTGTGGATGTGGGTTTGGGTTGGAGTTGGATCCAATTTAATAGAGGTTGGGTAGCCACATTAATTAATTCGTAATTATTGTGACGGGTGTTTCTAATTTAATTTAATTAAAAATCGGGAGCCTAAATTTGGCTGGACAAGGGTCATCTGTGTAGTAGGCTCAGTGTACAATTTTATCGTGATCTGGGTCGGTCAAAACTGGTTGAGGTTGGGTCTTAATTTCAATTGGAACGGGCAGCGAACGTAATTTACGCAATTTAATTAATTTGCGTACGGACGTTTGTAACGACTTTTGTGCGTCTAAAATCAGGCACAAAAATCGGTATCCGGGGTTTGTTCTAGGTTCAATATGATGGGTTTACAGGTCTAGGTCAAATATATGGAATTTGTTCTAGGGCAACAGCTAGGGTAGTATCATAAAACAACCAATCATTGCACAAGTATTTATAATACTACAAATTAAATCAAAATAAATCTAGGTTAACCCTAATCATGCTAATTAAATTAGTTAACCCTAAATTCTGGTCGAGGGGGTTTACACATGGAAATGCTGATCTTCTATGAATATAACGAGTTCTCAAAGAAGGTGGAGACAGAGAAGGCCTTATTTACTTTGTCTATGGAGTGCTTGCAGCGTGATCTTTGAATTTTGCGTAAGAGGCATGATCGGCTGGGCAATCTCAAAGAGGAGTGTTTTTCTTGGCAAAAGGACCTGACCGAGCAGATTAGACGGCTCCAGATTGAGCTTGATGCAACAAAAAATAGGTTGCAGGAGGCCCAAGAGGAAGATGAGGCCATCTATACTGAGGCGAGCCAAACAACGCAGAACACGGCTAGCGTTGAGATTATGGTACAATAGCTAGAGGACAGACATGAGTCATATGCTTGCTACGAGGATCCGGAGGTTATGGTCCAAGAAGTTGAGCGCCGGGTTCGGAGGTGCCTGGACGACCACATTGCTCGTCTCTGTGAGTGGATAGCAGAGTTATGCTCCGACTCATAGCACCAGTAGTTTTTTTTTCTTTTTTGTACCTTTATTTTTTCCTCGGGCTTGGGGTCTTGATAATCCCCAAAAATGTAGTTTTGTTTCTAATCTCTCCTTGCGGAGAAAAATAAAAGCTGCCTTCTCCGTTTTGCTATTCATTTCTGTCAGCTTTGGGTATCATACCCGAGGTAATATGAATGTAATACAACACCATGGCTTTTTAAGGATATCCCGCTGGGAAATCTCCGGGGGACTTATTACTTGCTGCGTACTAGGGTGCAAGTAATAAGTTTAAAAATAGGCTTTGCTAAAGGTAGCAAGTTTGGTAGACTTAACACCATTGGCGTACTTAAATTTAAGTACAGGTGATAAGTTGAGACGACGATCGATATCAGAGGTACTGTAAACGTGATGATCGATAGCCAACCCAAAAGATTTTCTCAAAGGTGCGAAGGATATGACAAATCCTACTGGAGAATTTTTGATGGACTTATTACTTCTTACGCACGAGAGTGAAAGTAATAAGTTTGAACTAGGCCTTACCAAAGGTGGCAAGTTTGGTGGACTTAATGTCGTTGGCGTACTTAAATTTAGGTACAGGTAATAATTTGAGACGACGATCGATATCAGAGGTACTGTGGACGTGATGATCGATAGCCAACCCAAAAGGTTTGCTCAGAGGTGCGAAGGATATGGCGGACCCTTGGTGGAGGATGTGAGGACGATAGCTCAGAGGTTACGTAGACGTGAGCTGATCAATGGCCATACCGAGAGGTTAGATATGGTCCTGAGGACATCCTACTGGAAGATTTTTGGTGGACCTATTACCCTGTTGCGCACTTGGGGTACGAGTAATAGATTCGAAACAAACCCTATCAGAGGTAATATGGACGTGATAGGTTTTGTGAATTTTAAGAACATCCCGCTGGAAGATTTTTGGTAGACCAATTACCCTTTTGTGCACTTATGGTGCGAGTAATAGATTCGAAACAAACCCTACCAGAGATAATATGTACATGATAGGTTTTGTGGACCCATTAATTTTTGTGCACGTTAGTGCAAGTAATAGATTGGAGACAAGCCCTGCCAGAGGTAATATAGACGTTAAAGTTTTTGTGGACTTAACACCGCTGGTGTACCTTGGTGAGTACGGGTGATAAGTGGGTATGCCAACCGATATTAGAGGTAATATGGACGTGATGATCGATAGCCAAAACCCAGGAGATTTTTTGCTCAGAGGTTACTTGGACATGACACACTCAACCCTGGAGAAATGCTAGGGCAGCAGTTCAGAGGTAATATGGACGTGAACCAATATCCAAAAAACTCACTAGGGAGTGATTTGTTGAGTGTGGTCTATCCGAACATGAAGACAGACCTGAAGTTTGCTCCGCTGGGAAGATTTATGGAACGATATCTCAAAGGTGGTATAAACATGTCTAGCGTCTAAAGAGATTATTTTTTGAGTGGTCACTGCTGTTTGAATAAACAAAGAAGAGGTTTATACGAAACCTTTTGCTTACAAACGAGAAAAGAGTACAATTAATCCTATACGAGGATGTTAAGTACAATAAAATAATTCTGGGGAAGTATTGCTATAGAAGTATGATCTGCGGTCGACCACTTTGTTCCTTGGACCACACGATGATGAAGAAGTGCTGTAGAAGAAGCTTCAAGAGTTGCAAGTAGGATCAAATTCATGTTGCCAAAGTTGTCAGCCAAAACTCTTTGTCTGTGCTCTCTTTTCTCTCCGATCTCTGGTTGTGCTTGTCCTGTGCGTCACCCTCTGCCTGTCTTCCGATCTGATCCCTCTTACCCTGTGACCAGGGGTCTCTATTTATAGAGATCAATCCAATAACTGCCAGGTTGGCGTAAAAGCCAAATAACCGTCTTGTTGGCGTAAAAGGCCAAATTGTGAAGGAGATTGCCCCTTTTATGCTGCATTTATAATAACTGCTACCCACGTTTAAATAATCTTCTGAATCTGCGTATGACACGTATCCCTTTATAAGGTAACGCGTATAACCGCTTCTCGAAGATCATGGCATGCAAGCCACGTAGGTAACTGCCCTCTGCGTAAAATGGTTGGCGTAAAAGCCAAATAATTGTCTTGTTGGCGTAAAAGCCAAATAACTGGATCATTGGCGTAAAAGCCAAACTGTGAAGAAGAAGACTTCCTTTACGCTGCGGTTATGGCAACTGCTACCCACATTCCAATTGTCTTCTGAATATGCGTATGACACGTGTCCCTTTATGAGGTAATGCGTATAACTGCTTCTCGAAGATCGTGGCATGTAAGCCACGTAGGTAACTGCACCTTGCGTAAAGATGGTTGGCGTAAAAGCCATGTGACTGTCTTGTTGGCGTAAAAGGCCAAACTCTGCATAAAACTTGATGATTCATGAATAATAGATAACCAGCGTAAAATAGCCAATTATCTATCACGACTGAGGTCTTGAGCGTATTCTGGGCTAAATAGCCTTATCACATACCTTTGCAAATATGGCCGAGTTGGCGTATTTCGAGGAGATAGCATACGGCGTACTCCTATAGTTGAAAATAGCATGGTTGGCGTAAAATGCAAGGATGGTGATGTGAGCGTATTAGTCACAGTTTCAGCTTTCCCAGTCCAATTATCCTTCATGACTGCGGCCTTGAGCGTATTCTGGGCTAAATAGCCTTATCACGTACCTTTGCAAATATAGCCGAGTTGGCATATTTCGAGGAGATAGCATACGGCGTACTCCTATAGTTGAAAATAGCCTGATTGGCATAAAATGCAAGGATGATGATGTGAGCGTATTAGTCACAGTTTTAGCTTTCCTAGTCATGACAAAATTTTAAAATAGAATAAAATCTCGTGCATTAAATGCAGATATATGCCTCCATCTCGTGCATTAAATGCAGAGATATGGCTCGAGCTCTGCATAAGAAACAGCTTTTGATGTGGCATCTGATTTTGTCTTATCTTGAGCGTAAAACTCATTTCTGCCCATGTAGAATAGGCAGCGTATTCTTTGAATGCGTAAAAATGACTTGTATCAAGAATATGTCACTAAACGACAACCTGGGTCTCTGTGCAAAAATCATCATCACAGCCATCCTCTCGATCATCGTGCAGTACTTTTGTCAGGTGCCAGGTTCACTGATTTGTCTGACAAATTCATCCGAGGAATACGAAGAGTTCCTCGTACAACTTTACGCTGCATTAAAAACAAACGTATTTTTAAACTTTACGCAGGAAGGTATAACAACCTTTTACGCTGAACAGCCTTGAAGCTCTGTTTTACGCATACAGCTTTCAACCCCTGCTTTACGCGGATAGCTCTGAAGCTCTGATTTACGCGGACAGCTTTGAAGCCATATTTTACGCCAAACAGTCTTGAAGCTCTATTTTATGCGGACAGCTCTGAAGCCATATTTTACGCCAAACAGTCTTGAAGCTCTGTTTTACGCGGACAGCTCTGAAGCCATATTTTACGCCAAACAGTCTTGAAGCTTTATTTTACACCAAACTTCATGTATGTTGGGGGTTTTGGCTGTATAATACGCGTACAATTCCCCAGCATATTTTATGCTTCTACAACTACGGGAGTGTGTGAGTGGACCTGAGGATTGCTCCGCTGGGGAGATTTTGAGGATCCGTCATCCGTTGCATATCCGAGACTCCTGGATACAGATGATGGAAAAATATTGCACATAGGCACTTGTTGGAGATGAAGAATGAAGTGTTGATTTGTACCTCTGGGTTATTCCGTGGGAATGAGAGGATTACAAGTCTAGTTTAGACGTAGTACTTTCTTTTAGGAACTTGCCATTGATAGGCATTATGAGTAAGTCACCGTTGGGTTTCCCTAGCCGGTATGCGCCGTTGGAAAATACGATTTCCATAATGAACTGGCCCTTACATTTAGGTTGGAATTTTTTGGCCATCTTGTGAGTCATGGCACGTGCAAACATCTCCATATCATAGCCTTATTGATTTGCCATTTTGCTGTGAGGAAGTCTGATAATACGCAGCTTCAACATGCTTGAGTAATTTTTATGCAGACTCTGATAAATATGCATCCAGTCATGTTCCATCTTTTACGCATAAAGGAAGATGCGTAAAAACTCTTTAGCATTGAATTGTCTTAAAAATCCAATCATCATGCTGTTTTTGGCGAGGAGTCACATAGAATTTTAAACCGTCATTTCTTCTTCATAAATATGAAGAACATTTGTTCAGAATATCATCTTCAAAAAAATGGCTTCTCGAAAGATTCTCGAGACAGGGCAAGAAATGTCCGCCGAACAGGCCATCCCTGAACTAGATGTAAAAGATTCTGGCTAAACTTCGAATGAACTATCAATGGCCAAAAAGTCATTTTCAATGAAGACGGACATTTTCAGGGAACTCCTTGGCCCTTCGTCTGATGGGGTCCTCTCGAATGAAAAAGAAGAGAAAACGCTGATAAGAAGAGCATTTCCTGTGTAAACTCTTGTGACTGGCTTTTTCGAGCGTAAAACTCAGATTATCAATATATACGCGTATTCTGCTAACTGATCTGTCCTGCGTAGTTTTAAGATGCGCGTAAAATCATAGATCCGTAGAATTTGAGCGTAAAATCATAGATCCATAGCTTATGAGCGTAAAATCGTAGATCCGTAGCTTCTGAGCGTAAAATCATAGATCCGTAGCTTCTGAGCGTAAAATCATAGATCCGTAGCTTCTGAGCGTAAAATCATAGTTCCGTAGCTTCTGAGCGTAAAATTATGGATCTTTGCTCTGCGCATAAAATCTGGATCTTTGCTCTGCGCGTAAAATCTGAGCATAAAATCAGGGATCCGTTATGCAGCATGACTATCTGTCTTCCTTTTCAAATGATCGGCTGACGTGGTCCTAAATCATAACCGACTATGATAAAAATCGGGTTTGGTTAAGGATTCGGAGAGTCATTTGAACTCTATAAATAGGCCTAGGTCATGAGAGAGAAAAACCCTTCGTCTTTTTCTGAAAAACCTCAGATTCGCCATGGCACCAAAACAGACCTCCGTCGGTAAAGGAAAGAAAGCCGCTTCATCATATCGCTCCTCTGCTCAAGCACGAGCGACTCCTACTAGGCCAAGCGAGCCTCGTTCTGAACGAAGTGCTCTGTCTAGCTGTGCACCGGGCATCACAAGTAAAACTTTGAGAGAAATAAAATCTCTTCGCACACGTTATACGTGTATGCGCAAATACGCCCACATTTTAATTGTCAGCGTAAAACTCCATATTTTGCAATCTGGCATAAAAACTCAGACTGTAAACCCCCTCGTCAAATGTAGGATTTAATTGATTATTTTAACTTGAGAACAACCAAATCCCATGTACCCAAATTAGGGTATCAGTCTACACCAAGCCTGTTATGCCACGACTCCTGTGTACCACTCAAAATCTAGTTCCTTATGTTCTTAACGCTTTATGAATTACCTAGTTAAGTTGTTAATTTAATTTTAATTAAGGCTAATTTCACCTCAAGCAATACTTCACCCAGCCCACCTATATTCTTTCTCATTAGACCAGCCCATCTCAATGAGACCAGACAGGCCCAAGCCGAGGCCAGCCCACAACTTCCCCACACATATATATATATGAAGTTTCCTCCCCTTGAAACCCTAAGAAAACCAACACCACCCTCTCCAAACCCTAGCCGACCCCCATCCAAACCAAGCTCCCCGTCGGCCGGACCCCTCAACCCCGACTACTCATAACCGGACGACTGCTCCAGTCAGCCCGCTCCCGACCACCTCACCCGACCGACCCCCTATAGCCGCCCGCGCCGACTGCTACACCCCAGCCCGCTCCCTGACCGGCTGTTCAACCCAACCCAGCCGCCCCGCGCTGACACTCCAGCCCGCTCCCGCTTCCCCCACCGGTTGCACACCCCGGCCCGACCGCTCCCCGACCGGAGTACTGCCCCGATCCCGACTGCCCCTTCACCGCTAGAAGGATCCATCCGCTGCCGAAGCCACCCTCGTCGAAGGAGCAGACGCCCCCTCGTCCTATTGATCAGGTACTCGTCCTCCAGCAGTTCCTTTTTTGTGTCCAATCATCTCTCCTCGTATCGTGTCCATGCATGATTGTTGTGTCTGAGTGTCGAGAATCATAGTTGGAACCCAACCCTTCTAACCTTAATTAAACAGATGATGGCTTAATGATTAACCAGATTAAGAATTGCTAATAAATAGAAAATTCCTTAACCACGATACCTGTCGTAAAGGACTTTAGTTATTTGAACATCTGGACATAAACCACGTGCAATGAACATAGAAACCAAAGACAGGTGTTCGCATAGAACATAAATCATGGATAACTCGTAACTGGATAATTATTGCCTCGAGACACCTGTTAACCGACGACAGCACTCGTGTACACCCTAGCTAAGTGCGCACGTGATGCTGTACTCGAGCAACAGCGAACTCGCGACAAGTATTCAAGAGTAGCGTATTAACCGTACGTAAAAAATGCGTAGTATCTGATGCCTGTATTATTATGTTATATTGTTTGTCTAGGGTCTTTGGATCAGCCAGGAGAAGCTACTGGAACAGGCTTTTGGCATTCATCTCTCGAAGACTCAGGCAAGATACCTTGCTATATTTTGCTGTCTAATTTAAATTATGCAAATGTTGTATTGTATGCTTGTTGTTCTGTCTTATACAACTGTGCGCGTCCGAGATTGTCTCGGGTGCATTCGACGGGTACGTCGAAGATTAGTATACATTGACTTAGTCATTAGCAGACTCACCTCATTGGATGATACCCTGTATTCTTCCAAGACCTGACACTTTTACACGTATTCATAGTGATAAATCTCATGTTGGGATGCGTGTTCGCGTGATCGACTAGCTACCGTCGCGTGTGACATGCATCATGGTTAGCAAGCAATCTAAGACTATTTCAGTTTAGAGACTTGGCATTTAGATAAGGGATATGCGCGTCGATTATTTGACGGGTATATTTATATTAGGAGGGAAGGACGACTGGTAGGCATATGGGAGACCCCACTCCTTTACACTGATACCGCACTCGACGGAGTGATACGGACGTATATATATATTACTGATACCATATTCTGTAGAGTGTGGGACGTTACTTGATGACATTGCCGATACCACTCTCTATAGAATGTCGGACATTATTGTATTCCTGCGCCCGTGTTATAGGGGGCATGTGTGGCATATACTAGCCGGTTGTCACGACTAGTGAATTACGTCAGCATATGTTTAGCCTACACCTTCTCATATACTCACAGTTGTTCTCGCATTGCATTCACTTAGATGGCTAGCACACCCTTTACTGCATTTTATCTTACTCAGTGTTTATATATAGCATGCTTCTATGTATCTTGTTACGTCCCTCTGAGGACCTGGTACCTTTCCAGATTTAGACGAGGCTTTCTACCCCACAGTATACGGCCCCGGATAGGAGACGAGATTCGCTACAACTGAGGAGTTAGAGGTGCAGCCGTCAGAGTTTCCGTGACCAGTTGGTAGGCCTTCAGCCTGGATTGGGTGTTGTCACGACCCGCACCCAGTATAGGGGCACGAGAGCGTGGGTACGTCCAGCCTACGCCGCAGCATCGGCGGTAGAACGCTGTCTAGGTCACAGTAATACTAGATAACTAAACACATGTCAATAATATCCATCTCCATAATCTCACAATATAACTCAATCACAACAACTATAAGGCACGATAAAAGATAAAAGAAGAAATGACATCGTTAAACACCATGTCTCAACCATAAAGATACTCACAGTCTAGCTGTCCAACACAAGTCTCCAATTAAACTTAACATAAGTCTAACATAAACTGAAATAACCTCCACAAGTCTCAAGAACAAAATAAATACTATCTAGATAGCTGTAGGCAAAGTCTCATCTAGAAGCATAGTCTCTTCTAGGATCTCTGGTACATAATCTGCTTCTATACCTGGTCCGTAGTGCATGGTACAGAAATCCTCAAGGTTCTCTGGAAAAAATATCCAGTCAGGATGGAACGAAAATACACCTCTAACAGCAGTTCCACATATATTGACAAAATCTATAACACAGTGTAAAGAAATACAAGACAGATATGAAATAACTGGCAATAAGAAATACTGGAATAAAGAATGCTGGAATAAGAAATGCTGGTATAAAGTACTGGAACATCATCATCAATAGCATCTGACAAGGAATAGATCTACAAGTGTACGCAAGTACAAAGAACTGGTATGTAAGTGCATATAAGAATAGCAACTAGAACATATGGAAATACAGGATCAATCTATCAAGATACATGTCAAGAATCATCTAACTAAGTGTGTGAAACATCAGTATATCATGTGATCGGCTTGGGTTATATGACTCATTACATTAGTTAGCGGTCATCCCCAACAGGTCAGGCTAACCAGATGTAACAGCGATGAGGCATGTAAGGGTAAGGCTGCACCGACGTGAAATATGGGTGAGCTAATGCTGCATGTAAGGGGTATGATCACATAAGCTACTAATATTTCCCCATTCCCCCCCCCCCCAGCTAGCACGACGGATTTCAATTACGACTCCTCGTGACAAGTCTCAATGATGCCAACTCGTGTAAAAGACAGTGTCAGAGTCATGTACGCTATACAACAAGAATTATAGAGATAATCAACATAATGGAAACTGTCAGAGAATGTACTCGCCTGTGGTCCTTGGCTGGCAATACCACTGTCCGGGTTCCAAGGTATCGTCTGGATGATCCAACAGTCCTATAGACATGCCATATAATATAATACTACATCAGACTTTATTCTAGCACACAATCAACATAATGATCTCAACAGGCTACACTAGGGGTGGTCACGTCTGTCGTTGTTGTGTATAACAGACAGTCAATGGTATGGTCTTGCCAGTACGTCAGTGTACATTTGGCAGTCTGTTATCATGCTACAGGGTCACAGTCGATGTAACTGCAGGGTATCCTTGATTACATTCAAGTCATCTATAATATGATCTAACATACATAATTGTCTATTAGTTACCATTATATTAGATATTGTATATACATATACTTTAATAAAATTTATATCTTGCACCATATTAACCAGGTACTATGGAGATATACACAATACATCTAACATCATATTTTAAATCTCATTTTAATGCATGTACTCTACGTATATACTAATTAGGTTCGCATACATTATGGTTTATACATATATATCAAGGTACACAGAGTAACTATATACGTATACCAAATACCCATACGTACTTACGTACGCATCAAGTTTATATATGTCTATATACCAGTATTCAACGTAGCAAGTGCGAAGGTCTCCAAGGGAATTATATGCATGCGTACACGTATAAGCAAGAAGGAACTCGAACCTGCGTGCGGAATAGAGACGTGCATGTCGCGACGTCGTCGAGTCGAAGGGCTGCTCCGGTCGGGTACAGCGAGGTCAGCGGCGTGTGGCGTTGTCGGCGGGATCCGACGGCTCGGTCGGCAGCGGGTACGGTGCTCGGCAACAGGTACAGCGCTCGGCAATAGGTACAGTGGGTCCGGCGCTCAGCGGTGCAGCGGGTCCGGCGCTCAGCGGTGCAGCGCTCGGTATGGTGTCGTCTGGCACTCAGGGACAGCGGGTACGGCTGTCCTCCTGTCGACGGGAAGATGAGACGTGGAAGGGGATGAAGTTCGGCTAGGTTCGGCGGGAAAACAAGGGGGAAGGGACTGTTGGCTGTAGCTAGGTTAGATGGGAAGAAATAAAAGGGAAAGGGATACTATATATATATATATGTGTAGACTTGGGTTGACCTAATTATATTGACTTGTTCCACACTAGGTAAAGGCCTTGGCTTGTTTTGGAGATATTCCAATGGGCTAGGTTTCGAATGGGTTTAATGAAATTGTGAGAATTTCATTGGTCTAAGGTTTGGAGGCCATGGTTTAATTGAGATTTATGTTGCACTTTCTCAGTCCCAAAATTATGGAAAAATATACATGAAGGGAAAACGGATTTATTCGCGTGTCGCGTCCAATGGGATAGTCACCTTAATACGCTTGTGCATAAAAGTGTCCAACAAAAGGAAAATTACACAAAATTGAATTTATTGAGGATTAACCACAATGGGTTGTGACATCAGTTGGAAACAAGGGCTCGCATAGCGTCCTAATTACCGAAACAGCGATAAATTGCAATATTCAAATAATCATCCTCAAATATTTAAATATAATTAAATATCATGCAAATCATTTACACATTAATTACAGAAGGACGAAAATACCCCTAATCCAAAAAGTGGGGGTGACAAGTCTACCCTCCTTAAAAGAATTTTGTCCCCGAAATTAAAATAAACTAGCATAAGAGCAAGCAATCAATTTATGAATTGTACCTCAAGTCTCGAAGAGATATGGATACCGCTCGCGCATTTCGTCCTCTCTCTCCCAAGTTGATTCTCCTGGAGAGTGATTTCTCCATGCGACACGAACCAAAGGAATAGTCTGGTTCCGCAATACCTTCTCTCTACGATCCAAGATCTCCATAGGTTGTTCAGGATAGCTGAGTGTCGGTCCAACTTCGATCTCCGAGTGATCTAATACGTGACTAGCATCTGCCACGTACCGTCTCAGCTGCGACACGTGGAACACGTTATACACTCCATCTAGAGCAGGCGGTAAGTCTAGTCTATAGGCCACTGCACCGACCCTTGTAAGAATACTGAAGGGCCCGATGTATCGTGGGCTAAGCTTTCCTCCTCCGCCGAATCGAATCGTGCCTCGTGTCGGAGAAATCCGTAAGAACACCAAATCGCCAACCTAGAACAACGATCTTAACACGCAATCTAAACAAAACAATCGCAAACCAAACAAAACAAATCAAAACAATACCTGAAACTCTAGGGGTCTACGGTGACTATCGGCCCAATGCCGTTGTCTGTCCTGCGCCACCCGCAGTCTGTCTCTGATAAGTTTCACCTTTTCTGCTGCATCCACGACTATTTCTGGTCCTAACAAGGCTCTTTCTCCAACATCATCCCAAGATAAAGGTGTACGACACCTCCGTCCATATAAAGCCTCGAATGGTGACATCTCAATGCTGGCCTGGTAGCTGTTGTTGTAAGCAAACTCTACCAAGTGTAGATGATCCTCCCAAGAACCTCCAAGATCCAATACGCAAGTGCGTAGCATGTCTTCAAGAGTCTGAATAGTCCTTTCAGACTGCCCGTCTGTCTGAGGGTGATATGCGGTACTGAACTTGAGCTGAGTGCCCAAGCTAGACTGCAGTCTCCTCCAGAAATGGGAAGTGAAACGACTATCCCGATCTGAGACAATACTCACAGGAACTCCATGTAATCTGACAATCTGCTGTACGTACATCTCTGCTAGCTTCTCCGTCGAAGTACCCACTTTAAAAGATAGGAAGTGGGCTGATTTGGTCAACCTATCCACGATGACCCAAATTGCGTCCTTTCCTCCTGGAGAACGAGGAAGTCCTGAAACGAAGTCCATAGTCACGTGCTCCCACTTCTATTCTGGAATGGGTAAAGGTTGAAGCAATCCCCCTGGCCTCTGTCGATCTGCCTTCACCTGTTGGTATACTAAACATCGGGATACGAAGAGTGCTACTTCGCGCTTCATACCATACCACCATACATGCTTCCTCAAATCTCGATACATCTTGTTGGCTCCGGGATGCATCGAGTACTGAGAGCGGTGTGCCTCCTGTAAAACTTCTTTGCGCAGCTCTCCACTTGGCACGCACATCCTCGTGCCATGTCGTAAGGATCCATCATCCGCAATAGTGAAATCGTCTATCAATCCTGCTTGAACTTGTGCTCTAATACTTCGTAGAGTCTCATCATCATACTGTGCTGCTTTAATTCTGTCCATCAGTTCTGATTGAATCTATAGTCCCCATATCTGAATCTCAGTTCCTGGAACTAATACCTCAATTTCCAAGCTTTCAAGATCAGCTAGTAAGTGTCTATCCGAAGTCAAACACATAGCCATTGGGTACCTGCTCAAGGCATCCGCGACTACGTTGGCTTTCCCTGGATGATACTGTAATAAGATATCAAAGTCTTTCATCAATTCTAACCATCTTCTCTGTCTCATATTCAGCTCTTTCTGTGTGAACACATACTTTAAGCTTTTGTGGTCTGTGAAGATTTCCACACGCTCTCCGTACAGATAGTGCTTCCACAGCTTTAGGGCAAAGATAACTGCTGCTAACTCCAGATCGTGAGTGGGGTAGTTCTTTTCATGAGGGCGTAATTGTCTCGAAGCATAGGCAATTACTTTCCCGTGTTGTTGAAGAACGCATCCAAATCCTTTTCCTGAAGCATCACTATAGATAGTGAATCCACCTGTCCCTGATGGCAATATCAAAACTGGTGATGTCGTCAATCTCCTCTTCAGCTCATCGAATGCAGCTTGGCATTCTTCTGTCCAGACAAATTCTACATCCTTCTTGGTCAGCCTAGTCATTGGCTCTGCAATCTTGGAGAAGTCTTGTACAAATCTTCTGTAGTATCCTGCTAGTCCGAGAAAGCTCCTGATTTCAGCTACCGTACTGGGGGTAGCCCATGACTTCACTGCCTCTATCTTCTTTGGGTTAACTGAAATTCCGTCACCCGTTACCATATGTCTAAGAAATTCAACCTTTTCAAGAAAGAACTCACACTTTGAAAGCTTCCCGTATAATTTCTCTCTCCTGAGTGTTTCTAAGACTATTCTCAACTGCTCTTCATGCTCTTTTGGGGTTCTTGAATATACTAGAATGTCGTCAATAAACACCACTACGAACTTGTCAAGGTACTGGTGGAACACCTTGTTCATCAAGTTCATAAATACTGCTGGTGCATTGGTTAAACCAAACGGCATTACTGTAAATTCAAACTGGCCATATCTGGTTCGAAAGGCGGTCTTCGGTATGTCTTCTTTCTTCACTTTCACCTGGTGATAGCCTGACCTCAAGTCTATTTTTGAAAATACCTTCACTCCGTTCAATTGATCGAAAAGATCATCTATCCTCGGCAGCGGGTATTTGTTTTTGATAGTGAGGTTATTCAAAGCTCTGTAATCGATACACATATGTACCGTGCCATCCTTCTTCGGTACAAATAATACCGGTGCTCCCCATGGCGATGAACTGGATCTAATAAAACCTTTGTCTTGCAGCTCCTCAACTTGTCTCTTTAGCTCTACCAATTCGTTGTTGTTAACTCTATAGACATGTTGTGAAATAGGCTCTGCTCCTGGTATCAGGTCTATAGAAAACTCAACGTCTCTGTCTGGTGGCAAACCTGGCAACTCCTTTGGAAATACATCCAGGAACTCCGCTATAAGGGGATGCGGTAACTCTTCTTCTTCCGCCCTGGCTCCGCAAAAAGTGCCTCTGCTTCGCTCCTCTGCTCCTCTGGCAATCTCAAACTCTGGCTCTCCTGGTGGTCGGAATATTACTCTTCCTCCGTGACAATCTATAGAAGCATGGTGTTTACTTAACCAGTCCATTCCGAGTACAAGATCGTATTCCGGAAGTGGCATGACGAGTAAACTCACACTCAACTCTCGGCCTTCCAATGACACTCTCCGATTCTTGCAACAATCACGGACTAGGATAATGCCTCCTCCTGTCGTGATCTTGCAAGTCCTATCTAATGGTTCCGTTTCTAAATGATGCTTAAGGGCATAAGATACAGATACGAAACTATGGGTGGCACCAGAATCAAATAATGCAAGTGCTGGAATAGAATCGAGTAAAACTAAACCTGAAATCACATCTCCAGCTGGCTCGGCCTCCTCAGTGGTCATGGCGTAAGCTCATCCTTGTGGTGCTTCTCTCTGTTGCTGTTGCTACTACTGCTGAGCGAACCTCTCCTGCTGTGATGGAAGTGGAGGTCCTCTCTGCTGGCCTCCTGGTACGATAGGTGCTCTGGCTGGTCCTCTCTGAGCTGCTCCTCATTCTTGGTGAGTCTGAATAGTCGGGCAGTCCCTCAGCTGATGTGCTGCTGATCCACACGATAAGCAAGTGCCCAACCTTTTTCTGCAGATGTCTCTTGCATGTCCCATCTTTCCGCAATACGAACATGGGGTAGTGAGTTGATTATGCCTCGGTGGTTGCTGTTGTTGAGCATGTCCTCGAACTGGTGCTGGTTGCTGGTGTTGCTGCTGGTGTTGTTGCTGGTGCTGTTGCTGGTGTTGTTGCTGGTACGGCCTATGTTGTTGTTGGAAGTGTGGGCGCTTGGCTGGTCCTGTGTTACCTCCTGTTGCTGTATCGCGTCCTCTCTTGGGCCTGAGGTCCAAGTCATCTTCGGCAATCTGGGCATCCATCAGAATACCCTCAAATGTAGCAGTACGTCATCCCGAAGTACGAGACTTGATCTCCCTGTTTAATCCCTTCCTGAATTTCTGAGCTCTGTCTCCTGGGTCTCGAATCATCGATGGCGCAAATCGACTTAATCGGCAAAACTCTGCAGCATATTCGTCGACTGACATGCCTCCTTGGACCAAGTCATGGAACTGACCTTCTAATGCTCCCAAGGCTACGTCAGGAAAGAATTTCTCTTTGAAGAGTTCTTTAAAGTTCTCCCAAGTAAGTCCTTCAGCGGCGAGTCGCGGCTCTGTACGATACCATGTTAGTGCGATATCAAACATCTGACTGCCAGCGGCCTCTATCTGAAGAATCTTCGGAATCTGTGATAAGCGCAAATTCCTTTCTATGTCTTCTAACCATTCGTCAGTATATAGTATTCCTTCTGTGCCTTTGAACTCTCGAGGCATCATCCTCTTAAAGTCCACTATGGTACCGGGCCTCTGTTGTTGCTGACCTTGATGTTGCGGTTGTCGTGCTACTCTCTCCACAGCCTGGAGAGTCATCTGATGAGCATTCTCCATGCTCTCTCTCATCAGTTCGGTCTGCGCCTGGTGTGCTTCTGCTTGCATTCTCTGAGCCTCAGCTTGAACACGCTGAGCTTCTGCTATTACTCTCTGGGCCTCTAGCATGCCTTGCATCAGTGCGAACATCTGTGCCCCGTCGGCGGGCACTCCTCCGGAAATCGGTGTCGGTGGTGGTGGAAGGTTGTCTGTCATAGCTGGGGCAATCCTCTGTATAGGTGGAGGAGGATTTCCGTTAGTTGCAGTCACTCCCACACGAACAGGAGATATAGGAGAATCTCCAGGTATCTGTTCGTCAGGTTGAGAGGTGGCAGTCCTCTCTGAATTGGCTGCTCCCATTCTCATGGATCTAGTATTCGGCGACATCCTGAATACAGATCAAAGAATCAATTAAGGTGATAGATGTGATATTATCTAGGGAAGACACTAAAGTGCTAAGGGAAGCAATCCATTAGAATAGCAATAAGAAGTTCAGAATTTCCTAGTGTGATTGAGCATACTCTCATCCTAGATCCTTATTCCCTATATCCTAGCACAGGCTCAAGCAGTACAACTAAGTTGTCGCACTACCACGATATCGCATAACTTGCGAAATTAGACCTGCATGGGCCACCACTAAAAACGTGTCACGACCCGCACCCAGTATAGGGGCACGAGAGCGTGGGTACGTCCAGCCTACGCCGCAGCATCGGCGGTAGAACGCTGTCAAGGTCACAGTAATACTAGATAACTAAACACCTGTCAATAATATCCATCTCCATAATCTCACAATATAACTCAATCACAACAACTATAAGGCACGATAAAAGATAAAAGAAGAAATGACATCGTTAAACACCATGTCTCAACCATAAAGATACTCACAGTCTAGCTGTCCAACACAAGTCTCCAATTAAACTTAACATAAGTCTAACATAAACTGAAATAACCTCCACAAGTCTCAAGCACAAAATAAATACTATCTAGATAGCTGTAGGCAAAGTCTCATCTAGAAGCATAGTCTCTTCTAGGATCTCTGGTACATAATCTGCTTCTATACCTGGTCCGTAGTGCGTGGTACAGAAATCCTCAAGGTTCTCTGGAAAAAATATCCAGTCAGGATGGAATGAAAATACACCTCTAACAGCAGTTCCACATATATTGACAAAATCTATAACACAGTGTAAAGAAATACAAGACAGATATGAAATAACTGGCAATAAGAAACACTGGAATAAAGAATGCTGGAATAAGAAATGCTGGTATAAAGTACTGGAACATCATCATCAATAGCATCTGACAAGGAATAGATCTACAAGTGTACGCAAGTATAAAGAACTGGTATGTAAGTGCATATAAGAATAGCAACTAGAACATGTGGAAATACAGGATCAATCTATCAAGATACATGTCAAGAATCATCTAACTAAGTGTGTGAAACATCAGTATATCATGTGATCGGCTTGGGTTATATGACTCATTACATTAGTTAGCGGTCATCCCCAACAGGTCAGGCTAACCAGATGTAACAGCGATGAGGCATGTAAGGGTAAGGCTGCACCGACGTGAAATGTGGGTGAGCTAATGCTGCATGTAAGGGGTATGATCACTTAAGCTACTAATATTTCCCCATTTCCCCCCTCCAGCTAGCACGACGGATTCCAATCACGACTCCTCGTGACAGGTCTCAATGATGCCAACTCGTGTAAAAGACAGTGTCAGAGTTATGTACGCTATACAACAAGAATTATAGAGATAATCAACATAATGGAAACTGTCAGAGAATGTACTCACCTGTGGTCCTTGGTTGGCAATACCACTGTCCGGGTTCCAAGGTGTCGTCTGGATGATCCAACAGTCCTATAGACATGCCATATAATACAATACTACATCAGACTTTATTCTAGCACACAATCAACATAATGATCTCAACAGGCTACACTAGGGGTGGTCACGTCTGTCGTTGTTGTGTATAACAGACAGTCAATGGTATGGTCTTGCCAGTACGTCAGTGTACATTTGGCAGTCTGTTATCATGCTACAGGGTCACAGTCGATGTAACTGCAGGGTATCCTTGATTACATTCAAGTCATCTATAATATGATCTAACATACATAATTGTCTATTAGTTACCATTATATTAGATATTGTATATACATATACTTTAATAAAATTTATATCTTGCACCATATTAACCAGGTACTATGGAGATATACATAATACATCTAACATCACATTTTAAATCTTATTTTAATACATGTACTCTACGTATATACTAATTAGGTTCGTATACGTTATGGTTTATACATATATATCAAGGTACACAGAGTAACTATATACGTATACCAAATACCCATACGTACTTACGTACGCATCAAGTTTATATATGTCTATATACCGGTATTCAACGTAGCAAGTGCGAAGGTCTCCAAGGGAATTATATGCATGCGTACACGTATAAGCAAGAAGGAACTCGAACCTGCGTGCGGAATAGAGACGTGCGTGTCACGGCGTCGTCGAGTCGAAGGGCTGCTCCGGTCGGGTACAGCGAGGTCAGCGGCGTGCGGCGTTGTCGGCGGGATCCGACGGCTCGGTCGGCAGCGGGTACGGCGCTCGGCAACAGGTACAGCGCTCGGCAATAGGTACAGCGGGTCCGGCGCTCAGCGGTGCAGCGGGTCCGGCGCTCAGCGATGCAGCGCTCGGTGTGGTGTCGTCTGGCACTCAGGGACAGCGGGTACGGCTGTCCTCCTGTCGACGGGAAGATGAGACGTGGAAGGGGATGAAGTTCGGCTAGGTTCGGCGGGAAAACAAGGGGGAAGGGACTGTCGGCTGTAGCTAGGTTAGATGGGAAGAAATAAAAGGGAAAGGGATACTATATATATATATATATGTGTAGACTTGGGTTGACCTAATTATATTGACTTGGTCCACACTCGGTAAAGGCCTTGGCTTGTTTTGGAGATATTCCAATGGGCTAGGTTTCAAATGGGTTTAATGAAATTGTGAGAATTTCATTGGTCTAAGGTTTGGAGGCCATGGTTTAATAGAGATTTATGTTGCACTTTCTCAGTCCCAAAATTACGGAAAAATATACATGAAGGGAAAACGGATTTATTCGCGTGTCGCGTCCAATGGGATAGTCACCTTAATACGCTTGTGCATAAAAGTGTCCAACAAAAGGAAAATTACACAAAATTGAATTTATTGAGGATTAACCACAATGGGTTGTGACATCAGTTGGAAACAAGGGCTCGCATAGCGTCCTAATTACCGAAACAACGATAAATTACAATATTCAAATAATCATCCTCAAATATTTAAATATAATTAAATATCATGCAAATCATTTACACATTAATTACAGAAGGACGAAAATATCCCTAATCCAAAAAGTGGGGGTGACAGGTGTATCATTATCTAGTCAGCCGATGCCCTAGTCATTATCTTTTATATCTCATTTCAGTACTTTATTTCGTCATAGTAGTGGGTTTGTTCCCACCAGACTTTATTGGTTGTACTATGATATTTCAGACTGGTGTTTATCTTCCAGCAGTTTATTCAGTACATCTTGCTCTTTATTTGTGGATGAGATTAGATTACCTGTTATTGACTGATATTGTACATGTTAGTATTATAGGACAGCGTAGCACTCTTTGTGGATCCATTAAATTGGGATATCCTCGAAGACGTGTCAGCTGGCTATTGCCCCGTGGCCTGGTCCCTTGTACTTTTGGGACTGGCGCGTGACATGGTTTTAGTGGTGGCCCATGCAGGTCTACTTTTCGCTTGAGGTATGGTAACATGCCCAGCGAGCCTACAATAGGATAGAAATTACTAGGTCTCATCCACTTTTGATTCGCCTTTTAACTTCCTTCATACTGCTTCTAAATATCTGCATCATGTTTGTTTGTTCTCGTACTCTTTTAATGAAGTCCTATCTCTTGCAGCAAGATGAATTTGCACAGTGGACGAGGAGCACCCCGTGCCGCGGTGCCAGATAACACCACTCAAGGAGAGGAGGTACCCCAAGGGCAACCCCCGCTACAGACCCCACTGATACATTGGCACGAGACATCGCAGGGCGATCCTACACCGCAGCCTGAGGGACAGACTTCCCAGACAATCCCCACGCAACATTGTGAGGGCCAGACTTCAGGAGCTACACCGATGCCGCAGACTGAGAGGCCGACATCTGAGGAGATGCCTACTGCACAGCCAGAGATTCCACTACCACCGCCTCCACCTTATCCACCCCAGATGCCACAGCCAGATGGACAACCACAGATGCTTCAGTTCTTCCAGGCAATGATGCAAGCACAGTGGCAGTAGACAGAGACATTGAGACAGAGTTTGATGGCAGTACTAGAGAGAACACCTGTCACGACACCAGTACCAGCACCTCCACCAGCCCAAACAGGTGGCACTGTTAGATGGTTCCGACAGATGGGACCAGATACTTTCTCAGGCAATGAGACCGCAGAACAGATCTCCGATTGGGTCACCAACACGGAGATGTTACTAGAAGCTTCACAACTGCACCCCGACCTTTGGATGACCGCAGTGAGGGACCAACTGAAAGGCAACGCCCATCACTGGTGGGATTCCATTGAGCGCAGTATAGGAAAGAACCAGACTTGGGAACAGTTTCTAGAATATTTTAATGCGAAGTATTTCCCAGCTACAGTCAGAAATGCCCTGTACTCCCAGTTCCTACATCTAGAACAGGGGAATATGACTGTTGACGCATATGACCCAGAGTTCAGCCGCCTTAGTAGATTTGGTGCCGTCCTGATACCCAATGATCTCGAGAAAGCCCAGAGATTTCACCATGGACTCAATTTCGAGCTGCAGAGGTATACCACTACACAGGCGAGGATTTCTTATGAAGAGGTTCTTGCAGAGGCAAGGATCCAGGAGGCCATCATCAGAGGAGCTAGACGTCCCAGCGCGACTACACCAGCCAGAGCACAGCCCGGAGCAGGAGGACCGCTTCGTCGACCCGGAGTACAGACGCAGCAGAGAGCAGCGCCATACCCACAGTAGGAGCTTCCGACTTGTCACTATTATGGCAAGAAGGGACACGTCGTTAAAGATTGCCGGAAGAAGGGATTGTGCATGATATGTGGGTCAAGTCAGCACCTTGTCAGAGATTGCCCTCAGTACAGAGAAGCAGCACTGCAGACAGGCCAGAGGCTAGCAGCACCAGTACAGAGGATACTACCCCCTCCAGGAGGACAGCGTCCACCAGCCCCCGGAGGATTTCAGAGGGGACCACCCTTGGCCCCACAGCAGGCACAGTTTGAGCGAGCTCGTCAGCAGACCGGAGGATAAAGGCAGGGACAAGCCTTTGCATTAGCAGCTACTGAAGAAAAAACATAAGGAGAAGCTATCACAGGTACCATTTTAGTTGCATCATTATCTGCAACTGCATTGTTTGATTCTGGAGCTACATTGTCATTTATATCTAGTAGATTTGTAGCAATGCATAGAGTAGCGACTTCCCCCTTACCTAAGAGTTGGAAGATTCTTACCGGAGGAGGTATCGTGCCGGTTACCAGCACTATCAGAACATGCTCGGTAGTTGTATGTGGTGGAGAGATGAGAGCGTGATTCTTGGTATTGCCTATGCCGTACTTTGATGTTGTGTTAGGCAGGGACTGGTTAAGCCAGTATAATGCTGTACTGAACTTCCGGAAGGGTAGCGTCACCTTTAGACCGCCAGACCAACCAGAGTTCGAGTATATACGAGGAACCGTCGAACAAGGAGTAGGACAGATAGCGGGAACTTGCATGGCTATGGAGATTGCACCCCCTCCAATAGTTGCAGAATGAAGATGTATTCCCCGAAGAACTGCCAGGCTTACCGCCAGATAGAGACGTGGAGTTCACCATCAAACTAGTACCCTGAGCAGCACCGGAATCTTCTAATGTATACCGATTGGCGAAGAAGGAGTTAGATGAGCTGAAGCTACAATTAGCGAAGTTGTAGAGCAAGGGATTTATCCATCCTAGTGCATCACCTTGGGGAGCACCAGTGTTGTTCGTACCCAAGAAAGATGGAACAATATGCATGTGCATTGATTACAGAGCCCTTAATGCTTTGACTATCAAGAACAAGTACCCGCTGCCGCGGATTGATGATCTATTCGACCAGTTGACAGGAGCAGTAGTGTTCACAAAGATTGACTTGAGATCGGGTTATCATCAAGTGAAGGTGCGAAGAGAAGACATTCAGAAGACAGCATTCAGGACTCGTTATGGTCACTACGAGTTCTTAGTGATGCCATTTGGGCTGACGAATGCACCTGCTGTATTTATGAACTTGATGAATAGAGTATTCCACCAATACTTAGACCAGTTCATGGTAGTCTTCATCGACGACATTTTGGTGTATTCGAAGAGCCACGAGGAGCACGAAAAGCATCTGAGACTAGTATTGGAGACACTACGGAGAGAGAGGCTTTATACCAAGCTGAGCAAATGTGAGTTTCATCTGGATCGTGTTGCCTTCCTTGGACACGTTATCTCAGGAGAGGGCATTTTAGTGGATCCGGCGAAGATTTCATCCATAGAGACATGGCCAACCCCTACCAATGTCTCGGAGGTCAGGAGTTTCCTAGGACTTGCCGGATATTACCGGAGGTTCGTAGAAAACTTCGCAAAGATCGCAGAGACAATGACCCGTTTGACCCGTAAGGAGCAGGAGTTCACCTGGACAGAGGAGTATCAGAAGGCATTCGATAAGCTGAAGAAGCGATTGACTACAGCACCTATCTTGACCATACCTTATAGACCCGGAGGATTCGTGATCTATAGCAATGCATCCGGGAAAGGATTAGGATGTGTCTTGATGCAGCATGGAAAGGTTGTAGCTTATGCTTCTAGACAGTTGAGAATACATGAGAAGAACTATCCCACCCACGACCTGGAGCTTGTAGCAGTAATCTTCGCCTTGAAACTTTGGAGGCACTATCTATATGGGGAGAGAGTGGAGATATTTACTGATCATAAGAGCCTAAAGTACGTCTACACTCAAAAGGATCTTAATTAGAGGCAGAGACGTTGGCTCGAGGTGATGACAGACTTCGAGATTGAGCTACAGTACCATCCGGGAAAGGCCAACGTAGTAACTGACGCGTTGAGCAAAAGACCCATGGCATTCTTCATGACCACCCAACCACACCTGTTGAGAGAGCTAGAGCAGATGGGTATAGAGGTCATTATGTCCGGAGTAGATGGACAATTGTCGAGTTTCCAATTACAATCGACATTAGTGGAGAGAATCAAGGCTGCCTTGCCGACAGACGCCAGATTTCAGAGGCTTAGACAGAGGACAGAGGCTAGAATACAGACAGGACTGAGAATACATGAAGATGGGACTTTGAGATGCGGAGATCGTCTCTATGTTCCAAATGGAGAACTTCGTCGGGAGTTGATGGCAGAGGCACACAGTTCGACCTATTCTATTCATCCAGGAGGTACGAAGATGTACAGAGACTTGAGACAGTACTACTGGTGGCACGGAATGAAGAGGGAGATAGCACGCTTTGTGGCCAAGTGCCTGGTGTGTCAGCAAGTCAAGGCTGAGCATCAGAGATCTGCAGGATTGCTTCAACCACTTCCTATACCGGAGTGGAAATGGGAGCATATCACTATGGACTTTGTTACGGGCTTTTCGAGTAGTCCTAGTGGGCGCAATGCAGTATGGGTAATCGTGGATAGACTCACCAAGTCCGCACACTTTTTACCCTTTAGAGTTGGGCAATCGACGGAGGCCTTATCAGATATGTACATGAGGGAGATTGTACGCCTGCATGGAGTGCCAGTTAGCATCGTGTCTGACAGGGATACGAGGTTTACTTCTTACTTTTGGTGGAGTATGCAGGAGAGTCTTGGTACTCGCCTAAAGTTTAGCACAACGTATCACCCACAGACAGATGGCCAGTCGGAGCGCACCATTCAGACACTAGAAGACATGTTGAGAGCGTGCATGCTTGACTTCGGAGGATCATGGGAGGACCATTTGCATCTGGTCGAGTTTTCCTACAACAACAGCTATCAAGCGAGCATCCAGATGGCTCCCTATGAAGCGATGTATGGAAGAAAATGTTGTTCTCCAGTATGCTGGAGTGATATAGGCGAGCGACAGATTCTCGGACCAGAGTTGGTTGTTCGTACGGTAGAAAAAGTGAAGAAGATCCAAGGGCACCTTCGAGCAGCACAAGACAGACAAAAGCATTGGGCAAATGCGCATCATCGACCCTTAGAATTTCAGGTTGGAGATAACGTATTTCTAAAGATCTCGCCTACTCGAGGGACTATCAGATTCAGAGGCAGAGGGAAGCTGAGTCCGAGGTACATCGGACCATTTGACATATTAGAACGCGTCGGAGAGGTTGCGTACAGATTAGCCTTGCCGCAGACCTTGGAAGGAGTTCACGACGTCTTCCATGTATCTCAATTGAGGAGATACATACCGGATCATAGTCACGTGCTTGACCACTCAGAGATCACAGTTGGCCCGAGCCTATCATATGAAGAGGAGCCTGTGGAGATTTTAGACAGAAGTGAGAAGGCATTTTGAGGGCAGACCATCCCCCTAGTTCGCGTCGCATGGAGGCATCATGCACCAGGCGAGTCGACCTGGGAATGCGAGGAGGACATTAGACAACGTTATCCCCACCTCTTCGAAGGACTAGGTACGCTTCAGTATTTGTTTTTTTGTCTTTAGTTCTTACCCATGCGCATGTGTTTAATTTCGAGGATGAAATGCTCTAAGGAGGGTAGATTGTAAACTCCCTCGTCAAATGTAGGATTTAATTGATTATTTTAACTTGAGAACAACCAAATCCTATGTACCCAAATTAGGGTATTAGTCTACACCAAGCCTGTTATGCCATGACTCCTGTGTACCACTCAAAATCTAGTTCCTTATGTTCTTAACGCTTTATGAATTACCTAGTTAAGTTGTTAATTTAATTTTAATTAAGGCTAATTTTACCTCAAGCAACACTTGACCCAGCCCACCTATATTCTTTCTCATTAGACCAGCCCATCTCAATGAGACCAGACAGGCCCAAGCCGAGGCCAGCCACAACTTCCCCACACATATATATATATATGAAGTTTCCTCCCCTTGAAACCCTAAGAAAACCAACACCACCCTCTCCAAACCCTAGCCGTCCCCCATCCAAACCAAGCTCCCCGTCGGCCGGGCCCCTCAACCCCGACTACTCCTAACCGGCCGACTGCTCCAGTCAGCCCGCTCCCGACCACCTCACCCGACCGACCACCTATAGCCGCCCATGCCGACTGCTACACCCCAGCCTGCTCCCTGACCGGCTATTCAACCCAACCCAGTCGCCCCGCGCCGACACTCCAGCCCGCTCCCGCTTTCCCCACCGGTTGCACACCCCGGCCCGACCGCTCCCCGACCGGAGTACTGCCCCGATCCCGACTGCCCCTTCACAGCTAGAAGGATCCATCCGCTGCCAGAGCCACCCTCGTCGAAGGAGCAGACGCCCCCTCGTCCTATTGATCAGGTACTCGTCCTCCAGCAGTTCCTTTCTTGTGTCCAATCATCTCTCCTCGTATCGTATCCATGCATGATTGTTGTGCCTGACTGTCGAGATTCATAGTTGGAACCCAACCCTTCTAACCTTAATTAAACAGATGATGGCTTAATGATTAACCAGATTAAGAATTGCTAATAAATAGAAAATTCCTTAACCACGATACCTGTCGTAAAGGACTTTAGTTATTTGAACATCTGGACATAAACCACGTGCAATGGACATAGAAACCAAAGACAGGTGTTCGCATAGAACATAAATCATGGATAACTCGTAACTGGATAATTATTGCCTCGAGACACCTGTTAACCGACGACAGCACTCGTGTACACCCTAGCTAAGTGCGCACGTGATGCTGTACTCGAGCAACAGCGAACTCGCGATAAGTATTCAAGAGTAGCGTATTAACCGTACGTAGAAAATACGTAGTATCTGATGCCTGTATTATTATGTTATATTGTTTGTCTAGGGTCTTTGGATCAGCCAGGAGAAGCTACTGGAACAGGCTTTTGGCATTCATCTCTCGAAGACTCAGGCAAGATACCTTGCTATATTTTGCTGTCTAATTTAAATTATGCAAATGCTGTATTGTATGCTTGTTGTTCTGTCTTATACAACTATGCGCGTCCGAGATTGTCTCGGGTGCATTCGACGGGTACGTCGAAGATTAGTATACATTGACTTAGTCATTAGCAGACTCACCTCATTGGATGATACCCTGTATTCTTCCAAGACCTGACACTTTTACACGTATTCATAGTGATAAATCTCATGTTGGGATGCGTGTTCGCGTGATCGACTAGCTACCGTCGCGTGTGACATGCATCACGGTTAGCAAGCAATCTAGGACTATTTCAGTTTAGAGACTTGGCATTTAGATAAGGGATATGCGCGTCGATTATTTGACGGGTATATCTACATTGGGAGGGTAGGACGACTGGTAGGCATATGGGATACCCCACTCCTTTACACTGATACCGCACTCGACGGAATGATACAGACGTATATATATATTACTGATACCACGTTCTGTAGAGTGTGGGACATTACTTGATGACATTGCAGATACCACTCTCTATAGAATGTCGGACGTTATTGTATTCCTGCGCCCGTGTTATAGGGGGCATGTGTGGCATATACTAGCCGGTTGTCACGACTGGTGAATTAAGTCAGCATATGTTTAGCCTACACCTTCTCATATACTCACAGTTGTTCTCGCATTGCATTCACTTAGATGGCTAGCACACCCTTTACTGTATTTTATCTTACTCAGTGTTTATATATAGCATGCTTCTATGTATCTTGTTAAGTCCCTCTGAGGACCTGGTACCTTTCCAGATTTAGACGAGGCTTTCTACCCCACAATATACGGCCCCGGACATGAGACGAGATTCGCTACAGCTGAGGAGTTAGAGGTGCAGCCATCAGAGTTTCCGTGACCAGTTGGTAGGCCTTCAGCCTGGATTGGGTGCATCATTATCTTGTCAGCCGATGCCCTAGTCATTATCTTTTATATCTCATTTCAGTACTTTATTTCATCATAGTAGTGGGTTTGTTCCCACCAGACTTTATTGGTTGTACTATGATATTTCAGACTGGTGTTTATCTTCCAGCAGTTTATTCAGTACATCTTGCTCTTTATTTGTGGATGAGATTAGATTACCTGTTATTGACTGATATTGTACATGTTAGTATTATAGGACAGCGTAGCACTCTTTGTGGATCCATTAAATTGGGATATCCTCGAAGACGTGTCAGCTGGCTATTGCCAAGTGGCCTGGTCCCGTGTACTTTTGGGACTGGCGCGTGACACAGACTGTTAAAATTTTGACGTATACTGCAAACCTTGCGTTTTACGCACTGAAAGTAAATTCTACCGTAAAACTCCATATTTTTGCAGTCTGGCGTAAAAACTCAGACTGTCAAATTTTGACGTATACTGCAAACCTTGCGTTTTACGCACTAAAAGTAAATTCCAGCGTAAAACTCCATATTTTTGCAGTCTGGCGTAAAAACTCAGACTGTTAAAATTTTACGTATACTGCAAGAATGTTGCACCTTACGTTTTACGCACTGAAAGTAAATTCCAGCGTAATACTGACTTATTCTCTTGCTTTTTTTTTTTTTTTGCAGTGGATCTACAGATCCCCCCTCTGGCTGAAGTAATGGGCTCTGTTGTTGGAATGTTAAATTCCAACTACTTGGAGGACTTGTCCCACGTGACTTTCCCCATCTCTGGCAACGAGTGTCCTCAAGAAAGGAGAATTCTGATCTCGACCCAAGGAGAAAGAATGTTGCTGAGTATGATCAGTGGGGAACCCTTGACATACATAGATGGAACTGAGTATAAGAAACCAGCTTTCTTATTTGGGGATGTTATTGATAAGCAATCCCAAACAAAGCCCAAGAAGGAATATTGGGTATTTTCTGTTGAGGGCACTATTATGTATCTGTCAAAGATATCCAGAGATTACCACATTTTTGCATTCTTCCATGCCACACATCCCAGAAGGATGGCATGGACTCTGACTCCTGATCTTCATGGCCAGCCAGGGAAGATCTTCTATAAGAAAGGATTAAACCGAGGATCCTTTGTAAGTAGTCCCTCAGGTCCTATTATGCCCTTCAGAGGATTACTACCAGGCAGCGTCCCTAGTGAAGACTCTTCTTTGATCCAGCCATTTCAAATGGCAACTTTCTGCAATAAATTTATAGAGCAGGGAGGAGTATATCCCAGGGTTAACCCTCGCACCAGTGGATGGCTTCACCCCCAAAATCTTTGATGGGCCTGTTTAACTGCATGGGCCCTGAAGCACTTTCAAATGGAGCTAGAAAGTATTAACTTATTTGAGGCTGTGAGTACTACTAGTGGTGGGCTGCCTATCAACACCAATTTGTTCTTAGCTTTGATGGAGCGATATAACTCGCTCACTGGGACTTTTGCTACCCCAATAGGTGAGTTGGGCCTAGCACTTCATGAGATTGCAGACATCTCAAAGCTGCCAATGGGAGACATTCCCTATGAAGAATACGTCCCCACCAACAAAGAGTTGAAGGATACCAACCCTCGGGTAGTGGCCGTATACCAAGAGCTGATGAGCCACTATCTTGCATGCACCACCTTCTATAGAGAGCCTTCTGATTTAGCCCATATTAACAAATGGGTATCCTACTTCTTCTTCTATCAGGCTAGAAATGCCAAGCAGGACAAGGTTGTAGATAGCAAAGACAAACCTTTGAACCCTCTGAGCATTCTTAATGCCAACACAATCGATGATCTTATTGAAGATGCAGAGGCTCCAGATTGTGTTCTTAATGAAGATATAGGGGGTTATCCTGCAGGAACCAAAGCCTACAGTTATATGAGGCATTGCCGAAAGCCTCTGTCAAAAGAAGCTCAACTGGCTTCCTTTCTATTTGGCTACGCCGATGGGTGGTGCCTGGCATTGCGTCTGCGGATCATATTCATCGAAACATCCTATGGCCCGCAGTGCGTTCGGTATTTGGGGCAAGATTGGGCCTACTTTCTGCCATGGTATGCAGGATAAAAGCTGGCCTGAGGGCTATTACTGATGGGCTGCTGCCCGACACTACATAGCGCGAAGGATATCCCAGAGTGGAATTACCATTATTATATCTGATGGGATGGTTAATCCTTCACAACACCAGAGTGATGTCTACCGGATCTGCCAGTGGTTCGGGCAATAACTTCTTGTTGAATTATAAGAATTCTTTTTGGAATGTGACTAGCGTCATAGATTGTCGGCTAGCACTGAATTTTGCCCATAGTTGGAAATTCTTCTGCACCGTTCCCCCCGTACATATTAATCAACAGGGGACTAAACTTCAGGATGTAGGTCAGGGGAAGTCTATTCTTTCTCCTGAAGCCTTTTACTGGTTGGTCTGTATTAGACCTTCCCACCTGCTGTATAGAAGTGAGGACCACTGCTACTTGGAACCTTATCTGCCTAGCCGTTTCGCCAGGCAATTTGGGTATGATTAGTTGCACGTGGGAAATCCCATCACCAGCTTCAAATTCAAATGTTGACTTATTGATGGAGCTAGAGGATGACGTTATTTTATCATGGGTTGTAATGGAGCAACCTTTGCTGTTCCCGCGACCTCTCTCTCCATGGAGTTGCACATTCTTCATTCATATGCACAGTTTTATATGTCCATCAATACCTTCCATCGTGATTTTGATGTATATGGAAGTTTCAGAAAGCCCTCCCATAAGTCCACTAGAAGAGAGGAGATACCATTTGTCTCCTCTGATGAAGGTGATGAAACTACTGGTGTAGATAATTATTTGTTGATATTATCGAGAGGCGTAATAGCTCCGCCAACAGAGCCTCTCACTATTTCCAATAAACGAAAGGCTTCTACTCAGAAAGAGGCTTCCCCTCGTAAGAAGAAGCAGACTACAAAAGGTCCTAAAAGGACTTCCACCAAGGGGGCCTCTTCCAGGAGTGAACCTATTATTTCCCCTGTTAGGGATGATTCTTTGATTAGGGATCCTTCGCCTTTTAAAGAAGGAGCCTCCACAGTCCCAGCTGAAAGTGCTGGAGATTCTTTTCCAGCGACTGTTGCCTCTACCACCGTTACTGGTGATGCTTCTATATCGCCTTCGAGGCCGAGCTCGCTAATAATCCATATACCTTTTACAAGACAAATAATGGGCCTAGCCCCTCCTTCATCTGTAAGTATTTCAAGCGAGATTCCACCCGATGAACCTTGAGTAGATCTGGGTGATGACTGGGATGACGAACCTCAAGCATCAGTTGGTGTACCCTCTTCTCCAGGTATGACAGCTTGGTTAGCATCATTAAGAAATAATTTAGCTATACAGGCTGCAGACGCAATATACATACCATCGGCCATGGGTAAATGTTGTCTTCACGCTTTTTTCAAGAAAATTTAACATCAAATTGATATTAACTTTCTTTATCTTAGTTTCAGGCGAAGACATTTCTGGGGAGGGCGGAGCTGAAACAACCTCTGATTTTGTTGCGGATCCAGCTAATGAAACGGCGGTGACCACCGTCAAAGAAGCATACCTTGAAGCCGTTGATCTTTCATCCCCAACATTCTCGAATATAATCCCGCCAGCAGCAGTTCAAATAATATCAGAGGTGGATGAACTCACCATCTCAACTGTGCCTCCTTCGTCGAGCATGCCAGCAACTTCAACTGTTGTTGGTGTCTCTTCTTTTGTCGCGCCATCTGTTGAAGCAACGACTGTGGCAATATCCTTTGTAGTCATTCCAGAAAGGAGATTTACCGATATTGCGGCCACTTTCAGCGTCCATTCGAGCTTTGCTATGCTAGTTGAACAATACACTAGCATATTCTACCTCACTTTGAAAGAACTAATATCCATGGTGCTAGAGAAGAATCTAGGCTTTGATGCTCTAAAGATGTCCTCTAAGCTCACTATAGCGCAAATATGAAATTTTAATGACGCTGAGAGAGCTAATGCGCTAGAGCAAATGGTTAATGGTTTAGAACAACCCATTAACAAATATTTACAACTATCCCGAGGCAGCATCAATGACTTGGTTCAGGCTGAGTACGACTCACTAACTGCGGAATTTGCTCAGAAGACAGAAACTTTAAACAAATCCAGCCAGGAACATCAACAAGAGATGGAGAAAGAGCAAGCAGTATTGGTGGAGAGTATTCCTCAGCTAGCTCAGTGCCGTGCCAAATGTGAGGGATATGAACTAAGGGTTCAAGAACTAGAAGCTGAACTTGTTCAAACAAGGGAGAGGCTTCTCAAAGCATCGCTAGTTCGTGATGTATTGGAGGGCCAAGTGAATACAGCTCAACAGAACTTGACACATGTGGGTGTCATCCACGCAAGTTTTGTTGATTCTCTGTCCGGACTATCTCTCTTGAGCAGTGACGAAGCAAGGCTGGAACTGGCTCGCACCAACATTTTAAATTCCAGGAATGAAAGGATGGCTGCTTTGGCGCAACAGATCCGCGATTTAACTGCTCCTCCCCAATGATGTACTTTTTACTTTTTTGCTCCTTATTTTCTCAGAAATAAATGAAGACACATTTTCTGATTCGGTGGACCCATCACTTATTATTATAATATAAATGATAGGCTAAGATGAAAGTGATATCAGAGGTAATATGGACATGATATACTTTCGGTAACTAGTTTAGCTGAATATATCTATTCAGAGGTAATATGAATACGATAGAATATAATCCAACTAATTTGTATACAAAACACTATCAAAGGTAATATGAACATGATAGGTTTTGAAGTTTCAAATCAGTTAAATATATCTATTCAGAGGTCATATGAACCTGATAGAATATGATTCAGCTAAGCTTTGTACGTAATATCATCAAAATGAAATCTTCATCATACTCCATTAAGCAAAGGAGATCAAGCATAGTACTTCTTCAGGAATTTGCCGTTGATAGGAGCCATTATCAAATCTCCATTAGGCTTGGCTAATCTGTAAGCGTCATTTGAAAATGTTGTTTCAATTACATAAGGGCCCTCCATTTCTTTACGATTGTTTGTGTGAATTTTGGATATCGTACCAGAGGTAATATGGACGTAGTACAATACCGTATTTGTTGAGGATATCCCACTGGGGGATCTTTTGGTGGACCTACAAATAATAATTTCGAAACAAGCCCTAATGGACGCGGTAAGATATGACTCTGTGGGGATAGTGGAGAGACGTAGTTCAGAGGTAATATGAATATGAACTGACTTTTTTTCTGTTGAGGGATAATATGCACTTGAATTATTCGTTTCCATTGCGGGCATCCCACCCGGGGGGGGTTTTGGTGGACCTATTACTTCTTGTGCACGAGAGTGCAAGTAATAAGTTTAAGACAAGCCCTGCCAGAGGTAATATGGACGTGGCAGTTTTTGTGGTGATAGATTTACTCTGCTGGAGAAAGTGGAGAGACGTAGTTCAGAGGTAATATGGACGTGAACTAATCGATAGCAACAACCTGGGAGGTTTGCTCAGAGGTCACTTGGACATGGTAAACTCAGCTTGGGAAAAAAATGTTTAGACAACATTTCAGAGGTAATATGGACGTGAACCCATGTCTGAAAAATTCACTGGGGAGTGATTTGTTGAGTGGGGATAGACCTGAAAGGTTGCTCCGCTGGGGAGACTTTAGTGACTCATCATCCGGTACTTCTTGAGGGGGGAAATTGCCAAATTAGAGTGGGATCAATTTGCAGTGACCGTCCTCTCGTTATAAATGCATAGTGATGACTTTGGCGTCGATCAACTCCTGGATTTTCCTTTTTAGTATATAGCATGCCCTTGTGGGGTGATGAATGTACCGATGAAAGAGACAATATTTTGGATCATCGACCTTGTCAGCCATTTCAGGGCGTCTGATGTTGGGTAGCCGAAGTTTGTTTTCCTTCATCAATATATTGAAGATTTCAATGATGTCATCCTCATTGAAAGAGAAAGTCCCTTTTGGCTTTCGGGCTTCCGATACCTGAGTCGTACGGTCCTCAGGGAAGATGGTCATAGCTGAATCATCTTCGGACTTAGAGGGAATTCTACCCCCAGCTTTGGATGCTGGTCTGTTTTGTCTAGGGAGACTACCCCCAGACATGTCGTTGTCTGGTTCTTCTTCCTGTAATGACAAAGGATAGTTCAATCGGTCGAAAACTGACCGTTTTGCTTTAGAACAGCAATAGTTAATTACAACCTTATGACTATTACAACAATGTTCTCTAGGGGGTGTAATAGACATATTAGGAGATCCCCTGTCTTTGTGTTTCTGGATCAAGAAATCACGCAAATCAGGGAGATTATCAGAAGAAGAAGGCTTATTCTGCCTTTTTACATCAGTAGGAAGGTGCAGATTAGGAATCATAACCCTTTCTCTGCCATAGGAATACAACAGTTCACCCATATGAGTTGCATATGATCCATCATCTGTCTGAGGAGCGTATCTTCCCATGAAACGAGTCTTCTTTACGCGGACAGACCTATCCTGGAATTATTTGGATTTCTGCATAGGTTTGCGTATAACAGGAAAAGTCCTCAAACGGCCTTCAGCGTCACGCGTAATCTGAAAAGTGGGAACTTTCTTCTCTTGTGGGCGTAAAAGCCTAGAGGTTGGAAGATTCGCCACTTGTTTTCCCTTGATGTGATCAAAGGGTACATCTGCCTCATCATAGATGGGAGATGTATTTTTACGCATAGAGCGCGTTTGAAATTTTTGAATTGGCACTGAGGCCTTGCCAAAAATTTTGTCTACCACGTCACAGACGGGAGACAAAGATTTACGCGCAGGGCGTGTTTGAAACTTATGGATTGGCACTGGGGCATTGCCAGAAGTCTTGTCTACCACGTTACAAACGGGAGACAAAGTTCTATGCACAAGGCGTGTTTGAGACTTCTGGATTGGCACTGAGGCATTGTCAGAAGTCTTGTCTACCACGTCACAGACGGGAGACAAATTTTTACGCACAGGGCGTGTTGGCTGTGTTGTCACAACATTTTTGATCAGTGAGTGAGATCTTGCAGGAAGGGTAGAGGATGTCTTGGGCATCCACACTTTACGCAGCTTCCTGTTGTTCTGGACAGAGGAGGAATGAGAGCTACCCCCTGCACGAAGCATGTCTTCATAGGCAGATTGGTCGAACTGGACGACCAAAGTCTTCTTCGTCGATCCGACGGATACAGCATCATGTTGAGCAATTGCTTTCTCATCAGAGGAGAAAGTTATCCCCAGCAGAGTCACCATTTTTGTTTGAATAAACAAAGAAGAGGTTTATACGAAACCTTTTGCTTACAAATGAGAAAAGAGTACAATTAATCCTATACGAGGATGTTAAGTACAATAAAATGATTCTGGGGAAGTATTGCTATAGAAGTCTGATCTGCGGTCGACCACTTTGTTCCTTGGACCACACGATGATAAAGAAGTGCTGTAGAAGAAGCTTCAAGAGTTGCAAGTAGGATCGAATTCCTGTTGCCAAAGTTGTCAGCCAAAACTCTCTGTCTGTGCTCTCTTTTCTCTCTGATCTCTGGTTGTGCTTGTCCTGTGCGTACCCCTCTACCTGTCTTCCGATATGATCCCTCTTACCCTATGACCAGGGGTCTCTATTTATAGAGATCAATCCAATGACTGCCAGGTTGGCGTAAAAGCCAAATAACCGTCTTGTTGGCATAAAAGGCCAAACTGTGAAGGAGATTGCCCCTTTTACGCTGCGGTTATAATAACTGCTACCCACGTTTAAATAATTTTCTGAATCTGCGTATGACACATATCCCTTTATAAGGTAATGCGTATAACCGCTTCTTGAAGATCATGGCATGCAAGCCACGTAGGTAACTGCCCTCTGCGTAAAGTGGTTGGCATAAAAGCCAAATAATTGTCTTATTGGCGTAAAAGCCAAATAACTGGCTCGTTGGCATAAAAGCCAAACTGTGAAGAAAAAGACTTCCTTTACACTGCGGTTATGGCAACTTCTACCCACGTTCCAATTATCTTCTGAATATGCGTATGACACGTGTCCCTTTATGAGGTAACGCGTATAACTGCTTCTCGAAGATCGTGGCATGCAAGCCACGTAGGTAACTGCACCTTGCGTAAAGATAGTTGGCATAAAAGCCAAGTGACTGTCTTATTGGCGTAAAAGGCCAAACTCTGCGTAAAACTTGATGATTCATGAATAATAGATAACCAGCGTAAAATAGCCAATTATCTGTCACGACTGAGGTCTTGAGCGTATTCTGGGCTAAATAGCCTCATCATGTACCTTTACAAATATGGCCGAGTTGGCATATTTTGAGGAGATAGCATACGGCGTACTCCTATAGTTGAAAATAGCCTGGTTGGCATAAAATGCAAGGATGGTGATGTGAGCGTATTAGTCACAGTTTCAGCTTTCCCAATCCAATTATCCTTCACGACTGAGGTCTTGAGCGTATTCTGTGCTAAATAGCCTTATCACGTACCTTTGCAAATATAGCTGAGTTGGCGTATTTCGAGAAGATAGCATACGGCGTACTCCTATAGTTGAAAATAGCCTGGTTGGCATAAAATGCAAGGATGGTGATGTGAGCATATTAGTCACAGTTTTAGCTTTCCCAGTCATGACAAAATTTAAAAATAAAACAAAATCTTGTGCATTAAATGCAGAGATATGCCTCCATCTCGTGCATTAAATGCAGAGATATGCCTCGAGCTCTGCATAAGAAACAGCTTTTGACGTGGCGTCTGATTTTGTCTTATCTTGAGCGTAAAACTCATTTCTGCCCATGTAGAATAGGCAGCGTATTCTTTGAATGCGTAAAAACGACTTGTATCAAGAATATGTCACTAAACGACAACCTGGGTCTCTATGTAAAAATCATCATCACAGCCATCCTCTCGATCATCGTGCAGTACTTTTGTCAGGTGCCAGGTTCACTGATTTGTCTGACAAATTCATCCGAGGAATACGAAGAGTTCCTTGTACAACTTTACGCTGCATTAAAAACAAACGTATTTTTAAACTTTACGCAGGAAGGTATAGCAACCTTTTACGCCGAACAGCCTTAAAGCTCTGCTTTACGCGTACAGCTTTCAACCCCTGCTTTACGCAGATAGCTCTGAAGCTCTGTTTTACGCGGACAGCTCTGAAGCCATATTTTATGCCAAACAGTCTTGAAGCACTGTTTTACGCGGACAGCTCTGAAGCCATATTTTATGCCAAACAGTCTTGAAGCTCTGTTTTACGCGGACAGCTCTGAAGCCATATTTTACGCCAAACAGTCTTGAAGCTTTATTTTACGCCAAACTTTATGTATGTTGGGGGTTTTGGCTGTATAATATGCGTATAATTCCCCAGCATATTTCATGCTTCTACAACTGCGGAAGTGTGCGAGTGGACCTGAAGATTGCTCCGCTGGGGATATTTTGAGGATCCGTCATCCATTGCGTATCTGGGACTCCTGGATACAGATGATGGGAAAATATTGCACATAGGCACTTGTTGGAGATGAAGAACGAAGTGTTGATTTGTACCTCTGGGTTATTCCGTGGGAATGAGAGGAGTACAAGTCTAGTTTAGACATAGTACTTTCTTTTAGGAACTTGCCATTGATAGGCATTATGAGTAAGTTACCGTTGGGTTTCCATAGCCGGTATGCGCCGTTGGAAAATACGATTTCCATAATGAATGGGCCCTTACATTTAGGTTGGAATTTTTTGGCCATCTTGTGAGTCATGGCACGTGCAAACATCTCCATATCATAGCCCTCTGCTAGTGTTATTGTAAAATCTCTCAGATTATAAAGGAATACGTCGTCCTTTACCAAAGTTCAGACCTTCAACTTTTTGGAGGTCGTATCCCATTTTGACATGAGACAGAGTGATTATTGGCTGTAATGATGAAACTAAGGTAGCTCATTATTTATTGCGTTGAATACTGTTGATGACTCTGTTGGCCCATTATTTATGTTGAGTTTTTGAATATGGCTAATCGATTAAGTTTAGCATTATGGTAGTTGATCAATCACTATAGTATCTTTTACTTAAACTCAGCATTGTCCAGATATGTAATATTTGCTTCTGTATATTTTCTTGTTCGTCTAACATGTACTTGTAGAAAGCAATAAGAAAAATCAGTAATGGACATATGTTATATGACGATGAGCCAAAGACGACGTTATGCCTGAAGATTTTGTCCAACCGCCTATGACTTATCTGGAGCCTTGTACCCTGGGGTTCCGCTACCCGGTCAGCGGACAGGGGTCGAGGGGGCAGCACCCCTCGTGGGAGTTTGGGGGTGAAGCCCAGAAAGGTATTCAGATTCCCAGATCTGATTATCTTTGGACAACTGCATTCAAGGGAATATGTGTCTTAAAGTCAGCAGATGTTTCAGAAGTTTGGCGTCATCAGTGCTCTTGGTTTTTATATATAATTTGATATTTTATTTAAGTCTAGGACTTTTGTACATCGATTCGCACTGGCATAACCCAACTCCACTCAAATAAACCCATGAACATATCCACAAATCAGTCTACATTCAATCCAAACCTTACCAGAATAGACAACATAATTCGGACCAAATTTGGGCCAAACTTGGACCGAACTCGGTTACCCTTTTGGTATGAAATCAACCAGTTTAATTATCTCATGTTTTCTTTGTCTAATGTTTGAAAATTTGAATTAAATTCCCACAACATTCAATCATACAAGCATTTATTCTTTCAATCCTT
Organism: Iris macrosiphon; assembly: GCA_036927795.1. NCBI lineage: Eukaryota > Viridiplantae > Streptophyta > Magnoliopsida > Asparagales > Iridaceae > Iris > Iris macrosiphon. Next base: position 67,435,572 of record JAYESA010000010.1, on the reverse strand, counting down.
TAGTGAGCAACATCCCTGAGCCTTAAACTTTCCATCTCCAAGATCAACTCCCTAGCCTTCATAGTGCCAAGTGCGGTCTCAGTCTAGAAGTCTATAAGGGTTATAAAGAGCTTGGCTCCATCAGTTTTCTCTCTTCTTCTGTGTGAAGTCTGCGTGCCCTTCATATCAAATACACGTGTGTGAAGTTGTAAGACTACGTATCAAATCTCATGGTGTAAAAAAGTTGGCAAGCCTTTGGATCAAAGCTTGTCCTCTCAGAGAAAAACCAGTATACATCACGGTGTTTGCGTTTGCTCTCTCTTACTAGCTCTTACTCTTATTTTATTACTGTCTTGCATATACACTGTTAGTTTGTAGCTGCCTTCACTCTGCTTAATTTTAAATTGGGTAGATTATTCCGTTGTACTCTATTCAACCCCTCTAGAGTTTCCCTTCGGTCCTTAAGACTCAGCCTACGCCGAATAAGGAGATCTGTGCACAGGAATACTATCGTGTATACACGAGGGAGTTAGTTGAGTTGTGCACATAGGATTACTTCCGTGTGTACACGTTTGTCTACCAGGTCGAGGACTATCGCATGCTGCACATTTTTGTATATTGCGTAGGGAAACACTGTCTGTTGTCTGCAATGATTTGTTACGACGAGAAGTACTATCGTGTGCACATAGAGGGTAATGCGCCCTTGTGCTAAAGACTTGCATGGATGCGTACAATAGAGCGATGCCTATCATACGCCATTGCTGATGAGTCATACGAGACTTAGTTTTTGCTAAAGGGGAGACTTGTCGAGCTGCACTGAGCATCCGAAGTCTACAATTGGTGCTTTCTAAGGAAAGAATCCTACAGCCTGGCCTGTATTAGTTTCTCTTTGACCTGGTCATTGAAGGTGTTATTTGTTGTGCCAGCCTTTGAGTAGTGACCTCACCTCTTGGGGTGGTAAGTGATACCAAGCCTGCTACTCGGTTGTGAGCTGGCGGGAGGTTGACTTGGCTGGGACCACTCCGTCTTGGGCTTCCGTCGGTGGAAAGTTGCCAAATTGGAGGGATACTATGTTCGCCATTGCCGTCTTATCCTTGAAGTCGAGGGTTAGCTTATTGTCATTGATCAATTGCTGGGTACATCTCTTCAACACAAAGCAGTCTCTGGTTGGATGATGAATGTACCAATAAAAGTGGCAATGTTTTGGGTTATCGACCTTGTCAGCCTCTTCAGGACACCTGATGTTGGGTAGCCGAAGTTTGTTTTCCTTCATCAGTATGTTGAAGATCTCAATGATGTCATCATTATTGAAGGAGAAAGTACCTTTTGGTTTTGGGGATTCCAATACCTGAGTCGTACGGTCCTCCGGGGAGACTGATAGTTTTTATGTTCGAAATTGGAGGGAATTCTACCCCCTGTTTTGGATTTTGCTCTCTCTTGTCGAGGGAGGCTACCCCCAGACATGTCATTGTTTGGTTCTTGGGAATCACTGTCCTTACCATATAATGGGTTGGTGTATATCACCAGGAGAATGCTACCCCTGTCTTGTAGAGTTACTACGGGCCCTGAGGGTGGCAGGACTATGTTTGCCTTGATCTCCAGTATTGCCTGGGCCAAAGTCTGTATTGTGGCACTCATGGTGTGTATCATTGCCTCAAGAGCATCGAGACATTGGCGATTACCGAGCCCTTCCGTTTTCGGTTCCCGAGTCGCACTTTCCTCAGGGAATACGGGTATGGTTGCATCGTCTTCAGACTCAAAGGAGATACTACTCCCAGCTTCATATGATGCTCTGACTATTCGATGGTAACTACCCGAAAACATGTCATTGTCTGTTCCTTGGGAGTTACAGTCTTTAGGGAAGGTAGGTATCATTGCGTCATCTTCCGATTCTGGAGGATTGCTACCCCCAGCCCTAGATGATGTATTAACCCCAGGCACATTATTGTCATCTTCCTCGAAATTGCTATCCTCAGAAAAAGTCAAAAGTGCTACATCTTCTTCAGAATCGGAGGGAATGCTACCCCCAGCTTTGGAATTCACACCTTCTTGATGAGGGTGATTACCTCTAGGGAACCCGACATTTGACCCTTGAGATTCACTATCCCCTTGGAACGTCGGGTTATCGCATACGTCGAGGGGGACACTACCCCTAGCTTGGGCCACCCCCAGAGGTTCTGAGGAAGAACTACCCCCAGGGGCTGACAACTTCTTCCTTGAGAGGGTGCCTTGGAAGACGCCTTTCGCAGGTCTCGTTGTCAGCCCTCTGGGTAATCGCCTTCACGATGCAGTGGTAGAGAGCGCCGAACTGGAGGTGTTTGACTGCTTTCTTCCCTTGGTGGCAGGAAGCTTTCCAATTGAGTAGCATGGGGCGAAGGGCAACTCCTCTTCCTTTGATACTTGCACCTGATCTCAGGGTTGCTGTCGGGTTGGTGCTTTTCGGTGCAGTCGCTAGAAGGCTGATTAGCTGTCTGTGAGTACTATTGCTTTATTGCAGCAGCAGTTGATAATAATATTGGCATAGTTGTGCTTCGAATAGGGCACATCGCATGCCATAGTTGTTTCCCTTGCTTTTCTTTTATGAGTAATCACGTCATACAAATCATGCAAATAGTATTTTACCTTTGCATCATCTTTGTGAGTTCGGGTATCCCGTCACACGGATGCGCAGGTGCTGTGTTTGCTCCTTGGCCTGGGGTTCGTATACGAACTTGCCCTGAGGTACTGGTGGAAGACTTTTGAGACTGTCCATGTCCATTGGTCCCTGTGGGCTGGACGCATGGGTCAGTCCTGTATAAATTTTCGTCAGAGGCTCGCGTAATAACTAGCGATGCCTGTTGGCGGTCAGTCGTATGAGTAGTTGCTTGAGCTTGACGTGCTCGCACTTCCCTGGACATTCTCAGCTTAGCTATCGCAGGCGCGTAGTATGAAGAGTCTAGTTTTGGGTTTTTACAATTCTCAGTGGGTCACAAAGGATCTGCGTCGTATGAGATACGGTCAAAAATAGAGATTCTGTTGCTATTGGGGCCAGATGCGGCCTGCCATCTGCGGTTGTGAGTTGATGCCGCATGGGTAGTCTTATGCGGCCTCTCCCTTGGCCGTATAGAAGCTGCCTCAGCACCAGGACGTCTGGCATCGTAGTGTTTTTCTTTGCCAGAGTCTCGGTGCTGAACAGTCTTTGCTTCAGCCCGGGATGTCGTATAGATGTGGACGTTATGGGTGTTCGTCCGACGACCATCATGGGCAACAGAGTGAGAGGTTGGAAGCGTCTGATTCACAGCTAGATGGGGCGCAGCAGCCTTGTCCACCCACGTTCTGCGGGTCTTCGAGCGGGGCACCCTTTTGGTTGGAATAGACTGCCGCATAGACAGTGGCCGCATGATGTGCGGTCCCTCCGGCTGGGAGAGAGACGGGGAGCGCATGCTCCGCAGTTGGGTGAGGCATAGAGGCCTTTGCTACCCACGTCATGTGGGTCTTCTTGGGCTTTACTTGCCTCGGAGAAGGACCCGTTCTGTCCCCAGAGAGCATTTTCTCGAACACTTGCTGGTCGAAGCGGACCACCAGCATCTTTTGTATCGAGCCGAACTTGGCCGCATCGGACTGTGTCACCGACTTCTCAACAGAGGAGAAGAAAGTTTCCAGCAGAGTCACCACCGTGTTTTCTATTTAATATCAAAATGAGAACTGGGAGAACTAGATTTGATTAACAAACTAAGAGAGTACAAATAAGATTCCTAGGAGACAATCTAAGTAAAAGTTTATTGTCTGGGGGGTGACGATGGAGGGTTAGGAGTGTAGCAACTCTCTTTACTCCGTGGATGATTTGATGCAGAATCTCTTCTTTCTCCCTTGAGTGTTGATTCGTAGATAGCCAACCCGCCTCTTTTGGTTCGGTCTCTCTCTGAAGCAGAAAAGTCGACCTTTAGAACATTCAAGTTGCTCCTATTTTTAGCCATTGTGCTGATAGGCTATGATTGTCGCATATGCCTCTATTTGGTGGCTGCATAAGGCTCCTCCAACAGAATATGGTTGAAACTGTTGCCACAAGCCATGGTCAGGTTGCCACGTGGCCTTGGTTGAGATATGATGTTGATGAGATCTCGGAGTTGTTATCAACCAGTTGTGGGGGTGACTTGGTCAGCTGGACACGTAGTTAGCACCAACTGTGCGAAGATCTCTGCAGTTAAAAAGGAAAGATCTTGTGAGCTAAAGGCCGCACAATAACTAGGCCGCATGTTGACGAGGCTGCATGGGTCATGTAGCTGCATATGAGCTCTAATTTGGGCCTTGGTCGAATGGACACTCTGGCCGCATGTTGGCGAGGCCGCATGGGTCATGTAGTCGGATACGTGCTCTCGTTTGGGCTGTGGTTGAATGGACACTCTGGCCGCATGTTGGCGATGCCGCATGGGTCATGTAGCCGCATACGTTCTCTGTGCATTCTGACGAAGTCATTAATGCATGATGTAACTTTTCTGTCGGATGGTGTGTCACCGTCTCTCTCACACTTTTTGAGGCAGTCAGGGCTATAAATGCTTTGATTGAAACTGTGGCACACCTTTGGGAGCCGTGTCAGAGGGCATGTATGCGACTCGGCTCTCTTTGTCTGTCTAGGCCGCATGGAGGATGAATATGGGCCTGTCTTCAACATGAGGATGCGGCCTGCATATAAGCCACATGACTTTAGATTTTCTATGCTTCTACACCAAGGCTTTTTCGCTACTCATTTCTATGAGTTGTTCGTAACATTCTTGCATTTCGTCATCACCGTTGTGTGGTCCAAGGAGTAAAGTGATCGATCGCAGATTAGATCTCTACAACTATACTTTCCCAGAATAATTGTACTTAGATTCTTGTTTAGGATCTTTTGCACACTTTTGTTTTAATAGTTTGTATTACAAAGTTTCGTATAAAATTTTGTTCATGGCAAACATACCTGTGAAGACCACTACATGTTTATGCCGCCGGTTGCATTTTTTTTATTCTCCAATAGGTATCAGAAACCAATTGTATTACTTTAAAATACTCTGAATCATAATTTCTTTCCTATGTGTGCTCCACCTGCTGACCACAGATAGACCACTCACTTTATCATCCTGAAGTTGATCATTCATTCTCTTATTAATTCCTCTGCCTTCTACGACTTGGTATAAGCATATATGTCGAACTAGTCGATCCCCTGCTTCTGAGAAAACCCCTTAGCAACCAGTCTTGCCTTGAACTTGTCAACTGTTCTATCGGCCTTCATCTTCTTTTTGAAGATCCACTTGCATCCGATTAGTTTAGCTCCTTCCGACAGATCGACCAACACCCAAGTGTTGTTAGAGGTTATTGAGTCATACTCGTCATTGATAGTCTCCCTCCAGAAGATAGCATCTCTGGTTTTCATCGCCTCATCATAGGTAAGTGGATCTGCTTCCATATGATAGGTGGTAAAATCTTCTCCGAAGTCCTTCTATCTTCTCACCTGCTTAGTTCTTGGTTCTACGAGTTCTGGTTCGAACGTTATCTCTAGAATGAAAACTTCTTTATGTACTATATCTTCTTTGGAAGCTTCAGCCTCCTGTGCACCCATACTATTCTTCGGAATATCCACGATAATAATGTTCTTGTGCCTTACAAATTTATCTTCAAAGAATTCTGCGTCGCGAGATTCAATGATATAATTTAATTTTATATCAAGAAACCTCCGAGTATCACTCTTCTTAGCATAATCCAAGAAGATGGTCTTTGTTGTTCTCGTACCCAGTTTCTGAATCTTCAAGTCCGGGAGTTTTACTTATGCTAGACACCCCCACACTCGAATGGCATTCAAGTTGGGTCTGACTTTGAACCAGAGTTCATGAGGAGTGACATCGGATGTTGCATACGATACTCTATTCAGGATGAAAGTAGCCGTCAATGCAGCTTCTCCCCAGAAGGAGTTTAGAAGACCCGTAGTTAACAATATTGAGTTCATCATATCTGTCAACGTTATATTCTTCCTCTCAGCTACTCCATTGGATTGAGGAGAATACGGAACAGTCATCTCATTGACAATTCCATGTTCTTTATAGAACGATATGAATTCAATAGACCTATACTCTCCGCCTCGATCACTTCTAAGTCTCTTCAGTTGTTGCCTAGTCTAACGTTCAGCTTCAGCCCCGAACTCCTTAAACTTCTCTAATGCTTTGTCCTTTGAATTGAGCATATAGACGAACGCATACTTCAAGTAGTCGTCGATGAATGTAATAAAATACTTCATCTTGGCCTTTGTGGAGAACTGTTTGAAGTCACAAATATCTGAGAGCACCAACTCCAGAAGATCTGTGCTTCGGTTAACCCGCTTGAACGACTTTCTGGTGATCTTTGTCTGCACACAGACCTCAAACTTCTCCACCTCCTTACCCCCACATTTGGAGATAATTCCTAGAATAGACATCTTGTTTATTCTTTTATAATTAACATGTCATACTCTATTGTGCTATAACTCAAAAGAATAACCAGAAGAAGTGACTGCTGTCACTACCACATTTTCTAGGAAAATGTATTTTGGTCATTTTATAACTAATTAAATATTGTGCATGTTGAATATTTATTTATTGTATTATTTATTTATTGTTAGCATGTTAGATTTTATTTTTGGACTTGTGTTAGTGGACCTAACTAGTTTAGATTAGATCTATGGACCAACATTTAATTCTAGTTAGAATTGAGCCCAATAATAAGCCAATCATTAGGAGGATGATTAATTACGTTAAACCCATTAGACTAGAACCTTCCTTCCTTAATTAATTTCTTCATGAGAGGCCCCAAGGGGTAGTTTAGACATTACATAGTAGCTTGAGGAAGGGGGAAGGGGCGGGCCTATATGAGGGGGTGAAAACTTTCTCTCTCTTCATTTGTTTATTTTAAATCTAGATCTAGAATTTTCTTCAACCAAATTTCTTCATTCCTACATCAAATTATACCCAAATTTCTTACCAATTTCTTCCCAAATCATCATTGGAGGCCATTGAAGCAAGGATCTACAAGGAGAAAGCAATGATCTACAAGGAGGAGCAATGATCTACAAGTTGGAAGCTCTTTTCACCCAATTTAGAGATTTTATTGGAAATCCATCTCCCAATAAGTATAATTTAGTTTTTCCTCTTTAATTAGACTCTAAATCTATGATTTAATCATTAGGAATCACCCCATATGTTAAGGCTACCCATAAAAATTGGAATTAGGTTCATAGGAGACCTATGGAGAAAGTTATGGTATATTTTGTGTCAATTTTGGGGGAATTCCGAGATTGACATATTTTGTGTTTGTCAATTGGTTAACTAGACCAAATTGACATGTGTTTGATTGTGTGTGCTAGTATCGTGTCCACAATTAGATACATGTAGGCCGTATCCCGGTAATTTGGCGATACAGGTTGATTTTTAGGGTTTCTTCCGACACGGGGGTTTGTACATGTCACGTTTTGACACGAACACGTAAATGTGTAATTAATTCTTCGTATTATTCATAAATACTATTTTAGACTTGCTCGTGTCCTTCGGGGTACATTTGGTTGTGTGGTCGACTCGTATCGTAAGTGTATCATAAATCTAGTGTGATACGGGTGCGATGCACTCCACGTGTTTGTTTTATTGTATTTTTAGATTCAATTTTCCTTGTGTATAGCTATTAGAATATTAGATTTATCATTGTATATGATATATATGTATATATATTATGTGTTATTCTATGTTCATGATTAGTGTATATATATATATATATATATATATATATATATATATATATATATAGAGAGAGAGAGAGAGAGAGAGAGAGAGAGAGAGATAGATACAATACACATGCACACACACACACACACACACACACACACACACACACACACAAGTATATATATATATATATATATATATATATATATATATATATATATATATATATATATATATATATATATAACACTCTCACTCACACACATCTATACATATATATATAATCACTTAGAGACATATCTATATACATCTATATATATAATTCTCATCCACACACACTGTATATATATATATATATATATATATATATATATATATATATATATATATATATATATATATATATATTGATGGGTGGTTGTGTAATTATAGTTATGTGGGTGTGCATAGATGTATATAGATATGTATATGTATATATCTATTGATATGTATATAAGTGTGGATGTGTGCTTGTGTGTATGAGCATAGATATGTGTGTGTGTGTGTGTCTTAGTGTTTGAGTGAGTGATTGAGTGATTGAGTGTGTTCATTGAGAGGGGGGTCGGGATACAATGGTTTCAGCAGCTAGAGGGAGATACATGCAGCTAGCACTGCATAAAGAGCCAACTGCAGCAAGTAGCACTAGCAGATGCAGCATGGGCAACAGCTAAGCAAGCTGCAGTAGCAATGCAATAAGATGCTGCAACAGCCATAACAAGAGGCAGTAGCAGCAGTAGTGGTTGCAGCAACGAGTCCTGCACGAGCACAGCAGCAACTGCTGCAGCAGCAACATCGAGCACTACAGCGAGCAGCAGCGAGCATAACATGAGCAGCAGCGAGCAACGCAGCAGCAAACTGCAGCTCAGCAGCAACGACATCCAGTAACACCAGCAGCAGCAATTCAGGCCAGCAGCAACAATAAGATGGGTAGCAACTAGATTAGTTAAGGTAAGGTGGTTTATAGTTAGTTTAATTAGTAGTTACCTGTATGAAGTTATATATATATATGTGTGCGTGTGTGTGTGTGTGTGTGTGTGTGTGTGTGTGTGTGTGTGTGTGTGTGTGTATGTGTATTGGTATGTTAGATAGTTAGATAGTAAATAGTCAGTTTAGTTAGTTAGTTTATTAATAGTTTAGTAGCTAGATAGCTTGATGTATATATATTAGTTGGTTCATTGATACCATTTGATAGTTTAGTTGACAATCTAGTATTAGTTAGTTCCTAGCTAGTTAATGGTAGTTTAGTTAATGGTTAGTTAGTTAGTATTATGTAGTTACCTATTGTTATTAATAGTTAGCTAGTATTTGATAGTTTAGTTAGACTAGTCATTTGATTCACTAGTTCCTTGATAGTTACTCAATAAGTTAGTAAGTAGTTACCTTGTTACATAGTTATATGTATATGTAATTATTATTATTAGTAGATAGATATAAATATATACTTATGTATCTCTAGTTAGTCTTAAGCATGTAGTTGTATATGTATATATTTTTATATGTATTGGTAGTTAGTATAACTAGTAGTATGGTATTAATTCATGCATGTTAGTTTATAGTTAATATATTGGGTAGTTAAGTATATGTAGATATCACATTACCTTCTGATACCAAGGTAATGTCAAGGTATTGGGTCGATACTCAAGGTATTGGGTTTGAGTATCAAGATGAGTGTGTAGTGGTACGATACCGCATTGGTTCAAATCCAAGGTACCACTTAGCATTAGTTTAGTTAGGAATATTAATTATTGTTGATTGTATATACATATTATGATAATTTCATATCTAATTGATTTACGTATCTTAGGATACGGTATCCTAATAGTTTTTTAGTATCCTAATATAGCTAGTGTGGCATAGTTACATAGTGTATGGACCCAATATCCTAGAGATGGACTTATACCACCTATAAATAGCTAGTTTGACCAAGTTTGACCTAGAGTTGACCTAGTTTGACTATTTTGACTTAGAAATGACTTTTTGACCTAAAAGTTGACTAGTTTAACTTATTTTCATTCCGAACCTTGTATTAATGCAATATTTTATATATAGGTCTGTGTGACACCAGTTCAGACACCGATTTACATCATTTGTTCTGGATCATAGACGAGTACATTCTCTGATAGTTTCTATTATTTGATTACTACTATAATTCAAGTATTTAGAAATGTTACTAATGATTCTTGACACATTGGTATACGGATTGGTATTGTTATTGGATCGTCAGTCATGAGATATTACATTGATTATTGAGATAGTATCGAATACTGCTCCTTGTTGGTATTGGGTAACATTAAATATTATAGGTTAAATATTGGATATATTGGCTAGTAACATGTCATGATTCGTTCCATCGTATCAGTCGGGGCGGAGGAAATACCAATTAAATATGTGATCAAGAACTATCGGCTAGTAGTATAATCATTGGCTACTAACTAATCATGCAATTCACGTATGGTTAAGTTAGCTCCTTAGTGTAATCATTGAATCTCCCAAGCCGATCACATATTTAGTTAGTATCTCAAACACATAGTATATTGTAGACTCCATATTCAGTTCATAGATTACCTTGTTCTATTTCTGATATTATAGTTCATTCCTTCATTCTTGTACGCATTGATTTATATTTCTATTGCTAGTATTGCCTATTCCTTCATTGTTCTTGATCATCAGTTATATTCTCATCGTAGATAGCATCCTCTATTTTACTGTTTTATAGTTTTTGTCAATTAATTTTAACTGCTATTGGGTTGTACTTTGCTCCATTCCTGACTGGATAATATTTTTTAGAGGATCCGGGAGATTGATGTCCGACGTATTACGGACCTCAGCCTATAGATGTTGCATACGTGGACCCATTAGTTCAGGAGTGACTGCCGGGAGATCTAGCCGGAAGCACTAGTTATCATAGTTAGTTCTCTTAGCATTTTGGTACCGAATTTATTTTTGGCGTATATTTGAGACTTGGATATTATTTCTATTTGTTATTGTTATATTTTAGACTGCATAGTTATGTTAGACTTCTCTGATATCTTCTCGTGCCATATATTTATGATTGAGTATTGTGTTGCATTAAGTATTTTGCTCTCCTTCTTGGAGTTGAGATATTATTGACAGATTATATATTATGGTGAGATAATTAGTTAGTATAGACGACCTAGACAGCGTTCTACCGCTGATGCTGCGGCGTAGGCTGGACGTACCCACGTACTCGTGCCCCTTCACCGGGTGCGGGTCGTGACAACTGCATTAATCATTATAGTAGGAGTTACAAGTTGAAGTTTGAACATCCCTTCGGTACATAAAGCTTTTTTGAAGTATGTTCCTTTGTAAGGCATCACAATCTATCCAGCATTAATGTCCATCCTCAAGCCTGTGTTGCAGAGCAGACTTTCTGAGACCAGGTTCTTGTCTATCATTGGTACATGCTTCACATCCTGAAGCGTCAGCGACTTCCCCGAAGTCAGGTTCAGTACCACCATTCCGGTCTCGAGTACTTCAGCTTGTGCCTCGCCACCATAACCTTCTCAAATATAGGCTTGTAGATGGTGAACAACTCCTTCTTTGAGCAAACATGGAAGGATGCGCCAGTGTCCACCCACCAGTCAGAGTAGACACCAGTCATGACAACATGCACAATTATAGCAACCTTGTTAGGCTCACATTGCTCTGTTTATTTTGGCTTGGATCTGCAGTCACTCCGGTAGTGGCCTTTCTTGCCACAATTGAAGCAAGTCACTTCGGACTTGGGCTTTGGCTTCGGCTTGAACGAAGCCGACTTTACCTTCATATGGTTGAAGTCCTTCTTTTTCTTGTTGTGAGAAGCCTTCTGCTCCTTGGAATCACCATCATGCACCAAGTTGGCCTTTGCTAACTGTTTGGACAGGAAATCCAACTTTAGTTGTCCCCTGGCCTCATCTTCAATGTGAATCCAGTGAAGAAGATCTTCGAGCTGGATCTCCATTTTCTTACGGTACATATCAGTCTTGAACTTGATCCAGCCTGGAGGAAGCTTGGTGACGATAGCCCCCACCATGAACTTATCTTCCTTCTTCATGCCCCCTTTCTCCAGCTTCTGCTGCATCTTCGGAAGTTCCTTGACTTGCGGCAACATTACCTTCTTGTCTTCAAATTGCAAAGTGAAAAAATTTTCAACGAGATAGATTTTAGACATCTTTTCATCAGTTTTATAATGATTCTCAAGAGCTTCACAGACGTCTTTCGCCTTCTCTTTCTTGCTGTAAGACTCTGCCTTCGAGTCATCCATTGCATTGAGGATTAATAGCCTACAAAGGTCGTTGTCTTCTTTCCATTTGTTGTGCGTCATGTGCCACACCAACTTCAAGTTCTCCTCCATCTTCAGGGATGGTAGGTTCTGGATCAACCAACACAAGCAACTTTGACAAGACGAAGATTCAGAGAGATCTTTCGCTTCCAAATGTTATAGTGTTCACCATCAAACTTCTCAAGCTTGTGAAAGCTAGTATCGAGAATGTTCGATCGGTTCTCCATCTTACTCGGATCTTGCTTTGAGATTGTTAGTCCCGAGGCTTAATCAAAAATGATAGAACTAGAAGTTGAAGTCGAGATCAGGAGTTTACACAAGAGTTCCCTTCCTAATATCTCTCAATCCAACAAGAAGATTATATATAGGATCTGATTACAACTTGAAACAAGATAAAAAAAAGAATCAGAGAAAACTATCTTCTCGTTCTTCCTTGCAATCGCAGTTGCAAACGGACAGAACATAGTTTACAACTTGCAAACGAGAAGAGGAAGAAGAAGATTAAACTCTGCTTGCTGGGGTGATGAAGATCACCGTTGCTCAAATCAAGATTCGCCCTACACGATATGCTCCCAGGAACCAGCAAGTTCACAAAGAACTTCTGGAACACTCGCTGTCACCTCCTTGCTTTGACTCTCACGAACTTCCTGTACTGCAATGGCGGCTGCTGCAACTCTCTTCGTCTGCTCTATTTTGAAATAAATCCTCAAAGAGGCACGAAGAGAGTATTTATAGAGAGATGACGAAAACCCTAGCCACCCAATAATTATGGAAAGATAGGAACAGATTAATTACGAATCCCTAAAAGATAGGCACGAATTAATTTTAAATCCCACAAAAAACGGATCTGAATAACATATCATATCTTTCCATAATCGTTCAAAAATATTTGCAGCATCAGCAGCGCATGCGGCAGTGCAAACCGCAGTGCATGTGGCTTGCCCATGCGACCACACATGTGACCTACCCATGCGACCGCGCATCAAATGCGCACAAGCACAAATGCGCACAAGCGCCCGTGAATCAAATGTGCACAAGCCCAAATGCGCTACGAATTAATTTTAAATCCTACAAAAAACGGATATGAATAACAGACCATATCTTTCCATAACCATTCAAAAATACCCACAACAGCAGCAGCGCATGCGCTAAGTACAAAGTGCGCCAACAAAGCGCCACTTTGCTCCCTTGAGCTCGAGTTCGAGTCCGAGTCGCTAAGCCCCTTTGGGGCTTAGCTCCTATGGAATATATTTCAAGAGAATGACAAAAAACAAAAATACTTTCATTAAGGAGTTAATCTTTCTTCATCCTAATAAAATACCCCCACATGGCACCCATGTGCCTCACCACACCCCATGTGCACACCTCAACACAAGAAAATCATTATATTGAGATACCCACTTGGTGGTGTAGCCAATGTGGGACTATCTTTTATAGTCCAAAGACAAAAATATGCAAAAACACTAACATATATATATATATATATATATATATATATATATATATATATATATATATATATATATATATATATATATATAGAAAATTCTTAAATACAAACTGTGTATCGATACAAGCAAAATATGAACAATTAATTGTTGATCCAATGGTCAAGATTAGAAGGGCTTTCTTGTACTTTCACAAATTTACAATGAAATTGTATGGGATGTATCGATACACAGTTTGTATTTTAGAAGAATAATATATATATATATATATATATATATATATATATATATATATATATATATATTTCTTAAATAAAATATTTAAACCCATAATTTTTCTACCCAAACTCTTCAACTCGTTATCCTAAATCTCATTTTAGTTTATATTTTATAATAATTGAGGCTTGATTGCAATTTTATTATGTGTTTAATATTACTCTTATTTAAAATTATTTCAAATATCATATTAGAGTCCGATAAACCCAATTGACCGGACCTAACCTGAGTCCAACCCGATCCTCCGGACTTGGTCTTGGGTTACATATGTTGAACCCGATGTCGGATCGGGCTTGGGCTCGGGTTAGACTTATGATTTATCAGGCTAGGCTCGGATTGAGCTCAAATCTGACCCAATCCGTCCGAGTTGCACCCCTACAAAATCGTAATTCTATCATTCTAAAAAAGACGATTTGTAAATACAAAAAGTGTACTTTCAACATCTCCTACATCATTGTGAGACTGTTTGGTTGGCTATAAATGCCACTATTGTATCATTTACACCAAATACAGTATTTGTTTCACTGAAATGGTGTTACGTATGCAATAAAAGTTGCAATGATTATCCAATTCCAACTGTTGGCTTTACTTTGCTTTCAAAAGCTCAAGTTTCCTCTTTCTTTCTTTAGTCCCACATCGGATGGGGCAAAGCTTTCTTGTGTACATATATTAGTTTCTCTTCTTTGCTCTCTTAAGTTGTTGTGTGGGGAACCCCTTGAGCCACACGCGCGCGCCGCCGCCGCCGCCCGGCCCGGCTCAGTTCGTTCGGTTCGGTTCGGCGCGCGTAACGGGTGCGGGTACGCGCCCACATCTGCGGGCGCCGAATGCCGATTCGGGTTCGGGCTGGGACCCTAAAATTCTTTTTGCTCCTCTTCATTTTCATTTAATTTTCTGAACGTTAGAAAATTAATTTCTGAACGTTACAAATTGTTTCTGAACCGTTATTGTGTCCAGGTTCATTCTTTATTTTTTGTAACGGTTGAATTAATAGGGGAATTAATTCAGACTGTTACATATTAGTATTATATATTGGACTGATTTTCTTTGTAAAACATCAGAATTCTTTCTCTCCAAAAAATTGCTGCCAACAGATTTGTACTCCGTTTTTCGTCTTCATCTCCAAGCTCTGGGCAGAGCTAAGTCCTGGTCATTCTCTCCAAGTCGTGTGCGGCGACGAGATACCGGTAGTGCGGGGGTTTTACCACTAGGAGCTTCGGGAACGTCTGCACACAGATCCCGAATTAACTCTTAGGGCAGTGCTTCGTGCACGACTTCCCTAGAGGCCGGTAACATCAATCTAATTTTATTTTTGTATTCTGAAATTTATCAATAAGAAAAGGACAATATTTCTAACAATCTAAGAGTTGATATATTTGTTACAATTGATAGTTACTGTTGTTTTCCTAACTATTTGTTACAATTGATTATTTCTAAGTAGCTACTGTTAGAATTGTTACTGTAGCAAATATTGTCTAGAAATACAAGTTGACTTCTAACAATTTTTAGTTACTGTAGCAAATTAATTTTCTAGAAATTCAACAAGTTGATTTCGTAGAAAATACAAGTTGACTTCTAACAATAGTTACTGTAGCAAATTAATTTTCTAGAAATTCAACAAGTTGATTTCGTAGCAAATACAAGTTGACTTCTAACAATTTTTAGTTACTGTAGCAAATTAATTTTCTACAAATTCAACAAGTTGATTTCGTAGCAAATACAAGTTGACTTCTAACAAGTTGATTTCGTTTCTCGTACCAAAGATAGTTACTGTAGCAAATTCAAGTTAATAGTAGAAATTTTCTAGAAATTTGTTACTGTAGCAATTTTACTTCTAACAAATTTTTTTATAGCTACTTCTAGCAATTTGTTAATAGTTACTCTAGCAATTTTTCTACAAAATTCAAGTTAACAGTCACTGTAGCAATTTGTTTCAATTCCTCAATTGATTTATTTGTTTACTTATCAAATTGCTTACTATACTGTCAATTGCTTACTATAATTTTGTCAATTATAATTTTTGATCACAAAATTTCTTTCAGTTGTAACATACAATTTGCTTCATTTTAATCACTTAGTATTTTGAAAGCAATCTAGGACCAAAAGAAAATAGTTTAGTAAAAAGGGAATTGCAAATAAAATCTTCAATCTAAAGTTTCAAAGTAGAGACAAACTCGGGCACAAGCCGAAAGGGTCCTTCTGTCAACCGGGTGTAAATAGCCCTAAGCGACACGGTACTTAAGAGTCTTCGAACCGCCGCTAGCTGGGAACCGGCCCCTACAGCTAACCTGAGTTGATCAACACTTGAAAAACTAAAGATTTTAAGATTGATTAGCAAAGACCACCTAAACTATTATCTTGGACATTGTTATTAAATAAATTTTTATTTTTCAGACTGCAATCATGACTGGTAAGGAGGAATCCTCTACTGCAAAACCTGCTAAGTTTGATGGCTCATACTTTAAGAGATGGCAGAGCCAAATAAAATTTTGGCTCACGACCTTAGGACTTATTTCTGCCATTGATGGGTCCACACCCATCACAAATGATTCTGATGAAACTGAGTCTGACATAGGAGTGTCCACCTCATCGAAACCAAAAATCCCAAAAGAGATAGACTTCCATTGTTTTCATAGAATTCTAAGCGCATTATCTGAATCCTTGTATGATATATTTTTTGAATACAAGAGCGCTAAAGAACTTTGGAAAGCCTTGGAAGATGAATACGGTTGTGATGATGTCGGAATAGAAAGGTTTAATTCTTCAACCTTTAATAGGTATTTCATGGTAGATAACAAGCCTATGAATGACCAGCTCCATGAATTCCAAGAATACCTTAGGCATATTCAAGCCAAAGGAATATCTTTCTCCAATGAGCATAAAATAGCATGCCTAATAGACAAGCTACCTCCCTCTTGGTCTGATATTTCTAAGGAACTTATCCATACACAAGGAGAACTTACCTACAATCAAGTCCTAAAGAAAATTAGAACCGAAGAACAAATTAGATTGAGGTCTAAGCCTAAGACTGAATCTAAAGCTAAGGTAAACCTTGTAGAAGGCCAAGGAAAACCCAAGTCTAATTTTCCTTATAAACCCAAAAAGAATTTCTTCAAGAAGAAGAAAAACTTTCAGCCTAACCACCAGAACCATCATCATCAAAACCTAGAAACTTCAGTCAGACTCAGGATCAAAAGAGATTTTGTTTTGTGTGTGGTAAAACAAACCATATGGCCACCAACTGCTACCATAGGAAGAAGGAAGCTGTCCAGACCTCCTACAAAGGAAATGGCTCAGTTAGACCAGAAGCGAACATGCTTCACAAAGGTTCTTCGAGTTCCTTCAGGTCTGTAAGCTTTCAACCCCTTATTAACCTCTCTTACCATTCTGATGATTGGTGGTTGGATTCTGGAGCTAATGTTCACGTTTCGTTTGATCGCTCCTGTTTTTCAAACTATCAGGAATCAAGTGGAGGAGGTGTGACCCTAGGAGATGGCTCAACGGCACAAATTATTGGAAGAGGAAAAGTTAACCTGAAGATGACATCAGGAAAAATCTTAACTCTTCATGATGTACTTCATGTGCCGTCTGTCAGGAGAAACCTAGTTAGTGGATCCCTTCTTGTAGCCTCAGGATACAAAATTGTAATGGAGGCAAATAAAGTAGTTTTTTCTAAGCATGACTCTTTTATAGGAAAAGGCTTTGTAAAAGACGGTCTTTTCATTTTAAGTACAATGAATAAAATGTCTGATTGTTCTCTCATTGTATCTAATATAGAATCTGCAAATGTTTGGCATGGCAGACTAGGTCATGTGAACCTAGGTTCCATTAAAAGAATGATGACTTTAGATCTTATTCCCAAGACTCCAATAGATGACAAACACAAATGTGAAATCTGTGTTCAAGCCAAAACCAAAGATGACTTTAGATCTTATTCCCAAGACTAGGTCATGTGAACCTAGGTTACCATTCAAATCTGTAGAAAGGAATTCTGACCTTCTAGAACTTATCCATAGTGATGTATGTGACTCAAATAGGATTTTGACCAGAGGCGGTAGAAAATACTTTGTTACGTTTATAGATGATTATTCAAAGTATTGTTATATCTACCTTCTCAAAACCAAAGATGAAGTTCTAGATAGATTTAAGGTCTACAAATCTGAAGCTGAGAATCAATTAGAAAGGAAGATTAAGATCCTTAGATCTGATCGTGGTGGAGAATATACCTCAAACGAAATAATTAACTTCTGTGAAGAACATGGAATAATTCATGAGGTAACTGCTCCATATTCACCTCAGTCTAACGGAGTTGCTGAACGCAAGAAACGCACTCTGTTAGATATGGTGAATGCCATGCTTCTCAGCTCTGGTGCTCCTGATAACTTATGGGGAGAAGCCCTTTTAACTGTCTGTTACATTCTTAATAGGATTCCTAGTAAGTCAAAAGATAAGACTCCCTATGAGCTGTGGAAAGGTAGAGCTCCTAGGATTAATTACCTTAGAGTTTGGGGATGCCTTGCTAAAGTCGGAATTCCCGAACCTAAAAAGAGAAAGATTGGTCCCAAGACTGTAGACGTTGTTTTCATAGGATATGTCTTAGACAGCTATGCCAATAGATTTTTAGTGACTCACTCAGAAGTAAATGAAATCTCTAACAATACCATTATAGAAGCAAGAGATGCAGTTTACTTTGAAAACATATTTCCTTTTAAGGATAGAAGTTCAATCTCTTCCTCCATACCCTCTACTAGTTCTCATATCCAAATAACTAGCTCACAATCTGAACAAGACTTAGAACCAAGACGGAGTAAAAGGAATAGGATTGAGAAAAATTTAGGAGAAGGATTCTTCACCTTTTTGATAGAGGGTGATCCCTCAACTTATGAAGAAGCAATGTCGTCTCCTGATGCTCCCTTTTGGAAAGAAGCCATTAACAGTGAATACAACTCCATCATGGAGAATAACACTTGGTTTCTAACATATCTACCTTTAGGCAATAAACCAATAGGTTGTAAGTGGATTTTCAAGAAGAAACTCAGAGCCGATGGTACTATAGAGAAATACAAAGCTAGATTAGTTGCTAAGGGTTTTACCCAGAAGAAAGGGTTAGATTATTTTGATACCTACTCTCTTGTAGCTAGGATCACATCCATTAGAACTCTCTTGGCCTTAGCATCAATTCAT
This sequence comes from Iris macrosiphon, assembly GCA_036927795.1. Classification (NCBI taxonomy): domain Eukaryota; kingdom Viridiplantae; phylum Streptophyta; class Magnoliopsida; order Asparagales; family Iridaceae; genus Iris; species Iris macrosiphon. The sequence goes on along the minus strand of JAYESA010000010.1, from coordinate 67,416,667 downwards.
GATATGCTAATCCATCAAATGGATGTAAAGACAGCATTCTTGAATGGAGATCTAGAGGAAGGACTTTATATGGACCAACCTGAAGGTTTCATTGTTAAAGGTCAAGAAAAGAAAGTCTGCAGACTAGTAAAATCCCTCTATGGCTTGAAACAAGCTCCCAAACAATGGCACAATAAATTTGACAAAGTAATTTGTGAATATGGTTTCTTGTCAAATGAGTATGACAAATGTATATACTCTAAAGGTACATGTAAAAGTTGTGTCATTTTATGCTTGTATGTAGATGACATCCTTATCCTAGGTTCATCACAGGAATTGATAAATATTACAAAGAACTATTTATCTAGCCAGTTTGATATGAAAGACCTAGGAGAAGCCAACTTAATTTTAGGAATGCAAGTGACCAAAGGCAAAGAGGGTTATACTCTATCTTTAGCACATTCAATTGAAAAAATGCTAAAAATATTTGAGTTATTTGATAAGAAACCTGTCCTTACTCCTTATGACAGCAGTATTGTACTGAAAAAGAATGAAGGATCTGTCACGACCCGCACCCGATGTAGGGATGCAAGTCGGAAACAACGTCCAGCCTACGCTAATACTCAAGATAGTCAATACTAATACTCAAGATACAGACCTAATTGTAACTCACCAATTGTCATACTAACAAGGACTCTAATAGAAATAAGCTCTATAAGAAACTAGAGAACTGAAGGTATCTCTACTACTTAGCTAAAGAATGATGGAACAAAGTCCTACAATAACATAAATGAATAAGTATTGAGATGATACTTTAAGAACCAATTTAAGATACAATCTGATGATCATACACGTCTGTCTGAAATCATGACACCCAGAATCCTTGCCACGCCAGTAAACATAGTTGCGATAAACGATAGATTCCATAACTAGGGTTTGCAACTCTATAATCATGTTATCTAGAATCCTCACCACGCCAACCGGTATGGCTGCGAGAAATTCTAAATTTCATAACTAAGATATGTACATCCGAAGTCAGGTCCCTACGTTTTTCGCTACGCCAGCTAATATGGCTGCGATAAACTCTAGGCTCCGTAACCAAAGTAGACGTTTTACCTTTCTCACTGTCATCATCAACATATGTCATCAGATGATACCGTAACTTAGTCCGTAAAATTTCTCTCGACATAAAACAAACTAAGTAACGAACACCAAGAATTTTGAATCATCCGATCACCAAGAATCAAATTCAACGATAGATCACCAAGAATTAATTTTAACAACAACAAGTGAGAGCGAACAAAAACAAGAGAAAAGATTTGAAATGGGAATTATAATAAGATTCTCAAGGGTCATCCTAGGAATCTCTCAAAAGATTTGTGATTGAGTATCCTCTCTCATCCTAATGTCCTATATCCTATCACAGACACGCAGTAGTACAACTAAGTTGTCACACTACCACGACATCGCAAAACTTGCGAAGCCTGACCTGCATGGGCCACCACTAAAAATGTGTCATGACCCGCACCCGATGTAGGGATGCAAGTCGGAAACAACGTCCAGCCTACGCCGTAGAATCGACGGTAGAACGCTGTCTTGGTCTACTATACTATCTAAAATCTCACAATAATATGAAGTCTGCCAATAAAATCTCAACACAAAACTCAATCACATCTAAAGCATGAGAACATATGAAGGAAGTCTAACTATACATCAAAAAAATATAAATCATCAACAATAGAAACAAAAATCAATAACTCAAATAGAAGCCGAAAACAAATCCGGTACCAAAAATGCCAAAGAGAACTAATTATGCTACCTAGTGAATCCGGCTAAAACTCCCGGTAGTCACTCCAGAACTAGTGGGTCCAAGTCTGCACCATCTATAAGTCAAAGTCCAAAGTATGTCGGAGACTAATCTCTCGAATCCTCTGAAAAATATTTTCCAGTCAGGAATGGAGCGAAGCACATACCTCTGAAAGCAGTTCCAATAACATAATCGAGCATATAAACAGATATAGAAATGAAATACAAGATCACTAAACATATGAATGATGAACAAGATATATACAGGTAATATACGAGAATATATAGATCAACAATATGAATATCACAATATGATGAAGTAAACTGCAATCTAAACTATCTAATGTACCTTAGAATACGAGTTCATTATGTGATCGGGTTGGGTGAACATGATCAGGTAAGACGGATTACAAGTGAAGTATGTAATCAGAATGTACACGATTTGTAACAATGGCTTTGATCACATAATCAACTCCTACTCTCCCACCCCCAACTAATACCGATAGATCCAATCACGACACGCTACGAACACGAAAATATAACCACTGTCACGAGCAGTGGGTGTACACGAATATCATAACCACCGAACACGAGCGGTGGGTGTACACGAATAAGCACACTGAACACGAGCAGTGTGTGAACACGAAGTAACATCAATACCCAGTATACACGATGAGATACAATGTACACGAGTACCCGCTGAACACGGTAGGGGATAACATCTCATGACGGGATCCATATAGTACCAGTCCATGAAATCACTGTGTCGGGATCAATGTATACAATTCTAGAACATGTATATATACAATATTATGAATTGAAAACTATCAGAGAAATGTACTCGCCTGTGGTCTAGAGCAATGAATGTCAAACTGTCCGAACTGGTGTCAACAGACCTATATATGGAATATTGTATTAATACAAGGTTCTGGAAAGAAAAGAAGTTAAACTAGTCAGCTTCTAGGTCAACAAGTCAAATCTAAGTCAAAAGTCAAACTAGGTCAACTATGGTCAACTATAGTCAAACTATGGTCAACTACCCATTTCTATGTTGCATGAGTCTAACTCAAAGATATTGGGCTCACACACTATGAATCTAGGCCATACAAGCTACATCTTAGGATACTAAGATACCGTATCTCAGGATACGCAAACAAGGGATAAATATAACACATATGTACATATCAAACAATATTATATATATAAAATCCTAATTACCAATGCTAAATGGATACCTTGGTTTCGAACCAACTTGGTATCGCAATACTAAACCTCTATCTTGATACCCAAACCCAATACCTTGGGTATCCTTAATACCTTGGCATTTACCTTGGTATCTCAAGGTAATGTCACTCTAGTATATATATATTAACTATCCAACTATAACTATAAACTACCATGTATTTAGTATTTATACAATACTATATACCTTATTTTAGTCACCTTAATACCAACCTATAATTAGTTTACAACTATCATATTACTATGCCAATACCTACTACTCATACCTTGGTATATCTTGATACTTACCTTGGTATCTCAAGGTAATTGCCAAAACTTCATATATGTACTAACTACCCAACAATAATTACATATATCAATCCAATATAACTCTAGTATGTACTAATAGAATAAATACTAACTACCAACTACACACTAACTATTAATACATATATACGTACAAACATACCTAAGAATATATAATATATAAAAGATACTCATAACCATTGATAACTAAAATATACTAACTTACTTAATAATATTATGTGCTACAACTAAATATATACATATATAGTATAATACAAATAGCAATTAGGAACATATTTATATATATATTAATTACCATATATATATTTAAATACATATATATAACCCACCATATATATTTATATAATATATATTTAAATACATATATATAACCCACAATATATATTTATACAATATATATTTAAATACATATAATCCACAATATATATATATATTTATACAATATATATTTAAATACATATATATAACCCATAATATATATTTAAATACATATATATAACCCACAATATATATTTATACAATATATATATAACTATATATATAACTATACATACACTTATACATAGTAAATTGTATAAAATACCACATAGTAACATACACACACATACATATTAATATATATATATAACTATACATATATGTATACGTATATAAAATCATACACTATATAAATACATAACAATAGATAATATAACTATATATATAACCACATATAAATATATCTACTATATTATATATACATATACTACCACTTATAAATATATATCTACATGTAGAAAAATAGCTACATAATAAATATACACATATAGCATATGCATAGGTACATAGATCTAAGACACAACATTACATAAATACATATACACAATATTATATATATATATATATATATATATAATTACACTTCTCCATGAAATAAGAACACAAAAGAATTAGATCTATAATTAAATTGCACATACATGGACCGTATCACCCCGTATCCCACTAGATTTAGGATACACATGCGACACGAGTCCACCACACATCCAAACGTACCCCGAAGGACACGAACAAGTCATATATATTATTTATGAACAATACGAAGAGTCAAATATAAATCTACGTGTCCGTGTCAAAATGTGACATGCTCAAAGTCCCGTGTCGGAGGGAAAATCTCCAAATTAACACGCATCACCAAATTGATGGGATACGACCTACACGTACCCAATTGTGGACACGACACTAGCCCCAAACACACAAGCACATGCCAAATTGATCTATAGGACCAATTGACACACACAACAAATGTCAATTTCGGAATTCCCCAAAAATTGACACAAAAAGTACCATAACTTTCTCAATAGGCCTCCTATGAACACAAAACCAAAACCTATGGGTAGCCTATGCATATGGGTTGATTTTCCATGGTTAAATCTCATATTTAGAACCTAAATTAAGGGGAAAAAACTAAATTATACCTATTGGGAGATGGATTCCCAATGAAACCTCCAAAATTGATGAAATTGGCCTCCAACTTGTAGATCCTTGCTCCTCTTTGTAGATCCATGCTTCCTCCTTGTAGATCCATGCTCTAATAGCCTCCAATGGTGATTTGGGAAATAATTGGGTGGAAATTTGGTAGGGATTTGGTTGAGGAAATTTTCTAGATCTAGATTTGGAATGAAAAATAAAGAGAGAGAAAGTTTTTATCCCATTTATATAGGCCTCACTTGCCCCCTCCCTCAAGCTACTATGTAAAGTCTAAAATATCCCTTGGGGCCTCTCATGAAGAAATTAATTAAGGAGGGAAGCTTCTAGTCTAATGGGTTTAACATAATTAATCATCCTCCTAATAATTGAGCTTCTAATTATTGGGCTCAATTCTAACTAGAATTAAATGTTGGTCCATGAGTCTAAACTAAACTAGTTGGTCCACTAACACAAGTCCAAAAATAAATCTAACATGCTAATAATAAATAAATAATACAATAAATAAAATTTAACGTGCACAATATTTAATTAATTACCAAATAACTAAAATATCCTTTCCTAGAAAATATGGTAGTGACAGGATCACCTTTGGAACAACATAAATATTCACAGATGATAGGCTCCCTTATGTATATAACAAACAGGACAAGACCTGATATTGCATTTGCTATTGGGAGATAAAGTAGATATACCAGTAACCCAAATAAGTCACATTGGACTGCCTTGGATAGGGTATTTAGATATCTCAAGGGCACCCTAGACTACAAACTTTATTTTACTAAGCACCCTGATATCATAGAAGGTTATTCAGATGCAAACTGGGTAACTGACTCACATGATATAAAATCTACTACTGGATATGTATTTACTCTAGGAGGAGCTGCAATCTCCTGGGGCTCTTGTAACCAAACTATTATAGCTAGGAGTACAATGGACTCCGAAATGATAGCTTTAGATACAACTTGCACAGAAGCTGAATGGCTTAAAAATCTTATTATGCATATACCTGTTTCTCTTAGTCCTGTTCCTGCAATTTCTATAAATTATGATAATAAATCTGTTATTGAACTACTAAAGCATGATTTTGTGAATGCTAAGATGAACAGGCACCTGCAGCTGCGCTTCAAGTTAATAAAAAGCCTACTAGGCAAATATGTGGTTCTTGACTATATAAAGTCAGAAAAGAACCTTGCAGATCACTTGACGAAGGATCTGTCTAGGACTTTGATCCTAGAATCATCGAGGGGGATGGGGTTAAGCCCATAAGTTAGTCACCAGCAGTGGCAACCCAACCGAGTCTGATTGGAGATCCCAAGAAGCCGGTTCAATGGGTAGAAACAAGCTGAACTTAGGTGACTTTATGGAACACTGACTTGAGATTAAAGTCTCATTAAAATAAAGCCCAAGCGGCTGTACATGTGTACAATGACTCCCCATCCCTATGGTGACAGTGTTCCTGTGTGATATGGTTAGGATGAGGTTAAACTCCTAATAGGTCCAAGCTGTAATGCTGGGTTGATTCATATCACCAACCATTAAGGACTTACCTATATGAGAGGTCGTGAAGGCCGCGACTATGGGACAGGGCGATCCCAGACAACTCTCATGAATGTGGAAAAGTGCGCATGGACTTTTTAAAAGCGCCACCCGATAGACCAAGGACCTCTAGCGTACTATGTGTGCTATTTTTCTAAATCTGGTTCAAGAAGTCTGATTCAAGGCATAGTCCATCAAACACTTCTTCAGATTAAGGCAATAGTCACTACGTGAGATTCAAGGCTGTAGTCCATCTCATCTATGCATAGTATTTTACTGCCCAGATGCTCTCTCTCTCTCTCTCTCTCTCTCTCTCTCTCTCTCTCTCTCTATTTTTACTTCACTCTTATCTCTGTTTCGAAACTTGACCTTTTGGGGGGGGGATTGTTGGCTTTACTTTGCTTTCAAAAGCTCAAGTTTCCTCTTCCTTTCTTTAGTCCCACATCGGATGGGGCAAAGCTTTCTTGTGTACATATATTAGTTTCTCTTCTTTGCTCTCTTAAGTTGTTGTGTGGGGAACCCCTTCGGCCACACGCGCGCGCCGTCGCCGCCGCCCCGCCCGGCGCGGCTCGGTTCGGTTCGGCGCGCGTAACGGGTGCGGGTACGCGCCCACATCTGCGGGCGCCGAATGCCGATTCGATTTCCTCTTCGGGTTCGGGCTGGGACCCTAAAATTCTTTTTGCTCCTCTTCATTTTCATTTAATTTTCTGAACGTTAGAAAATTAATTTCTGAACGTTACAAATTGTTTCTGAACCGTTATTGTGTCCAGGTTCATTCTTTATTTTGTGTAACGGCTGAATTAATAGGAGAATTAATTCAGACCGTTACATATTAGTATTATATATTTGACTGATTTTCTTTGTAAAACATCAGAATTCTTTCTCTCCAAAAAATTGCTGCTAACAGATTTGTACTCCGTTCTTCGTCTTCATCTCCAAGCTCTGGGCAGAGCTAAGTCCTGGTCATTCTCTCCAAGTCGTATGCGGCGACGAGATACCGGTAGTGCGGGGGTTTTACCACTAGGAGCTTCGGGAACGTCTGTATACAGATCCCGAATCAACTCTTAGGGCAGTGCTTCGTGCACGACTTTCCCAGAGGCCGGTAACATCAATCTAATTTTATTTTTGTATTCTAAAATTTATCAATAAGAAAAAGACAATATTTCTAATAATCTAAGAGTTGATATATTTGTTACAATTGATAGTTACTGTTGTTTTCCTAACTATTTGTTACAATTGATTATTTCTAAGTAGCTACTGTTAGAATTGTTACTGTAGTAAATATCGTCTAGAAATACAAGTTGACTTCTAACAATTTTTAGTTACTGTAGCAAATTAATTTTCTAAAAATTCAACAAGTTGATTTCGTAGCAAATACAAGTTGACTTCTAACAATTTTTAGTTACTGTAGCAAATTAATTTTCTACAAATTCAACAAGTTGATTTCGTAGAAAATACAAGTTGACTTCTAACAAGTTGACTTCTAACAAGTTGATTTTGTTTCTCGTACCAAAGATAGTTACTGTAGCAAATTCAAGTTAATAGTAGAAATTTTCTAGAAATTTGTTACTGTAGCAATTTTACTTCTAACAAATTTTTTTTATAGCTACTTCTAGCAATTTGTTAATAGTTACTCTAGCAATTTTTCTACAAAATTCAAGTTAACAGTCACTGTAGCAATTTGTTTCAATTCCTCAATTGATTTATTTGTTTACTTATCAAATTGCTTACTATACTGTCAATTGCTTACTATATTTTTGTCAATTGCAATTTTTTATCACAAAATTTCTTTCAGTTGTAACATACAATTTGCTTCATTTTAATCACTTAGTATTTTGAAAGCAATCTAGGACCAAAAGAAAATAGTTTAGTAAAAAGGAAATTGCAAATAAAATCTTCAATCTAAAGTTTCAAAGTAGAGACAAACTCGGACACAAGCCGAAAGGGTCCTTCTGTCAACCGGGTGTAAATAGCCCTAAGCGACACGGTACTTAAGAGTCTTCGGACCGCCGCTAGCTGGGAACCGGCCCCTACAGCTAACCTGAGTTGATCAACACTTGAAAAACTAAAGATTTTAAGATTGATTAGCAAAGACCACCTAAACTATTATCTTGGACATTGTTATTAAATAAATTTTTATTTTTCAGACAGCAATCATGACTGGTAAGGAGGAATCCTCTACTGCAAAACCTGCTAAGTTTGATGGCTCATACTTTAAGAGATGGCAGAGCCAAATGAAATTTTGGCTCACGACCTTAGGACTTATTTTTGCCATTGATGGGTCCACACCCATCAAAAATGATTCTGATGAAACTGAGTCTGACATAGGAGTGTCCACCTCATCGAAACCAAAAACCCCAAAAGAGATAGACTTCCATTATTTTCATAGAATTCTAAGCGCATTATCTGAATCCTTGTATGATATATTTTTTGAATACAAGAGCGCTAAAGAACTTTGGAAAGCCTTGGAAGATGAATACGGCTGTGATGATGCCGGAATAGAAAGGTTTAATTCTTCAACCTTTAATAGGTATTTTATGGTAGATAACAAGCCTATGAATGACCAGCTCCATAAATTCCAAGAATACCTTAGGCATATTCAAGCCAAAGGAACATCTTTCTCCAATGAGCATAAAATAGCATGCCTAATAGACAAGCTACCTCCCTCTTGGTCTGATATTTCTAAGGAACTTATCCATACACAAGGAGAACTTACCTACAATCAAGTCCTAAAGAAAATTAGAACCGAAGAACAAATTAGATTGAGGTCTAAGCCTAAGACTGAATCTAAAGCTAAGGTAAACCTTGTAGAAGGCCAAGGAAAACCCAAGTCAAATTTTCCTTATAAACCCAAAAAAAATTTCTTCAAGAAGAATAAAAACTTTCAGCCTAACCACCAGAACCATCATCATCAAAACCAAAAAACCTAGAAACTTCAGTCAGACTCAGGATCAAAAGAGATTTTGTTTTGTGTGTGGTAAAACAAACCATATGGCCACCAACTGCTACCATAGGAAGAAGGAAGCTGTCCAGACCTCCTACAAAGGAAAGGGCTCAGTTAGACCAGAAGCGAACATGCTTCACAAAGGTTCTTCGAGTTCCTTCAGGTCTGTAAGCTTTCAACCCCTTATTAACCTCTCTTACCATTCTGATGATTGGTGGTTGGATTCTGGAGCTAATGTTCACGTTTCGTTTGATCACTCCTATTTTTTAAACTATCAGGAATCAAGTGGAGGAGGTGTGACCCTAGGAGATGGCTCAACGGCACAAATTATTGGAAGAGGAAAAGTTAACCTGAAGATGACATCAGGAAAAATCTTAACTCTTCATGATGTACTTCATGTGCCGTCTGTCAGGAGAAACCTAGTTAGTGGATCCCTTCTTGTAGCCTCGGGATACAAAATTGTAATGGAGGCAAATAAAGTAGTTTTTTCTAAGCATGACTCTTTTATAGGAAAAGGCTTTGTAAAAGACGGTCTTTTCATTTTAAGTACAATGAATAAAATGTCTGATTGTTCTCTCATTGTATCTAATATAGAATCTTTAAATGTTTGGCATGGCAGACTAGGTCATGTGAACCTAGGTTCTATTAAAAGAATGATGACTTTAGATCTTATTCCCAAGACTCCAATAGATGACAAACACAAATGTGAAATCTGTGTTCAAGCCAAACACACTAGATTACCATTCAAATCTGTAGAAAAGAATTCTGACCTTCTAGAACTTATCCATAGTGATATATGTGACTCAAATAGGATTTTGACCAGAGGCGGTAGAAAATACTTTGTTACGTTTATAGATGATTATTCAAAGTATTGTTATATCTACCTTCTCAAAACCAAAGATGAAGTTCTAGATAGATTTAAGGTCTACAAATCTGAAGCTGAGAATCAATTAGAAAGGAAGATTAAGATCCTTAGATCTGATCGTGGTGGAGAATATACCTCAAACGAAATGATTAACTTCTGTGAAGAACATGGAATAATTCATGAGGTAACTGCTCCATATTAACCTCAGTCTAACGGAGTTGCTGAACGCAAGAACCACACTCTGTTAGATATGGTGAATGCCATGCTTCTCAGCTCTGGTGCTCCTGATAACTTGTGGGGAGAAGCCCTTTTAACTGTCTGTTATATTCTTAATAGGATTCCTAGTAAGTCAAAAGATAAGACTCCCTATGAGCTGTGGAAAGGTAGAGCTCCTAGGATTAATTACCTTAGAGTTTGGGGATGCCTTGCTAAAGTCGGAATTCCCGAACCTAAAAAGAGAAAGATTGGTCCCAAGACTGTAGACGTTGTTTTCATAGGATATGCCTTAGACAGCTATGCCAATAGATTTCTAGTGACTCACTCAGAAGTAAATGAAATCTCTAACAATACCATTATAGAAGCAAGAGATGCAGTTTACTTTGAAAACATATTTCCTTTTAAGGATAGAAGTTCAATCTCTTCCTCCATACCCTCTACTAGTTCTCATGTCCAAATACCTAGCTCACAATCTGAACAAGACTTAGAACCAAGACGGAGTAAAAGGAATAGGATTGAGAAAAATTTAGGAGAAGGATTCTTCACCTTTTTGATAGAGGGTGATCCCTCAACTTATGAAGAAGCAATGTCGTCTCCTGATGCTCCCTTTTGGAAAGAAGCCATTAACAGTGAATACAACTCCATCATGGAGAATAACACTTGGTTTCTAACATATCTACCTTTAGGCAATAAACCAACAGGTTGTAAGTGGATTTTCAAGAAGAAACTCAGAGCCGATGGTACTATAGAGAAATATAAAGCTAGATTAGTTGCTAAGGGTTTTACCCAGAAGAAAGGGTTAGATTATTTTGATACCTACTCTCCTGTAGCTAGGATCACATCCATTAGAACTCTCTTGGCCTTAGCATCCGTTCATGATATGCTAATCCATCAAATGGATGTAAAGACAGCATTCTTGAATGGAGATCTAGAGGAAGAACTTTATATGGACCAACCTGAAGGTTTCATTGCTAAAGGTCAAGAAAAGAAAGTCTGCAGACTAGTAAAATCCCTCTATGGCTTGAAACAAGCTCCCAAACAATGGCACAATAAATTTGATAAAGTAATTTGTGAATATGGTTTCTTGTCAAATGAGTATGACAAATATATATACTCTAAAGGTACATGTAAAAGTTGTGTCATTTTATGCTTGTATGTAGATGACATCCTTATCCTAGGTTCATCACTGGAATTGATAAATATTACAAAGAACTATTTATCTAGCCAGTTTGATATGAAAGACCTAGGAGAAGCCAACTTAATTTTAGGAATGCAAGTGACCAAAGGCAAAGAGGGTTATACTCTATCTTTAGCACATTCAATTGAAAAAATGCTAAAAAGATTTAAGTTATTTGATAAGAAACTTGTCCTTACTCCTTATGACAGCAGTATTGTACTAAAAAAGAATGAAGGATCACCTTTGGAACAACATAAATATTCACAGATGATAGGCTCCCTTATGTATATAACAAACAGGACAAGACCTGATATTGCATTTGCTATTGGGAGACTAAGTAGATATACCAGTAACCCAAATCAGTCACATTGGACTGCCTTGGATAGGGTATTTAGATATCTCAAGGGCACCCTAGACTACAAACTTCATTTTACTAAGCACCCTGATATCATAGAAGGTTATTCAGATGCAAACTGGGTAACTGACTCACATGATATAAAATCTACTACTGGATATGTATTTACTCTAGGAGGAGCTGCAATCTCCTGGGGCTCTTGTAAGCAAACTATCATAGCTAGGAGTATAATGGACTCCAAAATGATAGCTTTAGATACAACTTGCACAGAAGCTGAATGGCTTAAAAATCTTATTATGCATATACCCGTTTCTCTTAGTCCTGTTCCTGCAATTTCTATAAATTGTGATAATAAATCTGTTATTGAACTACTAAAGCATAATTTTGTGAATGCTAAGATGAACAGGCACCTGCAGCTGCGCTTCAAGTCAATAAAAAACCTACTAGGCAAATATGTGGTTCTTGACTATATAAAGTCAGAAAAGAACCTTGCAGATCACTTGACGAAGGGTCTGTCTAGGACTTTGATCCTAGAATCATCGAGGGGGATGGGGTTAAGCCCATAAGTTAGTCACCAGCAGTGGCAACCCAACCAAGTCTGACTGGAGATCCCAAGAAGCCGGTTCAATGGGTAGAAATAAGCTGAACTTAGGTGACTTTATGGAACACTGACTCGAGATTAAAGTCTCATTAAAATAAAGCCCAAGCGGCTGTACATGTGTACAATGACTCCCCATCCCTATGGTGACAGTGTTCCTGTGTGATATGGTTAGGATGAGGTTAAACTCTTAATAGGTCCAAGCTGTAATGCTGGGTTGATTCATATCACCAACCATTAAGGACTTACCTATATGAGAGGTCGTGAAGGCCGCGACTATGGGACAGGGCGATCCCAGACAACTCTCATGAATGTGGAAAAGTGCGCATGGACTTTTTAAAAGCGCCACCCGATAGACCAAGGACCTCTAGCGTACTATGTGTGCTATTTTTCTAAATCTGGTTCAAGAAGTCTGATTCAAGGCATAGTCCATCAAGCACTTCTTCAGATTAAGGCAATAGTCACTACGTGAGATTCAAGGCTGTAGTCCATCTCATCTATGCATAGTATTTTACTGCCCAGATGCTCTCTCTCTCTCTCTATTTTTACTTCACTCTTATCTCTGTTTCGAAACTTGACCTTTTGGGGGGGGGGATTGTTGGCTTTACTTTGCTTTCAAAAGCTCAAGTTTCCTCTTCCTTTCTTCAGTCCCACATCGGATGGGGCAAAGCTTTCTTGTGTACATATATTAATTTCTCTTCTTTGCTCTCTTAAGTTGTTGTGTGGGGAACCCCTTGGGCCACACGCGCGCGCCGCCGCCCCCGCCCGGCCCGGCTCGGCTCGGTTCGGTTCGGTTCAGTTCGGTGCGCGTAACGGGTGCGGGTACGCGCCCACATCTGCGGGCGCCGAATACCGATTCGATTTCCTCTTCGGGTTCGGGTTGGGACCCTAAAATCCTTTTTGCTCCTCTTCATTTTCATTTAATTTTCTGAACGTTAGAAAATTAATTTCTGAACGTTACAAATTATTTCTGAACCGTTATTGTGTCCAGGTTCATTCTTTATTTTGTGTAACGACTGAATTAATAGGAGAATTAATTCAGACCGTTACATATTAGTATTATATATTGGACTGATTTTCTTTGTAAAACATCAGAATTCTTTCTCTCCAAAAAATTGCTGCCAACAGATTTGTACTCCGTTCTTCGTCTTCATCTCCAAGCTCTGGGCAGAGCTAAGTCCTGGTCATTCTCTCCAAGTTATGTGCGGCGACGAGATACCGGTAGTGCGGGGGTTTTACCACTAGGAGCTTCGGGAACGTCTACAAACAGATCCCGAATCAACTCTTAGGGCAGTGCTTCGTGCACGACTTCCCCAGAGGCCGGTAACATCAATCTAATTTTATTTTTGTATTCTAAAATTTATCAATAAGAAAAAGACAATATTTCTAACACCAACAACATTTGTTACAATCGGAATAGCTAAAACGCCACTTATAACAATTTTCGTTGTAAGAAAATTTTATTTAGAGGCAACCAAATATTTTCTAGTCCCTACATGTAGCAAATGCTTCACCATATTTCCATTTACAAGCCACTAAACATCCCTCTAATGTTGATCACATAATTAATTTGTAATATTTAACATAATTTTTGATTAGTAATCAATATATATAACAAAATACAATTATCTTTCGCTACGGAAAACATGATGATCAAAGACGGTCGAGATTAATCTATACGAATATTTTCGACAGAACAAAAAATATCGCGGAATAGTCTTTTTCGAATATAAAAATATCATTAAATCAATAATTAAAAAAATATTATTAAATAATATAAATGATAATTTTTTTTTTATCAAAGAATGTAAGAGACAGAAAAATTCTCATTATATTAACTAGTAAAAGCACGTGTGTTGCACACATTTTTTTTTTTTAAAAGTTGTTGAAAATATTTTTGAAAAATATATATAACACATTTTTTCAAATATTGTTGAAAGTAGTTTAAATATTTGTAAATTAAGATTTGTTATATATATATATATATATATATATATATATATATATATATATATATATATATATATATATATATATATATATATATATATATATATATATATATATATATATATATTGATTTATTGAAAAATTAGGTTTATAAAATTTATTGATATTATTGAAAAAATAATAAAAAATTAAATTATATTGAAATAGTTCAAATTTGATTTGAATATATTTAAATTAAAATTTGTTATATATATATATATGTTTGTAAAACTGTGAATATATGTTTACATATAAAAAAATAGTTTAAATATATTTTAAATATTGAATATATTTTTATTTAAATTTGTTATATATATCTTTATATACATTTAAATATATGTTTAGATAATTATAATAATTTTAAGATATATTTACCTAAAAAAAACGTACAAGAGTAGTTAATTTTTTTAATTATTAAGTGATTGAGTATTTATTTACGATTTTGACGGCTCACTTTTGAGCCGTCTAGAAGTCGTATTATAATAGCAGAGATAAGAGATAAAGTTGATAAATTAGTTAATTAATTTGTCTATCCGAAAAAATTAGCTATTCCGTGAAGATAAGCTCAACTGAATATAATAGTACTAAAACCCAAAGACAAAGGAACGTTTTGGAGGAGTGGGAAACCGACACCTGTGGAAAAATCAGTGGCTCACCGGACTATTTTCTGAAACGAATCAGAAACTGCGACGTAGCAGCGACATGGGAAGTCTCCGTTAGGTCCAGTCACCGCCCATTGGTGGTAACCAGATCCAGTCCTCTCTCTCTCTCTCTCTCTCTCAAATATTTCTCCAATTCCTTGTACTCCTCTCCGCATAAAAGTACTCTGATCTGTAAGATAATTCCAACTTTTATTTCCAAATTCTCTTATTTGTAGCAATTAATGAAAAAAAAGGTTGTGTTTCTTAGGTTTATACTATGCAAAGTTGATGTCGTTTTGTAAGAATAACTGTTTTTTGGTGCTCTGTGGTTGGATCTGTTGTAAGTGCCTACAAGTTTTGTTCTTCTGATACTGTGAATCATTAGTGGCTTGTATGTCAAATTTAATTTTTCAAACTTTGATGGGTTGTTATTGTTAGAGGAATACAGAGTTTTGGTGTAGTGGAAGTTACTTTTAGCACAATTATAAGAGCAAATCCATGTTTAAAATTTGTCGGGAACTTAGTGACAATTTGCAAATCCAGTTCCCAAACCCATTGGACTTTCGCGACAATGTGCAGAACCAGTTCTCAAACCCATTGGACCCACGACGGCGTATATTGGAATAACTATGAATATATATAATTCGACCCTCACCACGAGCTATTATAATTAGCAAGCTGCAACCCTCAACTATAATTAGCAACTAAATATCCAAAACTTTTTCTCGACTTGCAACTTCCTAATGCTTCGCTAATAAGGTAGGCCATCATTAAAACTATTGAAAATAGGAAGGCTATCATTGTTAATGACGTAGCGTTAGGAAGTTGTATATCGGAGAAAGTTTTTAGTTGTTAATAGTAATAGTTAGGAGTAACACCTTGTTAATTATGATAGTTTAGGACAACAACATACAAATAAAAAATAGTTCATAACATTTAGTTGCAAATTAGCTAAAATAATTCTATTGTGTAAATCCAGGTCTCAACCCATAAAATGAACATTCAACTCGCAAACACAAATTAGAAATTAGAATGGTACAAATGTATGACCTATGTTGTACGAAAACAAGTACGGATATATATATGGACACAATGTATGCATACATTTTCAAATAGGTACATATGTACACGTAGTCCACTATGTTACACAAATACACACACATATACAGGTACAAACACGATGCAGATACCATTTTGTGCAGGAACTCTAACAGCTATGCACTTGACAAAGGAAAAATATGTTGATCATAATATGGTAGTTAGGGTCAACTTGGTTATGGCCAGATGTCTAAATTTCTAATCAAACACCAATATGGATTATCATTACCGTTTCCATGATCTATGTTTGTCTATGGAACGAAAAATGGACGAATCTAATGTAGAACTTTCATTATTAAATCATTAAAAGGGAGTCTGAAGATATAAATGTTTCATTATACATGGGATGTTGTGTACAATGTAGTGCAAATGTGTTATATTTGCCT
The DNA here is from genome assembly GCA_036927795.1 of Iris macrosiphon. Classification (NCBI taxonomy): domain Eukaryota; kingdom Viridiplantae; phylum Streptophyta; class Magnoliopsida; order Asparagales; family Iridaceae; genus Iris; species Iris macrosiphon. The sequence continues at coordinate 67,400,062 of JAYESA010000010.1, read as the reverse complement.
ATTTGGTCAAAGGTTTATGTAGAGCAACTTCTGATTAGCTATGGTAGTTCACTTGTAATGTGCACTCATTGATGAAGAAAGTTGGAAAACTTACCACATAGAAGCTCTTTAGCAATTGTTTTTGCCAACTTTTAACTATATACAAGTTTTGAGGTTTCCTTTTTTGAATATGGCCTAATTAAGTTAGCGTTATGTCTAGCCTCTCATTCAAGTTTATGTTGAATGCCTGGGAAGGTAGATAATTGATAGTGTTAACCAAATAAGTAGTTTATCTTCAGATAAACTATCTCTAGTAATATCTTAAAATATAGAGAATCCATAGTATTAGCCAAATCAACAATTTATCCGCATATTAACTTTCTCTTGTGATGAAGAAAGACAAACAACCAAAGGTATGACATATTAATTGTGGTATACTCCATATGAAGGATAAACTTGTTAGAAGCAATTATCTTTGAGCCTTCATTGACCTATTAAAGTTGAAACCTCCCAACCTATGTTGCACGTAAACCTTTATGACACAATATGCAATATGATATGGACATGACAACACGGGCATGTCATTGATTTTGGTGTCCTAGTGTATTTTAGAGTGTTATGTCATGTACGAGCAGATGCTTATCTGACACGGACACACTACCAATTTCAGGACCTAGCTAGTTGCTAGCCTAAAACTAACCTTAGATGGTGCTTTTCCTATTTCTCACCAAGCAATGATAACCTGGAAGAGTTCCCTTTGCAATGTGAAGAGCTGAATAGATGGTAAAACTCTTCGTTGTAAACAACAAACAGTAAATCTAGGTTACTGTGGTGGTGAACCAGTAAAAGTACAAAGTCAACAAAACATCAAAGAGCCCGCATCTTTCTCCATATACCAAAGAAACTCATAACAATAAAGAAACTCATAACAATAAAGGCTAGTCTTTTTTGCCAATGTTACATGAATATCGACACGGATACATATAAGGACACAATATGGAGACTACGGACATTTTCAAGTGAGTACATATGTATCCCCTATGATGCATGAATATGGCAAGGTTCACAGTATTGGTATTGGTTCGGGTCCTTGGTATCGATAGTTTCGACGGTTTCATATTGGAGTATCGCGTTCTTTGTTTTGGAAGGCCAAATATGATAAACAATATTTTAAAAAGCTAACTAATATTTGATATATTTAGACATAATTCTATATATCATATTGTTTTCCATGGATTTTGTTAGCGTTACGTAGGACATGACGCTTGTTTAAGGGAGCCGAGGGGAAGAAGAGGATTCAAATAGCCACCCTACACATTTGGGATAAAGGCTTTCTTGTTATTGTTGTATTATAAGTTGTTTCTCTTTGTTTTACATGGAATAATATTCAACATTGCTAAATCTTTCACCCGTAATAGATACTATTGTTTATTTACTTGCCCTAAATAAATAGTTCTGAATGATAGAACATTAATATAGATAACTGTTGTGAATTTATATATATACAACTTTGACAAGGATAATGGTTATAGTTTCTTGATAAGAGATCTTTTCGATAGACTCAAACATTCTCAATATTCTACAAAATATATATATATATATATATATATATATATATATATATATATATATATATATATATATATTGGTATTTAACACTATTTTTCTCTCTTTTTTGTTAAATTTTTTTTTTTTTTTTTTTTTTTTTGCGAAATGATTGGAAAAGAGAATCCCAGTTTCGGTATCGGCAAATATCGGTAGCGGTCGGTGTTAGATCATGGACATGCCAAAACAGATATGATATGCGCGATACCTATAATACTGCAAAATATGGAATATAGATACGATGTGCAACATAGATTTTGTAATTAAGAAGTATATCTAATCATGCATAACAAGCAACAGACTCAATCAAATCTCCTCAGTGCCATGAAACTCTTATCATTGTTCAGGGAATTGTAGGAAAATGATCACAAGGAACAATTTTGTTTTTGATGAGTTTTATTGGTAAAAAAATTCAACAATTATAGTTCTTTGAGGTCTGAAGTTAATCACTCTTGTTGAGTTTTTCTTACTCTATCTTGTGTTTACTTAAATTATTTATGCTATAATTCAGTTGTTTCCAGAAAAAGGTATAATATGTTGATAAAATGTTGATTTGGTTGATATTATGGATTCTCTAGGTTTCGCTCACTTACCAACCCTTTAGGAAATACTATGTTGTACAGAAATAGATGTGACATGATTCAGTATGGACATAAAAACCAATTTGGTGTCTCAAAGTACATTTTGGTGTCAGCTTGTGTCTAATCAGTGTACCCAAAGCGGAACTAGTAGTAAGTACATCAGCAATCCCCTCATTTGGAGCAACCTGCAGGAAATATAATGTGGACAGTGGCAACTCAAAAGCAACACCTAATAGACATTGGTGAGCCCTTCTGTCCTCGCATGGAGCTGGCCTGTCTTTGTTCCAACTTTGTTTGGGGAAAACTGCTTGAGATAGTGATCTAAAACAAGAGAGCAGGTGCAATAACATCTGTAGGAGAAGAAGTAGTAGCATCAGCAACTCTGACAAGAGTTTTTAATGTCTTCTGTCGATGGTGAAACTTAAGACAACTTTGTTGTCCTAACATCATATGCTGCTCTCCAGGTTGCCATTAGAATGAGTTAGCGGTAGAACTAGCTAGTTTCACCAGCAACAACAACAACAACAACAACAACAACAACAACAAGAAGAGAAATAGTAACATCTTCATTCAATTGTACTGAAACTTGAAATGACATACTCAATTGTTGCAAGAGCGTAGGCTTCTCCCTAGGTAGTGATAGGATCAAACTTCTCCATTAAGTGAGAACTCTTATTTTGCTCTTGTTGAAAACTTGAAATAATATAAATATTTAACCATCACTAGCTCTCACCACAACTCTAGAGTTCTGGTGCAGTGGCTGGGACTTTAATAGCTCTTATCTGTGTCTAACCATTACTCTCTACTTCCTCTTCCCACACGTTGTATCTGTATGTTTGCATTGTTCAATTCTTCAATTTTCAATTTGTGTTGTTCATTGCTTGTGATCTTTGAATCTTGGGAGTTGGAGTTTTCCCCCTCAGTTTTTAAAAAATAATCACTCCATCTTATTCTCATCTTAGCTACGAGGAGTTATGGCTAGCAAACGCATCCAAAAGGAGCTTCAGGATTTGCAGAGAGACCCTCCAACATCGTGCAGTGCTGGACCAGCTGGGGAGGATCTATTACACTGGCAGGCAACTATCATGGGCCCTTCGGACAGCCCTTATTCTGGAGGGGTATTCTTCATTATGATCCATTTCCCTCCTGATTATCCCTTCAAGCCTCCCAAAGTTAACTTCAAGACTAAGGTAAGGTGCAAAAGCATCCTTTGTTGTTAATTTCCTTTTTGACATGTTCTTAATCTGTACCTGCATTATCTGTGCCATGCTTTCTCATCATTGGGATAGTATCACAAGAAAGCATACAGTTCCAATTATAGAACTTAAAAATTTATAAACCTTTCTTTGGAATGCATTGCTGGAGAATAAATTCCTTGCTTAGATTGTATTCAAGTGCAGTAGTTAGAACTTTGAAAACACGGTGAAGATGATTAAGGCTGGGTTTGGGATTGCTTATTTTTTGCTGATCCTGCTTATTTTCTTGGAAAGCATTTCAAGGCTGTTTGGTAAGAGCAGCTTATTAATTCTTTTTTGAAAAGTTCAATTTTAGGGCACCTTTTGCCAGCAGCCTCCTACCAAAAGTTTCTTCTGCTGCCAGTTCTTGAAAAGCAACAACAATCCCAAACCAAGCCTAAGTAAAGAATACGATTTTCCAACCTTTGGACTTGTTGGATGGCATTGGATACTGTTGGTATATTAGAATGTATTAGGGGATTTTATGTAAGATGGAGGGTTGTATATATATATATATATATATATATATATATATATATATAGGGTTGTATATATATATATATATATATATATATAGCCAAAAGATGAAAAATATATATAAAAACATAGAACTCCAAAATATTCTACATGGTATCAGAGCACAAACCCTAGCCGCCACAAACCTTAACCGCCAACACCGCTTGCGCGCCACCACCGTCGTCGCCACCGCCGCCGCCGCACCACTCGCCCACCACCACCGTCGCCACCACACTTCTGTCACCACCGCGAAGCCGCGACTCCTGCGGAGCCCGCAGGAGACTTCTGCCGCGGTTTCCGGCGTCTCCCGCGGGTCATTCCGAATGTTGACATCGAAGGCCTAGATCCGATGGGGGAGAGACATGATCGGGTCTAGGAGAGAACGAAGATGACGAACGTGAATCGTGGGACGGGGGTGAGGTGATCGGAGAAGAGAAGGATCGATGGAGGAGATCATCAAGAAGTTGGACCCTGCGGAGGTCGCAACGTTGATGAAGCTGATGAAACTGTCGGCCGGTGAGAGCGCGACACGAACACCGGCAAAGTTGGAGCTTCCCTCCATCGATATGAAGCTTGATGGACCGGCCACCTACCTTAGTTGGTCACGACGTGTGCAGGGAAGAACCTGGAGGGTTTTCTTGTCAGGAGAAGACAGAGCCGGATGAGGGCTCGACAGGATGCGACGAGTGAAAGTCCACTCATATGGTGATATACATTTGGCAACTCAATTATTTAGTCCAGTCGATCGCCGCCACAGTAGATGGCCTTGAGTTGGTAAAAGACGTGTGAGAGAAGTTGAGGAGGACCTACGATGGTGTGGGGAATAACTTGAGGGTTTTCCAGATCAAGGGGGAGATCGAAGACACCGTACAGGGAGAGAAGACGGTGCAGAGTATGCCACTGAGTTGGAGCGTCTGTGGTTGGATTACGATCACTCCTCAGATCGGACGAGCTACGAGGACCCGAAGTGTAAGGAGAGACAGGTATGTCTGTAGAGAGGACGATGAAGTTTCTTAAGGGGCTAGCCGCAGTATTTTCTCAGAGGACAGCGCTACTTCTAGCCCAACCGAAGATCCCTACACTTGAGGAGGCTATCTCGGCCATGATCCAGGAGGAGAGTCGCATCAAGCTGCAGGCAGACATATGGTCCTCCTGAAGTGAAGTCAGTACTGGCGGTTGCCAATTCAGGCGGCACAAGACCTAAGGGAGACCCCCGACAGTGCTACAACTACGGGAAGGTGGGCCATCTGAGGTATGCTTGAACCAAACCACCCAAGAAGGGAGATTCATGTGGTGGACGTGGACAGTTTGGAGGACGTGGCCGTGGTTGTGGGGGTCGACGGGGTGGTCGAGAAGGTTATCGGGCGAACCTGCTGGTAGCAGAAGACGAGGAGGGAACTGATGGCGCCTATACTGAGGAGGATCAAGCACTGCTGGATATGCTAGAGGTACTCAGGAGAAAGCAGAGAGGGTCAGGCGATGGAGACAGGAGGAGTGAGACTGAGGAGGCGTCTACCTCAGTCTTCGCCAGAGGCAACGCTGCCATGTATGCCCATACATTGGAAGATACTGACGACTCACTCGTCCTTGCATCTATGTCTTCCGATATATAGTCGGATTGGATTGTCGATTCGGATGCGTCTCGACACGTGACAGGGAATGCTAGTGAGTTCTCTTCCTGCACTCATCTAGCATCGGCAAACAACATTCAAACAGCCGATGGTACTTTCCAGCCAGTGGTTGATAAGGATACTGTTGATTGTACATGTTCAGTAAAATTATCGAATGTTTTGCATGCTAATTCTTTTCCAGTCAGTCTTTTGTCCATTAGTTCTATAATCCTCTAACTAAAATGCATTGGCTCTTTTGATATTCCTAAGGTGATCTTTCAGGAGAAGGAGATGGGACGAAGACTTGGAACTGGCACTTGGCATGATGGACTATGGTATCTGGATCGGGAAGGGCTAGATTCGGCATTGATGTCTGTGGCAGAGAGGCGTGAATGAGAGGACCGAAGATGAGTGCCGAGGATACACTGATACTCCACCACAGGCGGTTGGGGCACTCCTCTTTTGATATTTTGAGTAGGTTGTATCCATCTATTTATGAGAAAACAAATAAGGAGAAAATAGTATGTGATGCATGTGATTTAGGCAAACTTACTAGGAGCTCATATGTTAGTGTGGGCCATATGAGCTCTTCTGTTTTTGATATTATACATTCTGATGTTTGGAGGCCGTGCACCACAACTAATATGAATGATTACAAGTATTTCGTTTCTTTTATTGATTGTTCCTCTCGTGTCACCTGGCTGTATTTGATGAACAATAAGAGATGTCTTTGCCTGTTTTCGGGACTTTCATAAACATGTCCAGACTCAGTACAGAGCAGTGGTGAAGGTACTGAGGTCTGACAATAGGACAAAGTATACCAACAAAGCACTTGAGGAATACCTGTCAGCCCAATGAATACAACATCAGATCACCTGTGCATACACACCAGCACAGAATGAAGTGACAGAAAGGAAGAACAGACACCTTCTGGAGGTGGCAAGGAGCATGATGATATGTCCCACAAAGTCTGTGGGGGCATGCAGTGTTGACAGCAGCTCAACTGATCAACATGATGCCCTCGAAAGTACTGGTATAGAAGTTTCTATGTGAGATATTGTAAGAAAATAATAGTGGGATACTCCCGCTGAAGGTGTTTGGCTGCGTATGTTTTGTGAAGGACAATAGACCGTCTGTTGGAAAACTTGACCCTAGAGCAGTCAAATGTGTCTTCGTGGTCTATTCGGCGACTCAGAAGGGGTACGTATGCTGGAGCCCAGTAGAGAAGAAGAGGTTTGTGAGCATGGATGTTCACTTCATAGAGCTTGAGCAATACTACCGTCAGGAGGGAAGCTCATCCATGGGAAACTCACATGACATTGAGAGTATAAGGTGAGAGAGGGAGATTTGTGAGAGTTTGGTGACCGATTTAGGAGTATGGCATGGAGGAACGGTTGGGGAGGAGAGTGAAGAGGAACATGGGAGGAGATGAGAGGTGCTAGGCCCATGGCTCAGGGGGAGTTACTTACCTACAACAGTAAAGGAAAGCAAACTGCAGGACCAGTACCTATAGTGCCAGTGCCAAGTCCCTTGCCTGCGTCCGTCTCGACTCCTGAGACACCTACACCACCACCACCACCACCAGATTTTTCTTCAGGTTATATCATTCTTCCTACCCCTCCCACACCATTATCAGTACGGAGGACCACTCGTAGCAATGCGGAAAATCCTCCTGATAGATATGGTTGGGACCTTGCTCAGTTTGTTTCATATGATAACATCTCTTCTTCTCATGAAGCATTCATTGCGCCTTTGGATAGTATTAATGTACCTAACAATTGACAGGTTGCCAAGAACGATCCAAAGTGGAAAGCGGCGATGCACGAGGAGTTAGGGGCTCTTGAGAAGAACCACACTTGGAAACTGGTAAAACTACCAGAGGGGAAGAGGGCAGTTAGATGCAAGTGGGTCTTTACTGTGAAGCAGGACCCAGATGGACAGGTTGAGCGCTACAAGGCTCGATTGGTGGCAAAAGGATACAGTCAGGCGTACGACATTGACTACGATGAGACTTTTGCACCAGTGGCGAAGATGAGTACTGTCAGGATCCTGATTTCTTTGACGGCGAATGGTGGATGGAAGCTACACCAACTGGATGTGAAGATTGCGTTTCTTCATGGGGATCTAGTAGAGGTGTATATGGAGATACCACCAGAATTATACAATGATAGGACAGTGGGCAAGGTCTGCAGGTTGAAGAAGTATCTCTATGGACTGAAGCAGTCTCCTCGAGCATGGTTTGACAGATTCAGGAGGGCGATGATAGGGATGGGATATTGGCAGATCAACGCTGATCACACTGTATTTTTTCGTCGGAGTGGAGGCCACATCACCATGCTTGCGGTATACGTGGACGATATGATTATCACAGGAGATGATGAGCAGGAGATTGTCCGACTCAAGGGGAAGCTTGGCAAGGAGTTCGAGGTAAATGACCTTGGCCTCATTCGGTACTTTCTTGGGTTGAGATTGCTCGAGAAGCAAAAGGGATTGTTCTTTCTCAGAGAAAGTATGCGCTGGACCTTCTCACAGAGAGATAGATGTTGGGATGCAAACCTGCAGTGACGCCGATCAATCAGAGGTTCAAGCTGGGTGCTGAGGCTGGAGAACCAGTTGACCTGGACAGATACCAGAGACTGGTGGACAAGTTGATCTATTTGAGCCACACACATCCTGATATCTGCTTTGCAATGAGTGTGGTGAGCCGCTACATGCATGACCCAAGGAAGGGTCATATGGATGCAGTGTACCAGATTCTGAGATACTTGAAGGGTGGCCCCGGAAATGGGCTGATATTCAGAAAAAATGATCACGTGAGCATTGAGGGCAACTGTGACTCTGACTGGGCTAGCTGTGCTGATTACAAGATGTCTACCTCGGGCTATTGCATATTTGTAGGAGGCAACTTGATCTCTTGGAGGAGTAAGAAGCAGTCAGTGGTGGCCAGATCGACAGCTGAAGCGGAGTACAGAGCTATGGCCTTGGGAGTTGCAGAGCTGCAATGGATGAAGAGTATGCTGGTGGAGCTAAAGCTGGATCAAAGAGCCAAGATGAAGCTGTGGTGTGACAACAAGTCAGCCATCAGTATCGCCAACAATCCAGTGTAGTATGACAGGACCAAACACATCGAGATCGATATGTTCTTCATCAAGGAGAAGTTGGACAGTGGACTACTGGAGCTAGGCCACGTTCCAACCAAGGATCAGGTAGCAGACAGTTTGACCAAGGGACTTAGCTCTATAGATATGATTAGAGGATGTGACAAGATGGGCTTAGTGAATATCTTTCGTCCATCTTGAGGAGAAGTGTTGGTATATTATAATGTATTAGGGAATTTTATGTAAGATGGAGGGTTGTAAGGCTATATATATATATCCAAGAGATCTAGAGATTAAAGGTATATAAAAAAAGAGAACTCCAAAATATTCTACATATACTATTGAAGGATGCATGGAATTTGAGAGATAAGTTCACTACAGAGTCTATAGACAAACAATAATCATGGATTTAATAGTAAATGCATGGGTGCTTCTTGTTCCCTGTACTGGTGGAAGAATCATCACTTGCAGTCGACCACTATGTATTTAAATATCCATGTCCCATGCTGAATGAATTTCTAAGGGTCCTTTCTATTAGGTGGTTCTTTCATTGTTTGAATTCCCATATCTAGGCCAGCTACAGCCGACCCCAAAAATTTGGGATAAAGGGTTTGTTTGTTGGGGTTACTTACTGTACTTGGTCCTACCACACTCACCTTAACGTTCCACTGTACAACTATACTTGGACACAGTCCCGACTCTCGTCAACTCACCATCAACTTAGTCAAAAAAGGTCAATTAATGGGCTTATTAATCAGTTAGGTACCATACATTGAAACTACGCAACTGTGGTCATCTGGATCAAACATGCTCAATGCTTGATATTTTAGATCAAACAAGAAACAACCATGACCATTTTAGTTGAAACTTTCATAACTAGCCATTAACAAGTTAAACATGGTCAAACTGGACAAATTTGTTTCATTAATTTGGACATAGCATTTATAAATAGATAGCTGAAGTGAAGCTAACATTCAATTGGAAGGGATGAGTGGTTACCTGTGTTGCATAGGCACACGTATCTGTGTCTGGATTCATGCAACATAGGTGACTACTTATTCTGGTTACTGCCACTAGTAGTTAGCCAGTATTGCCATTATATAACTTAAAAACATATGATTCTTTCAGGTAAAAATAGGTTTAATTGTAGTAATGTCTAGGTTACTTGAGACTGCAAAAAATTAATGTTATAGCAGCTGCTACTAATTGTTTCCAGTCATATGAGATTTTTGTATTCGTGAGTTACATAAACTGCTACGGAAGTGTGATAACTATATAAATAACATTGGTTTATCTGGACTTCTCGTCACTGATTGTTCTCTTTATACCTTGTGATATTTAAACTTGGAAAATTGCTTAAACTTAACCCGATATGTTATTTCTTGTGCATCTGTTGGCATCTCTGAGACAGATATTTTACAGTTCTCTTTAAATCTGACGTTTCTGCTGTATTCATCTAATGAGATTATTTACATGTTATGAGTTACTTCATTGCATATGCAATTGGGATGAGCTCCGAGTTTTCTTGAAATTTAGTTGACATTTCTAAACAATTTGATTTTAGGTTAAGATAGTTATGAACTTGCAATTATCTAAAAAAATGACTACTTGTAGTCATTCATCTTCCTCTTTTTCCTTTGAAATTAATATAACATGCATCTTTTAAGTGCAAGCAAGTTTGAGCCCAAGCTTCTTGCCTCTGATGGAACCAAATTCCTGATTTCAAACCAAATGGTGCTGGGAATGTCTTCTCTCAGTCTATATTAATTACTATGACCGAGGAAGGACATGATTTATGAGTAAACTTCAAGTTGCTTCCGATTTAGATTTTGGGTTATATTCACTATGAACAGTCTAATTTCGAACATGTACCCCAATAATTTCTATCAAGATACCTTGACTACTACAATGAACATTAGGAATGTCTTTTTCCGCACAATTTAGAACGTCTCTCACTATCATTTCTGGTGCAGGTTTACCACCCCAACATCAATTCCAATGGAAGCATCTGCCTCGATATCCTCAAGGAGCAGTGGAGTCCAGCTCTGACCATATCGAAGGTCCTCCTGTCCATCTGCTCCCTTCTCACTGACCCGAACCCAGACGACCCTCTCGTTCCCGAGATTGCCCACATCTACAAGAACCAGAGGACCCGCTATGAGGAAACAGCCAGAGCCTGGACCCAGAAGTATGCCATGGGCTGACAATCTCCTCCAAAACAAAAATCATAATAGCTCAGGTCTTAAAGACCACCTAAGGTTGTATTTGTGATAAATTTTCGAGTCGGAGTTACTTTGTAGGCTTTGAAGAATGTTCTCTCCGCCTACAGGATGATGTACATTTTAAGTTTACTTATGTACACTAATTAGTGTCTGAATGCAACCAGTATTAGAGTTGCTTTGCAAACTTTAGCTGCTTGTATCTTGTGGTTTGGTTTGCCTGTCGAAAGTAAATATTGTGTTTGTGGAGTAGGGAGTATTGGCTGGTCTCTTGTTATTAACTTGACTGCACAGTTCATCTTGATGTCCTTGAAGAGATGTTAGCTAAAACTTTGTAGAAGATTGATGATGGAATGCATGCAGTTCTACTGAACCGGATCACTATTGTTTATATCTGATTCCCTGATATAGAAGCTTCACGGCTATGTTGCACGAATATGACACATATAAATAAGGATGATGGATATGGTATACAAACATTTTTAGATAGGTAAAATAAGTAGTCAACTATGTTGCAGAAGACACATACAAACAATAGTTTGCAGTATCGGCTTATACCGATCTGATACGGCCGATACTGATACAGTTTGGCATGTCCCGATCCGATATCGGTACTAACTGATACTGTCATTATGAGTTTCTTTTTCGGTCAATTTGACAAAGAAAATTGAACGAAAAAGACCAATCTGTAAGGGTGTAAAAGCATAATAAGGTTGTAAAAGCATGTAAAAGAAGAAAACTTACCTATCACATATAAGCCAATCGGCAAGGGTGCCAATTATTTCATTCAATTTTAAAACTGCTAAAAAATAACCCGGAAATACTTCAAATTATGTTAAATGTATAAAATATATTCTCTAAATTGTTAATAATTATTTGTTTTTCGATACCAAAAATTAGATATTTCGATTCGAAATCGTCGATCCCGATACCTATACTGCGAACCATGATACAAAACCGATATGAATGCAAATGTTATTTTGCCGTGTACGCGCAACATAGCTTGACAATGTGCAATTGGTTAGAGAGATTGAAATGTCGAATTGGGAAATAATATTCTTTGTTTTTTGGTAAGTTTTAGCATAATTACCTAGAACAAAAAGCTTTGATATTGGGCTGGGTCAGATATTTGGTGGTGTATGTCACGCCCCGATCCCATTAGGGCCGTTCGTCCTCGCATGGTCCTTATACGGAACCGATCGTCCTCGTTTGGGCGCGATGCCGTGCAAGCCTAAGTTGTGCTTGCACTAGGCATAGTACCTACACAAGACACAAGTTAGACGAAAATATACATATATAGAAGCACGGAATGTAAAATACAAAGAACCAAAATTGAACACATTTGATAGGAAGACAAAATACTTTCTTTATTGAATACTTGAAGATTGGATTACAAAGTACTTGTTTGGCTTATTACAAAATATGCCATAGATGGCTTACAACTCTTTTTACAAACCCAAAACTAGCCACAATGCCCATACATCATATCCTTTTAGTAGGACCAAAAATCAAAACACCTAGCAGAAGAAGAGCTTGCACACTGGAGAGGAAAGCCTTGGGAAGCAGCACAAGCACGGTTCCGCTTGAAGGGATGCGCTCCTAAAGCTTCAAAATGCTTGCTAAACTCTCGCTACCAGAACCTGGAGATTTGCCCACAAACGTGGGTCAGTACTACAACATGTACTGGTGAGCGACCGTGGGAAAACTCACCTTGATATCCACATTAAGTAAACATGTGAAGCTAGCATTATTATGTGATCTTTCTAGTTGTCTAGTTTCTTTTTAACAATTTATGCAAGAAAACATAAACAATAGATAGACTACGCATAAGATAAATCTTATCCACGGTCGAGCGGTTATCCCTGCAACAGACACACAAGTTAGCAATAGTTTGCATATCTGTATATAACTCATGCATCTGTGTTGGCATCAAGTGCCAAGTGTGCATAAAAGGTAAACTTATAATGCGACCTAACTACATGATGGTCCATGGAAAATCCATGTTTTATAGACGTGAACACCCCCTTGATCGCGAGGACTTCATTGCCTCAGGGTGTTCCTCTGATCCCCTCTAGGGCGAACGATGCCAGTGCCCCGGGAACCGTTCGTTGGATTACCCTTGTGCACAAGTTGTCTATAGACCGATACATGGTATGAAGCTTTATTATATAAACTCTTACTATGCAGCAGTTAGACTATAAAAGAACATCTCTATCTCTTTACGCTTTTCTCTGGTAACCCATGCAAGATTTCTCTAAACATCTCTTGTGCAGCATATGAATAAGGAACAGATACACGTCTATTTGAACAAGCATTTGCAATAATTATATATATATATATATATATATATATATATATATATATATATATATATATATATATATATATATATATCAAGCATACAATTTATCTCTTTTAGTTTATCTCGTTTAGCGAGGCCTCATTAACATAGGAACATGTAACTCGTGCAGACTAGAGATCATTTTTATTAAAACATATGGACTGAAGGATTCATCGAAGGGCCTAAACCACTCACCGATTGAATCGAACGAGAGGATGTGGAAGCCTTATGCAACAATCACTCCTTGGTTATGCGTTCTAAAATTGCAACAATACTTGGTTAGCATCCTTCGATCTCTTTCTCTTACGATTCGAAATGAATGCGTAAGAGAGAAAAGCGAATCATGAAAACCAAGTCATCAAAAGCAAGAAAAAACACAAAACAACACAAAATCAAGCAACAAAACAACCAACGAAAACTCTTGGACTCATTTTAATAGAATTCGTTCCATCAGTTTGAAGGGTTCATTGTATTTTGTCCGTGTTTATTTGGCGGTAAGGTTTTCCCGAGACTCGATTCTCAACCGAGTCAAAGTTACAAGTGTCGAATAAGTGAATCGCTGGAGGTGGGGCATTACATCATACCCCACCGAGAAGAAGTTTCGTCCTCGAAACTTAAGAGATCAAGGAGACGAGAAATAATGCATCAAGAGGTCAAAGAAATCAGACTCACCAACATCGTGTCCACTCGCATCATGCTTAATATTCAGCTGATATACTCTAGCCCTTCCCGTCTGATCAGTCTGCCTATTGGCTGGGGCTGGAGCGGGATTCTGATTCTGTCCACGTTCTGCATTGTCTACTTGGTTCTCTTGGACCCTTCTCTTGTTCTGACAACCTTTGAAGCTATGTCCCCTCTGACCATAGTTGAAGCACTCTCTATTTTTAGTGCGACAGTTTTCAATGCTATGGCCCCGTCGGCCACAGAAGGTGCACTCTTGACCAGGGCGCTGTTCACTTTCTATCTTATTCTCCCCATCTTGGTATCTTTTGACATGAGGGTTTCGAGCAACTGGTGCCTTCTCGGAAGCACTCCGTGGCACATATTGCTCATTCTGAACCGCTGCCTCAAAAGCTTTTATGTAGGAGGCACATTCATGGTTCATAACATTTTTTCTGATGCCGTCATTCAAACCCTTAATAAATCTGTGTATACGGGCCCCCTCGTTAGGAATCAGCGAGCTAGCGAACTTAGCAAGCTTGGAGAATTCTGACTCATAGTCGAACTTGCTCCCTTGCTTAAGTTCGGTAAACTCATCTTCATTTCTCTGTCTGACGGCTGATAGAAGGTATTGCTCTTGGAATGCTTCCTTGAACATTTTTCAGGTGATTTTGCCGTCTTAGCGCCTTGTGGCAAGATCTTGTTTCTTGATCTGCCACCAATCGTGTGCTCATAACTGCAGCTACATGACTGCACACGCCACCCTTATGTTCACAGGTATCCTAGCAAATTCGAACAAGTTCTCCAACTTGACGATCCAGTCCATCACCTTATCCGGTGCGGTCCTACCTTCGAACTCAGGAGGGTTCAGCTTCAGAAACTCAGCACCTTTAAAGGTAGACTTCTTGGCTGCCTGCAGAGGCTCATGAGCTTCTACTAGACCTGCTTCTCGAGGTGCGGGAGCGGCTGCCACAGGTGTCACGACGGTTCCCGATGCGCTGCTATTGGCGACTAAGGTTGTCACTATATGAGTCAAGGAGTCTAACTGCTTCTGTTGTGCTATGGCTCGAGCATCAACCCGTTATTGCTGAGCCTCAAATTGATCCTGTTGGGCATTGAATCATTCTTGTTGATTTTCAAATATGCTAATCAGCCTATCAATTTGGTCAACGCTCATGCCCATTGCGTGCGATGTCCCTAGATTACTCGTTTTTGGCATCTTGCTACAAAAGAAGGTAGCTTGCATTAGTCTCAACACATATTATGGACTTATTGTATGGGTCATTGGGTTTTCATGCTCTTCAAGATCGGGACATTCAATACCTTCGATTTACTTAAATAGATTTGTAACCATTTTCGAAATCTGGGACATTTGAAATTGTTTGAAAACTTATTTCATTTTTTTTTGAAAACGATATTTGAAGAGGCCAAGGACGTAAAGCCGTGATCTGATACCACTTGTCATCCCCCTATCCCATAAGGGTCGTTCGTCCTCGCATGGTCCTTACAGAACCGATCGTCCTCACTTGGGCACGATACCATGCAAGCCTAAGTTGCGCTTGCACCAGGCATAGTACCTGCACAAGACACAAGTTAGACAAAAATATACGTATATAGAAGCAAAACATATAAAATGCAGAGATTAACATATTTGATAGGAATACAAAATACTTTTTTTATTGAAACTTGAAGATTGGATTACAAAGTACTTGCTTGGCTGATTACAAAATATACCATAGATGGCTTACAACTCTTTTTACAAACCCAAAACTAGTCACAACGCCCATACATCATATCCTTTTAGTAGGATCAAAAATCAAAACACCTAGCAGAAGAAGAGCTTGCACACTGGAGAGGAAAGCATTGGGAAGCAGCACAAGCACGGTTCCACTTGAAGGGATGTGCTCCTAAAACTTCAAAATGCTTGCCAAACTCTCGCTACCATACCTGGAGATTTGCCCACAAATGTGGGCCAGTACTACAACATATACTGGTAAGCGATCATGGCCAAACTCACCGTGATATCCACACTAAGTAAACATGTGAAGCTAGCATTATTAGGTGATCTTTCTAGTTGTCTAGTTTATTTTTAACAATTCATGCAAGAGAACATAAATAATAGATAGACTACGCATAAGATAACTCTTATCTACGGTCGAGCGGTTATTCCTGCAACAGACACACAAGTTAACAACAGTTTGCATATCTGTATATAACTCATGCATCTGTGGTGGTATCAAGGGTTAAGTGTGCATAGAAGGTAAACTTATCATGCGACCTAACCGCATGATGGTCTATGGAAAACCCATACTATATAGACATGAACACCCCCCTGATCGCGAGGACATCGTTGCCTCAGGGGGTTCCTCAGATCCCCCCAAGGGCGAACGATCCCCAGTGCCTCAAAA
Source organism: Iris macrosiphon (assembly GCA_036927795.1). Lineage (NCBI taxonomy): Eukaryota > Viridiplantae > Streptophyta > Magnoliopsida > Asparagales > Iridaceae > Iris > Iris macrosiphon. Next base: position 67,383,810 of record JAYESA010000010.1, on the reverse strand, counting down.
ATCGTTCGTGGGATTACCCTTGTGCATAAGTGTTCTAAAGACCGATGCATGATATGCAGCTCTATCATATAAACTCTTACTATGAAGCAGTTAGACTATAAAATAATATCTCTATATCTTTACTCTTTTCTCTGGTAACCCATGCGAGGTTTCTCTAAACATCTCTTTTGCAGTATATGAGTAAGGAACAGATACACGTCTATTTGAACAAGCATTTACAACAATTATATATATATATATATATATATATATATATATATATATATCAAGCATGCAATTAATCTCTTTTAGCTTATCTCGTTTAGTGAGGCATCATTAACATAGGAACATGCAACTCGTTCAGACTAGAGATTATTTTTGTTAAAACGTATGGATTGAAGGATTCATCGAAGGGCCTAAGTCACTCACCAATTGAATCAAACGAGAGGATAAGGAAGCCTTATGCAACGATCACTCCTTGGTTATGCGTCCTGAAATTGCAACAATACTTGGTTAGCATCCTTAGATCTCTTTCTTTTACGATTCGAAATGAATGCGTAAGCGAGAAAAGTGAATCATGAAAACCAAGTCATCTAAAGCAAGACAAAACACAAAGCAACACAAAACCAAGCAAGAAAACAATCAACGAAAACTCTTGGACTCATTTCAATAGAAGCCGTTCCATCAGTTTGAAGGGTTCATTGTATTTTGTCCATGTTTATTTGGCGGCAAGGTTTTTTCGATACTCGATTTTCAACCGAGTCAAAGTTACAAGTGTTCCATAAGTGAATCGCTAAAGGCGGGGCATTATAGTGTACTGGAGCCAGAAGCATAATTTTTACAAGTCCAAGTTTTGGACTATATGACGAGTCCAACCCATATATGCTTCGGGTCGGATCAGGGTCCTCTAGTTGTTTAGTAGAATACTAGTTAGTACACACAAATAGATACAATCTTGTTATCCATATATCATCTCTCTAACCTTTTACTCAGGTATTATTTGGAAAAAAAGATTATGTGGACTGGACCCTACTTCTTTTGAAATCTTGGTCTATGATGCATTCCTTTCTGATACTATAGTTCCACCTCAGTAGTGTAGCTCAAATCAGTACTGAGTGAAAAACAAATCTCTCATTCTTCTCCACATGGGGTCTTCCTTCTTCATTAGCCAACAACTAGGTCATTAAAATATTGAACAGTATCAGCCCGAATCGGAGTTGATACCTAACTCTATAAATAAAGTAGTGTAGAGAGGAGGAGTGGTGTGGAATTGCTTGTACTCATTTTTTTCTCATTCTTTAGATTTTTTTTTCTCCTATAACAATTTGAGTTCTATTTTTTGCTAAGTTGGCTTCTTCCCCAAAATTCTCTAAATTAATACAAACCCTAGTTTCTTGTTATCTTCTTCCCAATTTCTCTGTCTTTAATTCTCATAATTCTTTGTGATAATGGCTGGAATTGCTCAAACGGTTGCTAGCTATGGCAAGATAGAAAAATGACCTTATCAACTGGTACCAGAGCGGCTCAGTGCTGATTGGGATGCCAAGGACGTGTAGAGTCCAATCAGCCATTGATTTTGACGAGGATCGACAGAGGGGAGGAGCGCCTTTTATCCCTGGAAGATAAAGTGTCCAACCTCGTCAGTAAATTTGACCGACTGCTCAAAGAATTTTGGAAGAGATCAAAGGGAGGAGTCAATTTTCCTCAGTATACTCCGACCATTGAGCCACCGCCTACGCCACCACCACCCAATCTGGATTATTACGGCTTTCTTCAGTCTCCCTTTGACACATTCTCCATCTTTCCATCGCTATACTCCGTTCATCCACCCGTGGATTCGTCACCTCCAATGTCTCCACACCATCAGTATACGTCAGAATATGCTCCGCCCCCTTCACAGCTACCTCCTCCACTACCTCCACCATCACCCCAAAACCCTTCTCAATTCCAGTATATGCCTCACCATTCTTAATTCCAGTATATGCCTCCAGTGCCTTCCTCTTCTCTAGATCTACATTATACACCAAACCCAAATTTTCTACCATTTGGAAATTTTTTGGTGAATCCTCCATTTACTGCCATCTCTCTCTCTCTCTCTCTCTCTCTCTCTCTCTCTCTCTCTCTCTCTTTATTATCACTTAAGAATAGTACCAACTATTCAGAACCCTTACCAATCCCACTATTTTTCACCAACACACTATGTTTCATCTGCAATGATATCACCACCACCTGCACACAATCAACCTTTTCTTCATGTAGAAGCTCGTATCCCTTTACCTGGATAAGATGTGAGCACCCTAATTTTTATATAGGATTATTTTGGTAATTAACAATTAATTATTATTTATTTATTTAATTTAAATATTTATTTGATAATTTATTGAACTATAGACACTTTTTGCTATGGTCTTGAGATTTTAGTACAACACTAGCCCTTACCTTCCGACCAACTTTGCATACTAGACTTAAATGAGCCAAATTAGGTTCATGGATTGAATATCACTCATAAATTCGTATCGCTATACTTTATTTTTGTCTCACAACTTTCTTGACGTAAAATCTGGATATTGATAATTTAGCACTTTGTCGTTGCGTACGATTTTAATGCGCAACATCAACCCTTTTTATCTAACCAACTTCACATCCATGATCGTAAATAGACCCAACATATTCATATTAAGGGTGTCCCATTCATTTAAATTCCTGCATGCTTCATAAACATCATATGGTTCAAATTCTAGTTTAAATATCCAGTTTTTTATTTTAGGAAACCGCATCTTGCATATCTTTTGTGCACTTTATTTAAATTAAAATAATTAATTATATAATAGGCCAAGGATCATTGGAAGCCTAACAAACTGTCATATCCCAGTCCCAAACTTGGTACCTCCAGGATGAATAGAATATATCGAACTATGAGCCTCTATTATCAGCTCCTGTCGAATCTCTCTATTGGGAACATATAGACGATCATCACATCGTAATGTCCCATCATCATGGATGCGTAGTCCTGTCTTCTCTCCGGCCTCTGTCCTTTCCTTTAATCTTCTGAATCTGGCGTCTGTAGGCAATGCTGCCTTGATTCTTTCTACTAGTGATGATTGTACTTGCAAGTTGGCTAGTATCCCATCTGCTCCGGGTAATATCATTTTAATGCCAAGACCTTGCAAGTCCTTCAATAATTCCTTCTGTGTTGTCAAGAAGTAAGCTATTGGTTTTCGGCTTAACGCGTCTGCTACAACGTTAGCCTTGCCTGGGTGATAATATAGCTCTATCTCAAAATCTTTCATCAATTCGAGCCATCGACGTTGCCTCATATTTAACTCCTTCTGCGTGAAGACATACTTGAGGCTTTTGTGGTCTGTATAAATTTTCACTCGTTCTCCATATAAGTAATGTCTCCAAAGCTTTAGAGCAAATACAACGGCTGCAAGTTCCAAGTCATGAGTTGGATAATTCTTCTCATGTACTTGTAACTATCTAGATGCATATGCAATCACCTTGCCATGCTGCATCAATACGCATCCCAAACCTTTCCCTGATGCGTCACTGTAGATCACATAGCCTCCTGATCCTGATGGAATAGTCAATAATGGTGCTGAATTCAGTCGCTTCTTCAACTCCTCAAAAGTGGCTTGACACTCGTTGGTCCATATAAACTCTTGATATTTGCAAGTCAACCGAGTCATAAGTGTTGCTATCCTTGAGAAGTTCTCCACGAACCGTCGATAATATCCTGCAAGTCCAAGGAAACTTCTCACCTCTGCGGCTGATTTAGGAACAGGCCATGTCTCGACTGCCGAGATCTTTTCTGGATCAACAGAAATACCATCTCCTGTAACAACATGTCCAAGAAATGAGACTCTATCCAAGAAGAACTCACATTTATTGAGCTTTGCACATAACTGCTCTCTCTTCAAGGTCTCTAGAATAATCCGCAGGTGCTTCTTGTGCACATCGTGGCTCTTTGAATAGACAAGTATATCATCTATGAAGACGACCATGAACTGGTCCAAATACTGATGGAAGACTCGATTCATTAAGTCCATAAAGATAGCTGGAGCATTGGTCAATCCAAATGGCATGACCAGAAACTCGTAGTGCCCATATCTTGTCCGAAATGCGGTCTTCGGGATGTCCTCCTTTCGTACCTTCATTTGGTGATATCTTGATCTCAAATCTATCTTTGAGAATATCTTGGCTCCATTAAGCTGATAAAATAGGTCATCAATGCGTGGCAATGGATATTTATTCTTCACTGTCACTGCATTCAAGGCTCTATAGTCAATGCACATACGCACTGACCCATCCTTCTTTGGTACAAACAACACTGGTGCTCCCCAGGGTGATGCACTTGGTCGGATAAAATCTTTCTTTTCTAGTTCTTTTAACTGTGTCTTTAGTTCATCCATCTCCTTCTTTGCCAGTCTATAAACATGTGATGCTATGGGTGCTGCTCCTGGTGTCAATTCAATTGAGAATTCTACGTCTCTATCTGGGGGTAGTCCTGGCAATTCCTCTGGAAAGACGTCTTGGAATTTGGAAATAATGGGGTGATAAACAACGTCGTCCATTGCGAGCTGCATACCATCAAGGATTTTTGTGGATCCTCGTGTAAACTCAAGTTCAGGCTGGCCGGGTACCTTAAAAAGAATATTTCCTCCAAAACAATCGAAGAAAGCGTGGTACTTGCTCAACCAGTCCATTCCAAGCAAAATATCAAAAGTTGGCATAGGAAGGACTAAGAGTCAGGCATTCATCTCTCTGCCACAAATCACTATAGGACACGATCTACAAATTCGACTAACAGGTACAACTCCTCCTTCGGTAAGAATTCTAATACAACTAGGTAAAGATGTGGAGGCAATGTTGTGTTTGGCAATAAATCTAGATAATATGAATGAGTGGGTGGCTCCCGTATCAAACAATGTCACAGCAGAAAAAGTAAAAGCAAGAGTGATACCTGCTATGACATCAATCTCCTGATTCATGTTATTCATTTTCATTGCAAAAGCTTGTCCGTTCCTCTGTGGTTGCCCCTGTCTGGCCCTCACGAATTGATCCTCCTGTGCAGGTAGCGGTGGTCCTCGTTGAAATCCCCCTGCTGCTGGAGGTCAAGGTGCTCCTGGTCCCATCATTTGTTGAGCTGGCTTCGGTGCTGGAAGCGCTAGCCTCTGTGCTGGCGTTGGAAGTGTCAATGCTTGTTGCATAGGACAGTCTTTTATCATATGATGTCCGGAACCACATCTCATACATTGTCCTAAGCGAGTTCGACAGTCCCTCATAATATGTCCGCGTTTCCCACAATAATGGCAGTGGGGCTTCTCTGGGATCTGGTATGGTCCTACTCTGTGCTGGTACTACTGTTGCTGTGCTAAAGGACGTCTAATAGGTCCTCCTTGTTGTGTTCTTGCTGGTCCTTGCTGTATCCTTGCGGGTCCTTGTTGCGTCCTCAGCTGGCCTCCTTTTCCTCTGCTGATGGTTTCTTGTAATCTGGCTTCTGTCAGTAACTCGGCATAAGAGATCCTGGACTGTGAGCTTGTGTAATGTTGGAGCTCCTGAGTCAGTCCGCGATGAAACCTCTTAGCCTTGGCCAAGTTATCTGGTATCAGGGCAGCGCCATATTTACGAAGGCAACTAAACTCGACATCATACTCGTCCACTGTTCTGTTCCCCTGCTCCAGGTGGAGAAACTGATCATACAATGTATCTCTGACGGTGTCCGGGAAGTACTTCCTTTCAAAGCACTCCAAGAACTGCTTCCAAGTCTGGTATGTATCCAACTGGCGCTCCATGGATTTCTACCAGTGATGAGCATTACCATCTAGAAGCGTCCTTACGCCTGTCATCCATAGGTCTGTAGGTAGCTGTGATACCTCTAATAACTTCGGAGTATGAGTGATCCAGTTGGTAGTTTCCTCTGGGCTCTCAATGCCAATGTACGGCCTTGGACCCATCTGTACAAAGTCCTTTACTGAACCAACTCTAGCTCGAGGTACTGGAGCTAGTGCTTGAGCTGGTATAGTAGTCTTTATAGCCATCCTTTCAAGTACTGCTAGGAACTCTTGTCTCTGTTCTGCTGCTTGCTACCTCTGCTCTGCAGCTAGGGTGACGGCCTATTTTCGCTATTCCTACATTATCATATGGAAGAATTAGAACAGTTGTGCCTGGCCATCCTGCGGTGTCGATGAGACTGGAAGGTTCCCATTAGGTGGAACGGAAAGATCAGATGGAGCTGGATTGTGAATCTGTCCATCTAGTCCCGGAAGTCTAGGAATTGTTGAGGTTCCTCCTTGAGTCTGACCATTGACTCCAGAAGTTGTATCGCTATAGGCGACAGTACATCCATTCTGCATATCCATCTCTCTGCAGGTGATGTACGCAATGATTAGAAGAAGTACAAGAATCAAACATGATGCAATTATTAAATAGAATGTAGAAGCATAAAATATGCTGGGGAATCGTTCGCATATTTTACAGTCAAAACCCCTAACATACATGAAGTCCCTTCCTGCGTAAAACAGGGCTTCAAGGATGTTCGACGTAGAAGGTTGCTAAGCTGTCCACGTAAAGTAGACATTCAAAGCTGTCTGCGTAAAACAGAGTTTCAAGAAAGTTTGGCGTAAAGTAGAGTTTCAGAGTTGTCCGCGTAAAGCAGAGAAGTGTAAAGTAGAACTGTCCGTATAAAAGTTTGCGAAAAAAGTCTGCGCGTAAAAGATCTGCTGTGTAAAGTCTGCGTAAAAAGTCTGTGCGTAAAAGATCTGCGCGTAAAAGATCTGCTGTGTAAAGTCTGCGTAAAAAGTCTGCGTAAAAATTTCCTGCGTGCGTAAAGTCTGGAACACGTTGTTTTTAATGCATCGTAGAGTTGTACGAGGAACTCTTCGTATTCCTCGGATGAATTTGTCAGTCAAATCAGTGAACTTGACATCTGACAAAAGTACTGCATGATGATCGAGAGGACGGCTGTGATGATGATTTTGCATAGAGACCCAGGTTGTCATTTAGTGACATGTTTGATACAAGTCATTTTTACGCATCCAAAAGGAAGAAAAGTGAAGTCTTCTGAATACGCTGCCTGCAGAAATAAATTTTTACGCTCAAGTCTGAATACGCTACCCATTCTATATTGACAGAAATGAGTTTTTACGCTCAAGGTAAGACAAAATCAACAGAGATGAGTTTTTTTTACGCTCAGAATAAGACAAAATCAGACGCCACGTCAAAAGCTATTTCTTGTACAGGGCTCGAGGCATATCTCTGCATTCAATGCACGAGATTTTATTCTTTGTCGTGACTGGGAAAGCTAAAACTGTGACAAATACGCTTACTTCACCATCCTTGTATTTTACGCTAATCAGGCTACTTTACGCTGGTTATCTATATTTTAGGAATCATCAAGTTTTATGCGGGAAAAGTTACCTACGTGGTTTGCATGACGTGTCATACGTAGATTGAACGTGGGTAGCAGTTGTCATAACCACAGCGTAAAGTAGGCAGTCTTCTTCATAGTTTGGCCTTTTATGCCAACAAGACAGTCATTTGGCTTTTACGCCAACTAGGCAATCATTTGGCTTTTACGCCAACAACAGTTATTTGGTTTTTACGCCAACAACAGTCATTTGGCTTTTACGCCAACAACAGTCATTTGGCTTTTACGCCAACTACAGTCATTTGGCTTTTACGTCAATAATAGTTATTTGGCTTTTACGCCAACAAGGGTAAAGGGTCTGGTCACAGGGTAAAGGGTTTTTTTTTGGCGTAAAACTTTGTTTATCAAAACATAGAATGGTTGAAAGGAAAATAAGGTTTTAGTCAAGCGTGGATGAGATCCTTATACTCTATTCCTATACGCAGGCTTATTTGGTACAGTTACGTAACCAAGATAATATATTCTTGACCTGCATGGGCCACCACCAAAAACATGTCACGTCCCAGTCCCAAAATATGTAGGACTAGGAATACGTAGCACGCCCAACCGTATGTATACGAACTCCAATATATGGAAACCATATACACACATACGCTGTACATGAATATTCAATCCACCAGTGGTAATATACTGTCACAACAAATCACACACAATCTATATCTCATCCACAGAACAAATAATAAGTAGGAATAAAGAGCTGAATAATAACTGAATATCAAAGATGAGTATCAAGTCTGATAGTCGGATGGAAACAAATCCACTACAAAACGACTATACTGAAGTAGCAACAAGGATCTCTAAACAGCGGTAATAGAATCACAGATACTCTGAGGGTAAGACCTCCTCAGTCTGGTAAGTAGCGTAAGGTCCAGGTCCGTACTCCTGCGGATACCCCTGCTCGTCTATATCTGGAAAGGAACCAGGTCCTCAGAGGGACGTAACAAGATACATAATAATATGACAATAAAGTACTGAAAAGTAAACATCCAATGGGTCGCCTAACCGTCTAAGTGAATGTAGTTTGAGAACAACTTTCCACCAAGTGGGCTATCTGGCCATATAGTGGGATTAGCATGATTCTCTCGGAGAATCAGGGGCCTACTAGAATGCCACATCCATGACACGATAAAAGCTCTAAATAACTGCCAGGTCTACTAGCATACAAAGTTTTTATCAACAGTCATCACTAACGCACGGCCCATACGTACAGGAGGCCAGACCTGTCACGCAGTCCGTGATCTATATGAGACTCACAACTCGTGTAACAACTGTGTCACAACCAATAAACCTAATAATGCTCTATAATAATGGGGTGGTCTCATAAAGTAGGTCCAAAAATATACATAAATAAAATATGATACGACGACATCGTCGTTGCACCCAAGTTTCCTTGGACGCATAATTTATTTAGCAATAAATGAACTAAATAAGCAGAAATAAATTATGCAGGAAATATGTGGAATAATACGATGGCAAGGTATACTTGCCGGGCAAGAATTCTGTATAGTACAGGCGTCCAAAGCGGTGTTAAGCTTGGTGGAAGAAGTGGGATTAAGGTTTGGGAGAGTTTGATATATATATAGAGATAAAGAGGCGGTGGTGTTGATGCTGATATTTTTCTTTCTTTGTTTTGGGTTTCGGTTGAGGAGAGTTTAGTAATAATAGAGATAAGTGGCGGTGGAATAAGGCGGTGGTGTTGCTGCTGATATTTTTCTTCACACGCGCGGAGGAGGAAAGCAAAGTTGGTTTTTGCTACTGTTGTTGTTGATATTTTTCTTCTCCTATCGGTCCGGGTAGGGGTTAAACGGGTAGTGGGTTTAGGATAGAGGGTTTGGATTTCGGGTTGAGATCCAATATGAATTTCTTTTTTTTTCTTTCTAATTAATTATATATATATGTATATATATACAAGAAAATTCTAAAAATTATATTTGTGCATACCATTAAACTAGCAACAGTCCAAAGGGTCTCCTATATGGAATAAATTAGGAAAATTTTATAATGGCTCCATAAATCCTCTAAATGCACAAACATCTCAAATAAAAATTATATAAAAATCTATTTCCTCTATTTAGCTCATAACTATCATAAATAAATAATTAATACAGTTTTTAGAATTAAGAGTTTTACAAACCAGGTCCTTAGAGGGACATAACAAGATACAAAAATATATGTCAAATATAAATACTGAATAAATAAAGGGGGTGTGCTAACCATCTAAGTGAATGCAATGTGAGGACAACCTTGGTACGTATGGGTAGGTGTAGGCATAACGTCCAACACTCCGAAGAGCATGGTATTTATATATGTAACGTCCATCGTTTCGAAGAACGAGATATCTGCAAATATATATGTCTGTATTGCTCCGAAGATACCGATATCTGAATAAAGGAAGTCATTGGATCCGTGGCTCCTTTGGACACTATGGATTTTAATATGTGTATCCTATACGCCTACCAGTTATCCTCCCTATCCAATGCAAATATACAAGTCGAACACACGACGTGCATACCACGTAACTATATGCCAGGTCTCAATTAATTAGACTATCCTAATTATGCACTAAACCATGATGCATGTCACACGCACCGATAGCTAGTCGGGTATGCTAACCCGCATCCCATCATTAGTTTGTTATCATGATGAGTGTAAAAAAGTGTCAGCTATGCAGTTAAAAGTAGTTTTTTCATGATAACGGTCCAGTAGAGTTATTGATATATCACCGATATATCGGTTTTATAATGGTAAATATCAGTTTACATTTTTAACACAATTTTTATATATGAACAAGACGCTTAATAGTTATCTTTTATATAATATGCAGGAAGTATACATACCTAGACAATTACACCTTCGAGAAATCCAAGAAATCAAAGATTAAAGGAGACCATATGAGGAACTGCATCTCTGAAAAAGTTTGCTGCATGAAGTATTACACCTTCGCCACCTAAACAAGCCTGTGAGCCACAAGATCAACTCTCTCATGAAGGTCACTGCAATTTGAAAGCTCAAAAGAAAATAAGCAAAAGAAACTGATGGAAGTGCTAGTTAGACGCATCTATCAATCATTCAATTGGATAAATAAATATTGAATCATTGATACCTTGTATTGTATATTGACTGTAAACAGTAAACTAAAAGGTTTGGACAAAACCAAATCCTGGAATCCTAGCAAATATATTATCATGTACATCAGCCATCCGGTTGAACAAGGACATTCATATTCTCCAGATAATGTAGGAATGATTTGGAAAAAAAATAGTATACTTTTTATGTTAATGTCATGTTGGAATGATGCTAAAAAATGATCCAAACTCATAAAGATAAGCAAATGAAGTAGTAGCAAATTCATATTCTCCAGAAGTAGGAATAAAATAGAAAAGATAAGCAAATGAAGAGTAGCAAATTCATAAAATAATCTACTTCAAAGCATTAAAACTAAAAGGTACATACCCAAACCAACATTAAAATATAAAAAGTACCCACTTGAACGATTCAAGTTCAACTAATATGAAAACAAAAAAGATCCCAATTCATTGTTCAACTTTCAATATCTAATAATCTTCATTAGCCTCAACTTCAACTTCATTTTCTTCGTTCTCACCATCACCATCTTCTCCACCTTCTTCCCTAGTTTGTTCATCTTTATCTTCTTCATCCTCCATATATTCATCATTATGAACAAGTAAGGAGACTGAATCTATAACACCTCGTGACCTTGTACTTCTTGTAGTTGGCCCTTCAACATCATCGACACCCATTGAAGCACGAACTTGTTCCCAAGTTAAATCATCACCTACCCTCACAAACTCTGCAAGCTCTGTTTTGGTTGGTGTAATCCAATCATCATTCTCTTCAACATCTCTCAAAACAATAGGATCAAAAGTTTTGGTTTTGTTCTTTTGATCCAAGAATCGTCTCTCCAACTTCATGTTATATTGAATGTAAACAAGATCATTCAATTTTGCTTGCAAAAGGCAATTCCTCTTCTTCGTATGCAACTAAAATTAGCATATAAATTATAATATAAGTTATTGAATATTATTTGTAAGTATCTAGCTTTCATAAAAAAAACTAGCAAATTTTATTATAAAGTAAAGAAGCACACGTTGTCAAAGGCACTACAATTTCGCTCACAAGGCGAAGCACACATGTTTGGCTTAAGACCCTCCTTGCAAAGCTTTGTAGTTCCGGCGTACCATTGCCATGACTTATCCACCATTCATCTATATTTAGTACATAGTACCCTCACATCAATAAGAAAGATGTAATGTAAAATAAAAATGGAATGGTTAATTGGTCAAGGAAAGAAATTTACATGGTGATATCATTTCTCTTGTTCTTATAGCTATAGTAGTTCCAAAATCTCTCGTCGCCTCTCTATATTCCGACAATTGTGATAAGATTTTAGTACTCTCAGTCATATCTGGCACAAGCCTCATCAAAGCTTCATTAAGCATTCTCCTAGTATGATTAAGCTCTGATGTTGAATGCTTATAAAATATGGCAGGGTTAAGGTAATATCTAGCTACATTTAAAAGATAATCCAATTATGGTAGGGTTACGGTAACATCCCAACATTCATGTGCATATAAATATGAACAAAATATATATATATATATATATATATATATATATATATATATATATATATATATATATGCAAAGGGTTTTCTAGTTGTTCAACCCATCTCCTTGTAACAATCGCCATGGCCTTGATTAGCACTGCAGGCTCATGAACAAGGTTCTTATCAAGCTAGAGTTTTGCTCTATCCATAGCATCATATATATATATATATATATATATATATATATCCCATGCAAGGTTGTTCTTCCCTGTCCACCAATCTCAAGACATCCACTAAGGGAGCCAACACTTCACAAGCCAACTCCACATTTTTCCAAAATGACTCCTTTGCAATAATACTTGCAATATTCTTTCCATCATCTCTCTTTGAAAATGAACTGTGCACCCATCTAGAAGAAACGAATAATTGTTGCAAGTACTGCCTGTTCTTCCATATGCTCTCCAATGTATAGAAGGAGGTTGCAAACCTAGTTACACAAGGCCTGTGTAATTCGCTACTGCTCAACTTTCGTATCATGTTTAAAACCATCAAATGGTTATAGATATAAGCCACCTCCTTCCTGGCTTGATACAACATATTCTTAATCTTTTCGATATCACTACCAGTTTCTTGCAAAATTAAATTGATGCAATGTGCAGCGCAAGGAGTCCAATACATCTTTGGATGTTGTATCTCCAATTTCCTTCCCGCAGCCTTAAAGTTAGAGCCATTGTCCGTGATAAACTATATACATAAAAAATAAAATTGATTACAAATTAGGAAAATGCAATGTACATAAATAACTAAATAAGTGAACTATGAATTAACTAGTCACATTTATAAATAAGTGAACTATGAATTAACTAGTCACAATGTACATAAATATTTAAATGGACAATATTTTCCTCTCCCACATCCGCGATTACCTCATTAATCAATCCAACAATATAATCTGCATCATGAATTTGATCTGAAGCATCGACAGATTTTAAGAAAACTGTTCCTTGTGGACAATTAACTAAAAAGTTAATCAAAGAACGACCCTTCGTATCTGTCCAAAAATCTGACATGATAGAGATCCATACTCCTTCCATTTGGGCCTAAAGGAATCAACAAAAGTCTTCGTCTCCTTCATAACATCTTGAAGTAGAGTAACCCGCACATTATGATAGGACGGTGCTGGCATAGCTCTTCCATACTCTCCAACGCAATATATAAAGCGTTGAAATCTAGGATTACGCACAATATTAAAGGGTATACCGCACTCGTATAAAAATTTAGCCCACTCCATCCAAGGCTCCATCTTCAACTTCTTCTTGATTGCATTGCTAGCATCCAATGTCGTTTGTTGTATTTTACCGACATTAGGTTTGTAGATTACATCCATCGGACCTCTTACATTGCTACTTACCTTTCTCTTCCTGCTTGATGTAGCAATACTAGCAGATGTTGGTTGAACATCGTCATCGGCATCCTCAACATCAAATGTGTCAGTCTCGTCCTCATTTAAGCTTGATCGACTTAAAATATTGTTGACTCTATTTTTCTTAAGCCTTTTCTTCAGTGCTTCATCCATTGCCTTTTGTACTTCCTTTTGCACAAGTATAGGAGTCTTATCACATCCCTTGGTTTGTCCCCTTTGATTAACAATATGTTGTTTGAATCTTGAGATCCCACCCGGTATCACTTTTTTGCAAAAATTGCACATAATTTGACCTTTTTTGGTGGAATCCATAATTGTTCCATAGCGATACCCAATATCAATTGAATTGATCTTAACCGGAGCTATCTCATATGAATCTCCAGTTCCACCATCATTTGAAGCTCTCGAAGAGGACATTTATGAAATAAAGAATTAAAAAAACAAATAAATTTAAAGATTTGCTATATGGAAAGAAAAAAATTTGTACATCTGATTATATTCATCAACTCTATTTGTAGACTTGCAGATCTATTCATCAGAAAAAAAATACAACAGAAGAAAAAGAATAAGAAGAAGAAGAAAGAAAGAAAATGCAGCAGTTGTAGTCTGCAGAAGAAGAAGAGGAAGAGGAAGAGGAAGAGGAAGAAAAAGAAAAAAAGAAGCAAAAGAAGAGGAAGCAGCAGAAGAAAAAAAAGCAGAAGTAGAGGACGAAGAAGAACAAGAAGAAAAAAAGCAGCAGAAGAAGAAAAGGACGAAGAAGAACAAGAAGACGAAAAAAAAGCAGAAAAAGAAGAGGACGAAGAAGAACAAGAAGACGAAAAAGCAAAAAAAGAAGCAGAAGAAGAAGAGGACGAAAAAGAACAAGAAGACGAAAAAAAAAGCAGAAAAAGAAGAGGACGAAGGATAACAAGAAGAACAAGAAGAAATAAATTGCAGAGGGAAGAAGAAGAAGAAACTTACCAATTAGGTTTTTTTTTTCCTTTCCCTCTTCTCCTCTCGCGTGGCCGTAGACTTTTTTCCCCCTCTTTCTCTCTCATCTGCGACCCTCTTTCCCTGTTAAAAAAAAAATTCACTGTGAGAAATCGATTTTTATCAAAACCGATAAAATAACAAATATCGATAATATTGGCCGATTTTATCGGTTCCGATATTTAACCAATTTTTTCCAAAAAAAAATTGTCCATCACCGATACCGTTATATATCGATGATATAACCGATATATAACGGTTTTTAACTGCATAGAGTGGCAGGGTCTCGGAAGATATCAGAATATCCTCACAACCGTAGGTGAGTCTGCTAGTGACTAAGTCAATATACTACACATCGCCGCATTCGTCGACTGCACCCGAGTCATTCTCGGACGCGCATAGTTATATGTAATATATTGCAACAATATCTCATGCAATATTTAATAATTTAAATTAAACAGTAAATAAGACAAGGTATACTTGCCTGGATCCTCAAGCTGCGAGTACCAAAATTCTGCTCCCGAAGTCTCGCCCGAACGGTCCAGCGACCCTATATATATGATATAATATAATATAATTATCAGTCATTACACTAGTACGCACAGGAAATACAACTACACTGCACTTAGAACTGACACAAGGAGGGGGCCAGAACCGGTCAACTAGCAGGGTCGAGTGTGCACGTAGCTAAAATGCACAAGTGTCAAATCCTCAAATACCGTGCACAGCAAGAAATTAACTACCAAAATATGTTACAATACCAATATCGTATAACCTAAAAACAAGTCCTAGCTAGTAGGTTAGTGTGCACAATGTCAGTTTTAGTCTAAACACCTAGGTCAACACAATTATACCATATTAAATAACCAATTTTCTATGAAGTATTCACTAACCCAATTACCACACATATAAACACTACACTAGGGTTCACAAATACACATAGGTCCATGCAACAACACATAAAGAAAGAGAAGGGCCAGTGCAAACCTAGGCGTGCTCGTGGCCGGGGGGGGGGGGGGGGGGTGATGCTCGTCCGCGACTCGTGGACGGCCTGCCTCCGGAGGTGGGGGGTGGTGCTCTGGCCAACAGCAGCTCATAGCAGTAGCAGCTACAGTGGCAGCAGCAGGGTGATGGGTTGCTGGTGGTGGATGTGGCTAGGGTCGGGGGTGGTGATGGTGGTGGGATGGTGGCGGCTAAGGTGGTGGTGGTTACTGGTGATGGTCGGGGCGGTGATGATGGTGTGTTGGTGATAGTGTTGGTGATGATGGTGTTGGTGATGGCGGTGTTGGCGGTTGTGGTGGTGGTGATTGATGGTGATGGTCGGGGCGGCGATGATGGTGTGTTGGTGATGATGGTGTTGGTGATGGTGGAGTTGGCCGCTGTGGTGGTGGTGGTTGATGGTGATGGTCTAGCGGTGATGATGGTGTGCTGGAAGTGGTGGATATGATGGTGTCTAAGGTGGTGGTGGTTACAGTGGCGGTGTTGGCAGTGGTTTAAGGTAGAGAGGAAAGTCGAGGAAGAAGAAGAGAGGGATGGTGGCTGCTGTGGCGGTGTCGACGGTTGCTGTGGCAGTGGTGGTTGGTATCGGGGAGGAGGAAGGTCGGCGGAGGAAGGTGGTGGTGCTGTGGCGGCGGTGGTTGCCGTCAGGATGAGGGAGGTCAGAGGAGGCGGGATGAAGAAGAAGGGAAGTAGTTTTTTTAGGGTTCGGTTTGGATGGGTGTTGGCTGTGGTATTTTGGAGAGAGAAAGGTGGTGTTTATGTAGGAGAGAGAGAGAGAGAGGAGGATGGCATTAGGATTAGGGCTGGCTACATGCATTTCTAGGGATGGGGGGAAGGTTCTTAATGAAGGAATGAAGGGCTAGGATGGCTTGGGTTTGAATGGAGGGTGTAGATGATGTAGGAGAAAAAGTAGTATGTAGTACACCCAAAATGGAGGGGAAAACAAGGTGGACCGATCAACAATGAAGGGAGGGGTTTCTTCATGGCTTGGCTCCAATGAGAGGTGGACACCTCATTGCCTTTTGCACAAAAGTCCCTAACAATTAATTTTTTTTACAAACAATGGGGTTTGGGATTGGATGAGGAAAAATACCATGTTTGGTGTGATGTAGTGGGTTAAAAGGGTGTGTTGTGTTTAGTATGAACCTTGAGGGTGTGAGTGGGGGTTTGGGTTGGTGTTGGGTCTAGTTTTGGGTTAGGTTGGGTCCTTACACCAATTTAAATAAAATTAGTATAAGTGGTGTTCTTTAATTAATTGGAAGTACATAGGATTAAAATTGGGTGGAACATGTATATCATGGATGTAGTAGACTCAGAATAGAATATTGTTATAAATTGGGTTGCACAAAATGGGTGATGTTGTGTCTCCAATTTTGATTAGAACGGACAATGATGTAAAGTTGGATTTATTTGGATTTAAAAATAAACGTTTGTAACGAATATTGTGCGACTAAAATGAAGCACAAGAGAGGGTATTTATGAGTTACACAAAGGTCAGAATAGAAGGCTGGCACGTCTAGGAAAAGTGTGTGAAATTTGTTTGAAAGCAAATGCTAGTGTAGCGCTCCAAATATCGAAGCAACGGTAAGATGCACCAAGTGATATAAATATTGTACATTAATCTAAAATACTATGTTCTAATTCTAAATGTCTCCAAACTAACCCTAGTCTCTCTATCTAAGCCAGGTAGACCTAAATTTGGTCGAGGGAGTTTACAATCTACCCAACTTATAAGAATTTCATCCTCAAAATTAAAATAACCACATAATAAGCTATAAATTATCAAGCAATGCTACGGACATACCTAGGATCGATGGAGTTGGCCCTTGCACTATCTGTTGGGCTCTATTGGCATACTGGGAACACTCTTGAGCTTGATGTTGGTTCGATCCGTACCTCAAATACTGTCCTAACCTTTTTCTGCAATCTTTCTGAATATGTCCCTTCTTTCTGCAAAAGTAATATGTAGGTAGCTCTCTCTGCTGATACGGCATAATCCTCTGTTGCGTCTGCACTCCTGAATGACGGATCGGTCCTCCTGTTCCTGGTTGTGCCTTAACTGGTGCAGCTATACTGGAATGCCTCGATCCTCTGCCAATTTTCTCCTGGATCCTAACCTCTGACAGAACCTCCTCGTAAGAGACCTTGCCTGGGTAGTAGTGTACCTCTGTAGCTCATACGTCAGACCTTGATAGAATCTCCTGGCCTTCCTCCAGATCTGCCATCAAGCTCTGTCTCATAGTCTTGGACTGATGCCACTACGCCTGCATCATGGCCTGGAAGAACTGGAACATCTACGGCTGTCCCTCTGGATATGGCATCTGAGGTGGAAAGGGTGGAGGTGGTGGCAGTGGGACCTTCGGCTGCACCATAGGTGTCTCCTCAGATGTCGGACTCTCGGCCTGCGGTATCGGCGTAGCCCTCGAGGTCTGGCCCTCGAGGTATTGTGTCGGGACAGTCTGAGAAGTCTGGCCCTCATACTGCTGCGTCGGGTCATCCTGAGAAGTCTGGTGCCAATGTATCAGCGGGGCCTGTGGGATCACCGGGGCCTGTGGTGGTAGTTGCTCTCCGGGTGGTCCCTGGGATGTATCCTCCCTCTGTGTGGTGGCGGATGGCACAATGGCACCGTATGCCTCGCGTCTGTTGCATAAGTTCATCTCGCTGCAAGAGATGGAACTATATTAAAAGAGTACGGGAATAACAAACATGATGCAGATGTTCAAATAATTAATGCGAAGGAGGTTCAAAGACGGTAGTCTAGGTGGATGAGATCTAATAATTTCTATCCTATTGCAGGCTCGCTGGGCATGATACTATACCACAAGCGATAAACAGAGACCTGCATGGGCCACCACTAAAACCATATCATACCCCAGTCCCAAAATACACGGGATCAGGCTACGTGGCAATGGCCAACTAATATGACTCCGTAGGATTACCCAATTTAATGGACCCGACGAGGTGTACTACGCTATCCTAAAATACTAACAAGTTTAAAATGCTAACATACAAGAGGTAAATGTCTAATCTCATCCACAATATAAATAAGAAGTACTGAAATAAATACTAGAAAATAAGTGCAGAGTCTGAATGTCATAGTATAATCCAATTAAGTTTGATGGGAACAAACCCACTACAATGATGAAATAAGAGTACGAAAGGACATATAAGAGAGTATGGCTAGAGCATCGGCTAACTAGATAAGGATGCTCCAGCCCTAGGCTGAAGGCCTACCAGTGATCAAGGAAACTCTGATGGTAGCACCTCAAGCTCCTCCTCGGACGCGTACCTCGTCTCCTGCCCGGGCCCGTATATGGTAGGATAGTATGCCTCGTCCAAATCTGGAAGGAAACCCGGTCCTCAGAGGGACGTAACAAGATACAAAAATATATGCCAAATATAAATACTAAATAAATAAAGTGGGTGTACTAACCATCTAAGTGAATGCAATGTGAGGACAACCTTGGTACGTATGGGTAGGTGTAGGCATAACGTTCAACACTCCGAAGAGTGTGATATCTGTACATATAAAGTCCATCATTCCGAAGAACGAGGTATCTACGAATATATACGACCGTATCGCTCCAAAGAACGCGGTATCTGAATAAAGGAAGTTATTAGATCTGTGGGTCCTCTGGACACTACAGATTCCAATATGTGTATCCCATACGCCTACAAGTTGTCCTCCCCACCCAATACAAATATACAAGTCGAATACACGATGCACATACCACGTAACTACATGCTAGGTCTCAATTAATTAGACTATCCTGATTACGCACTAAACCGTGATGCATATCACATGCACCGATAGCTAGTCGGGTACGCTAACCCATATCCCAACATGAGTTTGTCATCGTAATGAGTGTAAAAAAGTATCAGAGTCTCGGAAGATATCAGAATATCCTCACAACAGTAGGTGAGTCTGCTAGTGACTAAGTCAATACACTACGCATCGACGCATTCGTCGACTGCACCCGAGTCATTCTCGGACGCACACAGTTATATATAATATATTACAATAATATCTCATGCAACATTTAATAATTTAAATTAAACAGTAAATATGGCAAGGTATACTTGTCTGGATCCTCAAGCTACGAGTACCAAAATTCTGCTCCCGAAGTCTCGCCCGAACGGTCCAGCGACTATATATATATATGATATAATATGATATAATATAATTATCAGTTATTACACTAGTACGCACAGGAATACAATTACATTGCACCTAGAACTGATGCAAGGAGGGAGTCACAACCGGTCAACTAGCAGGGTCGAGTGTGCACGTAGCTAAAATGCACAAGTGTCATGTTCTCAAATACCATGCACAGCAAGAAATTAACTACCAAAATACGTTATAATACCAAATATCGTATAACCTAAACACAAGTCCTAGCTAGTAGGTTAGTGTGCACAATGTCAGTTTTAGTCTAAACACCTAGGTCAACACAATTATACCATATTAAATAACCAATTTTCTATGAAGTATTCACTAACCCAATTACTATTATCAAACATGCACACATATAAACAATACACTAGGGTTCACAAATACACATAGGTCCATGCAACAACACATGAAGAAAGAGAAGGCCCAGTGCAAACCTAGGCGTGCTTGTGGCCGAGGGGGGGTGATACTCGTCCGCGGCTCGTGGATGGCCTACCTCCGGCAGAGGGGGGTGGTCCTCTGGCCAACAGCAACTCGTAGCAGTAGCAGCTACAGTGGCAACAGCTGGGTGGTGGGTTGCTGGTGGTGGCTGTGGCTAGGGTCGGGGGTGGTGATGGTGGTGGGATGGTGGTGGCTAAGGTGGTGGTGGTTACTGGTGATGGTCGGGGCGGTGATGATGGTGTGCTGGTGATGGTGATGATGGTGTTGGTGGTGGTGGTATTGGCCACTGTGGTGGTGGTGGTTGATAGTGATGGTCGGGGCAGCGATGGTGGTGTGCTGGTGATGGTGATGATGGTATTGGTGATGGTGGTGTTGGCCGCTGTGGTGGTGGTGGTGGTTGATGGTGATGGTCGGACGGTGATGACAATGTGCTGGAAGTGGTGGAGATGATGGTGGCTAAGGTGGTGGTGGTTATGGTGGCGGTGTTGGCGGTGGTTTAAGGTGGAGAGGGAAGTCGGGGAAAAAAAGAGGAGAGGGATGGTGGCTGCTGTGGCGGTGTCGATGGTTGCTGTAGCGGTGGTGGTTGCTGTCGGGGAGGAGGAAGGTCGACTGAGGAAGGTGGTGGTGCTGTGGCGGCGGTGATTGTCGACGGGATGAGGGAGGTCGGAGGAGGCGGGATGAAGAAGAAGGGAAGTAGTTTTTTTAGGGTTCGGTTTGGATGGGTGTTGGCTGTGGTATTTTGGAGAGAGGAAGGTGGTATTTATGTAGGAGAGAGAGAGAGGAGGATGGTATTGGGATTAGGGCCGGCTACATGCATTTTTAGGGATGGGGGAAAGGTTTTTCATGAAGGAATAGAGGGCTAGGATGGCTTGGGTTTGAATGGAGGATGTAGATGATGTAGGGAAAAAGTAGTATGTAGTACACCTCATTGTCTTTTTGCACAAAAGTCCCTAATAATTAGAAAATTGTACAAACAATGGGTTTGGGATTGGATGAGAAAAAATACCATGTTTGGTGTGATGTAGTAGGTTAAAAGGGTGTGTGGTGTTTAGTATAAACCTTGAGGGTGTGAGTGGGGGTTTGGGTTGGTGTTGGGTCTAGTTTTGGGTTAGGTTGGGTCCTTACACCAATTTAATTAAAATTAGTGTAAGTGGTGTTCTTTAATTAATTGGAAGTACATAGGGTTAAAATTGGATGGGACACATGTATCATGGATATAGTAGACTCAGAATAGAATATTATCATAAATTGGGTTGCACAAAATGGGTCGAGGTTGTGTCTCCAATTTTGATTGGAACGGACAAAGATGCAAAGTTGGATTTATTTGGATTTAAAAATAAACGTTTGTAATGAATATTGTGCGACTAAAATAAAGCACAAAAGAGGGTATTTATGAGTTACACAAAGGTCAGAATGGAAGACTGGCACGTCTAGGAAAACTGTGTAAAATTTGTTTGAAAGCAAATGCGAGTGTAGCGCTCCAAATATCGAAGCAACGGTAAGATGCACCAAGTGATATAAATATTGTACGTTAATCTAGAGTACTATATTCTAATTCTAAATGGCTCCAAACTAACCATAGTCTCTTTATCTAAGCTAGGTATACCTAAATTTGGTTGAGAGGGTTTACACAAACCCTTATGTACCCTTAAATACAAGTCCCTTTTGGGCCCAACACAACTCCAAGCAACTAATACCCAAAAGCCCAACCAACAAGTATATATAAACATGCAACCCTCTCCTCTACCTAGCCCTAGCCGCCTCTCCTTTCTTATAAATGACCACAATAGCAACCTCCTCTATTTTTTAACATCTCCTCTTCCTCCTCCCCCTTTCCCATACCTTCACGAACCCCCACGAGCACCCCAAGGCCGACCCCAAGGCTAATCCTTCACCCAAACACCCCCATATTAGGTCGGCTGCTACTTCTGCTTATTGTTGCTATAAATAGCGACCAAAACCCCTCCAAAACCCTATTTTTCTTTGTCTATTTGAATTCCCCTAGCACCCCATCAAGTGGCACGAAGTTTCTAGTCCGTTTGGTACTCCGTTTGGCCGTAGTGGCGAAGAAGGCCCCCACCATAATCGCGTACGCGTAAGTTTTCCAACTTCAAATATCCTTCATATTTTTCATGAAATAAAACTCATGTAGAACCATGTTAATGTTAGTTAGTGATTTAAAATATTTTAATGTACAAAACTACCCCTAGTTGTTGAACAATCTAGACACGGACACAGTGCATCAATACTAGTTGTAGTTCTTTGAAGGTTGCCCTATTTTGACTATGTAAATAAATTCTAAAATTTAATATGTTATAATTACAAAATATTTAATGTATTTTTTTAAAATGCAGATAGGGTAATTGTATGCATAAACTATGTAGCGTAGTTGCTAGGAATCACTAGTTGTCGCCGTAGAGACTTTTTGCATGCAATGATATTGGGTTGGTTATTTTCATATAATTATAAATAATTTTAGAATTAATAGTTTTTAATAATTAATAATTTAAAAATGATTTTAAAAATATTTATTGACTAGTAATATTCTGGTTTGTAGCTATTTGCATGTGCAACCAATATAGAATTAATAATTATATAATAACCTAATTTAACTAGAAAATTAGAGTCTAATTAGTATAATAATTAATTAGTAGGTGTTCGAGACATTTCTGTGGAGAGCTCCGAACCGGACTTGATTTGCTCGTAGTTTGGCTCGGAAGGCAAGTACACCTTGCTTAATTGTATTGTTCAGTTATATTATGCCTAGTTGTTATTTGCTAGTTGTGTGCATGCGTCTTAGAGTAGTAGACTTACTTGGTATCTTCTGACTTGACACTTGTTCAACACGTTCACTGAGTGAGAGAGAGTGCATGGACTAGCGTGTTGACTGGCCATTGATACGTGAGTTCGTGTCTTGTGTTAGTAGTTGACATTAGTTTAGTTCCTAGATTTTATTGACGTTATTGCATTATGTCTGCATCGCATATATGGTTCGGATAGTACATTGGGAGGGAAGAATCTATTAGTGAGCGTATGGGATTTCTGTTTCTTACTGTGTAAATGGTGTACCTCCGAGTTCTGTTGAACTCCTGGTTGGTTTTCTGGTTCTTCTATTTCTTTCCCCTCATGCGCCACTAGAGATGTCTCGAGTGCATATCACATAGATGATTTAGTTATCCTATTTATTATTTACTGCTTTACTTTTATGCATGTGAATTTTTTATGTACTTGTTATGTCCCTCTGAGGACATGGCACATTTTCCAGATCCAGATGAGCACTTGTACCCTACGGACTACGGAGTTAGAGATTTTGCTGACGAGGACCTTGAGGTAGAGCCACATGAGTTTCTCTGAGCATTATGGATGCTAGTTGCTTAGTATCTTGTGTGTCCTTATCTAGTTAGCTGGCACCTGGATTATTTCATTATTGTCTAGTTGTATTTTCTTTCAGTATTCTTTCATACTTATATTTTGTGGATTGTTCTCCACTAGACTTTATTTTGTAGTAGATTCTGAGACTTTATCTATTCATTCAGTTTCCTATTCGGTGATATTTGTGGATAACACTAGATTATTACCTGCTTGTGATATTGTGACTTAGTTATATTCTATAGCATACTACGACTGATTAGGTCCATTAAATTGGGTTCCTATACTTGTTCATACAGCTGTCATGTGTACGTATACCTGGTCCTATGTATTTAGGACTGGTATGTAACATATTTTTAGTGATGGCCCATGCAGGTCGAGATCATATTATTTCGGTTACGTCACTGTACCAAGCAAGCCTGCAACTAGGATTAGAATATAGTATCTCATCCACTTATTTGACTAAATTTCTTAATTTCGTTCTAAATTCTTTGAACTCGACTACCTTTTTTGGCCTTCGAAATTGTATTCTTTTAATTTTCTTGACGTCACTATAACCATTTTCTCACCTCTCCCTATTTTTGGAGGGATAAATGTACTCCTCTAATAGTTCTTTTAGTATAAGCTTTTGCCACATTATAGGAATCCTTATTGTTAGGTTTAGAAGATAATTATGATAGCATACCTACTAAGAAAATAAACTAGAATATTGACAGCTCCAAAAAGTTTAGTATACCTAAATAATCTCTAACATCCAGCACCTGTAAGTTGATTGACCATTATCCCTTGTTATATTTAGGTATGACTTGAGCGTAGTATAAACTACTAAGGTTAGTTAGAAATTTGACCATATTGTTTGACCCTAGTATTGAGGAACCAATAGAAATTTATTATTGGATATTAAGACTAAAACTAACTTATGGGAATTATAAATTTAGATTCTTGTCTTGGTATTAGTAGAGCAGTATCTTAGGAAACCAAGAGGAATAAACCAATACCTTAGTAGGAGCAAGGTTACCCTATCTTCATCCTAGCAGATCCCCTGGAATATATGATCATCGCTGATTCATATTTGAGTATTCCTAAGTCACCGACAGTGCCATATCATCCAACCTTGGGTAAATATCTTTCCTTGGTTATAAATTTCTTGCTGTTACTTTAAATATCTAACCATTGTAAGGATTTGACTCTATTTTTAAATTGTGCCAACCTAGGAGAGTATCATATCCTCGCGAATATCATCTCCTCTTAAGAAATATGTTATCATCCAACTATTTATATGCTTTCTCATCTTGAGTTAACCATCTACCAATTATAGATCAATTTTCTTTAAATAATTGAACATAATAAATGATTAGTATTGTTTTTCCTTGACCATACCCTGAACACGGAGACTAGCATATCACCTTCTCTTAGGACACCATGATATCCACTTATGTTACTTATTCCTTCTATCAATCATAGATCCATTGTCATGCTCTCTAATCGTTTGCACCTAGAAAATAATTAAAATCCTTCCTTGATCATATCCTGACTTCGATAACTTACATACCATCTCCTCTTAACAAACCACGTTATCATCAAGAGCCTTATTTACTTTTATATCTTGTTTTCTCATAACCTTAAGTTTGATGTTCGTTATTTTATGCGATGACTAAAATTTTTCTTCATCTTTCATTTTGTGCCACCTTACCCCTCTAATTTTTGGCCAAGTAATTTCTTTTATGATAGGATTATAGTTTGATATGTTTATGATTTAATTAATCTAAATTTCTGATTTTGTTGATAATTGTTAGAACTTGATAGGCTGAGTTGTTCATTTAGGTTAGAATATAATTTGTAATTATTTTTTAGTTTCAAATCATATAACCTTCATCAATATATCTCAATACAGATTATATTCTCCTTCACGTTGCGAACCAGCAACTTCTCCATTCTTAATATTAACACCTTTTGTTCTATAAGCACTGATTATAAGTAAGAGTTAAGGATGACCATCACCTTAGAAAGTTTTATAATGCACTAGGATACCCTAATAGTACCAAGATATTTTCCTTATATACCTTAATAAGAGTTTGTACTCTATTTACAAGAACAAGGCTATTTTGTAGAATCTTCATAAAACAATTATAATACTAGTTGAATCTTTGTAAGTTGGGTAGCGTGTACTAGAATTTCATAGTTATTAATCTACACTAATAAGGTATAATTGAACGACACTGAAATATATGCTAGCATAAGAAGATAGTGTTTGCCAATACTGCAGAATCCTAGAGGTCTGAACCCTAATTGGGCAACCATAGACTTAGACGAGAAGTTAGTATGACAACTTTGGAGACACAAACACCGGACGAGTCTTAGATTCTTGATAAATTTGAACTATTTGTACTTTCATTCATCATAATCTCACGTACTTATATTTTGGATTATCTTGACTTATGCCGCTATTATAGCCTAGTTTTGCAAGATTAATCTTTTATTGAGCTTGTTCATGACATATGTGTTATTAGGGACGTCCACTAATACATTGTCTAATTAGAATCAATATATTATGGTCTGATCAACCTTAGTGCACTTGGTTCGCTCTTCATATGACTATTTTACGTGGATTGGGATATAGTTGACTTAGCTTATTAGACAAATATACTTGCCCTCTAGATAGGTTAGAGTATATCGTATTGGTTATATAAATATACTGGTATGAGTCTGTGAATAGGAATATACCAAGATAGGAACTCAATCCACAACTGATTTAAAAATTTTCTTATTGAATTCGATTATCTCCCTTGGCCTTCGCAATTATAATCGTTTATTTCCCTTGACATCACTATCATTGTTTCTCGTCTCCCCTTATTTCAGAGAGATGAATAACCGTGCTTGGTATAAGTTAAAAAGTGGTTAAAAATAAATATTTCTTAGATATATTGCATTATTAGTTGCTTGTTATACTTTTAATATACTTTTGAAGATAGGGAGGAGTATATGGATATGCTAAAAAAAAAACTATAGGTACATAGTTGGATTGAAAGTTTTCGAGAATAACTAATATTAGAGGAACTTATGAAAATTCTTTTGGAAGATAAAAAAAATCTTGTGCAAACAAAGTTTTGATATAGTATTTTTTTCTAAGGTGGGTAGAAGTTGTAGAAATTATAAATGTCAAATTCAAATTATAGTAATTTTTTTATATTACAGGTGAAACTCTTAGATGGTGGTTAAGAAGGCAATTAAGAATAATATGATAGAGAGATTTGAGTGCTTTTTCTCTTAAGTTTCTTTTGAAGAAAGTTTAGAATTTCTTTGAGATTATGTAAAAAAAAAAAAACTTAAAGATATAGATTTGACTATGAGGATAAGCGTATAGGGATTGAATTTAAATATTTATTGGATGGATTTAGAAAAAATATTTAATTTGAGGATTCGAGTTAAAGTTTGAATTTTAATAAATAAATTATTAATTTAGATTTTGAGAATGAAAATTTAGTTTAAAATTTGAAGACTACGAAGTTCAAAAAAAATTTAAATTTCAGAATAAGATTATATTGAATGAGCTTTGGTCATTTAAATTTTTGAGGATATAATGATAGATAAAATTTAGATTTAAATTTAGTTATTTGATTTTTAAGGCGATTACGATGTATTGAATTTAAATTTAAATTTGAAATATTTGATTAATTTTTTTTTTGGAGTTTAGATTTATAGGATAAACATGAATTTAAATAAAGATTTGAGAATTTAAGATTATAATATGCTTGAAATTGTGTTTAAATTTTAAGAAGATTATGATGACGCATTTAAATTTAGATTTGAAGTAGCTTAAAATATTTAAATTTTGTGAGATTTAAAATTTGCAGATTTGGATAAGATTTTACTTGAAATTTAAATTTAAGGATTTTAATAAAATTTGAACGAGTAGAATAATAATAATTTTAAAAGTGAGAATTGGTTCTAAGTTAAATTTGAGGAGTTTAAATCTTGAAGTGGGCAAATTTTAAAGATTTAATTTTAAAATTTTAAGTTTTGAGAATAAAAAGTTAATTTTGAGGATCTTGTGAAGTCATATCCAATGATTTGACCCTTTTATTATTATTTTTTTGAGTTCAAAGTTGATAAAATTTTTGTTGTTGAAGATATTAAATTTTGAGGACGAAATTCTTTTAATATGGGTAGATTGTGAGCACCCTAATTTTTATATAGATTTATTTTGGTAATTAACAATTAATATTTATTTATTTATTTAATTTAAATATTTATTTGATAATTTATTGAACAATAGACACTTTTTGCCATGGTCTTGAGATTTTAGTACAACACTAGCCCTTACCTTCCGACCAACTTTGCATATTAGACTTAGATGAACCAAATTAGGTTCATGGATTGAATATCACTCATAAGTTTGCATCGCTTTGCTTCATTTTTGTCGCACAACTTTCGCGACATAAATCTAGATATTGACAATTTAGCACTTTGTCGTTGCGTACGATTTTAATGCGCAATATCAACCCTTTTTTATCTAACCAACTTCACATCCATGATCCTAACTAGACCAAACATGTTCATATTAAGGGTATCCCATTCATTTAAATTCTTACTTGCTTCATAAACATCACATGGTTCAAATCCTAGTTTAAATATCCACTTTTCTATTTTAGGAAACCACATCTTGCATATCTTTTTTGCACTTTATTTAAATTAAAATAATTATTATATAATAGTCCAAGGATCATTAGAATCCTAACAAACCCTCATGGACCCATATTCACAAGTCTCTTTTGGGCCCAACACAACTCCAAGCAACCAACACCCAAAAACCCAACCAACAAGTATATATAAATATGCAACCCTGTCCTCTACCTAGCCCTAGCCGCCTCTCCTCTCTTATGAACGACCACAACAGAAGCCCCCTCCCTTTTTAACATCTCCTCTTTGTCACTCTCCATTCCTAATATACTTATTTGGAGCATAATTATTTTTCTTGCTAGCGTAGTTATATGTTGTAGACAGACTAGACCCATTCTTTGGTTCACTTGGCTCTTTATTTATTTATTTGGTTTGGTTTTATCATGAGTTAAACCCATGGTCCAAACCTCAAACCCTCCATATATAACCCAACTTCACTCTCTCTTCCCTCATTTTTCCTCTTCCATTCTCTTTCTTAGGTTTTTCTCTCCCCCTCCATAGGCAAGTACATCTTGCAAGAAATAGAGAAACCTTCTATATTTTTGTTCCATTATGTTCCTTATATGTTTTCCCATGCATTTAGAACTTGGTATTTTTGGATTTGGTCGATGGATTAGTGTAGATCTAAGTTTTAATTTTTATTGTTTTCTTAATGTTCTTGAGTGTTCTTGGGTTTTGATCTCTTGAAACTTAATTTTTTTGAAAACTTCTTGTTCTATGTTGATGAGCACTTGATTTTGGGTAGTTTAGAACTTTATTTTGCTAGATTTGGGCATCATTTGAGGTTTCTATGGAAGAAACAAAATCTTTTTTTTGAGCTTTTGGCCATGGCCAAAAAGCTGCTGTCATGGCCGAAAAGCTACTGTTTGGTGGAGACGAAGGAGTGCTATGCGGCCTGGACTTCTCATCTTGAGTCAGCATGTGGCCAACCTTGTTGGACGCATGACTGAATTTGCCATGCACCCTTGGCCAAGTGCATGAACTTGAATGAATAAATTTTTACTAAGTCCTAAAAGATTTCATGCGGCCAAGTGTGCATGCGGCCCAGAGGATCATGCGGCCTAGTCGACCATGCGGCCAGGAGCTATGCGTCCCACTTCTTCTGAATGCATAACTTCTGACTAACTTGGCATGACTTTTCATAATTTATCTTTTCTCATGACACTTTATAGTTTTTCACATCTCTGACTTGACTTAACTTACATTTGTTGTTTGTCACATCACACATTTCTTGAAGAGTGGACTTGGCTCAGCTCATGCGGCCTTGACCTCAAGTGGCCTTGAACTCATGCGGCATGTTGGTTCATGTGGCCCATTTAGTAATGCGACCATATAACTCATGAGTCAACTGTTCCCATGCGTCCACTTTGACACCTGTTTAGTTTAATATTTCCGTTTGATTAGATGATTATGATGCTATGCGTTAACTTAGAAATAAATTATTTGACCCATATGTGACCATGTGCTAAATGACTAAGCACCTGGCATGAGCCTATAGATATGGCCCTACATGTACTTACTTACTAATTAGGCTACTTTTCCTGGATCACCTTATTATACGTTGGACAGAATAAGGGGCGCAGTTCAACTCGAGGGAGGGTCTACAATTCTGGTCCTTGTTTGTTTTAAGGATTGTTGATCTGATCTCTAGTGTGGCCATTATTTGCTTGTCCTATCATGAATAACTTGCTACTTGATGACTTATCCACAACCTTGATACTAGAACTTGTTCCTGCCCTGCCTATTGTATCCGTGCTAATACACTTGATCGTACCAAGAGTGCTACTTGATATATAGTGAGCCATCGTGCCACATACACTTGCTATGAGATATATGTAATTATTTTCTTTCACGGATCTGATTGTTGGACAGTGACTTTAGCCGTGGCTAGATAATATTAATTGTTGCATCACACTTGGGTGAATCCAGATTTAACTTTAAGAGACAATATGGATTCATATCAAGAGTGCCTGTACTTAAAGTACGATATTTAGGAAGGAATGTTCATGTGACCATGATATGAGATTCTAAATCACCTAGGGTTAACTAGGCAACTTAATTTGTAGAGCATTGGGAGGGAATGGTATATAGAGATCGTGCATGTAGAACCACCCTAAGTTAGCTGGGAGTAAAGACTGGCCACCACGGATGTTGTATATCATCTGCACTAGTGGAGTGCACTATCTGACTTACTTATAAGCTGAGCCAGTATCTTTCCTATAGAAAGCTTGAAACTTCTACTGATCATTAATTAGCTCAGGGCCCTTGTAAGGGACTGGTGCATCATATATTCTTACTTGTATATCATTGGTTCAGCCAGCCCTGCTCGATTATGGCACGACCTGAGGATACTTATATATTGCTTTACTTGGATAACCCAAAGATAACATATCAAGCTGTAACACATGTTTGGCCGTTAACATCTGTTTTAGTTAGAAAAGTGGACCGTTGTAGCATAAAAGTTCAACTCATGTCCTTGTTTGGTTGTTGAGTTGCGTTGTTGTGTTACAACGGGACACGGATCGAAGCTACTTATTATTACTATTTTATTTTACTTAATATTGTATCCCTGCTTATGTATTGTGCCTTCTGTTGAGTAGAATTAGGTACATAGACTGTTGTTGCATGATAGTTCAACTAATATCCTTGTTTGGTTGTTGGATTGCGCTATTGTGTTACGATAGCCTATGGACTAAAACTATGACGCATAGTTATTCTGGTCCACCATAATCAAGGAACGTATTCTATCTTGATATGATATGGCACTTCCTGTCCTTATTTAGTAAAAGGGTGTCATGTCATGTCATGGATGTGACATATGCCATTAATTGTTGGTTTATGTATCTTATTCTATAGAACTGGTTTTGTTTCTTTATTTTCTGCTTCCTTTGTGGTACTTGCTATTTGGGGTCTGACCCCAGTGATTTTGCATGGCAAGGTTTAGAGCCATCACCTGAGAATCAAGCATATCTCTCCCCAACTGATGGCACACACCAGAATGATGGCTGCTGAGGGTCACGAGTGGGTTCCTTCAGTCACTACTCGTCTTTTGTAAACTATAATCTTTTGGGACATTTAGCCAACCGGCACCTGATAGTCGAATAATCTGGACACTAGTTCCATACATGACATATAATATATTCAGACTGCAGCTGACTTACTGTCCTGTATACTTTTGATTGTGTATCTGGCATATCACTCGTATTTGCTAGATCTCTAGAAGGCATTGGGGATGCCTTACTGCTTATTCTAAAATATTCTATTTTATTGCTACTTGTTTGAATGATTGAGATATAGAAGTTCTTGACCCTAGGAGACTTGATTATCGTATGCACCCCCTTGTCTCTAGACAACCTTAACACATTGCGGGTTACTTCGGTATTTTGTAAGGTGTAGTTGGCTGAGTCATTCCCCCACTCTCCAGTATTCTGGATCTGGGGCATGATAAGGTTTTAGTGGTAGCCCATGCTAGTCAATTTTTTAGACTTGTAGGATGGCCTGATTATAGAAAATCTCAATCAAATACGTTCCTCCTTGAAATCCTGAATATGCCTTCTCGAACTCAGCTTGACTTCTGTACCATTAATTCCTCGATCCTTTCTTGTCCTGTTCTTAATTTATCTTGTGTTATTTTTTTAAGGGCTTCTCCAGAATCGATGGTTGGAGTACCAGTAGTTTCAGCAGGACAAGGATCCGTTGGCCCACAATGAGAGACATCACTTGTTCCTGGAGGGATCATGGTAGAACCCGTAGAGGAGCAAGAGGAACAATATGGGACATAAGTTTTTGTACCCCTAGTTGTACCAGCAGTGCCAGTAGCACTTGATACACTAGCATTGCTAGAGATTATTTGAGGAATGATGGTGGGTCAACAACATTAGCAGCTTCAGCAGCAGGAGAAAAATATCTTGTTGTATCAAGGATTACAGACAGCCTTGGAGAGAAGCATTAGAACAGACTCAAGGTCTTCGGTGAGGTTCTTTCGACTCAACCCTAGGAAATTTAATGGCACGGAGGACGCCATTAACATAGATGCTTAGCTGCAGAACATTGATACAATACTGACAGCATGAAGGGTTCCAGCTGAAGAACAAGTTGATCAGGTCCGATTGCAACTCCAGGACCTTGCCAGAGATTGGTGGGCAACAGAAGAGGTTGGTTTAAGTCTACCTGTCTCATGGGACAACTTCAGAACCCGTTTCAAGGTCAAGTATTTCAGAGTAGTAGCGCAGTATGAGCTATAGGGTTAGTCAAGCTTAAACAGTCTGGGAGGATCGTGGATGGCTATGCTGTAGAGTTCTGCAGGCTTAGCAAGTTTTTCCTAACAATAGTGGCAACAAAACCAGAGCGGGCTATGAGGTTTCAGTATGGACTTTATCTGGAAATTCAGCAACTGGTAGAGGGCCATAACTATCAGACCTTCGACGAATTATTGATCGCATCCAGGCAACATGAGCTGACAATGCAGAGGTTAGCTTCAAGGACAGGAGTCCAAAAGGGGTTTCTTGCACAAAACGGAGGAGGAGGACCCGCACAACGAAAGTCAACTACATCTTTTGGCGTTCACATTCATGACACATCATCGAGGAGGCCAGTGACATCAGCAGCAACAGCACCATCTCGGCCATATCAGCTAAGGCAACAACAACAACAAAGATTAGGAGCCCCAGTCAGATGTACGTATTATGGCAAGGAAGGCCATACCAAAGATGTAAAGCTATAAATGCATTATTTTGTATAATAGACAGAACCGAATTCAATAAAGTATCTACATGGATTACTTCTCCTAATATTTGAAAACTTCTTGAGATAACTCATGAAGAACCTTTACAAGTGAAGAAATCCAAAATTAGTAGGTTGACACAAGAATATGATGTCACTCCCCTTTCCAAAATATACGTATTTGGAGCATATTATTTTTCTTACTTGCATGTTTAGTATATTGCATGAGACTAGACCTATTCTTTGGCTTATCTTGGTTCATGGTTTATTTGTTGGGTTGATTTAATCATGGTTTCACCATGGTCTAAACCTCAAACCTCCATGTATATAAACCAAACCACTCCTTCTCTCTCTTTATTACTTTATTTTCTTTCTTTTTTGTGCTTTCTCCCTCCAAGTCTTAGGCAAGTACACCTTGCATGAGAAATAGAGAAACTCTCCATATTATTAGTTTATTTTTTTGTTTCTAAACAATTTTAATACTTGGAGTTTTCAGTTTTGATGGGTGGTTTTGAGTAGATCTAAAACTAAAGTTTAGATTTTTCATGGATTCTTTATGTTTTTTGGGGTTTTGATCTATAAAAACATGGTATTTTAGAAAAATAGTTTTTTAGTTGATGAAGTACTTTATTTGGAGCATTTTGGCTTTTGGTTCACTTGATTTTGAGTTAAAATAAAGTTTTTATGAAGAAAGCAATTTTCAAATTTTTGAAGCTTTTCTGCCATGGATAAACTTGCTGTCTGGAGAAGACGAAGTTGTCATGCGGCCAGCACCATATGCGGCCGAGACTTCCATGCGGCATGATCCTTATGCGGCTATGACTCTTTGCCGCATAACCAACCAGCATGCGTTCATCTTGTTGGATGCATGACTGACCATTACACAAAGTATTCTGGAGCTAAGTGACAGAACTCCTTGTATTTTTTTTACTGGACGAATGAGAAATTTGCTAAGTCTAAAGAGCAATATGCGGCCGAGTGACTTATGCGGCAAGCAGAGTATGCGACCACCTTCCTTGGACGCATGACTCTGAACCATTGGTACATATTTCTATAATTTTTGTCCTTTCTCTCTGACACACTTTATTGCATGTCACATCAGTCACATCAATCAATTTATGTTCCTTTACTGACACTTTATTTATTGTCCGTCACTTCAACACTTGTCCCAAGGAGTAGACTTTAACCCTAAG
Organism: Iris macrosiphon; assembly: GCA_036927795.1. Lineage (NCBI taxonomy): Eukaryota > Viridiplantae > Streptophyta > Magnoliopsida > Asparagales > Iridaceae > Iris > Iris macrosiphon. Next base: position 67,349,867 of record JAYESA010000010.1, on the reverse strand, counting down.
CATGCAACCTAGAGACATATGCGGCTTGGACTTCATATGCGGCCTAGAGACATATGCGGCCTGAACTGTATATGCGGCCTAGAGACCCATGCGACCTTGATTGTTTTGATTGAATATTTATTTATTCTTTTATGATTTATATTTGCGTTAATGCTTGTGTTATGATTCTAAGGAAGAAATAATTTAGTAACCAGACCTCGTGCCAGATATGACCATGAGCTAAGATTGGATATAAATATGGTATGAGTTGAACTGAGATTTCAGTATGAACCAGACTAAGTGGATAGAGACTAAGCGGCTATGTGCATAACATAAGCATTTGTGTGACAATATGATCTTGATTCATGTGACCCAATGTATAATTGGTAATTGGACTAGAATACTGTATCCATGCTGATATAAATTATTGCCTGAAAGTATATATGATCGGATGTGCACCGAGGGGTGACATATGGTGTCACGTGTTAAGTAATTTATATTTTGGTTGTGCATCGAGAATGCCTCCAAATTTTTGAATGCATGATATTATAAATATGTATTATTTCCCCAGCACGGACATGTGATATGAGTCAACTACCAAAGCGTGGCTAGGATATTGATTGACTGAATATTGCATACATGCTTGGGTGAAACCAGATTGAACTTTCGTTGATTCGTATCTAGCATGCCCGTACCTTGTACGACATCTTAAGGAAAATTCTCATGTGACCACGCCTTGAGATTTCGAATACAATATAGGACTAATTAGTTAACTAAAAAGTAGTAGTAACATTTAGAGGGAACATGTGAGACTTGTCTCACAGTATTCGTATTTTATGCGGATACGTATTCTTGTGCTAGTTATTGCATTTTACTGGATCTCGTGGAAGCGCAAAAATTCTCAAAATTGAAACTTTACTACCTAACCGGTATACCGACGGTATACTATCAGACAAATATTTGTTTCACTTTTTGAGATATTTTTCTATAAATAGTACTTGAGTTATTTTATTTCTTTCTTTCTCTTTCTCTCTCTTCTTTTCTTTATTTTTCTCTCGAGCTTGGAGATTGGTCTTGAGACCTGGAGTGTGGTTTTTGAACCCCTTCGTGGTAGTGGATTAGAAGGTTTAGGCTGGGAGCTCACTTTAGGCAAGTACACCTTGCCTATTTCATAAACTTCTTTTACTTTCTGTCATTTTACTTTCCTGGAGCTTTGATTATTGCTTTTTAGCTTAGACTTGATTTACTATTATTGTTCATCTTGTGTTTTCTAGCTTTTTGACAGTCTCAATTTTGCTTTCTGGTAGAATCTTGTTCCATCCTTTTTTGGTAACTCGGTATCGAAAACGGTACCGGAGTTGTGACCGTGAGATTTAGTCCATATTGTGATATGAGACTTACCTTAGACTTAACTCCCTGTTAGACTTGGTTCTGGTAATTTTCGGGATTTAATTTGGATTCCGAAAATCTGACCTGACTTGACTTTAACCATGTTTATCCTTGGAAATCGGCATAACGACTGTATACTATAGTATACCGACGGTATACCGATTTTGACCGACTTAAATTTTGAGCTATTTTCTGTGAACCCTATCGGTATACCGACGGTATACCGATATTGTCGACATTGTTGACCGACTTCAGGATATTTGTCTTGGATGGCATACCAACGGTATAAAATAGTATACCGACGGTATACCGATTTGTGGAACTTTATTTTTCAGTAACTTTATTGCCTACTTGGAATGGAATACCGACGATATACTACAGTATACCGACGGTATACCAACGGTATACTAATTTTCTAAAATCCAGAACTTGCTATATTTTTCTATCTCTGGACCGGTATACCGACGGTGTACTGAACTGTACTGATGATATACCGATCATGCACTTTCTTTAGAAATTCTTGGTTTTTCGTGATTCCGTTATGATACTTATGGCTTTTGTTTGGACATGTGATGACTTGACCTAAGTAGAGATGAACTTACATGGCTTCAGAGGACTTAACTTGACTTGACTTGACTTGGCTTTACTCGGTTTCACCCGGCTTTGCCCGGCTACACGTGATAACATGATTGACTAGACTTGACTTGGCCTGACTTTACATGGCTTTATCGGACATAGCTTGACTTGGTTTCACTTGGTTTTATCTGGATGGATATGGATTCACATGGTTGTACATGGTTTCATTTGACTTCACCTGGATTGATATGGTTTTACTTGGCTTTACCTGGCTTCACTTGGTTTTACGTGGCTTACATGAGTCCGTTTGTGCATTGTATATAAAACCTGTTTATATTACTATTAGAACTTGTTTTGTTGCATGATGTCTAGGATGGATTCTGCGGAATGCCACACCCGAATTCATACAAGAAACTATTAGGGGTTAATAACTAGAGATTCACTTAGTACATGGCTAGGGATTTTCCTAGATTGCATGCAGTCCTGGTTATTCATACAGTTATCTTGTGGAGTATCCAATATTTTATATTATGGAGTATCTTAATAAGTATCTGGTACTGGTTTGTGCGTATGGATATACCGGACAGACTGCAGGGGCATGCGATCAGAAGGAACTCTAGTATCGTATGGCATTATAATTGTTAGTAATTAGGATTACGATAACCTAGTTAGTTAAAGTATCAAGCCATACTTATATTATTTGCCTTGAATGATGGATGAAGGTTAGTCTAGTCTTTACATGATCATACCTTTATTTTTGCACTTGTTATTCTATTTTGCTTATCAGTTCAGGATATGTCTCATTGTAGGTTTACAATTTTTCTTCTATTATTATGAGATCAGTTACATTCAGTCTTTACTTTCAGTATTTGTATTGCTTGTGTTATTGGTTTAAGTTCCTAGATTGGCTTCCTTTGTGGTACTTGCTATTTGGGGTCTGACCCCACTGGTTTTGCATGGCCAGATCCAGTAGCAGCACCGGAGGATCTTCCGTACTTTCCTAAGGATGGTGACCACTAGGAGCACCAGACCACATGAGTTGATTTTTTTACTTTCCCACTCTGATGTTCATTCTATTTTGTTGGAGTTTAGCCACCGAGCACGTGCTTAGCTCATATTTTGGTTTGATCAGTTAGCCTACGGGCAATAACATTATTGACATATCCTAGGGTTGATCATGTATGACTTAGATTCTGATTAGTTTATTTATTTTGTATTTACTAGCATCATGTTCATCTGTATATTATAGTTTGGGAAGCTTTACTATTATATTTCAGCTGATCTTATATTTTGTTATTATTTCTGTTGTTCTTGTGATTGAGACACTAGGGTTTGTTGGACCTAGGCTTGACTGTTGGTTTGTAGTAGTGACTCATCATGTCTTACAACTTTACCGCATATGTAGAGTACCGTCGTGCTCTAAATATATGTCGCTGGCCTTGTCATCCCTGCTCTCGAGTATTCTGGTTCTGGGCGTGACATGGTTTTAGTGGTGGCCCATGTAGGTCTGTTTGAGCGAATTATGTCTGTTTGGACAGATTTGATCTAATTTTTACAGATATGTGGAGGTTGTTGTTGTTGCTAGATATCTCAATCCTAAACTATTTTCCTTGATCTCTAATTATTTTCTTTATCCCTGATTTTTGAATTGGATATCTGCTTATTCGTTGATCTATCATATTCTTCGATTGATTCTTGTGTCCTTAACTTTTAGGGGCACTGTTCCTGTTACTATCGTCCAGATGGATTGAGTGCAGCTCGAGGGGGTCAACATTCGAGAGCACAGTGTATTCCTGGAGATCGACCTCAGCATTAAGGGGCAGAGTCTAAAGCAGATCCTGAGGCAGATCGGCCAACACTATCGGACCAACAAGTAGTACTTGTGCACCCAGTTCAGCCCGAGCAGCCAGAGGGTATTGTCCGAGCACTGATTGATGTCCTACGAGGTTTCATAACAACCCAATAGCACCAGATTGATGTACTCACTCAGTTGGTCCAGACATCATTGGAGCGAGGTGGTTCTCAGATCCATAATTCTGCGACCAACTTTAGGTGTCTCAGTCCTCCGTACTTCAATGGTACAGAAGATGCAATTTTGTTTGATGCTTGGCTACAGGACACTGATGCCATCTTAGAGGCAGCAGAGACTCCAGCTAAAGAGTGTAGTGCCCCGTTCCATGTTGGAACTATGTACAAGAGATATCGATTTGCTTACTAAAAAAGGAAACCTTCTTGAAGAGCTTCTTATTGAACCAGAAGATGACTGATCGAGGTGAGTGGGTAGAACTTCATTATCTGATTCTTGCATGCCTTAATAATGAATCTGAGTTTTTGAAATGCTTATTTTCTTAATAAGATAATGAAGTTCTGGATCAGGACATGACAGAATGGTATCAGAGAAACTCGATTCTCTGGCCTTACGCCCTTTTTGCTACTGTTCTTAGATGATGATTCATTGCCATTGATATCGTTGCTGCATATAGCGTTCCTTACAATAAGTCCATAGATATTCTCAAAGATGCACGCAAAAGTTTTCTGGATTTGATTTATTGCTTGAGAGTTATAATTTTGTGCTTGTTGATTGCTAGAGTTTTCGATTGAGGATGGTGAGGGATGAGGACTATCGCTCCTCTGGATATCGAATATTTCTCTTTGAAGTTTTGAGGACAAAACTTTTTCTTGGTGGGTAAGTATGTAGTACCCCGCTCCACGTTGGCACAATGTATAAGAGATATCGATTTGCTGACTCAAAAAGGAAACTTTCTTGAATAGCTCCTTGTTGAACCAGAAGATGACTGATCTAGGTGAGTGAGCAGAACTTTATTCTCTGATTCTTGCACACCTTAATAATGAATATGAGATTTTGAAATGCTTGTTTGTTTAATAAGATAATGTTCATATTGAGAATGATAGAACGAGAACCTGCTTGTCTAAAAAAGGTAGAACCATTGCCATGCTAAGTATAGAAATGAATATTCCATGCTAGTTACACTGACACCGCTATCGAACGAACCTTGCCATGCTAAAGAAAGAGTAGAACTGCTTGCTAACTAGAAGAGATAAATAGACCCGTGCCATGCTTGCTTAAATTAAAGATCGTTCGTATGTTTGCTTGTCGTCGTGTTTATAGTTGCTTGTCTTTGATGCAAAAACTAGATTGAATGTATGCTTGTTTTTTTATAAAGAGTAAATAGCTTATCTTATTAGAGAAGTAACTAGTAGTCCGCCCTGATGTTCCGGTCCTACTAGATCTAGGAGGGTGTGGCTATTAGATAAGAGATAGATGGATTAAAAGCTTTTATTGTCACGTTGTATTATGCTTGCGATATGCTTGTTATCGAGGAGCTTGCAGGGGATGGAGGCTAAATAACAAGTTTGGAGACTAATAGTGCATCTTGATGTTCCGGTCCTACGGGATCTAGGGGGCATGGCTATTAGAATTGTGGATGGAGATTGATAGGGTGAGACTAATAGTGCATCTTGATGTTTCGATCCTACAGGATTTAGGGGACGTGGCTATTAGATGGAAGGTGGTGCTTTTGTTGTGAAGAGTTTAAGTTAGAGAAGTTAGCTTGTTCATGGAGATAGCTGTATTCAGGTAGTTAGGGAGCATGCTAGGATATCCTTCTTGCATTCCTAACTGTTTGATGCAGAGACGGACAGGGAAAGAGAACCTTGTTTATATATGCATATGTTGCTAACTTGTATGTCTGCTGCAGGGACAACCGTTTGGCAAGGGGTAAGAATCACGAAGAGTATATATATATAGCCTGCTTGTTCATGATCATGTGCATCATAGAGTTTATCTGATAGTGTTTCATGCATTTGCATCGGTCGGACAATGGCTATAAGTGTAGAGCAAAAACTTGGACCGGCTGCTATTTTGAGCGTATTTTAGTGAAGAGCAACCATGAGTCACAACTGCTAATAACATCAGATAAAGAGTCATTAGTTAGTTGGATTACTGATACTGATCCTGAGTTTCTCGGGGACCGACATCTTAGATAGTTCATCTTGTTTGCTTGATAGAATGATAGTCCACTTGATGATGCATTATCCCTAGAGTCTTTGAGTGTAGCTCACGAGACACACTGCGCACACCCTGATAGTAGAATAATCGGTTTGTCTTGTGTGCTTGAATGAATCGAACATAAACTCTGATTTCAAAGATGTTTCCAAAAGAAGTAATATGACTCTGTTCCTGTACTGCATGTAACAAACTTAGATAAAACTAGAAAGATCACCAGTAATGTAATATTTTATAACATAATTACTTAGTGTTGGTTTTAGTAAATGTTGCTTCTGTTCGTTGATTTTAGACTCACCAGCACTTTCTCCAAAGTGCTGACCCACCAATAGTTTGCTTGTTCGCAGGTGCTGGATCATCCGAGGAAGCGATAGCCGTGCCTCATCCCCATGACCCAGAAATCTGGTTTTGATGCCTTGAACTGTATCAAGATATTTTGAGTTGCTTTTGTATAGAGGGACATAATGTATGAAACAATGGTATTGTATTCAGAGAACCTCGTGCCTTGAGCTTTTCCCTGCTTACTCAGATGGATTATTGTTTGTAACACTGTCCCTCCACTGCGTACTCGATCGGTTCGATGATAGCCACAAACTTTAACGAAGTTACCTTGTGCGAGCGCAACCCCAGGCTTGCACGGTATCATGCCTCGATGGCAAATGACATACGCCCCGCGAGAGCGCCCCAGCACGATTATTCACGCCCGGTGGAGGCATTATCGGGACCTTCGGGATTGGGGCATGACAGAATGGTATAAGAGCAACTCGATTCTCTGGCCTTACGTAATTTTTGCTACTGTTCTTAGATGAAGATTTCTTGCCATTGATATCGTTTCTGCATAGAATGTTCCATACAATAAGTCCATAGATTTTCTCAAAGATGCGCGCAAAATTTTTCTGGATTTGATTTATTGCTTGAGAGTTTTGATTTCGTGCTTATTGATTGCTAGAGTTTTTGATTGAGGATGGTGAGGGATGAGGACTATCGCTGCTCTGGATATTGAATATTTCTCCTTGAAGTTTTGAAGACAAAACTTTTTCTTGGTTGGTAAGTATGTTGTGCCCCGCTCCGCGTTGGCACAATGTACAAGATATATCGATTTGCTGAATCAAAAAGGAAACCTTCTTAAAGAGCTCCTTGTTTAACTAGAAGATGACTGATCTAGGTGAGTGGACAAAACTTTATTCTCTGATTCTTACACGCCTTAATAATGAATCTGAGATTTTGAAATGCTTGTTTGTTTAATAAGATAATGTTCGTATTGAGAATGATAGAACGAGAACCTGCTTGTCTAAAAAGAGATAGAACCATTGCCATGCTAAGTATAGAAATGAATGGTGTATGCTACTTACACTGACACCGCTATCGAACGAACCTTGCCATGCTAAAGAAAGAGTAGAACTTTTTGCTAACTAGAAGAGATAAATAGACCCATGACATGCTTGCTTAAATTAAAGATCGTTCGTATGTTTGCTTGTCGTCGTATTTATAATTGCTTGTCTTTGATGCAAAAGCTAGATTGAATGTATGCTTATTTTCTTATAAAGAGTAAATGACTTATCTTGTTAGATAAGAGGATAGTAGCCCACCCTGATGCTCCGATCCTACGGGATCTAGGGGGGTGCGGCTATTAGATAAGAGATAGATGGATTGAAAGCTTGTATTGTCACGTTGTATTATGCTTGTGATATGATTATTATCGAGGAGCTTGCGAGGGATGGAGGCTAAATGACAAGTTTGGAGACTAATAGTGTGTCCCAATGTTTTGGTCCTACGGGATCTAGGGTGGAGTGGCTATTAGAATGGTGGATAGAGATTGATGGGGTGAGACTAATAGTGCGTCCTGATGTTCCGGTCCTACCGGATCTGGGGGACGTAGCTATTAGATGGGAGGCGGTACTTCTGTTATGAAGAGTTTGAGTTAGAGAAGTTAGCTTGTTCATGGAGATAACTGCATTCAGGTAGTTAGGGATCATGCTAGGCTAGCCTTCTTGCATAGCTAACTGTTTTATGCAGAGATGGACATGGAAAGAGAATCTTGTTTATATATGCATATGTTTCTAACTTGTATGTCTGCTGCAGGGATAACCGTTCGACAAGGGGTAAGAATCACGATGATTATGTATATAGCCTGCTTGTTCATGAACATGTGTATCATAAAGCTTATCTGATAGTGTTTCATGCATTTGCATTGGTCGGACAATGGCTATTAGTGCATAGCTGAACCTTGGTCCAGGCTGCTATTTTGAGCGTATTTTAGTGAAGAGTAACCATGAGTCACATATGCTAATAGCATCAGATAAAAGAGTTATTAGTTAGCTGGATTACCTCTACTGATCCTGATTTTCTCGGGGACCAACATTTTAGATAGTTCATCTTGTTTGCTTGATAGAATGATAGTCCACTTGATGCTGCATTGTCCCTAGAGTCTTTGAGTATAGCTCACGAGATACGCTGCATACACCCTGATAGTAGAATAATCGTCTAGTCTTGTATGCTTGAATGAATCGAACATAAACTCTGATTTCAAAGGTCTTTCCAAATGAAGTAATATGACTCTATTTCTTTACCGCATATAACGAACCTAGGTAAAACTAGAAAGATCGCTAGTAATATAATATTTTATCACATAATTACTTAGTGTTGGTTTTAGTGAATGTTGCTTTTGTTCGTTGATTTTAGACTCACCAGTACTTTCTCCAAAGTGCTGACCCACCAACAATTTTCTTATTCGCAGGTGCTAGATCATCCAAAGAAGCGATAGCCGTGCCTCATCTCCAGGACCCAGAAATATGGTTTCGATGCCTTGAGCCGTATCGAGATATTTTGAGCTACTTTTATATAGAGGGACATAATGTATGGAACGATGCCATTGTATTCAGAGAACCTCGTGCCTTGAGCTTTGCCCCGCTTACTCAGATATATTATTGTTTGTTACACTATCCCTCCGTTGCGTACTCGATCGGTTCGATGATAGCCATAAACTTTAACGATGTTGCCTTGTGCGAGCGTAACCCCAGGCTCGCACGATATTATGCCTCGATGGCAAATGACATACGGCCTGCGGGAGCGCCACGACACAGTGATTCGTGCCCGGCGGAGGCATTGTCGGGACCTTCAGGATCGGGGCATGATAGAGAGCGTGTAGCAGTTGTGAGGCTATAATTGTTGGACTTGGCTCATGACTGGTGGGCAGCGCATGAGGTTTCTCTCACTACACTGATTCCATGGGTAGTTTTTACTGTGAGGTTTCAGACAAGGTATTTTGACGCGGTAGCGCGTTACGAGCTTCAATGGAGGTTTACCAACCTCAAGCAGGAGGGTAGGATCGTTAACCTTTATGCGGCAGAGTTTGCGAGACTTAGTCGGTTTCCTCCCACTTTGGTCGCGAGCGAGTTGGAGAGGGCGATGAGGTTCTAGTAGGGAATCCATTTAGAGATTATCTTGGCGGTGGAGCAGCATGGGTTTCAGACCTTTGACGCGGTGATGCGGGCAGCCAGGAGGTATGAGTACACATCACAAAGGATTACAGATCGATTTGGTAGCCAAAAGAGGCACAATATTTTAAGAGGATCAACATCCCAGTCATCAGCACTAGCTCCAGCAGTTCGAGCCCTGACGATTGGATCATCGAGGAGGACATCATCATCTCAACAGTCTTCCCAGATGTTCCCTCAGCAGAGGCAGTCATCATCATCATCTTCTTCTTCTTCTTCTTCTTCTTCTTCTTCTTCCTGGAGTTGTTTCTATTGCGGAAAACCTCGGCATATAGTATCCGAGTGCCGTAGGGCACATGGATTATGGTTGGTGTGTGGGGCATCATACCACATGGTCGGAGCATATCCTAGGAGGAACCAGACTAGATCATCATCGACCCAGTCAGCAGTTCGGCCAGTAGCGCCGTAGTACAGGGCACCATGTACCCACCCTAAAATTTCTAATTAATAAAATAATATATATATATATATATATATATATATATATATATATATATATATATATATATATATATATATATATATATATATATATATATATATATATATATATATACGCAATTTTGTAAGAATAGTGACACGTGAGGGTGACCCCTACTACGTTAGTATATTAGAAATAGGAATTTCTCATAATAAATAAAATAATTTTGGTATTATAGAATAATAATAATAATAATAATTCTAGTATTAATAATAAATAAAATATAATAATAAATAAGTTAGTTGTTAAAAAGACTATATAAAATAAAAGTCATATAAATGGAGAAAGTATTAATAAAGTAAAAGAAAAGAAAGGAAAAAAATTTAACAGTGTTCATCTTCCCCCGCCCCCCGGATCCGATCCGCGCGCGCGTGCGAAAGACAAACCCCCCTTCCGAGTTCGAAACCAACCCGATCCTTAACCAATTTTGATGAAACAAAATCTGGATTGATTCTTATCCTATTCTCTTCCAGATTAACTCAATACCAATCGAAATTGAATTCAAATTTGATCGATAATTAGATTTAAATACTCAATATATAAATCGAGCTCGGTTGTCGACGTATCCTTCCAACCCCAAGTAACTCTTGTTCAGAGACCTGTTATCATCCCAAAGCCTTCGCCCACCCTTGGCGAGCCCTCCCGACTATAGTGCACCGCCTGACTGCCGCCCCAGGCCACACGAACCCGCCCCGCGCGCTCGCGCACAGCTGCAGCCGTCCCTCCGACCCTCAATTCACTGGTATGTTTCTCCCTCATCTTCACATCGTTTTATGAACAAAATTTTTGGTACATGCTCACAACATGACACTATAGGAATTCCTTCAAGTGGAACAAATTTATGTGCTCTGGATTGATCAAAAAGTCGATCGAAAGTTGGGCAAAAAACTGTTAAAAAATAATTCCGAAATTCAATCCAACCACCCCTGTTCATGTCCAGTTTGCGACCAACTCATTCAATATTTTTGAGAATCTATTTGAAGAATTTTATTGAAAGCATATAAGACAGAAAAAACTTTCTTTTAATTTTAATTAATTTGATGTATTCATTAAATAAAATTTGTGAAAAGTTGACTAAAAATTTTGTTTTAAAAAAATTAAAATATTGCGATACAGAGTGAGCCCTGCCAAACGGGACAACCTCGTCATATACCTATTACACCGAAAGGCACGTATGGTATATCCATACGTGTGAGCTTTTGCGAAAGTTGATTTGAATGTGTGTTCACGCCAGAATCAACCCGTATCCGTAAAAATTCTCATGTATCGACATTTTGTTAAATACCCTAGAAATTTGTGACCGCTTGTCGAAATACAATGAAACTTGTGCGAACAGATCCGTGGCATCACATTGGTCCTGTGACCCAAGTTTTACGCAATTCTGAGACAGTTGACCGAGCTGCCTATTTACGGGCCCACAGGTTGACTTGAAGGGTACAATTTTGATCGGCTCACTGGAATTCAAAACTGGACATACCGTTTAGTTCATATCGACGTTTAGAGTTTGTTTGACCTATAATTTTTTTAATTTAGAGACTTTTACCCCTGGCACGTATTTCAGTGAAAAGTGGGCCACATATGGACCCCGCTTTGACCCAAAATTTCTGTTTTGCCCCTGTGTCCAAATTGGATGAAAGGGTACTATTGTCTTTCTATCTTGCTGATTCGGGGAACGTTGATGATATTTATTTCAGCATCCAGAGATTTTCAGTCGGAGGCAGTGGGTTCTGATACTCTGTACTTGACACATGGACGTTTACAGTACGTAGCTTTCCTGCCCGGCAAGTATACCTTGACATTGTACTATGATTTACATTCAATATGGTGCATGCATTTTATTTCTGTTATTTAGTTCATATATTTTAACTTCTATATAAACTGCAAGTCCAAGAATAACTTGGGTGCAACGACGGTGGCATCGTATTTTATCTTTATTATATATTATGCATGTTTACCTAGTTTTACGAGACCACCCCATTATCATGAGGCATTCTTATGTTTCATTGGATGTGACACAGTTGTTACACGAGTGTGAGTCTCATGTAGGACACGTACTTGTGTGACGGAATTGCCACCTGTACGTATAGGACGTACGACGGATAGGGATAACTACTGATAGAATTGCATGATTAGAGGCCTTGGCAGTCATTAGAGATGTCATTGTGTCATGGATATGGCATGAATAGAGCATGGGGTGGGAAGAACAACAAGTAAGGTGTTTGGGCTCTTTTGCACTTTTTTTATGTAACCCGTACGCTCCGCCGGAGATACATGGTCAGATGACCCTTATATTATATATCTACAGGCGGCCTTTGACATTCAAAAGACATCATACTTTTTTGGCCCCTGATTCTCTGAGAGAATTATACCAATCTCATTTTTAGCCAGATAGCACATGGGTTGGAAAGTTGTTCTCAAAGTGCATTCACATAGACGGTTAGACGACCCTTGGATGTTTATTTTTAGTACTTTATTGGCATACTATTTCTGTATCTTGTTACGTCCCTCTAAGGACCTGGTCCCTTCTAGGTGTAGACGGACATGATTATCTGCAAGAGTATAGACCCGAACCTGACGCTTCATACCAGATTGAGGTCTTACCTTCGGAGTACCACTAATTTTTCGCAGCTGATGGATATTTTAGTTGCTATTCTTTTATTGACATTTATCTTATATTGGAGTTTTGATCTCTTCTCTCATTTAGTTTTTTGTATAGTAGAATGACAGTGGATTTGTTTCCACCCGACTATCATTCTTTGATACTTCATATTTGAGATTCAGTTATTTATTTCATATTTCTTGAATTTTGTTGTGTATGAGATATAGATTACATGTGACTTGTGTCAACAGTATATTACTACTTGTGGATTTGATATTCATATTTAGTGTACATATGTGTTACGATCTTCCAATATATTAGAGTTATCGTATACATACGACTGTATATTACCACTTTTGAAAAATGTTCAACAAAAAAATACAAAAAATTAGCGAAGGAAATATCCGTCGCTATAATGCATGTTTCCGTTGTTATTCCTAAATAGCAAAGAAAATAAAATAGCAATGGAAATGAGGCGTCACTAGAATAATTGTCACCATCAAGTTTTCGTCGCTACAATGACACGTTAGCGACGCATTTAGCAACGGAAGCTTAGCAACGGAATACGACAAATTTATTCAGTCGCGGTATTAACGATAGCCTAACGACGGATTGACGACCTTTTCTGTGGGCTCTTTTTTTTTTGTACTTTTCCATTAGGTTACCGATAAAATTTCTATTGCTAATCTGTCACTGTTAGCGACGGACTTAGCGATGGATTAGCGTTGGTTTCTGATACATGAATGGCTCATTTTTAGTATCAAACACCACATTAGTGACAATTTTTTTTCCAGTTTTTCGTCGCTAATATGTCACTAAACTGAGATTTTTCAATTATTTGTCGCTAATACGTCACCTTTCCATCTTCTATTCGTCGCTAATCCGTTGCTAAGTCATCACTAAGATATTTTTCTTATTACAACCAGAATTCTAATCTCAGATGCATATTAAATATATACAAAACACACACAACAAATAAGTATCAAATCAAAACATATACAAATAAAAATATATCCAAATGACCATGAAATTCAAACTATCCAAATACATACAATGTATAAGTAACTGAATACAAAAATGAAGCCATGGTAGTTTGAACAGTTGGACACATACAACAAATAAAAAAACTTAAATTTTATCAACTCGAAGGTGGGGGTGGTGGCGACGGTGGATGTCGGATCACCATGTACTACATCATCATCGTACTAATGATTTGCTGTAACTCCTCAGGAGGAATACCAGTCGGAGCAGGAACAAAAGTCAGAGGAGGATCTTGAGTAGATGCAACAATTGGAGGAGGAGCTGGAGTAGCAGTAGGAGCCATAGTAGTGGGAGGAGCATGAGTCTCTTTCAGCTCTGTTATCTTCCTCTGTAGGTCGTATGGAATATAAGTGACATGCTCTAAGCTGAGAGGACCAGACAGATCGCCGAAGGCACCGGGTGATGCTGCAGGTGAAGCTGGAAGAGGAACTCTCGAGTAAACAAACAACTGGGATTCCAATGATCCAGTACTGTACACATTGCTGCCTTTCCCTCTTCCAAAAGCTTGGATCCACAAATCGTTCCTCCAAGCCAGCGTATTTGGTTGACTACTTGAAGCTCCCCACAAGTACCCCCCCTCATCGACCTGACTCTCCAGTGTCTCATACGTCTCCTATATTATATACGTAAATAAGTTTAGAGTTTGGATATGCTGTTTTAGACTCATAGTTAGGGTATTTAGATACTGTCGATTAAGGATAAGATTTTTATTGTTAATTTAGGTATTGGGCAGGATATTTAGAGTTAGGATTAACTTTTTAGATTAAACAAATATATTTTAGTGATACAAAGAATATAATTAAATTACTTGATAATGTTTTATATAAAAAAAACTTACGTATGTCTTGGCAACCCGGTCATCTACGAACTTTCCTTCCTTCTTGTGCTTGTAGGTCCGTTCGAAGAGTTTGGAAAGTCGGTGGTGCTCGGGTCTCTGCCAGTCCTTGCAGCCTCATCAAATTATAATAATTAAGTAATTAATAACAAAAATATAAGATTTAAATAAATCAACATGGATAAAAAAATTAGAATACTCACCATCCGTCGATAATGCTCGAAGTACGGAATAGATCCACCGGTGTGGTGACCACCCTTAGCATGGGCCACCTTCGTGCACTTAGCCTTATATGCTGGAGTGTCCATCTTCTCCTTTATCTTCTCCCAGAACTCCTCTTTCAGCTACTCCTTACTCTTATCTCTTGGAAGTGTAGCCATCGTCTTCTAGTCGTTAATCATATCCCTCAACCTTTTGCCGGTGATGGACTTGTAGTACTTCCGGATCGAATAAGATATGTGATCCGAACACTAGTACATCTTCTGCAAATCAAAAAATTTTTCAGAATAAGCAAATATTTAAGTAATGTTATCAACAAACTGATTACATACCTCCAACATCTCAAGCCAAATATATCGCCTATCCCGTGGGATGTCTCTGAAGTTGAGATTGGGACCATGAATGTGATATCAAAATATTTTTTCCAACTCTTTCTGTCATGACTCGCACCCAAAATTTGGGGCACGAGTACGTGGGTACGTCCAGCCTACGCCGCAGGATCGACGGTAGAACGATGTCTAGGTCACAATACTATCTAATCAATCGCACAAGAATATCCAACTCCATAAGGAAACACAGATATCACAATATAATACGGAAATACTCAATCACATAACTAAAGCATGATAAGATATCGAAGAAAATAAATAATCATAATGCAACACAAGTCTAAACAAAAATAGTTTAACTCAAACAATAACATCCAAGTCTCAAAGTATGCCGAAAACAAATCCGGTACCATAAAATACTAAAAGAAACTAACTGAATAATTAGTGATCCCGGCTAGACCTTCCAAAATCATAACTAAACTATAAGATCCAAGGCTGCAGCTACTTTCCCTGTGGTCCATAAAATGTCGGACACCACTCCTCTAAGTCGCAGTCTGGAAAAATATTTCGAGTCAGGATGGAACGAAGTATATCTCTAATAGCGGTTCTAAATCAATGATATAAACTATGTAGCAGTAAATAGATGTAAATATACAAGATGTATATACATGTACAAGAGATACACAATAAAGGAAATAACGGAAATAAATACAAGAATGAACAATATGACAATGAACAAGAATACTAATAACTAAGTGTGAGAGTACTAGATTTAACATGTGATCGGCTTGGGAACTTGTACATGAATAATGGCTTGGTTAGTCATACATGCGGTGTATGACCAACACTAACATGAGAACAAGACTTGTACATGAAGGATATGATCACATATCTACACTAAAATACTCCCCACCCCTGACTTGTATAGTAGATCCAACCATGGTACGCTATGGCACAGGATTCTCTGGGAAGGTAGCAAATCTCCCCGAGAATCAGTGTCTGTACATGCACAAGATAATCAATGAAACAAGACTTGCACAAGATACACCATATACAAGGAATAACATCTCATGACGAGATCCGGATATACCAATCAGTGTAACCATCGTGTCAAAAAACATGGATATCTACACTAAATATAATGAACATAGAGGATATCATAAACAAAAAACTATCAGAGAATATACTCGCCTGTGGTCCTTAGCTGGTATGAATCAGAGTCCAAGTCACAGTCCAAATAGCCTATGTATTACAATTTTACCATGTCAAAAGATAATTTATTTTAATTTATTTAATTCTAGAATAATTACTCTAAAATTCTATTTTAATCTTATTATACTTATTTTTAGGTTAATTCTAAAATTTTGTCCAAAGAAACTAAATTTTACCAATTCGAGACTCATGGCACGCAAATCGAGGCGATCTGTTGACCAAAAAGTCAACCGATGCAAACTTGACTTTCATGCATGGTTTTCTGTATATTTCATTGTTAAAAACATGATAAATTTACGGCTCGTCCGAATTCAAATTCGTTTGAAAATTATTGCACATACAAATTTCGTATTGTGCAACGGTGGTTAATTTCTAACCTAGAAGTTCTACAGAATTAACAGTATAAATATACTTCGAGTTAATTGCTGGGAAAAAATATGTCAATGATCTCGACATTATATTTCCAAAACTTTAAACGGTTCATAATTCTGATTCCTAGTTCTCCCGGAATCGCAAAAATATCTAGACGCATCTATTTTCGGATATGCTGTGCTCTACGAATTTTCTAGAATTTAATTCTCATAATTTCGTAAACCAATTTATACATTCAGAAGTCTAACCTCAATACGGTTCTAATGCAAGAAACTAAGCGGTGTTTGGAGTCCGGAGCTATGAGTAATGGCTTCTGGAAGATGAAGGAATCCTAGATGATAATTCTCCAAATTTTGGCTCAAAGAATGTAAACACCCTAAATTTCCGAAGTGAAATTAATATAATTTTCCGTATTTTCGGTATTTTCTGGAATTTATCACTGAGGTTTGTGGGTTAAATAATTTTAAGTATGGCTTAATGGGGTTAA
Organism: Iris macrosiphon; assembly: GCA_036927795.1. Lineage (NCBI taxonomy): Eukaryota > Viridiplantae > Streptophyta > Magnoliopsida > Asparagales > Iridaceae > Iris > Iris macrosiphon. Next base: position 67,332,824 of record JAYESA010000010.1, on the reverse strand, counting down.
AATATTCTGGAAATAATAATTTATTGGGTTAAATGGAAAACCGGACGCGTGGCATTTTTCGGTGAATTTATTGGACTCCGGAGCAACGATTCGAGGACTAAAAGCTATTGGTGTTTAAACCAAACCAAGCTCGAACCAACCCGGATCAAACCAATCACAACGGGTCCGACCCGAACCGCTGAGAACCCAAACCCGCTCGGGGAAAACCCTAGGCCGCCGGATCTACTGTAGCGGTATAAAGCCACCCTCATGGAAGTGCGTGCCAGACCAAACCCTAGCCGTAGTCGCCAACTCCAGGACCATCTCCCCCCTCAGCCGTGAACCAACGCCGACCCGCCGCCGAGTCAGCCCCGACCCGCCCGCGGCCGCTGTACTCCGATCGACGCTGCAGTCGAGTCATCCCCGACTCCCCGCGTCTCCCTTCCCCTCCGCTCCGATCAGCGAGCGACCCCGCTGCTCTCGGGTCCTCGTCGGTCGTCATCCCCTTCGCTCGACGCCGACTTCCACCAACCGGGACAGCCACCCGAGCACTGTCTTCTGACCGAGCCAGGACGCGGCCAACCCAGGACGCATCTGTGCCCCGAGACCGGACACAGCAACTCGTCCAGGACACGAAGATTGACGTTCGGACACTTGGAAAACAGAATCCACGGAGCCCTGTTCAGGTATTGATTTCTCCCCACTCGCAACTCCGTTTTCAATTCCGTCGATTGCTATGCGTAGACTGTATACCCCTCTCGGTGCCCGTGCAACTCGCTCGGTGCATCGCGTCTTGTAGTGGTCGTACACCGCGATCCAAAACAGGAAAAAAACAACGCCCTGTTTCACCTCGGAACTGAGTCCGCCCCGCCAATCGGGACGACTTGGTCGCACGCGGTCTTTAACAAACTGTGCGCGACGTTGATACGGTCGTGTAGGATTTTGCAGAAGTCGATTCGGAGGTGCGTGCACCCCGGAATCAACGCGTATCCGCCGACAACACCCCGTATCCGTCGATTCTGAAACACGCTATAACTTCGTGTACACACGTCGGATCGAGACGAAACTTGCGCCATCGGATCCGTAGTAATACGCTGGTCCTGTGAGCCAAGTTTGGTTCGATTCTGAGAACGTTGACAAAATCGCGTATCGTGGGCCCCACAGGCTCCACTTGACGGGTGATTTTGTGATCGGCTCATCGGAATCCAATTCTGGAAGTTCCGTTGGGGTCGTATCGTCGTTCCTGACTTGTAGACACTGAGTTTGAGGAATTTGGAGACCCTTGACCCTGACACGCTTTTCGGTGCTAAGTGGCCACATGTGGAACCCGCTTTGGCCCGAAAATGACCTTTTTGCCCCTGTGTCCAAATTGGACGTACGGACAGGCATTTCCAGCTATTTGACATCTTCTGAGACTGTTGGTGATATTTATTACAGCTTTCGGAGTAGTACCTACCGGATCCACAGATACCAGGACGACAGTTGACATTCAAACATCAGGCAAGTGTACCTTGCCACTCTATGCAGCTTAGTTATCTATTTTCCTTGCTTTATATATATATTGATGTGCATGCTCAACCTAGGACCGTGTGACGTACTTAGCGTTCGATTATCAGTCGGGTGCCGACACTGTACGCAGTGTTGGGTACGGTCATCTAGAGATGGACATCCGTGACACTTTATTCTCGTACTTGTCTTATCAAGTACTCTATGACCCAGGACACTGGACACTATTCATGAGACAGGATTTTCCCGAGATATTCGTGGTGATTCTGTATAGGATATAGGACATGGACATTATATTCTTAGATACTGTATGACTGGTTGCATTTAGCTATGATCGCGCTTGACATGGGCATGAGACGTTATGGTCATGATATGCGTGGTTACATTGGGTGGGGAGAGACACACAGGCTACAGGCTGTTTACATATATATATCTTCTATTATTGAGAGGTCATAGACTCTCGTAGCAGAGCTAGACCCACTACCGGTTATTACCGCTACCGGCTCCCCGACACAGAGCTTGTAGTGGCTCAGCCTGAGACTAGTGATGCTCTCACTTGCATTTACACTTAGATGGTTACATATTTACCCATTGTTCATTGGTTATTTATTTGCTGCACTGCTTATCTGTATTTATTGGCATGAGCTTTCTTGTACCTTACTATGTCCCCTGAGGACCTGGATCCGGATTTTGTCCCCAGATTTTGCAGACGAGGTTTATCCCGAGATCTACGGGACCGGTGCAGGAGCTGATCCAGGAGTTGTACCACCATCTGAGGACGAGGTCTTAGCTGAAGACTTCTCTTGAGCATCCATGTTTATGCTCAGTTTCCATTATTTATTTCAGTCTTTTACTTTCTGGTCTGTTGAACCATTGTACTAGCTATTTATCGGGTTGTTCCCCGAAGTACTTTGTGAGACTTGCTGATGATTTATATTCCTTATTTATTCTGTGGATCATATTTTATATCTTGTGTGGATGAGATTAGTTGTGCCATGATTGTCGTAGACTTGTTTTACAGCTTAAGTATGCCCTGATGGATCCATTATATTGAGTTGGTCCATCGGTGCGTACTGCTGGCCATTGCCACGTGTCCAGTCCCTCGGTATTTTGGGACTGGGGCGTGACATGGTTTTTGTGGTGGCCCATGCAGGTCTACAACTAAATAGTTCGGTTTCAACTTAGGGACCGGACCAGCCTGCCCTAAGGATAGTATGAATCATAGGATCTCATCCATTATTTAACCAGTTGTTGAACTCTATATCGATCTCGAATTTTGTTACTTGAACTGCATCCTGTATTGATTCCTCTGAGCGTTCTCATAGTTTATCTTTTGATTGCAGAGCAATGGATTCCGGGAACAGAGATGATATTCCTTTGGAGACACCACACGACGCTGTGGTTACTTATGGAGACGAAGTGACACCAGGGGATGGTGGACAAGCATCGCAGAGTGATCAAGCCGGACAGCCTAATCCAAGGTTCCGGAGAGATGACATTCCACCACTACCTCAGTTCACTCCCCAGATGCCAGTATTCCCGCCAGGACAAGCCATGGACGGGCAACAAATGTTCCAGATGATGTATGCTATGATGCAAGCACAGCAACAGATTCAGCAAGAGGCCCATCGGCAGGAGGCCGAGTATCTGAGGACCAGCCTGGTATCCGCATTGGAGCAGGCAAATCCGCCAGCAAGGCGAACATCGACGGGATCTATCACCGATTTCCGTCATCTCAAGCCTCGCACATTTTCTGGTAAGGAAGGGCCAACGGAAGTTCATGAGTGGCTCACCAACATTCAGCATCAGTTGGAAGCCGCTGAACTTCCGAGAGAGAAGTGGATGACTGCAGTTAGAATGCAGTTAACTGATAATGCGCACCACTGGTGGTTAGCAGAAGAAAGGAGGCTCGGACAGGACAGAGTCACATGGGAAGAGTTCTCCAGACTCTTCCAAGAGATGTACATTCCAGCCATTGCACGGTCAGAGCTCAGAGACAGGTTCAACCGCCTTATCCAAGGCAGCATGTCAGTGGAGGAATACAATGCGGAATTTATTCGCCTGAGCCGCTTTGCCCCAACACTGATTTCAACGGAGGAAGAAAAAGCAGAGAAGTTCTTTGACGGCTTGAAGTTCGAGCTTCAGAGAGTGATTGGAACGGTAGCACCTACCTCTTATACCGATGTCCTTGCAGCAGCCCGACGCTTGGACCGCGTCACCAGGAGGGAATCTAATCTGAAGAGGCCTATCACATCAGCACCATCCAGGCCAGCACATGGGGATTCTGCAAAGCGAGCCCAAAGGGGTATGCCAGATAGAGCAGCACAGAGAGACAGACCTCTTCCTACTTGTCACCACTGCGGCAAGGTAGGACACATTGAGAAGGAATGCCGGCATAAATTGGGACTATGTTTGAGCTGCGGATCCAACCAGCACTTTTCCAGGGACTGTACTGAACGCAGAGACGGAGCACCCAGACTAGCATTACCTGCACCACGACCAGCTTATCCAGCAGCAGGGGCCCAGCAGACAGGAGTTGGTGGGGTCAGACCACCAGCCCCAGGAGGAAATCAGCAGAGACCACCACTGGCACCACAGGCAGCCCTATTTCAGCAGCAGCAGCAGCAGCAGAGAGGTCCAGCTCAGGGACGGGGACAGGCATTCCCATTAGCTGTTGAGGAGGAGGCTACAGCAGGCGAGGTCATCGCAGGTACTATTCTAGTAGCTTCATTACCAGCTGTAGCATTATTTGATTCTGGAGCATCGCATTCATTTATAGTAGCTAGCTTTGTAGCCACCCATAGAGTAGCTACCGCACCCCTTCCGAAGATGAAGAGAATTCTTACGGGAGGCGGTATTATTCCGGTTAGTGACGTCTGTAGATCATGTTCTGTAGTCGTATGTGGCCGAGAAATGCGAGCGCAGTTTCTGATATTTTCTATGCCGGATTATGATGTCGTACTTGGTATGGACTGGTTAAGTCAGTACCATGCGACTCTTGATTGCCGACTTGGGCGGGTTATATTTAGACCGCCAGGACATCCAGAATTTGAGTTTCCCCGAGGAGCAGTAGAGCAAGGAGTTCAGCCTACTCTTAGGGTATTATCTGTAGAAGAGGAGACAGGTTACCCAAGAGTCATATCAGAATTTGTGGATGTATTTCCTGATGATCTTCCAGGTTTACCGCCTGATCGGGAAATAGAATTCACAATAGACTTAACTCCAGGAGCAGAGCCAATCACTTCATCGGTTTATCGGCTAGCACCTAAGGAGTTAGTGGAGTTGAAGGAACAGGTTGATGATCTTTTGGAGAAGGGTTTCATTCGGCCCAGTGTTTCACCTTGGGGAGCACCCATCTTATTTGTGCCGAAGAAGGATGGAACAGTACGGTTGTGCATTGATTACCGGGCACTAAATGCTGTCACCATCAAGAACAGGTATCCCTTACCACGCATTGATGATCTATTCGATCAATTGAGTGGTGCAAGGGTATTCTCGAAGATTGACCTTAGATCCGGCTATCATCAGATCAAGGTGAGGAAGGAAGACATCCCGAAGACAGCTTTCAGGACGAAGTATGGGCATTATGAGTTTTTGGTGATGCCGTTTGGTTTAACCAACGCACCAGCAGTGTTTATGAGCTTAATGAACAGGGTCTTTCATCAGTTCTTGGATAAATTCGTAGTGGTGTTCATTGATGACATTCTCATATATTCCAAGAGCCCTGAAGAGCACGAGGAGCATCTTAGAATCGTGTTAGAGACCTTGAGGCAAGAGAAGTTATATGCCAAACTCAGTAAGTGTGAGTTCTGTATGGACAAAGTGCCTTTCTTGGGACACATCATATCAGGAGAAGGACTTTCAGTGGATCCAGAGAAGGTTGCAGCAATTGAGACATGGCCTACACCCACATCAGTCGCAGAGGTGAGAAGTTTTCTCGGACTTGCGGGATATTACCGAAGGTTTGTAGAGAATTTCTCGAGGATTGCAGAACCAATGACGAAGCTGACACGAAAGGATCAGGAGTTTGTATGGACAGAAGACTGCCAGAAGGCTTTTGAAGAACTGAAGAGAAGATTAACAACAGCACCTGTCTTGACTCTTCCTTCAGGGTCAGGAGGTTTTGTTGTTTACAGTGATGCATCAGGCAGTGGACTAGGATGTGTTTTGATGCAACATGGCAAAGTCATTGCTTATGCGTCAAGACAGTTGAAGGTCCACGAGAAGAACTACCCAACACATGATCTGGAACTAGCAGCAGTTATATTTGCATTGAAGATATGGAGGCACTATCTTTATGGAGAGAGGGTAGAAATCTTTACTGATCACAAGAGTCTGAAGTATGTGTATACTCAGAAGGAGCTTAACATGAGACAGAGACGCTGGCTGGAACTGATGGTAGATTTTGACATAGATCTGCAGTATCACCCGGGAAAGGCGAATGTGGTTGCAGATGCACTCAGCAGGAAGCCTACGGCGTATTTCTTGACGATGCAGCCCGAGTTATTGAGAGATTTACAGGAGCTACAGATAGAGGTTATCGTACCGGGACAGAATGGATTGATGGCTAATCTTGAGATTCAGTCATCCCTCGTGGAGAAGATTAAAGAAGCATTGCCCACCGATGCTAGATTCCGAAGACTCAAAGAAAGGACAGAAGCAGGTATGCAGACAGGACTACGCATCCACGAAGACGGGACATTGAGGTTTGGAAATCGCCTGTATGTCCCAAATGGAGAATTGAGACAGGAGTTAATGACTGAAGCGCATAGCTCCATGTACTCTGTTCACCCAGGAGGAACCAAGATGTATCGGGACTTGAGACAGTATTACTGGTGGCATGGAATGAAGAGAGAGATCGCAAGATTTGTGGCCAAATGCTTAGTATGTCAGCAAGTGAAGGCCGAACATCAGAGAACTGCAGGTATGTTACAGCCGCTTCCGATACCGGAATGGAAGTGGGAGCATATCACGATGGACTTTGTCACAGGATTTCCGAAGAGCCCCAGCGGAAGAGATGCAGTTTGGGTTATCGTGGATCGACTCACTAAATCGGCACACTTCTTGCCATTTAGAGTTGGACAGTCCACAGAGGTACTAGCTGACATGTATATGCGACAAATCGTCAAATTACATGGAGTACCTGTTAGTATTGTATCGGATCGAGATTCGAGATTTACATCTCATTTCTGGAGAAGCATGCAAGAGAGTCTAGGCACCAGACTCAAATTCAGCACGGCATACCACCCGCAGACAGATGGCCAATCGGAGCGCACCATTCAGATCTTGGAGGACATGTTGCGATCATGTATGCTAGATTTCGGAGGATCTTGGGAATATCATTTGCACTTAGTAGAGTTCTCCTACAATAACAGTTATCAGGCCAGCATTCAGATGGCGCCATTTGAAGCTTTATACGGAAGAAAGTGCAGATCACCTGTGTGTTGGAGTGACGTTGGTGAACGTCAAATACTGGGTCCAGAATTGGTAACGCAGACAGTGGAGAAGGTAAAGCAGATACAGAATCATCTACGAGCAGCTCAGGACAGACAGAAGCATTGGGCTGATACACACCGGCGTCCCCTAGAGTTCAAGGAAGGAGATCACGTGTTCTTGAGGATTTCGCCCACTCGGGGTACTATCAGATTCGGGAGCAGAGGCAAGCTGAGCCCAAGGTATATTGGGCCATTTGACATCCTCGAGCGCGTTGGTGAGGTGGCTTATCGGCTTGCATTACCTCCATCCTTAGAGGGAGTGCATGACGTATTCCACGTCTCACAGCTGCGAAGGTACGTGACCGACCCAAGTCACGTAGTCGATCATTCAGAGATCGCAGTAGGCCCAAGTTTGAGATATGAGGAACAACCAGTTGGCATCCTCGACGTCAGTGAGAAGACATTGCGGGGACAGACGATCAGACTGGTTCGTGTAGCATGGAAACACCATTCACCAGGCGAATCAACTTGGGAACGGGAAGATAGTATGCGCCAGCGATACCCCCACTTGTTCAAGGAGGCAGTTGTAAACTAGGCCACCTTGTATTTCCATAACTCTTTCTTTAGTAGCTTATTCTTTGATTGCGAGGACGCAATCCTTTTAAGGAGGGAAGATTGTAAACACCCTAAATTTTTGAAGTGAAATTAATATAATTTTCCGTATTTTCGGTATTTTCTGGAATTTATCACTGAGGTTTGTGGGTTAAATAATTTTAAGTGTGGCTTAATGGGGTTAAAATATTCTGGAAATAATAATTTATTGGGTTAAATGGAAAACCGGACGCGTGGCATTTTTCGGTGAATTTATTGGACTCCGGAGCAACGATTCGAGGACTAAAAGCTATTGGTGTTTAAACCAAACCAAGCTCGAACCAACCCGGATCAAACCAACCACAGCGGGTCCGACCCGAACCGCTGAGAACCCAAACCCGCTCGGGGAAAACCCTAGGCCGCCGGATCTACTGTAGCGGTATAAAGCCACCCTCATGGAAGTGCGTGCCAGACCAAACCCTAGCCGTAGTCGCCAACTCCAGGACCATCTCCCCCCTCAGCCGTGAACCAACGCCGACCCGCCGCCGAGTCAGCCCCGACCCGCCCGCGGCCGCTGTACTCCGATCGACGCTGCAGTCGAGTCATCCCCGACTCCCCGCGTCTCCCTTCCCCTCCGCTCCGATCAGCGAGCGACCCCGCTGCTCTCGGGTCCTCGTCGGTCGTCATCCCCTTCGCTCGACGCCGACTTCCACCAACCGGGACAGCCACCCGAGCGCTGTCTTCTGACCGAGCCAGGACGCGGCCAACCCAGGACGCATCTGTGCCCCGAGACCGGACACAGCAACTCGTCCAGGACACGAAGATTGACGTTCGGACACTTGGAAAACAGAATCCACGGAGCCCTGTTCAGGTATTGATTTCTCCCCACTCGCAACTCCGTTTTCAATTCCGTCGATTGCTATGCGTAGACTGTATACCCCTCTCGGTGCCCGTGCAACTCGCTCGGTGCATCGCGTCTTGTAGTGGTCGTACACCGCGATCCAAAACAGGAAAAAAACAACGCCATGTTTCACCTCGGAACTGAGTCCGCCCCGCCAATCGGGACGACTTGGTCGCACGCGGTCTTTACCAAACTGTGCGCGACATTGATACGGTCGTGTAGGATTTCGCAGAAGTCGATTCGGAGGTGCGTGCACCCCGGAATCAACGCGTATCCGCCGACAACACCCCGTATCCGTCGATTCTGAAACACGCTGTAACTTCGTGTACACACGTCGGATCGAGACGAAACTTGCGCCATCGGATCCGTAGTAATACGCTGGTCCTGTAAGCCAAGTTTGGTTCGATTCTGAGAACGTTGACAAAATCGCGTATCGTGGGCCCCACAGCTCCACTTGACGGGTGATTTTGTGATCGGCTCATCGGAATCCAATTCTGGAAGTTCCGTTGGGGTCGTATCGTCGTTCCTGACTTGTAGACACTGAGTTTGAGGAATTTGGAGACCCTTGACCCTGACACGCTTTTCGGTGCTAAGTGGCCACATGTGGAACCCGCTTTGGCCCGAAAATGACCTTTTTGCCCCTGTGTCCAAATTGGACGTAAGGACAGGCATTTCCAGCTAATTGACATCTTCTGAGACTGTTGGTGATATTTATTACAGCTTTCGGAGTAGTACCTACCGGATGCACAGATACCAGGACGACAGTTGACATTCAAACATCAGGCAAGTGTACCTTGCCACTCTATGCAGCTTAGTTATCTATTTTCCTTGCTTTATATATATATTGCTGTGCATGCTCAACCTAGGACCGTGTGACGTACTTAGCGTCCGATTATCAGTCGGGTGCCGACACTGTACGCAGTGTTGGGTACGGTCATCTAGAGATGGACATCCGTGACACTTTATTCTCGTACTTGTCTTATCAAGTACTCTATGACCCAGGACACTGGACACTATTCATGAGACAGGATTTTCCCGAGATATTCGTGGTGATTCTGTATAGGATATAGGACATGGACATTATATTCTTAGATACTGTATGACTGGTTGCATTTAGCTATGATCGCGCTTGACATGGGCATGAGACGTTATGGTCATGATATGCGTGGCTACATTGGGTGGGGAGAGACACACAGGCTACAGGCTGTTTACATATATATATCTTCTATTATTGAGAGGTCATAGACTCTCGTAGCAGAGCTAGACCCACTACCGGTTATTACCGCTACCGGCTCCCCGACACAGAGCTTGTAGTGGCTCAGCCTGAGACTAGTGATGCTCTCACTTGCATTTACACTTAGATGGTTACATATTTACCCATTGTTCATTGGTTATTTATTTGCTGCACTGCTTATCTGTATTTATTGGCATGAGCTTTCTTGTACCTTGCTATGTCCCCTGAGGACCTGGATCCGGATTTTGTCCCCAGATTTTGCAGACGAGGTTTATCCCGAGATCTACGGGACCGGTGCAGGAGCTGATCCAGGAGTTGTACCACCATCTGAGGACGAGGTCTTAGCTGAAGACTTCTCTTGAGCATCCATGTTTATTCTCAGTTTCCATTATTTATTTCAGTCTTTTACTTTCTGGTCTGTTGAACCATTGTACTAGCTATTTATCGGGTTGTTCCCCGAAGTACTTTGTGAGACTTGCTGATGATTTACATTCCTTATTTATTCTGTGGATCATATTTTATATCTTGTGTGGATGAGATTAGTTGTGCCATGATTGTCGTAGACTTGTTTTACAGCTTAAGTATGCCCTGATGGATCCATTATATTGAGTTGGTCCATCGGTGCGTACTGCTGGCCATTGCCACGTGTCCAGTCCCTCGGTATTTTGGGACTGGGGCGTGACATGGTTTTTGTGGTGGCCCATGCAGGTCTACGACTAAATAGTTCAGTTTCAACTTAGGGACCGGACCAGCCTGCCCTAAGGATAGTATGAATCATAGGATCTCATCCATTATTTAACCAGTTGTTGAACTCTATATCGATCTCGAATTTTGTTACTTGAACTGCATCCTGTATTGATTCCTCTGAGCGTTCTCATAGTTTATCTTTTGATTGCAGAGCAATGGATTCCGGGAACAGAGATGATATTCCTTTGGAGACACCACACGACGCTGTGGTTACTTATGGAGACGAAGTGACACCAGGGGATGGTGGACAAGCATCGCAGAGTGATCAAGCCGGACAGCCTAATCCAAGGTTCCGGAGAGATGACATTCCACCACCACCTCAGTTCACTCCCCAGATGCCAGTATTCCCGCCAGGACAAGCCATGGACGGGAAACAAATGTTCCAGATGATGTATGCTATGATGCAAGCACAGCAACAGATTCAGCAAGAGGCCCATCGACAGGAGGCCGAGTATCTGAGGACCAGCCTGGTATCCGCATTGGAGCAGGCAAATCCGCCAGCAAGGCGAACATCGACGGGATCTATCACCGATTTCCGTCATCTCAAGCCTCGCACATTTTCTGGTAAGGAAGGGCCAACGGAAGTTCATGAGTGGCTCACCAACATTCAGCATCAGTTGGAAGCCGTTGAACTTCCGAGAGAGAAGTGGATGACTGCAGTTAGAATGCAGTTAACTGATAATGCGCACCACTGGTGGTTAGCAGAAGAAAGGAGGCTCGGACAGGACAGAGTCACATGGGAAGAGTTCTCCAGACTCTTCCAAGAGATGTACATTCCAGCCATTGCACGGTCAGAGCTCAGAGACAGGTTCAACCGCCTTATCCAAGGCAGCATGTCAGTGGAGGAATACAATGCGGAATTTATTCGCCTGAGCCGCTTTGCCCCAACACTGATTTCAACGGAGGAAGAAAAAGCAGAGAAGTTCTTTGACGGCTTGAAGTTCGAGCTTCAGAGAGTGATTGGAACGGTAGCACCTACCTCTTATACCGATGTCCTTGCAGCAGCCCGACGCTTGGACCGCGTCACCAGGAGGGAATCTAATCTGAAGAGGCCTATCACATCAGCACCATCCAGGCCAGCACATGGGGATTCCGCAAAGCGAGCCCAAAGGGGTATGCCAGATAGAGCAGCACAGAGAGACAGACCTCTTCCTACTTGTCACCACTGCGGCAAGGTAGGACACATTGAGAAGGAATGCCGGCGTAAATTGGGACTATGTTTGAGCTGCGGATCCAACCAGCACTTTTCCAGGGACTGTACTGAACGCAGAGACGGAGCACCCAGACTAGCATTACCTGCACCACGACCAGCTTATCCAGCAGCAGGGGCCCAGCAGACAGGAGTTGGTGGGGTCAGACCACCAGCCCCAGGAGGAAATCAGCAGAGACCACCACTGGCACCACAGGCAGCCCTATTTCAGCAGCAGCAACAGCAGCAGAGAGGTCCAGCTCAGGGACGGGGACAGGCATTCCCATTAGCTGTTGAGGAGGAGGCTACAGCAGGCGAGGTCATCGCAGGTACTATTCTAGTAGCTTCATTACCAGCTGTAGCATTATTTGATTCTGGAGCATCGCATTCATTTATAGTAGCTAGCTTTGTAGCCACCCATAGAGTAGCTACCGCACCCCTTCCGAAGATGAAGAGAATTCTTACGGGAGGCGGTATTATTCCGGTTAGTGACGTCTGTAGATCATGTTCTGTAGTCGTATGTGGCCGAGAAATGCGAGCGCAGTTTCTGATATTTTCTATGCCGGATTATGATGTCGTACTTGGTATCGACTGGTTAAGTCAGTACCATGCGACTCTTGATTGCCGACTTGGGCAGGTTATATTTAGATCGCCAGGACATCCAGAATTTGAGTTTCCCCGAGGAGCAGTAGAGCAAGGAGTTCAGCCTACTCTTAGGGTATTATCTGTAGAAGAGGAGACAGGTTACCCAAGAGTCATATCAGAATTTGTGGATGTATTTCCTGATGATCTTCCAGGTTTACCGCCTGATCGGGAAATAGAATTCACAATAGACTTAACTCCAGGAGCAGAGCTAATCACTTCATCGGTTTATCGGCTAGCACCTAAGGAGTTAGTGGAGTTGAAGGAACAGGTTGATGATCTTTTGGAGAAGGGTTTCATTCGGCCCAGTGTTTCACCTTGGGGAGCACCCATCTTATTTGTGCCGAAGAAGGATGGAACAGTACGGTTGTGCATTGATTACCGGGCACTAAATGCTGTCACCATCAAGAACAGGTATCCCTTACCACGCATTGATGATCTATTCGATCAATTGAGTGGTGCAAGGGTATTCTCGAAGATTGACCTTAGATCCGGCTATCATCAGATCAAGGTGAGGAAGGAAGACATCCCGAAGACAGCTTTCAGGACGAAGTATGGGCATTATGAGTTTTTGGTGATGCCGTTTGGTTTAACCAACGCACCAGCAGTGTTTATGAGCTTAATGAACAGGGTCTTTCATCAGTTCTTGGATAAATTCGTAGTGGTGTTCATTGATGACATTCTCATATATTCCAAGAGCCCTGAAGAGCACGAGGAGCATCTTAGAATCGTGTTAGAGACCTTGAGGCAAGAGAAGTTATATGCCAAACTCAGTAAGTGTGAGTTCTGTATGGACAAAGTGCCTTTCTTGGGACACATCATATCAGGAGAAGGACTTTCAGTGGATCCAGAGAAGGTTGCAGCAATTGAGACATGGCCTACACCCACATCAGTCGCAGAGGTGAGAAGTTTTCTCAGACTTGCGGGATATTACCGAAGGTTTGTAGAGAATTTCTCGAGGATTGCAGAACCAATGACGAACCTGACACGAAAGGATCAGGAGTTTGTATGGACAGAAGACTGTCAGAAGGCTTTTGAAGAACTGAAGAGAAGATTAACAACAGCACCTGTCTTGACTCTTCCTTCAGGGTCAGGAGGTTTTGTTGTTTACAGTGATGCATCAGGCAGTGGACTAGGATGTGTTTTGATGCAACATGGCAAATTCATTGCTTATGCGTCAAGACAGTTGAAGGTCCACGAGAAGAACTACCCAACACATGATCTGGAACTAGCAGCAGTTATATTTGCATTGAAGATATGGAGGCACTATCTTTATGGAGAGAGGGTAGAAATCTTTACTGATCACAAGAGTCTGAAGTATGTGTATACTCAGAAGGAGCTTAACATGAGACAGAGACGCTGGCTGGAACTGATGGTAGATTTTGACATAGATCTGCAGTATCACCCGGGAAAGGCGAATGTGGTTGCAGATGCACTCAACAGGAAGCCTACGGCGTATTTCTTGACGATGCAGCCCGAGTTATTGAGAGATTTACAGGAGCTACAGATAGAGGTTATCGTACCGGGACAGAATGGATTGATGGCTAATCTTGAGATTCAGTCATCCCTCGTGGAGAAGATTAAAGAAGCATTGCCCACCGATGCTAGATTCCGAAGACTCAAAGAAAGGACAGAAGCAGGTATGCAGACAGGACTACGCATCCACGAAGACGGGACATTGAGGTTTGGAAATCGCCTGTATGTCCCAAATGGAGAATTGAGACAGGAGTTAATGACTGAAGCGCATAGCTCCATGTACTCTGTTCACCCAGGAGGAACCAAGATGTATCGGGACTTGAGACAGTATTACTGGTGGCATGGAATGAAGAGAGAGATCGCAAGATTTGTGGCCAAATGCTTAGTATGTCAGCAAGTGAAGGCCGAACATCAGAGAACTGCAGGTATGTTACAGCCGCTTCCGATACCGGAATGGAAGTGGGAGCATATCACGATGGACTTTGTCACAGGATTTCCGAAGAGCCCCAGCGGAAGAGATGCAGTTTGGGTTATCGTGGATCGACTCACTAAATCGGCACACTTCTTGCCATTTAGAGTTGGACAGTCCACAGAGGTACTAGCTGACATGTATATGCGACAAATCGTCAAATTACATGGAGTACCTGTTAGTATTGTATCGGATCGAGATTCGAGATTTACATCTCATTTCTGGAGAAGCATGCAAGAGAGTCTAGGCACCAGACTCAAATTCAGCACGGCATACCACCCGCAGACAGATGGCCAATCGGAGCGCACCATTCAGATCTTGGAGGACATGTTGCGATCATGTATGCTAGATTTCGGAGGATCTTGGGAATATCATTTGCACTTAGTAGAGTTCTCCTACAATAACAGTTATCAGGCCAGCATTCAGATGGCGCCATTTGAAGCTTTATACGGAAGGAAGTGCAGATCACCTGTGTGTTGGAGTGACGTTGGTGAACGTCAAATACTGGGTCCAGAATTGGTAACGCAGACAGTGGAGAAGGTAAAGCAGATACAGAATCATTTACGAGCAGCTCAGGACAGACAGAAGCATTGGGCTGATACACACCGGCGTCCCCTAGAGTTCAAGGAAGGAGATCACGTGTTCTTGAGGATTTCGCCCACTCGGGGTACTATCAGATTCGGGAGCAGAGGCAAGCTGAGCCCAAGGTATATTGGGCCATTTGACATCCTTGAGCGCGTTGGTGAGGTGGCTTATCGGCTTGCATTACCTCCATCCTTAGAGGGAGTGTATGACGTATTCCACGTCTCACAGCTGCGAAGGTACGTGACCGACCCAAGTCACGTAGTCGATCATTCAGAGATCGCAGTAGGCCCAAGTTTGAGATATGAGGAACAACCAGTTGGCATCCTCGACGTCAGTGAGAAGACATTGCGGGGACAGACGATCAGACTGGTTCATGTAGCATGGAAACACCATTCACCAGGCGAATCAACTTGGGAACGGGAAGATAGTATGCGCCAGCGATACCCCCACTTGTTCAAGGAGGCAGTTGTAAACTAGGCCACCTTGTATTTCCATAACTCTTTCTTTAGTAGCTTATTCTTTGATTGCGAGGACGCAATCCTTTTAAGGAGGGAAGATTGTAAACACCCTAAATTTCCGAAGTGAAATTAATATAATTTTCCGTATTTTCGGTATTTTCTGGAATTTATCACTGAGGTTTGTGGGTTAAATAATTTTAAGTGTGGCTTAATGGGGTTAAAATATTCTGGAAATAATAATTTATTGGGTTAAATGGAAAACCGGACGTGTGGCATTTTTCGGTGAATTTATTGGACTCCGGAGCAACGATTCGAGGACTAAAAGCTATTGGTGTTTAAACCAAACCAAGCTCGAACCAACCCGGATCAAACCAACCACAGCGGGTCCGACCCGAACCGCTGAGAACCCAAACCCGCTCGGGGAAAACCCTAGGCCGCCGGATCTACTGTAGCGGTATAAAGCCACCCTCATGGAAGTGCGTGCCAGACCAAACCCTAGCCGTAGTCGCCAACTCCAGGACCATCTCCCCCCTCAGCCGTGAACCAACGCCGACCCGCCGCCGAGTCAGCCCCGACCCGCCCGCGGCCGCTGTACTCCGATCGACGCTGCATTCGAGTCATCCCCGACTCCCCGCGTCTCCCTTCCCCTCCGCTCCGATCAGCGAGCGACCCCGCTGCTCTCGGGTCCTCGTCGGTCGTCATCCCCTTCGCTCGACGCCGACTTCCACCAACCGGGACAGCCACCCGAGCGCTGTCTTCTGACCGAGCCAGGACGCGGCCAACCCAGGACGCATCTGTGCCCCGAGACCGGACACAGCAACTCATCCAGGACACAAAGATTGACGTTCGGACACTTGGAAAACAGAATCCACGGAGCCCTGTTCAGGTATTGATTTCTCCCCACTCGCAACTCCGTTTTCAATTCCGTCGATTGCAATGCGTAGACTGTATACCCCTCTCGGTGCCCGTGCAACTCGCTCGGTGCATCGCGTCTTGTAGTGGTCGTACACCGCGATCCAAAATAGGAAAAAAACAACGCCCTGTTTCACCTCGGAACTGAGTCCGCCCCGCCAATCGGGACGACTTGGTCGCACGCGGTCTTTACCAAACTGTGCGCGACGTTGATACGGTCGTATAGGATTTCGCAGAAGTCGATTCGGAGGTGCGTGCACCCCGGAATCAACGCGTATCCGCCGACAACACCCCGTATCCGTCGATTCTGAAACACGCTGTAACTTCGTGTACACACGTCGGATCGAGACGAAACTTGCGCCATCGGATCCGTAGTAATACGCTGGTCCTGTGAGCCAAGTTTGGTTCGATTTTGAGAACGTTGACAAAATCGCGTATCGTGGGCCCCACAGGCTCCACTTGACGGGTGATTTTGTGATCGGCTCATCGGAATCCAATTCTGAAAGTTACGTTGGGGTCGTATCGTCGTTCCTGACTTGTAGACACTGAGTTTGAGGAATTTGGAGACCCTTGACCCTGACACGCTTTTCGGTGCTAAGTGGCCACATGTGGAACCCGCTTTGGCCCGAAAATGACCTTTTTGCCCCTGTGTCCAAATTGGACGTAAGGACAGGCATTTCCAGCTATTTGACATCTTCTGAGACTGTTGGTGATATTTATTACAGCTTTCGGAGTAGTACCTACCGGATCCACAGATACCAGGACGACAGTTGACATTCAAACATCAGGCAAGTGTACCTTGCCACTCTATGCAGCTTAGTTATCTATTTTCCTTGCTTTATATATATATTGCTGTGCATGCTCAACCTAGGACCGTGTGACGTACTTAGCGTCCGATTATCAGTCGGGTGCCGACACTGTACGCAGTGTTGGGTACGGTCATCTAGAGATGGACATCCGTGACACTTTATTCTCGTACTTGTCTTATCAAGTACTCTATGACCCAGGACACTGGACACTATTCATGAGACAGGATTTTCCCGAGATATTCGTGGTGATTCTGTATAGGATATAGGACATGGACATTATATTCTTAGATACTGTATGACTGGTTGCATTTAGCTATGATCGCGCTTGACATGGGCATGAGACGTTATGGTCATGATATGCGTGGTTACATTGGGTGGGGAGAGACACACAGGCTACAGGCTGTTTACATATATATATCTTCTATTATTGAGAGGTCGTAGACTCTCGTAGCAGAGCTAGACCCACTACCGGTTATTACCGCTACCGGCTCCCCGACACAGAGCTTGTAGTGGCTCAGCCTGAGACTAGTGATGCTCTCACTTGCATTTACACTTAGATGGTTACATATTTACCCATTGTTCATTGGTTATTTATTTGCTGCACTGCTTATCTGTATTTATTGGCATGAGCTTTCTTGTACCTTGCTATGTCCCCTGAGGACCTGGATCCGGATTTTGTCCCCAGATTTTGCAGACGAGGTTTATCCCGAGATCTACGGGACCGGTGCAGGAGCTGATCCAGGAGTTGTACCACCATCTGAGGACGAGGTCTTAGATGAAGACTTCTCTTGAGCATCCATGTTTATGCTCAGTTTCCATTATTTATTTCAGTCTTTTACTTTCTGGTCTGTTGAACCATTGTACTAGCTATTTATCGGGTTGTTCCCCGAAGTACTTTGTGAGACTTGCTGATGATTTACATTCCTTATTTATTCTGTGGATCATATTTTATATCTTGTGTGGATGAGATTAGTTGTGCCATGATTGTCGTAGACTTGTTTTACAGCTTAAGTATGCCCTGATGGATCCATTATATTGAGTTGGTCCATCGGTGCGTACTGCTGGCCATTGCCACGTGTCCAGTCCCTCGATATTTTGGGACTGTGGCGTGACAAAGAAAATCCTAGAATTTATAAACTAAACTATTATATATATAGGGTAGATAGGAAGCAGCCGCGGCTCAGATTCTGCCATGTGGCCTGTATCCAAGCAGCCCCACCCAGATCGGACAGTCCGGGTTTGACCCGGCTTGGCTCGGCTTAGTCCGAGTCAAACTCGGACTCGGCTTGGCTCGAGGTCGGCTCGGCTGCACCCGCACCCACCCCGCGGTCGCTGACAGGCGGGCCCCACCCAGTTCGCAATAGGAGGCTGACGGGTGGGCCCCATGTTGGCTGACTGGGCAGAATAGTTACTATTCTGGGTTTTTATTTTCAGAAAATAGTTTTTAAATTCAGTTTTCCCTAATTAACTCAAAATAAATGTTAAAATAATCAAAAAATTCCCAGAAAATTCTAGAAAATATATTTTATTATTTAGAACCTAAAATAAAAATTTGGGGTGTTTTTAATTAGGTTTGCCCTAAAATAAATTTTTGAAAGTCCTAGGAAATTAGGGTTACTAGTTTTTAATTAACCAAAAAATTATGGAAAAATCCCACTAGCCCCAAATTAACCTAAAAACGATATATAAGCTAGAATTTCAGGATACAGAGGTTATAAGTCTACCCAGCTTAAAAAATTTTGTCCTCAAAATTTAAAATTCTTAATTTTTTTTTTGACCATCAAAATTTAAATTCATCAAACCATGTAATCATGAAGTAAATAAATATAGTTATTTCAAAAAAATTTCAAAATTCAAAAAATATCATATTCCTGAAAATCTTCAAGTTTAAAATCAAATTTTATTCTTATCACAATCTCCTCCAAAATTTTAAGTTAATAACTAAATACTTAAAAATTTAATATCCAATCCTCTAATTTAAATCCAATCAATTTATATTTAGAAATTTAAAATCTTATCCCAAAAATTTGAATTCAAGCTCTAATCCATTAGTGATCTTATTCCTCAATTTTTTTTTCCACACAATACTCAATGATGTAATACTTATGAAATCTTCAAATACCATATTTAAATATAAATTTAAATTTATATCTTGCCGTCAAATAAATATAATGATAATCTTCTTAAATTTCTCAAAATTTAATGACAAATTCAATAATATCATAATCTTTATAAAAATCTATGATTTAACAAAATCGTCAATTCTGCCATATTAATTTCTCAGCTCTTTATTTAAATTAATGGTCATCCTCGAAATTTAAGGTCACATTGTCTCTCTCTGTCCAGTCATAACCTCTTCATTAATCTTTACTACGGTCAAACCCCCAACAATCAAAGTCTAGAAAAATCCTACCTACAGTCATACAACATACAATCTAGAAAAAAATATATGTGGTTTATGGTCTGTTTTGTCATAGTATTGCAGTCTCTGCCAGGGTGTACTACTAACTACATTCTAGCAAGAAAATCACTAATACAAGCTACGGTACTAAGAAATTAATCAATCAAACAGACAGAAAAGGAACAGAAGGAAGGAAAAGAACAGAACCTTCTAACACATCACCTGGACATCTTCAACTTCTAACATATACTTAACTCTGGCACATTCACTCACTAATTCCTATCCCTGTACACTGATACCCACATCAACTAATCACTAATCCACAAGATATCCATGGATACATCCATATTGCATACACATGTCTATTAATACCAAAATTTGATACCAAGAACCTCTAACACAACCATGGGTCAAATGATGCATCCAAAGTTTGATACCTCTATCCTTTTTAGGTACCACTGTTTCTACTACTAGAAAACCCACTGCTAGCTCTCTTACCTACTGTAATTGTTGATACTAGTTGTTCTTATCACTCAAGTGCACACCAAGTGCAACACAGCATACTAAGTACTACTCCCTCTAATACAACTTTAGATGGATACCCAAGTCAGTTTACAGTGCCATATCAGACATGCTCAAGCCAACAGATCCTTACACATGCACTTCATCCACTCACATACTGATATACATTTCTTATTCACCATAAAATTTTATCCTCAAAATAAAATCCTCAAATTTTAACTTCTCGAACAATTTAAAATAAAATGTATATACTTTCCTCAAAAGTCAAATATTCAAATATTGAAATAAAATTTTAATCACTTCCAAAAATCTTTATAGCTTTGACTATGTTTATTGAATTGAATTTGAATCCTCAAAATTTTAATAACATAAAATCTCAACTCCTCAAAAATTCTTAAAAATTTAAATTTATTTCCAATCTTCAAATTATAATTTAAATCCACATCTTGTAGTCCAATAGCTCTAATATTAATCTTTCTCAATGTCCTCATCAACATATGTTATCAGATGATATCGTAAATTAGTCCATAAAATTTATCTCGATATGAAATCAAACTCAATAACGACACCAAGAATTAAATTTAACAACTGATCAACAAGAATAAAATTCAATAACAACAAGTGAGAACGGACGAAAACAAGGAAAAAGATTTAAATTAAAAATTATAATAAGATTCTCAAGGGTCGTCCCAGGAATCTCTCAAGGAATTTTGTGATTGAGTATTCGCTCTCATCCTAGTATCATATGTCCTATATCCTATCGCAGGCATGCAGTAGTACAACTAAGACGTCGCACTACCACGATATCGCACAACTTGCGAAGTCTAACCTGCATGGGCCACCACTAAAAATGTGTCACGACCCGCACCCAAAATTTAGGGTACGAGTACGTGGGTACGTCTAGCCTACGCCGCAGCATCGGCGGTAGAACGATGTCTAGGTCATAATACTATCTAATCAATCGCACAAGAATATCCAACTCCATAAGGAGACACAGATATCACAATATAATATGGAAATACTCAATCACATAATCAAAGCACGATAAGATATCGAAGAAAATAAATAATCATAATGCAACACAAATCTAAACAAAAATAGTCTAACTCAAACAATAACATCCAAATCTCAAAGTATGCTGGAAACAAATCTGGTACCATAAACTACTAAAATAAACTAACTGAATAACTAGTAATCCCAACTAGACCTTCCGAAATCACAACTGAACTATAAGATCCAAGGCTGCAGCTACTCTCCCTGTGGACCATAAAATGTCGGACACCACTCCTCTAAGTCGCAGTTTGGAAAAATATTTCTAGTCAGGACGGAACAAAGTATATCTCTAATAGCAGTTCTAAATCAATGATATAAACTATGTAGCAGTAAATAGATGTAAATATAAAAGATGCATATACATATACAAGAGATACACAATAAAGGAAATACCGGAAATAAATACAAGAATGAACAATATGACAATGAACAAGAATACTAATGACTAAGTGTGTGAGTACTAGCTTTAACATGTGATTAGCTTGAGAACTTGTACATGAATAATGGCCTGGTTAGTTATACGTGCGGTGTATGACCAACACTAACATGAGAACAAGACTTGTACATGAAGGGTATGATCACATATCTACACTAAAATACTCCCCACCCCTGACTTGTATAGTAGATCCAACCATGGTACGCTATGGCACGCGATTCACTGGGAAGGTAAAAAATCTTCCCGAGAATCAGTGTCTATACATGCACAAGATAATTAATGAAATAAGACTTGCACAAGATACACCATATACAAGGAATAATATCTCATGACGAGATCCGGAGTATAACCATCGTGTCAAGAAACATGGATATCTACACTAAATACAATGAACATAGAGGATATTATAAACAAGAAACTATCAGAAAATATACTCGCCTGTGGTCCTTAGCTGGTATGAATTAGAGTCCAAGTCACAGTCCAAATACCCTATGTATTACAATTTTACCATGTCAAAAGATAATTTATTTTAATTTATTTAATTCTGGAATAATTACTCTAAAATCCTATTTTAATCTTATTATTTGATTTTTAGGTTAATTTCTAAATTTTTTTCCAAAGAAACTAAATTTTACCAATTCGATACTCATGGCACGCAAATCGAGGCGATCTGTTGACTAAAAATTCAACCGATGCAAACTCGACTTTCATGCATGGTTTCTTGTAGATTTCGGCGTTAAAAACATGCTGGAATTTACGGCTCATCCGAATTCAAATTCGTTTGAAAATTATTGCGCATACAAATTTTGTATTGTGCAACGGTGGTTAATTTCTAACCTAGAAGTTCTACAGAATTAATAGTATATAAATCTTTGAATTAATTTTTGGGAAAATATATGTCAATGATCCCGACATTAGATTTCTGAAACTTTAAACAGTTCATAATTCTGATTCCTGGTTCTCCCGAAATCGCAAAAATATCGAGAAGCGTATATTTTCGGACATGTTGTGCTCTACGAATTTTCCAGAATTTAATTCTCATAATTTCGTAAAAAAATTTATACACTCAAAAGGCTAACCTCAATATGGTTCTAATGCAAGAAACATGGCCGAGTTTGGAGTCCGGAGCTATGAGTAATGGCTTCTGGAAGATGAAGGAATCCTAGATGATAATTCTCCAAAATTCGGCTCAAAGAAAACCCTAGAATTTATAAACTAAACTATTATATATATAGAGGAGAAAGGAAGCAGCCGCGACTCGGATTCTGCCAAGTGGCATGCATCCAAGCAACCTTGCCCAGATCGGACGGTCCGGGTTTGACCCGGCTTGGCTCGGCTGAGTCAGAGTCGAACTCTGACTCGGCTCGGCTCGAGGTCGGCTCGGCTGCACCCGCAC
The DNA here is from genome assembly GCA_036927795.1 of Iris macrosiphon. Classification (NCBI taxonomy): domain Eukaryota; kingdom Viridiplantae; phylum Streptophyta; class Magnoliopsida; order Asparagales; family Iridaceae; genus Iris; species Iris macrosiphon. The sequence continues at coordinate 67,310,083 of JAYESA010000010.1, read as the reverse complement.
CCACCCCGCGGTCGGTGACAGGCGGGCCCCACCCCGTTCGCAGAGGGAGGCTGACGGGTGGGCCCCTTGTTGGCTGACTGGACAGAATATTTACTATTATGGGTTTTTATTTTCAGAAAATAGTTTTTAAATTCAGTTTTCCCTAATTAACTCAAAATAAATGCTAAAAATAATCAAAAAATTCCCAAAAAATTCTAGAAAATATATTTGATTATTTAGAACCTAAAATAAAAGTTTGGGGTGTTTTTAATTATGTTGTCCCTAAAATAAATTCTTGAAAGTCCTAGGAAATTAGGATTACTAGTTTTTAATTAACCAAAAAATTATAGAAAAATTTTACTAGCCCCAAATTAACCTAAAAACTACATTTAAGCTAGAATTTCAGGATACGAAGGTTACACTTTCCCAGCCTGGACCGAAAGAATTTGAAATAAGTAAATAATGTACAATTAGAATAAAAAAATTATAAATAAATGTGTGAATTTATAATAAAATAAAATTATATACTTACGTCGCTCCATCGTCCCACAACTCGGAAAGCAGGCCGCTCTGGTAGAGTAGAGGGATCTAAAAATCCTAGACGATCGACATATACTCCGTAATCCAGCAACATACCAAGATATGGATTTGCTCCAGTTGGAGCAACATGTGTAGTCTTCGTTGTAGTAGTAGCAGTAGAATTAGGGGTAGTACCGGGAGTAAATACCGAAGGAACTCCAGGAGATGGAGTAGCTCCGCCTACTGATGAATGAGTATATGACAGAAATAAACAATTATCAATATCTACGAAGTCGTCCTCACTAACTCCTCTACGATCTGCATTTGTAGTAGTGGATGGGGATGGTGGGATAAAGATCCTCGACGTCGTACACAGCCTCACCCCGCCATTGGAAAATCTACAAGAAATAAAAAAATGGTGTGATAAAACAAATAAATAATGGTGTGATGAAACAAATAATAATGATGTCACGATACTCATAAAGTAATGGTACGATAAGAAAAAACTAGTGTCATGATACTAATAATAATAGTATGATGAAACAAACAGATAATCCAATATAATACATATATAATTACTTAATAATCTTCTTCATCTTCTTATTTGTCTTCATCTTTTGAACCATCTTTACCTTCTACTTCTTCATTTTCATTTTTATTTCCACTATCACTTTTTGTAACCTTCGTGTCCCAAATATCTAAATTTAGTATATTATTGTGCCAATGTTTGATAAATAAAAATTTGTTAGTTAAACTTCACTAAATAGATTTACTTTAAGGAATTATTTTAATTAAAGTTTATGTAAGGTAATTGTAGTTAATAGATTTATTTAAGATAATTATGTTATGTAAATTTTATTTAGAGTAATTGTATTATGTTAGGGAGTAGGCGATTACATTCCATTTAGGGTTCAAATTCATATTAATTAGCTAAATGGTAGATTGATAATTGCATGAACAAAACCACTCAAACAAATCCCTAAGGCCGCCCCCCCCCCCCAACTCCCCTTTTGGGGGGTGTGTGTGTGTGTGTGTGTGTGTGTATATTATTATGATACAAAATAAAACCCTAGTTTGCTTTCCATCTATATTTCCAAACCTTAATCACATTCTTCCCCACTTCTTTCTCTTCCAAATATAATTTCAAACCTTAGAGAAGTGCTAGAGGAGAAGAGATAATTAGTGGAGAAGATTGGATACTCTTTTGTGTTGTATCTCCATTGACTTTGATAGTCAAAATTAAGGTAACTTTCAATCATTCTTCTTAATCTTTAAAATATTCTAAGGACATGTAGGTGCCAATAAATAGAAATTCTACCATTAGAGACATAAAATAGGTTAGAGAAGATCTTAAGTAAGGGTTATTAATTTGGTTTTATATAAATTAGATGCATACATGTGTTCCTTTTATCCAAAATAGCCCAAATTCGTCATAATAATCAGCATCGTTTTTAGCAGCCAAAGCAAATTAGAAATACTATAACTCCTGACTCGAAACTCCATTTATTCTTCTATTTTTTTAACAGAACCATATCAAAGTTAACTTTCCAAATATATAAATTAATAGCCAAATTCAAATTGAAACTTTCTGTAAATCTGTTTGAGTATCAGGTGTCAAAAAAAAAAAAATTTGTGTCGGTATTTTTGCGATTTCGGAAGTTTTTGGACACGAAAATGCGATCCGTTTAGTTTTTTGGAAAGATGATACGAAGGCCTAGCACATACTATAACCTTAAAAATAATTGAATCAGTCTAATATGTACATTATTACCTACAAATAAAAAACTTAAAAGTAGATATAGATTCGTATGAAACCTAAGTTGATAGGATATTCATTAATTTTATTCACATATTTATATTGGTTATTCCTAAAATAGGTTACTTGGATTTGGACTTGGTACCCATACCATCAACTAAGGATGACATGCAAGTACATTCTTTGTTTATTTTCAATATTGATAGTTACCATAAATGCATGTCTAGTTATGTATACTTGATTCTTGACACGTTTGTTACACATATAGTAGCATATGCATCCCTCTTTCATGATACATTGTTTTCCATGTTTGCTGTGTAGTTGTGATCACCATACTCGTATTCTTTTGCGCTTATGACCCATGTATCATAATTTCGGATCCATGTATATTAGTCAGAACGAGAAAGTACTAGTTAGATATGTGATCAATGTCTTAGTTAGTCTGTATCCATGCCCAATCATACACCTCACATATGATTGATCATTACCTTAGTATAGCTCGGGCCTCTCCCAAGCTGATCACATATCTAAGGAGTACTTCAAAATACGTAGTTAGTATTTTCCTTCTTATTTTATTCTATTCATGATGCCATTTACTATGCTTACTTATGATTACATGTTTTACCTTTAATTTCCTCGTCTTGACATCAGTTTACTTGCTTATCATGTATTCATTACTATTTATTTAGTCACTACCATATATTTCAAACTATATTCATTGAATTCTACTCGTTCTATCCTGATTAGATAAATATTTTAGGTGACTACGATGAGGACGGTTACCCTACCCATTATGGATCATATGATGGTGATATAACTGAGCCTGATCTGGCCCTTCAGGAGAATCATTAAGAATTTTTAGCACATGCCCCAATTGTGAACCCATAATTTAGTTTTAGATTTGCTTTGTCTCCGGATTTGTCTTCAGATTTATTAGACCATATGGATACTTGCTATTTGGATTTTCAGTACTTATTTTGGAGACTATTTAAACCATGATTTGAGACTTTTATTTCTCTTTATCATATTCCTATCATGCGATTATATATCTTAGAGTTGTAATTGAATATTTCATGATTATTGGTTTGTTCTCCCTAAAGAAGTAAGATATTACTACGTGAGTTGTAGATCATAATTGTGGCTTATTGTACATCGTTCTATCGCCAACTCTACGATGTAGGCTGGGCGTGCCCATGACTCATTCCCAAATTTCGGATGCGGGTCGTGGCACATTTTTATGGTATCCCATGCAGGGGTCAAGCTTCACAACTAGTGAGATGTCATAGTAGTAGTTAGGAGTGGAGTAATATTACAAGCCTGAAATAGGATATAGGATATTAGGAATAGGGAATACTTGATCACAACTAGGAAATCCACTCTGCTTAGAATTTACTAATTTCTATTCCACTCCGAGTAATCTGATATCCTTCATGATTATTGTCCTTCTTCAATAATATCTTATCTTGTGCCATATCGTTTATTTCTTGTTATTTTCTAACTTTTCAGAATGGCACCCAAGACCAGGGCATCATATAGTTTCATATCTATATCTTTTGTGCTTAAGTATAGTTTAGTAACAGAAACCTTGGGTAGGCGTTGCAAGAATAATTGACTAGGATAGAGATTTATGTCTGATGCTTGCAAGGGGCATCGTGTTACCTTGAGAGGTCATGATTTGTGTGCTAGATTACTCGTAATGCCACTCCCGAGTTTTGATATTATCCTCGGGATGGATTAGTTGAGTATATACCATGCTAGCATAGATTGTAACGAATGATGTGTGTTATTTCATCCTACAGGAGATTCGGGGTTCGAGTTTGCTAGAGAAGCCATATAGCAAGATGATGGGTTTGTTTGTAGAACCATGGTAGAGGAGAAGGATTTGTTGTATCCTATTATTACAGAATTTCTAGACATATTTCCCGAGGAGTTGCCAGGATTGCCACCAGATAGAGATATTGAATTCTCTATCGATTTAGTGCCTGGAGTGGAGCCGGTGTCGTAGCATGTCTACAGGATCAACAACAACGAGCTGACAGAGTTGAAGAAGCAAGTTGATGAATTATTGGACAAGGGATTCATCAGATCGAGTTTATCACCCTGGGGAGCTCCAGTATTATTTGTGCCAAAGAAGGATGGGTTGGTGCGGATTTGCATCGACTATGGGGCCTTGAACAACCTCACACTTAAGAATAAATACTCGCTACCGAGTATATATGATCTTTTCGACCAGTTGAGCGACGCAAGAGTATTTTTGAAGATTAACTTGAGTTTTGGCTATCATCAGGTAAAGGTAAAGAAGGAGGATATTTTAAATTCTGTATTTCGGACTAGATACGACCAGCATAAATTTATGGTGATATCATTTAGGTTGACTAATGCCTTGGCGGTCTTCATGAACTTGATGAACAAGGTATTCCATCAATATGTTGACAAGTTCGTGGTGGTGTTCATAGATAATATTATTATTTATTCAAAGATGTTAGAAGAGCACAAAGAGCATCTAAGGATTGTGTTAGAGACTCTCAGGAAGGAGAAGCTCTATAGAAAACTTTTGAAATATGAGTTTTTCTTAGACAATGTGGAGTTTCTCAGAAATGTAGTGGCTGGAGATAGGATATCCGTAGATCCTAACAAGATTGTTGTTGTAGAATCTTGGACAACTCCGAGTTCTGTTACAGAGATCAGAAGCTTCTTAGGATTGGCGGGATATTATAGAAAGTTTGTGAAGGACTTCTCCTGGATTGCAGAGCCGTTGACTAGACTCACTCGAAAGGATATAGAGTTCGTATGGACTGAGGACTATCAGGATGTTTTTGATGAGCTAAAAATGAGGTTGACTATAACTCCCATATTGACGTTGCCAACGGGATCAGGTAGATTTACTATTTATAGTGATGCTTCAGGAAATGACTTGGGATGTGTTCTAGAGCAGAATAAGAAGGTCATGGCATATGCATCCAGACAGTTATGGCCATAAAAGAAGAACTATCCCACACATGACTTGGAGTAGGCAGCGATGATCTTTGCTCTAAAGTTATAGAAATATTACCTGTACGAAGAGTGTGTGATAATATTCACTGACCATAAGAGCTTAAAGTATATTTTCACACAGAAAGAATTGAATATGAGGCAACACAGATAGCTAGAACTAATGAATGATTTGATATTTTATTACAGTATCATCCAGGAAAGGCCAACATAGTTGATGATAGCTTGAGTAGGTATCCGGTAGCTATGTATCTAACGAGGGACTGCCATTTGTTAGCAAATTTTGAGTGCTTGGACATTGAGATTATTGTTCCTGGAATGGAGGTACAGATGATGGGTATGCAGTTTAGTCTGGGTTGATGGATAAGATTTGAGAGATGCAGTATCAGGATTAGAGTTTGAGGAGTATCAGAGCTCATGTGCAGGCCAAATTGTTAGATGATTTTAGCATTGTAGATGATGGTTCATTGAGACCCAAAACTAGATTATGTATGCCTAGTAGAAATCTGTGGGAAGAGATCATGCGTGAGGCTCATTATTCTTAGTATTCTATACATCCTGGATCTAACAAGATATATAATAACCTGAGAGATCATGTATGGTGGTAAGGTATGAAGCGAGAGGTGGCATGCTTTATTTTCAGATGTCTAGTGTGCCAGCAGGTCAAAGCCGAGAGACAGAGACCAGGAGGGTTACTTCAGCCACTATCGATCCCTGAATGGAAGTAGGAATATATCACAATGAATTTTGTTCCGAAATTTCACCCACTCCAAGAGGGAAGGTGCAATTTGGGTCATCGTTGATAGGTTAACCAAATTGGCTCACTCTTTGCCATTCAAGGTATAATTTTCTACGGAGAAGCTTGCCGAGTTATAAGTGAGGCAAATTGTCAGGTAATACGGGATTCTGATGAGTATCGTCTTCGATCCGGATAGCAGATTTATATCCCATTTTTAGAGGAGCTTGCAGGCTAGCTTGGATACCCAACTCAAGTTTAGCACTGCTTATCACCCTTATACAGATGGACAGTCGAAGAGGACTATTCAGACGCTTAAGGATATTCTTCGGACCTGTGTACTAGATTTTGGTGGTTCATGAGAGGATTATATTTATCTAGTAGAGTTTACATACAATAATAGCTACCAGGCTAGTATCGAGATGCCTCCTTTTGAGCCTTTGTATGACCAGAGATGTCGGACTCCATTATCATGGGACAACGTGGATGAGAGAGCACTTTAGGATCATAAATGGTAGATGATGCTATAGAGAAGGTAAAATAGATTAGAGAGAGACTTTGGGTGGCGTAGGACCGACGGAAGTAGTGGACCGATAGTCACCGTAGACCTCTAGAGTTTGAGGTATAAATTTTCTTATGTTGAGGTTAATAATACTTGTAGAGTTTGTGTTAAGGTTTTGTTTGACTATAGTTGGCGATTTGGTATTCTTGAGATTTTTTTTGACATGGACAATTCGTTTTGGTGGAGGCGGAAAGCTCTGTCCAAGGTTCATTGGACCTTTTAGCATTCTTGAGAAGGTCAGTGTTATAGCCTACCGACTAACATTGTTGTCTACATTGGAGGGAGTGCAAAATGTGTTCTACGCGTCCCAACTGAGGCAATATATGGTAGATCCTAGGATGTACTAGATCATTCGGAGATTGAGGTTAGACCGAGTTTCCGTTATCCGTAGCAGCCTTTGGAGATACTGGATCGCAGGAGGAAGGTGCTGCATAACCAGACGATTCCCTTGGTTCGTGTTGTTTGGAGGCATCACTCTCCAGATGAATCTACTTGGAAAAGAGAGGATGGGATGCATGAGCGTTACCCCAACCTTTTCTAGCTATGAGGTATTCTTTCTTTCTTTTCATTTTTATTCTATCCTAAATTTCGAGGATACAATTTTTCTGAGGGTAGACTAATAACCTCCATATCCCAAATATCTAAATTTAATATATTATTGTGCCAATATTTGATAAATAAGAATTTGTTAGTTAAACTTAACTAAATAGAATTACCTTAAGGAATTGTATTAATTAAAGTTTATATAAGGTAATTGTAGTTAGTAGATTTATTTATGGTAATTGTATTATGTAAATTTTATTAGAGTAATTAGATTATGTTAGGGAGTAGGAGATTACATTCCATTTAGGATTCAAATTCATCTTAATTAGCTAAAGGGTAGATTGGTAATTACATAAAAAAACCACTCAAACAAAACCCTAACTAACTCCCCTCAAGCAAACCCTAAAACTAAACCCTAACCCATCCTATTAATTGAGGCTGTCCCCCCACTCCCCTATTAACCACCAACTACAACCCTCCTACTATATATATATATATATATATATATATATATATATATATATATATATATATATATATATATATATATATATATATATATATTATTATTATTATTATTATTATCATCATCATGATAATGATATAAAATCAAACCCTAGTTTGCTTCGGATCTATATTTCGAAATTCTAATCACCTTCTTCCCCACTTCTTTCTCTTCCAAATACAATTCCAAAACTTAGAGAAGTGCTAGAGGAGGAGAGCTAGTTGGTGGAGAAGATTGGACCCTCTTTTGTGTTGGATCTCCATTGAGTTTGAACTTCAAAAGGTAACTTTCAACCCTTCTTCTTAATCTTTAGAAAATTCCAAGGACATGTTGGTGCCAACAAATATAAATTCTAGCATTAGAGACATAAAATATATTAGAGAAGATCTTAAGTAAGGGTTATTAATTTGGTTTTATATAAATTAGATGCATACATGTGATCCTTTTGTCCAAAATAACCCAAATTTGTCATAACAATCAGCCTCATTTTTAGCAGTCATAGCAACTTAAAAATAACATAACTCTTGACTCGGGACTCCGTTTAATATCCTATTTTTTTCGGTTTTCTATTGGTTGCTTCAACTATAACCCCAGCTCTGTTGATTGGTTTGAACAAGATATGACTTATTTGAAATGAATTGAATGAACAATTAATAAAAATGAATATTTCTCTGAGATTTCGGATAACCGTATCGAAGTTAGATTTCCAAATATATAAATTAATAGACTAAATTCGAACCAAAACTTTATGTAAATCTGTTTGAGTATCAGGTGTCCGAAAAACAAATATGTTTTAATATTTCTCCAATTCTGGGAGTTTTTGGACACAAAAATGTGCTCCGTTTTGTTTTTTTTGAAAAGTTAATATGAATGCCTACTACATCAGAAATAATTGAATGAGTCTAATTATTTTTGATTTAATATCAAAAGAAGAACTGGGAGAACTAAATTTGATTTAACAAACTAAATAGTACAAAGAAGAGTCATAGAAGATAATCTAATTACAAATTTGTTTTTTTTTTGGGGGGGGGGGGTGACGATGGAGGGTTAGGAGTGTAGCAACTCTCTTTACTCCGTGGACGATCCGATAAAGAAGATCTTCTCTCTTCCTTGAGTGTTGATTCAGAGATAGCTAGCCAGCCTCTTGCATGGGGGTAGTACCCTGCTATTTATAGTCATATTTGTGGCTGCATATATTTTGGGTCGGATAGGTGGCACGGTTTGCCACGTGCCCCCTCTCAATGGAAGGGTGCTACAACTATGCACGGGAATCTGGGCTCCGCTGCCATATGAATATTCGTTAGAATTTTGTTATTTTATTGAATATCTGGGCAGTTCTCAACTATGTAGGCACGACTTGGTCAAATGGACACGTGGCAGCTATTTGGTTGGAGAGGACCACTCAGTTGTAACAGCAAGACTTGGTCGACATGGAATCTAGGACACATATGGCCAAAGACGCATGGGACATACGGAGTCTGGAATGCACGAGGCCAGAGAGGCATGGACCGATGGAGTCTGGAACGCATAGGCCAGAGTCGCTTGGGATGCATGGAGTCTGGGATGCGTGGCCTAGAGACGCATGGACTGCATGGAGTCTGGGACGCATGGAACAGAGACGCATGGGATCTTTTTGTCGAGTTGTTCACGTGGCTCTACACCATCCTTGGGACTTCTGTCTCTTAGTGTATTCTCGTCCTTCGAGGCGATAAAAAAAATCTTTTTTGTAAGAATTCTGTGTCAGACGTCATCTTTGTTGTCACAACGTCATGTCAGGTCGATCTGCGGCCAGTTGTCAGGATGCTTGTTTGGACCACATGGTTATCCCTTTTTTGGGCCGTATGGTGTCCATGCGATCCGACTGTTAAGTTTTTATTTGGGGGCATATGGACGTCGGTCGCATGGTTGCATCTTTTCCATGCTTCTACAAGACCCCCTTCAAAGTTTTCAAACTGATAACTTTGAATAAGAAGCATGGATGGGGTATGTGTCACACCCCAGTCCCAAAATACATAGGACCAGGAATACGTGACATGCCAGCTACGCATTCGACCAGACTCTGGTCTGACTCGAATACGTATAAGTTGTATAATAAAAAGGGTGCTATCTAGATATCCCATAAATTCAAACCTCTATGTCTCAATCCACAATGAACAGAAATATACAAGAAGAGCTACATGTGCTAAAGTCGGCCGCCCAATAACACACCAACTTGAATAGACCCGAGAAGAAATATGAGTCTATAAAAACTAGGCTACAACAGCAGATGAATAATCAATATGAACAAAGTAACCATAATGCCGGTAGAAATGATATAAGTACCTGGTACAATGCCTGCAAGACATGCCACTCCATTAGCAACTCCAATGCTCCGTAATCGCCTATGCTGCAAAACTGGCAGGGGACCAGGTCCTTAGAGGGACGTAACAAGGTACAAAAATATAGCATGCCAAGTATACAGAAAGTACAAGTGCATCGACAGGGTAATCTATCATAACCAAACAAGTGAGACACAGTTTAAAGACAATGTTTGACATGTGTGCTATCCAAAATAAAATCGTAGCTCTGGATACGGAAACACACGGGACATACCGCAGCTTCGGGCAAAGAGTCACACGGGTGATACAACTACACTAGATACAGGATCACTACAGAAACAATACATATATATATATATATATATATATAAGCGCATGCAGAGGAGCCCAAACGTCTAGTAACTGTCTTCTCCATCCCAAGTGGTCAACGATTGTGCGTTGAACCTGAACCTCTATCTAACAGTCTCGTCATACAGAAATAACTCAACAGTCACGACCCTAAGGTCGTCCCAGTCTCCGGTCATGATGTCAGTATCAGGATACAGGAAATCTGGCAATCTATCAGTATATAAATGTGTCCTGGGGTGACGATATACTCAAGTACGTACATCGAGGTGTTACAAACATCTAACATTCGTTACAAGACATTACGACGAACGTCTGCACCCGATTGTGATCCGGACGCCAAGTATCGAACGTCAACATAAATACGTGCACAAAGTACATAAAGGTAATCTGAAATACAGGGTGGCAAGGTACACTTGCTTGCGTGCGGCTGTTGATGACGGGGATCCGGTACCACGTCCAAGTCCTCAGGTCCCGTAGTACCTAGAGATGAGATACAAACCAAAATCAATAATCTATTCCACGTCAAACCGGGATGCGACACACATCTATACCTAAGCTCAGTCTCGGCTACGACTCACAGGAACAAGACGCTAGGGGGGTTGACCACAGTTGAATATCGGTACGATACGTCAAATCATCTATTCATCAGTACCACATCATCAAACCATCCTCAAAACACAGTTAACGATTATTAATCATTCGTTTAATATCGTTGTTACCAATCATAAAGTACTGCTCTAAATTAATCACCTTTAATTTCCAGTCCCCAAATTACCGATCAGGGGTTTTACACTACACACTAGTCCTCAATCAATCACGTGCTCCTCGGTGTTCATCAACGTTCAATAAATCAGAATCTTATTCCTCCTCAATTTTAATTCTTATTAAGTTAATTAGCATTTACCACCATGTAATATATCTCGAACATTTATTTAAAGATCAAAACCTAAATCTCCTTGAATAAATATTTTAAATAAATCTTTTTAATTCATGTAGAAGACAAACCCTAACCTACATTCATCCTATCACATTAAACCTATCACATTAACCTCTTCAACATACAACAAGTCATTTCCCATGTCCTTTATCATACCCTACATCATCATCAACATGCTCTAAGAATAAAACCCTAATAATATACTCACATGAATATATATCAATGAAAACCCTAGCTAAACAATAACTCACAAGAATATATAAACAAGAGTGGGGGAAAGAGATTCGATCTCGATAAGGTGGTATTGAAGCTGGCCGGAGCTATTGGTGGTCGTGGCGGGGTGACGTGAAGCTGGAGGTGGTGGTAGAAGTTGGCGGTGACTTGTCGGAGTGGAGGATGGAAGTGGACAGTGGAGCCGAGGGGGGCTTGGCCGGGCTGGACAGGTGGGTGGTTGGAGCGGGTTGCGGCTCGCCGTGGCTGGAAACAGCGGGTTGGTCGGAGTGCAGAGGGTTGCAGCGGCACCGATGAATGTCGGGAGGAGGTCGACCGCGCTATGGAAGGAGAAGAGGAGAGGCCGCGAGAGCTGGCGCGGGATGATCGGGAGGAGGTCGGCGTAGCGGAGGGAGCTGTGGAGGGAGAACAGTGAAGTCGGGGGGGGCTCGACGTTGGGACAATGGCTCATCGGAGCTGCGGGCTGCAGCAGGCGGACAGTGGTTGCGCGGCGGGATGACAGCAGGCCAGGGGTGGAGAGACAGTGCGGGCTCGATGTCGTAAAGTCGGAGGCCGGTGGAGAATGGGGAGGACGAAGGCCAGAGTATGGGTGTCCGGATTTGGAAATGGGGTTAAATAAGGAGAAGAGAGGAAGAAGAAGAAGAAGAAGGGAATAAATACATATAGAGGAGGGAGGCTCGGTTCTCTAGGTGGAGGAGGGAGGAGAGAGAGAGAGGAGAGGGTAGTTTTCAATGCCTAGGGATTAGGGCCTGCATTGGGGAGAGGGAGAAAGGATATTTTATAGGGGTTGGTGTGGAGGATGGAGGGTTGTGATGCTCCCAATTCAAATGGAGGGTGGGGATTTTACATGAAGGATTATGTTTCTTCATGCAAAGGAAGGGGGAGAGTGTTGACTATGGTCAAAGAAGGGTAGCCTCCCCATTTGGCCTTGGCCAATGAGGTGAGGACACCTAATTCAATAATTGCAACTAAGCCCCTTAAATTTGGGTAATTGCACAAACACATGAAATAATGCAAAAATTATGGAGGAAAGGTATTTGGTGTTTTGTATGGTGAGGGGGGTGTTGTGTGTTTGGCATGGGTTTAATTAAATGGGCATTGGGATTAATTGGGGATTAAAATAGGATTAGTCAAAATTGGTATCCCCAATTTAAATAGAATTAAAGTGTCCCGCGCTTTTAAATTAAATGGGGGCACTTGGGGTCAAAATTTGGAAATGACGCAAAGGTCAAAAATGGTGGGGGCTTGGAGTCAGTCTTGGACCCTTTAGTTGGTCCGGCTCAACGGGTTAAGTTGGTATCTCAAAAGTGAAGGTAACGACACAGGTGTCCGGCACAGAATTTAATTATGGGATTTAGGATACGGAAAATTGTGCAATTAATTTAAGGCACAACGGATTTGATTTAGAGTGACGAAAAAGTCTAGTACCTAAATTGGCGAGTCAAGTCAGAAGTACAATAGTCCGATAGAATTTATGGGCTGATATTGGGCTCCGAATAATTCAATAATGGTTGGGCGTGCCAAAGGTTTAATTAATAAATAATCGACATATGCAACCCTACTCTAAACCTCAAACATCTGCTGCTAAACCAAAATTTTCCATCCATACCTGACTATCTATAGAATTAAATGAGGGAGTTTACAGTATGTTCGGGCCGCATGGACATTGAGAAGCATGGGAGAACGATGCCAGACTGTCAACTATGCATTTAACTACCAGATTTGCCTTGACCCTTGAGTTGATTTTATTCAAATTTTGAGCCACCCTTTCACACGGATCCCAATACTGACGACTGTAGTAGGGAGCCCAACCGAGTGTAGCTATCAGCGAATGAGGGTAGAATTCGGAGGGTCTATTTTTGTCTTTTGGTGGCCTATAAATAAGGGTTTGAGGGAAAGAGAGAGAAATTCTTGCTTCTGCTGAGTTCTGTCTTCCATATCGTCTCTGTCTTTTCTTCCTCCGCGTTCGGTCATCTTCCAAGAGCGTATGCCAAGGCCCCGAATGTCTCATCTTTTTTCAAGAAGGCCGTCATTAAGGAAAAACATCATGCCATATCATCTAGGGCCAAGGACGAGGCCTTATTCTTCCATCCAGACGTTCAGCCGCCATCCCCGGTAAGGGTCAAAGGAGGAAAACTCTGGACACACGGGCATTTTGCACCCAATCCAATGTACAGGTCCTCATATATGACCATGCCGCATGCCTTATACGCGGGTTTTCCTTTGGCTTCGTGCGCAAGTCTTGACTCGGCCGCATGGATGCCATATCGTGGCTTGGCCGCATGTCTTCTTTCGTGACTTGGCCGCATGGAAATCCTGTCATGACTTAGTTGCATACAACTTTTATGACTCGGCCGCATGCCATCTTGATGTCTCTCATTCTTACTTTTTTGTTTTGTAGTGATTTTGCCCATAGCTCCGACGAAAGATGTGCTGATTGGACGGGCTTAGGCTGCCTTGGGCGTTAGGCTCGATCATATAGTTGTTGATGTTCAGGCTCAGATTAATAAGGATCAGCCTGAGGCGAGGCTAAAGTTGATAGCTATCTAGTCTTGGTTCTACTTCCTCAGCCAACTGAACTTCGGGAGGATCGACGACTCTCATTTGAATCCAATCTTCCTATTTGGGGACTCCATCACCATCTTGGATCCCAAGGTAGTAAGAATTAAAGAGACCTATAATTTCTCTTCTAGTGGGACGAAGGTGCCTATTCCTGTGATGGAGTACCATTGGCCCTTATCATCTTTCAACGTGGTACCCCTTCGAAGGAAGACGCCGGGCAGCCTAGCCCCGGACCAGAATGGAGCCCAGGCTGGCCGTATCAGTTTTGAGTCAGAACTGAAGGGAGCAACTGTGAGCAAGGAATCATTTTTCTACTCCATTCGTGGGCTAGATTCTAGCACTTTCTCTAGCGAGATGGGGTCGAATGTCCGATATTACGAAGCGGATACCTTCTTGAACCAACTTGTAACCAAGAGGACTTAATCCCAAGGGCAAAGTGTATTTGCTCAATTGGATGCATCACTGGCCCTCTTGGGTTAGTTTGATGCAGTAGGTATAGAGGGGTATGAGCAGACACTGAAGGTAGTCGACCTCTACTATGCCGTACGAGGTTCTTGTTATGATTTGGATAAGAACTTACCGCTGTTTGTGGCTTTGGCTGAAATATATAACCGCCGTTCTGGGACCTTCTTTGCTCCCGGCGAGAGATGGGGCTCGCTCTCCATGAGATGCATGATATCTCACGGTTGCCCTAGGGTGATGAACCATATAAGGAGTATACCCCCACTAATAAAGAATTTGAGGAGTTGGAACAACAACATCCAAGGTTTCTTGCTGTGTACCGAGAGGTGTTATGTCACCATAGCACTTGCCATCAAGTTTCAAAGAAGAATGACAGGATCTCAGAGGGGAATCTGCCCCACATTAAAGCCTGGACTAGTCACCTCTTTGCCATTGATGCTTTTGGTTATGTTACCATTCAGAGCCCTCGCACTCAAAGAGGTGTTGATGACCAAGTACGCAGCACCAAGAGGACTATTGCCATTGGTGAGGGATTTGTTAGTCTGGGTGATAGATTCAGTTATTTTTACTAGGATTCCCAACCATTATCTGAGAAGGCCACCTTAGTTGGATTTTTTATGATATGGTTGCGGACCTGCATAGTCTCAGGAGGCTCTGGGTCGATTGAGAGGGATAGCCGCAACCTCATCCTCCCTGCTGTGAAGCTGGTCTTTGGACATAAGCTCGCCTTACTCCCATCGATGGTTTGCAGCATCCATCGTGGGCTTTGTGCCTTCACAAGCAAGGTGATGGCCCATGACCCCGAAGGGGATTTTAACCAGGTCGAGATACCATATCACTACCTGATGGGTTGGCTGTTGATGCATTACCCATCTTTGATACGTCCTGGTGCTGATGGGACTATTACGGAGGCTGACGCATTCATTTACCGATATGGTAGGATGCTCTGGGCTCAAACTAAGGTTCCCGCTTGTCGCCATGCGCTCGCTTGGGTGGCTGACTATTCCTTCTTTATTTCAGTCTTGAAGTTTACAAACGATGAGGTGGACCGGGTTCACTATGATGGTGGTGTCGATAACCAGATTTTGCCACCGAAGCTCTTCCACTGGTTGCTCTCTATTCGAACTTCCCACATTGTGTATCAGAACTGAAATCTCATCTTCTGGGAATCCTACCTATCGAGTAGGTTTGCCTGGCAATTTGGATACAACCAGCTCTTTTTGGGCAACCCAAGTTCATATCTCAATTTTTAGGGTAGCGTTCTCGATGGAGCCTGAGCCTGGGACTATTTCTTCGTGACTAGCTCCCAGGTACAGTTTACTCCACCAGATAGCAAAGTTTTGAGTCATATCAGCCATTCAGCGGTTGTTTTCCATGTGGCCATGAATATACCTCCCCCTGGCTTCAATCAGGATAACAAATTCATTATTGGTACTAAGCTAGGTACCCGGAGGAGGGAACCGCGGAGAAGTCAGGGGAGAGACAAAGGAAAGGTTGTTGCAGCCGATTATGACTCTGCTATGGGGGAAGAGGAAGCTTCTGACCACCCTCCACCTCCAGCGAACTATCCGACGAAGCATGGGGCTTCCCCAATACAGAGCCCTCCACCTAAGAAGCAGGTTGCTAGGAAGTCCCCAAAGTCGGCAGAGGAAGAAGAAGATGGAGAAAAAGAAGTGGAGGAGGTGAGAGCCTCCACGGTGGATTATGAAGCAGTCCCCACTTTGGACGCTGAGGCAGTATTTATAGACCCTCTCAGTTTAATCCCCGCTGCTCCCTTATACAGGTATTTTGGTACTGATATGTTTGATATTGTGCAGACTCAGTAGGAGAGAGATCGTCTGCGATGGGCGGCTGCCTCGGCAGTCTCTTACCAAGAGCCCCAGGAGGAGACTTTCCCTGGGTGTGATGCGGGTGCCTCGGAGCCTGCACCTGAGACCTCGGGGTTCCAGGAGATGAATACAAGCATGTTAGAACCTGTCTTTGGAGCGTCGGGGGCCCAAGAGATGGGTGCAGGCATGGTGGAGACCTTTATGCCATCTGAGCACGTCTCTGTGGAAGATGTGGAGGCTACCGGGAGGGCTGTGAACACCCTGGGTGAGACACAATCCCCTCCGCCCCCCGCTGGTATATTCTTCTGTCTGTTTACTCATGAAGGGGCATTCTGGCTTCAACTTTACATTCTTCGGGCGAAGCTGATCACTGGTTGTTCTGGGTCTACAGGGTCATCCCCTCCCTTAGTAAGGGTGAACATGGCGGCTGAGAAGGACGTGGAAGAGGAAGTCGGTAGGCTTGTCGCGAGGACGCCTAGTCTCTTTCCCAGCACATCCGGGGGAAATGAGCCTACTGTTGACCCCACTCAGGTGATAGCCCCTTCTCTTGCGGTTGTTGTGGGTTCTTCCAACGCGACCGTTCACCCAACTGTTGACGTTGGGGGTTCTGCAGCCGTAGCCTCCCTGGCTAGAGGGTTGACAAGAGGTTATGAGGAGGCCGCTCCCGATGTTCCCAGTATAGTTGTGGTTGGATCAACATCTGGGGCTGGTGCGCTGCATCCTGGGGATGGTGTGCAGGTAGGTATTGCAGTAGCAGGGTGCCCTAATACTCCTGCCCTCGGTCGCCCCTTCAGCCCACTCTTGCTTGCTCAGCTGCCAGGTGTCCGGGCGCATTTGAGAAGGCTATAAAGGACTGGAATGTGATTCGTATAACTGGTCACTCCTCTGCCACTGCTTCACCCTCAAGGTCATTGGGTGTTGTCGCTGCACGGCCTGTTGTGCCTGTGGCTTCTTCCATCTGTCAGCCGCCTTGGACTTCGGCAACGTCGGAGAAGATTAATGAACATGTTCAGATCTCCATTCAGAGTTTCTTTATATTTTTAAAGTAATATGTCCATGGTGTATTGGAGTAAAATATGTCCTTCGACTGGGCGAGATGCTTTGTCGAAGGTCAGGCTAGCTCTTTCAGTGGCATTCCTGGTTTGGAAGAGACAGCGTCCCTTCTGGACCTAAAGCTTGCGGAGGTGGAGCGATACCTGATGGAGATACGGCAACCTTAGCAAGCTGATCATGGGGTACTGATAGCCCATGAATACAAGGAATTCTCGATTGGGCTGGGTGCAGAGAAGGACCTCATAGCTTCGTCTAGGGAAGGCTTGCTGAATGACCTCCAAAAGCTGCGATAGGAGCATGATCGGATGGGAAACCTTAGGTAGGATTGCCTTGCCAGGCAAAGGCACTTAATCCAGGAGATCAGGCAACTCCATGACAAGATTGACATGCTGGATAATAATCTTTGGGAGGCCCAACAGGAAGAGGAGGCTGTCCGAGCTGAGGCGAGCTGGGCTACGAAAAATACCTTCGCTTTCGACGTCATAGTGCAGAAGCTGGATGACCGGTATGAGGCCTATGTCCGCTTCGAGGATCCTGAGGTCATGGCGAAAGAGGTCGAATGCTGGGTCACTGGATGCCGAAAAAGTCAGATTGCCCGTCTTCATGGATGAATCTTGGAGTTGTGCTCCTATGATGAGTAGTAGTAGTTTATGTTTCCTTTTCTGAGACTACTTTTTTATTCTTGCAGTTTGTTCCTTTTACTTCGAAGAAATAATTTTTTTTCTGTTATGATTGTCTGGCTGACCTGATTTGTACCGTGAAAAGAAATGACCATTTCTTGCGCTTCATGTGTTGATGTGCACCTGAGGTGTTCACACCGCTGTGTCAGTCTGGGTCCCTAAGATAGTCACGCCAATTCTTGACAATCGTAAGTTAGGTTGCATAGGGATGAATCGTTGCGTCTCACTGAGAAGATCCTTACGAGTCAACAGATGAGCTGTCGATTCTTTGCCCATAAATAGCGAATGATCTGTAGACTTCTTGCATCTATTCGTATTTTTTGGCATGATGGTTTCTGGAAACGCTCCGAAGGAAACCAACATATCTCTTTCGACGGCCCTGGTGGCCTCTGACTCCTACTCTAGTGACCCCGAGCCGCTACCTACCGGAGAAACGTCTATCTCCCGAGTGCAGAAGACGGATATCTCCCCATAACTCATTGAGTCCCCTGCCAACTCGGGGGAGCAGGCTCTTGTAGACACTTCTCGTCCATTGTTTGCATTTTCAGACGCTTGTTTCTTTCATTTTTTTGGCAATGTACATCAATAATTTGGAGGAATCTGACTCCTCTTTTGCTTGATGTTTGTATTCTCCCCTTCTTTTTTGTTTTAATGAAAGAAGAAATTACTTTCATTGTTGTTGTGATATTTGCAATGCTAGTGCTAGAGGTAAATATGAATATAGCACGTACCATAGCTTTTTTAGGATATCCCACTGGAAGATATTTCGTGGATCTATTATCCTTTTGCGCACTTGGGGTGCGAGTAATAGATTTGAAACAAACCCTATCAGAGGTAATATGGACGTGATAGGTTTTTTAGATTTTAAGGACATCCCGCTGGGGGATTTTGGGTGGACCTATTACCTTTTTGCGTACTTGGGGTACGAGTATTAGATTAAAAATAAATCATATCAGAGGTAATATGGACGCGATAGTTTTTGTGGATCTATTACTTTTTGTGTACGTTAGTGCAAGTAATAGGTTTAAGACAAGCCCTGCCAGAGGTAATATGGACGTGACAGTTTTTGTGGACTTAACACCGCAGGCATACTCCGGATTGGGTACGGGTGATAAGTTGGTAGACAATTGATATCAAAGTTAATATGGATGTGATGATCGATGATCAAGGCCGAAAAATTTACTCACAGGAAATATGGACATGGAAGACTCTGCCAGAGTAGTGTATTAGAGCGACAGTCCAGAGGTCCTGTGGACATGAACCAATGCCCAGGAAGATACGATATAGTTGGTAATAGAGGATTACTAGTCTAATATAGACGTAGCACTTTTTGAGGAGCTTGTCGTTGATAGGCATCAGAAGCAAGTTGCCGTTGGATTTTGCTAGCCGGTATACGCCGTTGGAAAACACGATTTCCATAACGAAGGGGCCCTCCCATTTAGGTTCGAATTTGTCGGCCATCTTGTGGGTCATAACCATCGGTCTTCTTACTGTTAGGACGAGGTCACCCACTTGAAACGTTCTCTATTTTACCCATTTTTTGAAGGCTCCAGAGAGACCAGCTTGATACAGCTCTATGCGTTGTTGGGCTAAGAGCCGTTTCTCGTCGAGCGCTTTCAACTCTTGTAACCATCGGCGGTAGTTGTTGTCTGTGGTTAGTTGGTTGGAGAGAGCTACCTGTAGTGAAGGAATTTGGATCTTAAGCGAGAGTACCGTCTCACTTTCGTACACCAAAGAGAATGGCTTGTTCCCAGTGGCTGTCCGGACTGTTATTCGGTAGGCCCAGAGATATTCATCCAGCTTCTCGTTCCAATCACGTTTATTGAAAGACACAAATTTTTTGAGGTGATTGATGATGGTTTTGTTGAACGCTTCCGCCAGACTGTTTGCGGCAGGATTTTATGCCATGGAGGCTATATTTTGGATTCGGTTCTTATCACAAAATTGATAGAAGGCGTAACTTATGAACTGTGGACCATTGTCATTGACGATCCTAAGCGGCAAGTCAAAGAAATATATGACGTGATGCTTGACGAATTCATTCACATTTGCTATCTTGACTTCAGCGAGCGAAATAACTTCCGCCCAGAGAATTAGTCGGTGATCACCAGGATGAACCGATGTCCCTTTGATAAAGATGGACTGATTGGCCCGATGATGTCCATTCCCAAGCCTCAAATGACCAAGATGCTACCATTGGGTGTAGAAAATAGGATGGCTGGTGGATGAAGTCCGCGTGTATTTGGCATGCTTGGCACTTTCTTGCGTAATCAATAGCATCTTCTACCATCGTAGGCAAATAGTAGCCCATTCTCCGAAGATGGTCTTGTAGCTTTGGACCGGGTTGATGTGCCTCATAGACACCGTCGTGAGCTTCGCGGAGGGCTTGTTTTGCCTTTGTGTTCGACAAGCATCAGAGCAGAAGGCCGTCGTAGGACCGACGGTACAATATTTTGGTCTCTGTGTCATAATAAAAACGGAGGGAGCGTCTTCTGATTGAAGTAGCTTCCTTTAGGATTTTAGGAAGAATTTCATAGACTACGTAGCCTATGAATAGAAGCCTCCAATCTTGAGTATCGGTATCGACCTCCACTGCATAGCTGAGGCATAAGCATAGGTTACTTTTGGGACAGACCAGCTCTTGACCGATTACCGTGATTAACTGATGGACGTTGTCTGGGACTACCAAGGAACAACAAGGCCGGCTAAAGCATTCACTTTAATATTTTACAACCGAGGGACATACTCAAAAAAGAATATCTCGAAATTCGCAATGATGCTGTGTGCAGCTTGGTGGTAGGGGATCAAATCCTCGTTTTGAACTTTATATACTCTCCGAACTTGATTGACGATAAGCTGAGAATCATCGTAGGCTTCCAAGTACTCTACTCTGACTTGTTTGGCGAGCTAGAGTCCGATGATTAGAGCGTTATACTCTGGCACATTATCAGAGCATGGCTCTGTGAGAGAGTATGCGCGATTGATGACGAGGCCGTATGAGGAGATCAATACTATCCCGACCCCAGAGATGATGTTGCCTTTGGGCCCTGCTCTTGAAGCACCGTCAAAAAACATTTGCCAAACTGCTTCGTATGAGGTAACGTTGGAGTCTTCCACTTTGTCTGGAATCTCTTTATAGAGCTTTGATGTTTCTAACCCTGGGTAGGCTGCCAGAAAGTCGGCCAATGCTTGACTCTTGACTGCCTTATGTGGGAAGAATACCATATCATATGGAGATATGAGTATTTCCCAAATAGCCAAGCGGGAACTGAGTGCCCCAGATTTGGTCATGAGGACCCAGAGGGGATTGACTCACAAGATTACGTGAATGGTCTATCCAGTCACGTAGTGTCGAGTTTTCTGGATGGCGAATACTAGTGCAAGGCATTCTTTCTCGACGACGGTATATCTATGCTCTGGGCCGACCATCATTTGGATGAGGTAGTATATGGCCTGCTCGTGGCCTGAATTACTATTCTGGGCCTGAATTACTATTCTGGGCTAACAGGGCACCGAGAGAGTGATCAATTGCATGTACATAGAGCAGGAATAACTTTCCCATGACCGGGGCCACCAGCACATGAGGGTTTGATAGGTATTCTTTGATATTGTCGAATGCTCGTTGGCACTCTTTATTCCAAACAAATGAGACACCTCTCTTCATGAGCTCTGTGAACGGCCGACAACCTCTAGAGAGGTTTGATTTGAACCTCCTAATATATGCCAACCTCCCTTGGAGCCACAGAGTTTTCGGAGGTTCCTTTGCAGATTCATCTCCAGGATAGCCTTGGTCTTGTCGAGTTCTATGTGAATCCCCCTGGAAGTGATAACAAAACCCAGGAATTTATCGTTGGAGACTCACATGAAGGACTTGGTAGGGTTCATCTTGAGGCAATGTGCGAATATTAAGTCGAACATAGTCCTCAGACCTTGGAGGTGATCATCTTTGGAGCGACTATTGACGACAATGTTATCGACGTAGCATTCCACCATCTTGCACAGATGCTCATAAAAAATAATGCTCATGGCTTGCTGATATATAGAACCTACGTTCTTCAGGCCTAAAGGCATGGTCGTATAGCAGAATACGCCTATCGGGGTCCGAAATGATGTATGTTTCTCGTCGTCGAAAAACATCTTAATTTGGTTGTAGCCTGAGAAGCCATCCACGAAGGACATGTGCTCAAAGCCATAAGTGTTATCGATTATTACGTTAGTGATTGGAAGAAAGAATTCGTCTTTGGGATATGCCGTATTTAGATCACGAAAGTCGATGAAGACTCGGATCTTCCCATTCTTCTTAACGACGGATACAATATTGGCTACCCAGTCAGGGTGTTGTTCATCGTGGATGAAGCTATTAGTTATCAGCTTGTTGACTTCAGCTTCGATGGAATCCATCACGTCTGGCCGGAACTGTCGTTACTGTTGCTTGGCTAGTTTGGCGTCTGGCCGAATATTGAGTTTGTGGACCACAATTTAGGGATTCAGTCCTGGCATGTCTTCGTAACTTCAGGCAAAGACATTGATGTATTCCTTGATGAGTTGTAATAGGGATTCCCGGTCTTGGTCGGGCAGACTTTTGCTGACGAAGATAGTCTTTGGGGAGGTCTCGTCACCTAGATTGACTTGAACAACCTCGTCCTCGGTAAGAGGTTCTCGCTGCTCAAATCGTATCTTCTATTGTGAATCCAAGTGTTGGGCCAAAGGTTCCATCTTAAAGAGCTCAGGTGGATCCTTGTTGTCTTCCTCAAGGTCGAAAGATACCATGTTAGAGGATAATGTTTGTCTGAGCATATTCCCAATGCTGACGTCGGAGTCACAGGCTGAATATTCTATAGAGTGTGAGCGCTCTTTATCTTCTTTATCTGATCCATCAGGGGTTGTAGGAGGCATTACATATCCTAGGCCATGCATAGTCTTATGATAGTAATCCTAGGGCTTGCCCACAGGGGAGGAAATTCGTAAAGGCGCCTTCGACCTTTGCCGTAGTTAAATCCTTTAGTGACCTCCAGGTTGTATCCATCTTTTGGATAAGATGTAGGGCTTGTAAGCTGTACCGGTAGAGTGCATTCTGCCTATCTCGGATTCTAGTTCTACTTTCTTTGGGATGAAGGACCAGGGGTATTCCACTCTTCCAAAAATGATGATCTTATCTCCCTTCGTCCTGGGTGGGACTAAGAAATAAGAATCATGAATAGAGCAAAGCTGGTATATGGTACATGTAGTAGTCACTTGTGTGTGCAGGTAAAGTCCCAGACCATGCTCCAGGGAGTAGAGTGTACTTATATGCATACTCTCCGAGTAGTTCAAAGATAGTCCTTTATTGAGAAAATACGGTATCTCTTCCGGTGGGATTACATCGTTAGGGGAGGGGATGTAGACATTGGCGGATATATATTCCTCCAACTCATCCTTCTTCTTGGCTAGCCCCCAGCATAAGCGAAGGCTTTGGTGGTTTTCTGCATAATTTTACCACCAAAGGTCTGAAAGTTTTAGGTGCATTCGGGTCTCCCTTTGGTGGTTGACTCGGCCTGTGAAGGTGAATGACCATTGGTTTGGAAGGCATAGATAGGGCAAAATCTCCTTTTAGTGGTCGATTCGGCCTGCGAAGGTGGACGACCATTGGTTCTGGCGACACCGAAGGTACCGAAGATTCAAGTGCCTTCCCACGCGATTTGACGATGAGAGGTGCGGCCGCATCGGGAGTACGAACCTTGAGGTAGATTCTCAAAGGTTCCTTGGGTGCTATTGTGGCCTCGGCTTCATCGTTGGCCTTGTTGCCACCTTCATCTTGGTAGACTTTCTTGTAGAGGATTGAGTCAGATTAGTAGATCTCGATACCCTTAAAGGGATCGACGTCAGCGAACTCCGTTTAGACGAAATCATGTTCGTCTACATATTTTAGGCACTGGTGGAGGGTGGATGGCATGATCCTGTGTTTATGTATCCACAGACGTCTCAACAAGACGTTGTAAGATGTATCTACGTCTATGATGTAGCAGGTGACTTCTGTTTTTAAGTCGACGATCTGGCATTTTAAACAGATTTTACCTAGAGGGTAGCTCCTCCCCTTGTTGAAGCCACTGATGGCGGTATTGGTGGCCGCCAAACGATGCATCATAATCCCCAGGGTCTGAAACAAACTTCTTGAGATGATGCTGATCGACGATCCTGGGTCAATATGCATTCGGTCCACCTTGATATCGCCAATATACCCGGTATAGTACATGGGCCGATCGTGCCTATTGTTCTTGAGAAACATATCCTGTTACGAGAAGATGATATTGGGTATCACATCCATGGCGTTGTTGCAATATAGACAAGCAGCAGGATCTTCGATTGACGGCTTGACTTGCTCCAGGTAGACATCGGCGTTCGGTAGTGCCTCACTCAGGGCAGCCCGAGTGTCTTTATAGAGTCGTAAAAGATTAAATAGTGACAATTTTGCCAGAGTGTGGGCTAATTGTGCTAAGATGTTGAAATTATAGGGCCTCTCCAGCCCTTACGGTGCATCCTTGTGCAACGATTTATCAAAGCGTGTCTCTTTCTATTTGAACCAGTCTACCGGTGGGAGCTGAGATGGCACGGGACCAGTGGTGGTAGGTACAAAAATTAGAGGCATATCATCGTGCATCGGTTGGTATATTGCGCCTGACCTTGTTGCACCTACTGCCAGCTCTTCAGCCAAGGAGGACACTGTGTAACAGGTCTTAGACTTTCTGTCTTTGGACTTGGCGGTGGAGGATGCCGTCGGTTGCGTCAAGTTTGGCACAAGGTCGGGATGGACCCACATGACCTCTCCACGTGGTGTGGCAAGAGGTATTAGCCCGGCCGTATGATCTCGAGCTAGTGGAAGGTTGACCACTTCTAAAGTCTCCTTAGGGACTTGTACTACTCCGTCTTAGGGTTCCGTCAGTGGAAATTACCAAACTGGAGGGACACTATGTTGGCAGCGACCATCACATCATCGAAGTCGAGGAAAAGACCCTTGGTGTCTATCAGACGGTAGATATACCGCTTCAGGGTATAGCACTCCTGCGTTGGGTGATGGACATAGCGGTGGAAGTGATAATACTTTGGGTTAGCAATCTCCGCCGCCTCAGGCTGACATCTGACGTCGGGGAGCCAAATTTTGTCTCCTTTCATCAGTATATCGAAGATTGATTTGACATCAGCATCTTCAAAACAGTAAGTCTCCTTTGGTTTTGCAAGCTCTATCAGCTTTTCCTCAGGCTTCTTGGTCAAGGTAGCGACCATAGCCTGTTTCTCCTTTCCGTCGCGGCTGCTATTGCCGCCATTTTTGTTGTTGTTGTTGTTATTGCTGTAGGGATGCTTGCCCTTTTCCTCAGCAGTTGGGATATGGATCCCTAAGTTCTGAGCGTCTTTGAGCTTTTTCTCAGCGTTGATAGCACTTACAATGAATGTCGTCCAGTCCTTGAACTGGCTCTCGCCCATCCAGAGACTGCCTGCCGGAAGCATGTTCTTCCGGCACATCTCCATGAGTGTGGCTTCGGGATTGCCAGGAGGCAACCTTAGCGTGGCCTGCCAGAACCGCTCGATGTTTTTTCTCGTCAGTTCTTTCTCTCCTTGGGCAATGTCCATCAGAGAAGACATCGTCATATCATTTCCTGCCTCATAGAATCCGTTAAGGAACAGACGCTTGAGATCATCGAATAATGAGATGCAGTTATCTTCGAGACTGCAGAATCAATCGAAAGCTACCGCCGCCAATGATCTGATGAAGCGCCTGGTAAGGATAGTATCGTTGCGAGGTAAGTGTCCCATGGTGATATCGAAGTAGCTCATGAAGCGACAAGGGGAGGACTTCCCGTCAAACATGTTAATGTTGAAGGGCTTGTACTTGGGCAAATATGGTACGTCCCTCCACTCTATCGGGAATGGTTGCCGCACCCTGAGATCACAGAGTGAGTCCCAATTGCTCATGGAGACTAGGTAAGCCCAAAGTTCTTGGACCTCCCTCATTGCTTTCTTAGCTTCATCTCCTGCGGAAGGCGCTGACAAGTTAGGTAGGAAAGGATCGCCGCCCGCGGGTGGAGCGGTCGTATTTGAATTCCCGTTGGTTCCGGGGTCCAGGTTTGCTTGCCCCGAGGCCCTTGCTGGCTGGGAGGCTATATTTTCCTTGATTTTCAGTATTGTCTAGGTCAAATCTTGCATTGATGAACTCATTGTTTGCATCATGGCTTCGAGCATCTCGAGGCACTACCGATCACTGGGGCCTTCATGGTCATCTTCGACCATGTACACCATCCTCACACATGGAGAAATGGAGGGGACAGTGGATGTCGTGCTCCCAATTTCATACCCTTGTAGTAAATGGTCTTTAAGTAGGGCGGAAGCCATTATATCTTCCTCCGATTCGGAGCGGATAATACCCCCAGCATAGAAGATTGTGTCATCCTGGTGGGAGTAGCTACCCTTCGGGATCTCGGAGTCCGTTCCTTCAGAATCATAGTCTCCTCAGAACGCTGGGTTATCGCGTACATCCAGGGGGATACTACCCCCTGCTTGGGCCACCCCCAGGGATTCTGAGGATGAACTACCCCCAGGGGCTGACAGCTTCTTCCTTGAGCGGGTGCCGTCGTCAGCCTTCCAGGTAATCGCCTTCGTGATGTTATGGTAGAGAGCGCCGGACTGGAGGTATCTGACCTTTTTCTTCCCTTGGTGGTGGAAAGCTTTACAGTTGAGTAGCATGAGGCAAAGGGAAACTCCTTCTCCTCTGATACTTGCACCTGATCTCCGGGTTGCTGCCTGGTAGGTACTTTCCGGTACAGTCCCTGGAAGGCCGACTGCCTATCTGTGAATACTGCTGCTTTATTGCAGTAGCAGTTGATAATAATATTGTGCAGCTATGCCTAGAAGAGGGCACGTAGCACGCCGTAGTTTTTTCCCTTGCTTTGCATTTGTGAGTAATCATGTCATGCAAATCATGCGAATGTTGTTTTACCTTTGCATCCTCTTTGTGACTCCGGGTATCCCGGGCACACGAATGCGCAGGTGGTCTTTGCTCCCTGGCCTGGGGTTCGTATACGAACTTGCCCCGAGGTACTGGTGGAAGACTTTTGAGACTGGCCCTGTCAATTGGTCCCTGTGGGCTGGACGCATGGGTCAGTCTTGTGCAACTGTCCGTCAGAGGCTCGCATAATAACTAGCAATTCTTGTTGGCAGTCGGTCGTATGAGCAGTTGCTTGAGCTTGACGGGCTCGCACTGCCCTGGACTTTTTCAGCTTAGCTACCGCAAGCGTGTTGTATGAGGAGTCCAGCTTTAGGTTTTCACCATTCTTAGTGGGTCGCTTAGGATCTGTGCCGCAGGAGATACGGTCGAAAACAGACGTTCTATTTCTATTGGAGCCACATGCGTCCTGCTGTCTGTGGTTGTGAGTTGATGTCGCATGGGCAATCTTATGAGGGCTCGTCCTTGGCCGCATAGAAGATGCCTCAGCACCAGAACGTTTGGCATCGTAGTATTTTTTCTGCCAGAGTCTGGTGCTGAACAGTTTCTGAGTCATTTCTGGATACCGCATAGATATGGACATTATGGGTGTTCATCTGACGACCGTCATTGGCAACAGAGTGAGAGACTGGAAGCGTCTGCACCGAAGCTGGGCAGGGCACAGCGGCCTTGGCCACCCACGTCCTGCGGGTCCTCAAGTAGGGAGCACCCTTTTTGCTAGAAGAGGCTGCCTCATAAACAATGGCCGAATGATGTGCGGTCCCTGCAGTTGGGAGAGAGACGGGGAGCGCACGCTCCATAGTTGGGTGAGGCACAACGACCTTGGCTACCTACATCCTGCGGGTCTTCTTGGGCTTTGCTTACCTCAGAGAAGGACTCGCGATGTCCCCGTAGAGCATATTCTCGAACACTTCTTGGTCGAAACGGACCACAAGCATCTTTTGTGTTGAGCCGAGCTTGGCAGCATCGAACTGCGTTACTGACTTCTCAACAGAGGAGAAGGAAGTCCCCAGCAGAGTCGCCACCGTGTTTGTCATTTAATATCAAAACGAGAACTGGGAGAACTAGATTGGATTTAACAAACTAAGAGAGTACAAAGATGAGTCATATGAGACAATCTAAGTACACATTTATTTTCTGGGGGGTGACGATGGAGGGTTAGGAGTGTAGCAACTCTTTTTACTCCATGGACGATCCGATGCAGATGCTCTTCTCTCTCCCATGAGTGTTGATTCATATATAGACATCAAGCCTCTTGCATGGGGGTAATACCCTGCTATTTATAGTCATATTTGTGGCCGCATGGATTTTGGGCCGCATGGGGGCGAGGTTTGCCACGTGCGCTCTCTCAACGGAAGGGTGCTACATCTATGCACGGGAATCTGGGCTCCGCTGCCACGTGAACATTTGTTAGGATTTTGTTGTTTTGCTGAATATCTGGGCGGTTCTCACTTGTGTAGGTGCGACTTGGTCAAATGGACATGTGGCTATTTAGTTGGAGAGGACCACTCAGTTGTAACAACAATGATTGGTCGACGTAGAATCTGGGACACATGTGGCCAAAAATGCACGGGACGCACATAGTCTGGAATGCACGGGGCCAGAGACGCATGGACTACATGGAGTCTGGAACGTATGGGGCCAGAGTGGCTTGGGACGCATGGAGTCTGGGACGCGTGGCCCAGAGTCGCATGGACTGCATGGAGTCTGGGACACGTGGGCCAGAGGAGCATGGAATCTTTTTGTCGTGTTGTCCACGTAGCTCTACACCATCCTTGGGACTTCTATCTTTTAGTGTGTTCTCATCCTTCGAGGCGATCAGAAAAAAATCATTTTTTTTTGGATTCTGTGTCAGGCGCCATCTTTGTTGTCAGGACGTCATGTCAGGTCGACCTGCGGCCAATTGTCAGAACTTTTGTTTGGACCGCATGGGTGTCCCTTTTCTAGGCCGCATGATGTCCATACCATCTGTCTATTGAGTTTTTATTTGGGGGCGCATGGACGTTGGTCACATGGTTGCATCTTTTCCATGCTTCTACACTAATATGTACAGTATTACATACAAGTAATAAACTTGCTATACGATATAAGTATTATGTGTATCTATATAAACATTTGTTTAGTTATATATTATAATGCCAATAGAATAAATGTATAAAGTAGATATAGATTAGTATAAAACCCAAGTTGATTGGATATTCATTCATTTTATTCACATATTAACATTGCCAATTCCTAAAATATGTTACTTGGACTTGGACTTGGTACCCGTACTATAAGATAAGGATGACAGACGAATACATTCTTTTTTTATTTTCAGTATTGATAGTTATTATAAATGCATGTCTAGTGATCTATACTTGATTCTTGATACGCTCGTTACACGGGTAGTAGCATATGGATCCCTCTTTCATGATATATTGTTTTCCATGTTTGTCATATAATTGTGATCACCATACTCGTATTATTTTGCGCTTATGACCCATGTGTCATGATTTCATATTCATGTATATTAGTCGGGACAGGGAAGTACTATTTAGATATGTGATCAATGCCTTAGTTAGTTTGTGTGCATGCCCAATCATACACCTTACATATTATTGAGCATTAATTTAGTATAGCCCGTGCCGCTCCCAAGCCGATCACATATCCAAGGAGTACTTCAAAACACGTAGTTAGTATTTTTCTTCATGTTTCATTCTATTCTTAATGCCATTTACCATGATTACTTATGGTTACATATTTCACTTTTACTTTCCATGTCTTGACATCAGTTTACTTGCTTATCATGTATTCATTACTATTTCTTGTCTTATAGTCACTAGCTGCATTCATTGAATTATACTCATTCCATCCTGACCGGGTAAACATTTTAGGTGACTACGATGAGGATGGTTATACTACCGATTATGGACCATATAATGGTGATATAGCTGAGTCTAATCTAGCCCTTCAGGAATATTAGGGAGAATTCGCAACACAGGCCCCAACTGTGAACCCATAGTTTTGTTTAGTTTTAGATTTGATTTTGGCCGGATTTGTCTTCGAATTTATTAGACCATTTGGATACTTACTAGTTGGATTTTTAATTCTTATTTTGGAGACTATTTGTACAATGATTTGAGACTTCTATTTCTCTTTGTCATATTC
Organism: Iris macrosiphon; assembly: GCA_036927795.1. Lineage (NCBI taxonomy): Eukaryota > Viridiplantae > Streptophyta > Magnoliopsida > Asparagales > Iridaceae > Iris > Iris macrosiphon. The sequence continues at coordinate 67,279,948 of JAYESA010000010.1, read as the reverse complement.
CTATCGTGCGATTATCTATCTTAGAGCTATGATTGAGTATTTCATGATTATTGGTTATTGTTCTCCCTAGAGGAATGAGATAATATTGCATAAGCTGTATATCATAATTGTGGCTTATTGTAAAATATTCTACCGCCGGCTCTACGGCGTAGGCTGGGCGTGCCCATGACTCATGCCCCAAATTTAGGGTGCGGGTCGTGACACTTTACCTTCATCTTCCAATTCTTCTTCCTTATTTTATACCGCCATATCAGAGTCCTCCTCTACATGAGATAAATCTTCTATGTCAAGCTCTTTGTCAACTTTATCACCCTCTGCAGTAACGTCAACCTCCATATCAACAACATCTGCCAAACTCATATATGTAAGTTAAAGCATGACCACCTCATTCTCCTAGTAGACTAGGTCCCCAATATTATATGTGTTTATAGCTTTCATTTTGCAGACAACCCACCATTCCCGGTTATTGTGACGTCGACTAGGATAACTCATATAAGATACTTGAACCGTTTGACTAGCCAAAACAAATGGTTCAAAACCTACATATTTTTTTCCATATTTTATATCAACAAATCCAAATTGTTTATCAATTTTCTATCCTTGCTTGGGTGTTGTGTCAAACCAATCACATTAAAATAATATAATTTTTGTATCAAAAGAGTAATCCAGCTTTACGATATCTCTTAGTACATCGTAGTAGTCAAATTCTAGATCGGTATCGTAGACTGAACCCCTCACACAAACTCCAGAATTTTTTGTATAATTAGCCTCATCATCGACGAATGAGTGATTGATAGGCTTCTCAGTAGTTCTAAATTTGAAGTCGTTGATGGTGTATCCATCCTAACACTTTGCCCCTTTCCTTGGTCTGATAGCTAGTGCTCGAAGTCCTTCATTCTATAACTGTGTACCAGGAAAGAAAACCTAAAATATCACGTATCATATAGACATTAGAAAGCTTCATCCGATTGCTAAATTTAGAATGTTTAATGTTTAGGATCCTTACATAATTATGGAACCACAATAAAAAATTTATATCAATCTCTCTAGCTAGATCATTATCATCAATATTAGGTCTTTCCATTTTCACCTCAGCTCTAAAAATACTATAATAATAAGGAAAAAAGTTAGAGCACTTTTTTCTAAGTGTAAATATATAAAAAAGTTGTGCCGGTTACTTATCAATATCTTCCATCTCCTTTATACCACTATTTAGCAATATGTACCGATGAGTAGCTTCAAACTCGTCGTCTTCCAACTACCATACTTTAGTAACACTTCTAGGCTTGTCCCCCATATTGAATATAGTGCGGATTCAACTATTCGGTACAATAACCCAACCTTTATCATTCCTTTGGGCTCTTTTCTAATTTTTTTCTGACATAAGTATCGAAGTAGATGGAGCAAAAGTTTAAAATCTCCTCAATAATATATGCTTCACATATCGAAACTTCTACATAAGCCTTATTGCCAACCTTCTTCTTTAGGTGATATAGATATCTAAAAATAATATATTAAATATTAGAATTTTTTGAATAAAGAAATTACTAGTACAAGATAATAAAATTATATCTCTCAAATGGATACGTCCATCGATAATGGACAGGAACATCGATACGTACTTCGTATGCAAGATAAATCGACAAATGCTCCAAACTACCAAAAACATGGGGGGAGGGGGACACCATTTCTAACTTCCACAATGTCAATATAATCTTCTCCTCAAGTTCCATCATGTGTTGCACCGTCAACTTGCTTGAACACAAATCTCTAAAGAATATTGATAACTCAGCCAGTAGAGTCCATACTTGAGGAGGCATCATCTCTCTCAGAGCGATGGGAAGTAACCTCTCCATGAACACGTGGCAATCATGACTCTTCATCCCTGTCATCTTTCGTTCGTTGAGATTAACACATCTAGACAGATTCGACACGTAGCCGTCAAAAAATATCAACTTTGAAATCCAGTTACATATTATCAATTTATCATCCCTACTCAATGTAAATGGCACTAGAGGCTTGACCCAATTACCATTGGTACTTCGTTTTAGATACAAATATGAACGCCTACAAATAATTTCCATGTCTTTTTTTGTTGTGGGATTGTCTTTCATTTTTTTCTTGATATCCATCACCGTATTGAAGATGTTGTCGAATAAGATGCAAATTGATATCGATCTTCTTCTTTGAATTTTTTGGACCGGGTATGATAAGTGTCAAAAATATGTACAGAGTCTTCATGCACATCTACGGTGGTATATTATAAGGGGTCAAAATCATCGGACAACAAGAGTACTGAGATTCCGACTATCTGAAAGGAGTAAATCCATCAGAACATAAATCCAACCAAACATTCCTAGGCTCCGCAACAAATTCAGGATGACACCGATCAAAATACTTCTATGCCTCTCCATCGGAAAGATAAGATAATGCTTCTTCATCCATCTTTCGTTCCTTGCTATGTCATATCATGTGTTCTGTTGTATTTGTTGGCCCAATATTTAAGTTGAGTTTTTGATATGGCTAATCGATTAAGTTTAACATTATGATAATTGATCAATCACTATAGTAACTTCTACTTAAACTTAGTATTGTCCAGATATGTATTTATGTTATAATATTTGCTTCTGTATATTACTTTGTTCGTCTAGCATGTATGTGCAGAAAGCAATAAACAAGATCAGCATGGACTTATGCTATAAAGAAATGATGATGAGCCAAAGATGATGTTATAGTAGAATATTTCCCTGAACCGCCCATGACATCTCCGAAGCCTCGCACTTGGGGTTTCCGCTGTCCGGTCAGCGGATGTGGGTCGAGGGGGCAGCGCCCCTCCTTGGGGTTCAGGGGTGAAGCCCCCAAAAGGTATTCAGATTTCCAGATCTGTTTATCTTTGGATAACTGTCGTCAAAGGAAAATGCATCTTCGAGTCAGCAGATATTTCAAAGGATTAGCGTCATCATGTGCTCTTGGTTTTCATATATAATTTTGATATTTATTGATTCTAGGACTTACGTACATCGAGTTACATTTGCATACTTAAAGTCCACTCAAAATAGCCTAAAAACCCACCCACTCACAAAATCAAACCAAAACCAACCTGAACCAAAGCTGGAACCAGCCTAAAATAAGCAAACCGAACTCGGGCCGAACTAAGGCCGAACTCGATCTGCTATTTTAGAAGATTGGTCAGTTGTGATATCCCTAATTTTGTGGCTCCAACGTTCAAAAATCAAAATATTCTATACCGAATTTTGGCCGAACTCGGTTTGAGCATACCCTATAAATAGACATAGATTTTCATATTACTACTCACTCACCACTTCTCAATATTTCTATCTATTAGTGAGTAAACCTCAGAGCCTAAACCTTTTTATCTCCAATATCAACTTCCTAGCCTTCTAGTGTCAAGTACGATCTCGGTTTAGAAGTCTGTCAGAGTTGTAAGAGCTTGGCTCAGCAAGTTTTCTCTTTAGTTTGAAGTTGTCATGCCAATCGCATCAAACGTACGTGTAGATTTTTTTGAGTCTTTGGATCAAAGCTTGATGTTATAAAAGTCTGCAAGCCTTCGGATCAAAGCTTGTGATTCACTATTGGTGATTATAGTGGATAAAACTTCGAGCAAGAATTCTTGGACTGGACTAGTCCTCTCATAGAAAATAGCATACATCGCGGTGTTTGCGTTTTCTTTCTCTTAACTCTACTTCTCTATTTATATATCTGCTTTACATATCTTTCTTGCATATTCACATTATTACTGTTAGTTGTTAACTGTCTTTACTTTGGATAAATTTTTAATTGGATAGATTATTCTGCTGCACTCTATTCACCCCCTCTAGAGTTGCCTCATGGTCCTACAGTATTTGTGGATATATACATCCTCTGGAACCTCTTTATGATCGGCAAAAACCACATGTACTTGTAGGGATGCAATCTTGCTCGGTCAGTTGACTTCTTTTTGCCCCGAATTGGCTTGTACCGATTCTCGTGATAGAAAATACATATGTCTTTATTAGTATTCTCCTTGTAGTACAACATGCAACCATTTTAACAATAATCTAACTATTCATAGCCTAATTCGAGTTTTCGTATCCTCATCTTCGACTTGTAGAAGTTTTCAGACAAGTCCTTCGATCCATTTGGCAATAACTCTCTAACAAACTGAATTATCCGGTCATAGCATTCATGCGGCAAGTTAAAATGAGACTTGAGGTTCAACAGCTGCATCACCATTGACAAAAAGGAACGAGAATCACAACTCAGGTATAACGGAGTATCGACATCCTTGAACATATCGTAGAATTTCTTTGCATCAGGATTCAGATCCTCCAAATCAAAACTAGGACCGACGGTATCAAATAGCAACTCACGTGCCAGGTTTCACGGCCGATATTCGAAGTGATCTCCGAAGTGGACTCTCCCACCTCCGTATTGAAGGAGTAATGATATTGCAGAAAAAATGTTCTCCTTGAGCCGTCCACTCCTTGTAGTTCGGTACGAAATTCTTCTTATAGAGATGCTTCCCCACGAGACCCACCTTTTTAATGATATATTATTATATTTGACACAAGGGCACTTGATGAGCCTCACATCCATGAAATAAGGTTGGCTACTGGCATATTTGAGAAATTTCTTAATGCCTGTCTTGAAATAATCCATCAAATCAATCATACTCTTAAATCGCCAATTGTACATCTATGAACGATCAACTAAGTATCGACTCATTGTTCAAACTAATCTGCACGTACGTACCGTATATATTCAAGAGAAGTATTAATTTAGTATTGATTTTGGTATTAATGAAAAGTTAATTCTCTAAGAGATACATTAATTATGACTATACAAAATTTGGTTAGGGATGAGTTAGTATTAATTTTGGTATTAATGAGAAGTTAATTATCTAAGAGATGAATTAATTATGACTATGCTAGGTGTGTTCGTCATCGAATATTGGCAAACCAAGGTTTCAAACAAATATGGTACAATAGTTAACTGGTTTAAGATAGACATGGTGCTTGGTATTCATATACAATACCCATAGGTGCATAACCTAAGCATGAGTATGTAAGACTATAGAATACTCATAGGTGCATAACCTAAGTCATGGTGTAACTACCACTTTCCATCTAGGGGTATTAATTCTACTTGGATGCCAAATTATATTATATTATTTTATATTAGTGATTGCCTAGAATTATAATAATATTAGTTAGTTGCTAGCCAAATTAGAATTTGTAAGTGTTAGTTAGTACTGATTATTGTTAGTCATGAACTTAGTAATTAGAAATAAAATTAGCCATTTGTCATGAATAGAATATTCCCTCTAGATTAATTAGATGTCATCCTAATAAATTTGGTTCATTCCATTTAATTTATTTTGAGTGGAGAATGGCAAACTTGTGAATAACTCAAACCCATCCCTACAAATGACCAATCCCTTCCCCAAGCTTTCTTTATTTCATTTCCCTTCATTTCATCACTCCAAGACTCCCACCATTTTTCAAACCCTAATTTTCTCCTACAAGCTATTTCTATAATTAGAACTCCACCAAACTTCTTCATATGGAGAGCTAGTGCTTGGAGCTCAAGGAGGAAGCCAATGAGAAGCACTAGCAAGGAGGTTGGGGCTACTTTCTTCTTCCATCCTTCTCCAAATTTGTGGAGATTTATTAGGATCCAACTTCTAATAGGTAAATCCCTCTCCTTCCCAATTTTTCTGATTATGAACCCCTTGGACCTATAAGAACCTTCCCATAGGTGAAATTGACTCTTTATTGCTAGATCTAGGCGTTGGAAGCCTTCATTTTGATAGATCTAGGCTTTCCTCTTGTGGAATGATATTTTTGGGCTCAATTTAGGGTAATTCTGAATTATGTCCATGAAGTGTTCGACATGAGTCCCCAAAGGGACGTTTGTGTCCTATCTGAGTTGAGATTGTGTCTATGTGTCCAAAATTGGATCTGTGATGTCGTATCATGATATCCCATGATACGCACGATTATATTTGAGTATACATATGTATTAGTGTTCTTTATGTACTTTGTATATATTTGTCATTTAGATCTATATAATATCTATTTAGTTGCAATACCTTATATATATGTTCATGTGGTTTTGGTTTGGAGAGTGTATCATAGTATTGGTTCATATACATCTTTTGATATTCATGAGTTGAGTGGTGTTTGTTGTAGATGCAGTAAGGTAGGGGAAACCTCTATGCACAGTCAGTGAACCTTGGTGCACTGAGACAGTAAGGGGAAAGAGGTATCTAGTTGATGCACAAGTTAGTGATGCAGCTAGGGACATGGGGGTATTTCAGCTTTAGTTAGTTCTTGAGAAGTGTGGGTATTCAAATATATGTAAAGGATAAGGAGATGACAGTATACATTGGGTGTCTTGGTACCTATTATTTTGGTATGTATTTCAGTGAATATTTAGCACAGTTCAGGTGAAGGAGTAAGAAGGGAGAGCTTGGGCATTGAGAGGGTAGTTGCAGCAGTGCCAAGACCAGCAATGTAGTGCACTTGTGTTGGATCTTTGCAGGCTAAATTGCTTGCAACAGCGGGGGGGGTGAGAATTCAGGTTTTAACATCAACTACTAGATGTAGAAGTGCACACAGAAATAATATTCAATGGGTAGCAGTAGATACAAGCACTGACTGGTGCACCATATGGTGTCTGTACAACAAGGAGATAGGCATACAGTGCTCGAGAGGAAGTGCAACTGTCTGCAGTT